>JAPDOI010000411.1:0-632950 GCA_029168955.1 Aplectana chamaeleonis
TTATAAAGAAAAGTGTTTGAGGTAAGAAATAATAACATGTAAAGTAAATATAAGTTTAAATCTGTTCTGTGTCATTTCCTTCCTTCTATCTAAATAAACTTTCTTTTTTTCTTCTTTTGTTTTTTTTTTTTTTTGTTTTTGTTTCTTTTTTTTCAAATGCTTGGGTGTGTGGCACAAAGTTTCAAACTTTTCAAATAAAAAGACAGATATCCAAAGGCACTAAAGATCGAGCTGGTCAACACACATCAACTAACAATAACCAACATAGCAACAAGGAACAAGGTCCAGCAACAAGGTGCACAAACAAGAAGCGAGAGAGGTAGGTGTGGGTGGGTGGGTAGTCAAAGACAGGAGAGACACAGTGCAGAGTGCTCATCAGAATGCCTCACACACAATCACAAAAAAAAAAAGGTGTGTAAGGCAAAGGGAAAGGGTGAAAGGGGCAAATGAAAGTGGGCAAAAGCAAAATGTAAAGAAGGTTTGTGCAAGTGCAAAGTAGTAAGTGCGTGTGTAATAAAATAAAACAGGCACTCACACAGCAGGAATCACACATAGCATCAATGGTCACCACACCACCCTGCCTCCAAAAAAAATCCAAAAAACAAAAAATCCAATGGAATAACAAGGTGTCTGAATATCAATAGTGTCAAAAAAAAGAAAGGTAAATTTCTAAACTCCCACTGCTGCCTCAAGGTAAAAAAAAAAAATGCCTCCCTCGCCTCTCCCCTCTCCCTCCTCCTCCCATCCTCTCTCCTCTCTCTCTCCTCTTCCTCCTCCTTCCTCTTCTCTTCCTCCTTCTTCTGCTCAATACAGTATAAAGGTAATACATAAGTGTGTGTGTACAAGGCAAATTAAATCATAAAAAGGTAAAAGTGTGTGTAATAATAGAAAAATAAAAACGGCCAATGTGTAATAGAAGAAGATCAATAAATATACAACAAAGGTAAAAAGTAAAAAGGTAAAAAGGAAGGCTAAAGGTAAAATAAAATAAACAAAAGGAAACTTCTTTTGCTGCTGATAAACAACCATCCACTCATACACAAACAACATCACACCCAAACATCAAGCTCTCCTGTTTTGCTCGTTTTCCCCCAACCTTGAAATAGTGTTCCTCCTTTCTCAACTGTTGATCTCATATTGCACTTTCAACATACATACAACACCACATTGTCATCTACTCATGTCTTCTTATCCTTCTTCTTTTTTTTCCTTTTTTTTTCTTGTACTGAAGTTGTCATTTCAGCTTGTCATCATTTCACTTTTCAGCTGCTGCTTCAGGTCACGCCTTCTCTCTACATGCGAGAACATGATACGCACACAGGTTGCAGCAAGTGCATCAGAAGATACATGTCATATGTTGTTACAAGTTACATATGAGAATGAGAGATAAATTTATGAACATTATCATCTCGCCTCCCGCCGTAATTCCTCTTCAACGATTGATCGCTGACGCTAGACCAACGAACTGGCATCACTGCAGATCGATCTCGGTCGCGTCGCGCGATCTGGTCGCCGGCCTTTCAGACAAGATCAGTGGGAAAGTCGCCCAATCGCGCGATTGGGCGACTGAGATGGGCCAGATCGTCGTTACGCCATGCAGTGCACGGCGACGCGACCGATCGCGGCGACCGCTTCATATGTCCCTCGTTCAAATTCCTCTTTTTTCAGCGTTGATTCAGGCAAAATCAGTATAAGTAGGCAAAACAATCATAATACAAAACAAATATTATCATAAAATGATTATTATCATTAAAAAAATCTACGATGCACTTGAGGGTGAGTTGGCTAAACTAGGGATCCAAAAACCACAACTGACAATGCAGTTTCAATGGTCTAAACGAAACCTTCTCCTTCTTCTTCCACTCAAAAAGTCAAGTAATTACATTTGGGTAGAATCTACTCAATCCGGAAGGTTGCGGGCAATACAATATCGATGGTTCAATACTCCAACATGCTTAACCTAGTTAAAGATTTAGGGTTTCTTGTATCGATTCGAAATTGAACTCTTGATAAGCACTTGGATAGTATTGTTGCGAAAAAGCTGAACAGAAACTTTTCCTTCTGTTCAAATCAAGCTGAACACTAAAGGTCCATTGCTTTTGGTTACAGCCTATGAAATTCTACGTTCGATCTGTTCTTTGAATATGGTACCTGTATCTACTTTCCTCATTAAAAACTCATGCGTTAAGCCAAACTAGAAAGAGTGCAAGTAAAACAACTTCTACAAGGAAGGTCTTCATAAGGTCTCTTGGCTTCACGTATAGGAGTATTCCCAGTGGTGCGTAGTGAGGAATCGTATGCTTAATTTGGATACTTTTGCATTACAGACGCAAAAGAAAATGATTTAATTTTGGTATATAATATTATAACTGGAAGACTGGGTCTCAAAGCTCATTCATTTTTCAAACTGGTTGAATCAAATACTCAGGGGAGAAAGGTTCTGCTTAGTTCCGTCAGCCGCGCACCTCTTTGGGCGGAAGTTTCTCCATATTCAGAGAAGCGCATGGAATACTTGAAGATGAGTCATAAGGGCCTTTCAGAGTGGCGCGTCGCAGAAAATTGCGCTGTCGCGGCGACGTGGTGAGAGATGTGGGTGCTACGCAGCGCAAAACCGTGCCGCGCGACGGCGAGCGGAACGTCGCGCTTTCAGAGTGGGGAGCGACGGCGCGAGCTGGGAGCGACGTTCTGCGACGTTTTTGCGAGGCAAATGGTCTCGACCATTTTGTCGCTGTCGCTATTTGTCGCTGTAGTTTCTTCCATATTAGTCAGTGTTCCTTCGTTACTATCTCGTATTAGTTAGTGTTCCTTCGTTACTATCTTCGCCCATTAACTCTCTGTGGAATCCATTTTTTGCCTATTTCACTAGATGTTTGCCATCCAGGATAAATTTCAGTCATGGTATTTAAATTGTTTGATCCAGGATTTATCTCCCTCATGTCACTTGATTTGTCATCATCCATGAATTTATTTCTCCCGTCATGGTATTTTTAAATGGTCATCCAGGATTTATTTCCGTCATGGCGTTTAATATTTGTTGTTGTGGACAATTCATTACTATTATGCAAATCTTTTTCCGTTGAAGGTGATTCTACTGGCCTGGTAGTGTCTCCTGGTATATTATTCGAAATCTATAACTCGTTTTTGTTGATCGATTCCAGAATATCTGAGATTGCAGAACACGCGAGGGATGGCACGTCAATATGTTTATGCGCTCTGATCAAACTTAAAGGGCAGCGAAGAAATAAGAGACGCCTGAGAAAGCAATACATGACGCGGCGGCAATCGATAGGCCACGCCTTTTTTTTTCACTCGCTCTAAGCGAGCGATGCCGCGAATTTCGCAGCGACGCCACTCTGAAAGGCCCTATACTGTTCAGATACCGATCAACTTCACTAAATTCAAAACACTTTGTCAAAAATTACCTCCATTGTCAAGCAAAGGATCTATCAATCGTTTTACGCTTTTTCCTTTCGAAACTTGTCATCTTTTCAAGTTCCTCGATGTTTTCGTTGTTTCTTTTCTGCCCTTTCTATGTTTCCTACACGTCTGCAAGGGCGTGTAATAAAGTTAAAGTTAAATGGCAAAGCACAATGCACCTTTTTATCATAAATGACTAGCCAAGCAGCGCGACACCGCGAACATGAAACAGGCTTCCGATTAGAATGTGTACGTAAAAGTGCGTGGTCGCCAACTTCCGCGGATTGGAGGCATTCACACTTCCAAAATCTGCGATTTCCACAGCGACGCGACGGGGTCGCGTCACGCCGTGCCCACGATCGCGTCGCAGAGCGATCGAACTCTGAAAAAGAGGCCTAAGGCCGGGAGAGAAGCGCAGCTGATCAGCTTACCATACCGCCAGCCACGGGTGAGATTTAAATCGCCCGCACCAGCGCCGCGGGTTAGAGTTAAATGCTTTTTCTTAAAAAAGAGGCAAGCTATGGACCCTAACTGTACAAACACCAGCACAGTGTTCTGAAATATCGGAGCTGGCGTAAAACATTCACAAACAGAAAGAAATTATCTTTAATACAATCAATAACTTGCATACCTCCGTGTGCGGTTTGCACAAAGTGATTCTAGATATTCAATAAACATCTGACGCATATCGTTTCGGCGCTGAACTTCGAAGCGTCCAATCTGGAAAAAGACAAGAAAATCAGGTAAAATCAAAGTAGTTCTGAGCTCATTTTTAAGACAATGGTCTCCCTTCCAGAATAATACTAAGAACATTCTCTCGTTCAAACAACAACACAATGAAGGCAACTTTCTTTAATATTATGAGCTAAATGCAAAAAAATAAAAAAGGATCCCAAACGGCGTTCCGCCTCACCTCTTCCCGCGTATCAGCTTACTACAAGGGTCGCCGAATTCAGCCTCCAATTGATCCAGCTACGACGCACGGCTTCGTCCGGTATTTCTTGTCCCGAAGCGCGGTGGCTCTTGTCGTTCTTTCCGGACAATTCCAGTCTGTAATGGAAGAGCATTGCAGAACGACTTGATTACATGTGATTGGAAGCAGGAACCGGAGCGAATGTCTGAATGAATTAAAGACTACAAACAAACCGCTACACCTACGAGGACAGCAGATATCTTCTTAGAAATCTTCACTAACGGCAGGATAACTAATGTTGTAGCCCCATTACACAAGAAACGGTGGACTTGAACTGTTTTTTGCAGTTCAAATTCTGCCAGGGATGATTTCGCTTTGAATAGAACAGCCTAATGTTCCGAACTCGAAAAGGGCTATTCCATTCAAGCAGAAACGGCTCCGTGAAGAATTCCGAACCTGCAAAAAGGCGGGCTAAATCCTCAAGTTTTTGTGTATAGGACTAAAAACCAGATAATTAACCGTATGGGAACGGTTAAATTTGGAATTTTATCAGTTCTTTCGAATGAAAAAGAAAGGGAATCATCCCTGAACTTTAACCTATATTCTAATCCAGCTCAGGTCTTTTTAAAGATGAAACACTTGACTGCAATTCATCATTGTCAAGGCTACAGCATGGCTGCACCTGGCAATATAAAACCAAACCGATTGAATCATCTTCTCCATCCTACCGCCGCCCCATCTGTAAAAAACTCATACATCACGCCGCAAATATAAACTACACTCCCCTTTCCCAGCGCCAGCCACGTCACACCATGTTGGCTTCGGCGAGGCCCCGTCATATTGGGCTGAACGCCGGACTGAGCCGTCCTCTCTCGTTCCTCTGTATGTGATCCCTATGTCGTCCTTGCGCCGCCCCTACTAAGTCGGCTGCATTCCAATTGATTGTGGAAGCGTACTCCGGGATGCCGTACAGGGTCCGGCTCAGTCGAAGCCACAACGGAGAGTTGACCACTCCCAGTCAGCAATGCAGTGCCAACGTATCGACCGGGACGGCCGTAGCTGAAGATCATGACGTGGACCGGGCGGACTTAGCCCGGCCACATCGGAAGATATTTCAACCTGAGTGAGCGATGCATTGCATGCGAATCGATCACGGCGGCACAGGCGTGCTCAGTCCGGCCACAACGAGTGGATTGTTTACATTCGCTCGGCATGATATGCTTATCGAAAAGGCTGGCTACGGCCGACTGTGACGGGGGCCTGACTCGAAGAGTTTCAATAGCCGAGGAATGACGGGGAAATAGCTGGTTGCCGCCAAAGGGCCTCGCAACTGCCGAGAAATAATGCTCTTCAAGGAAGTGTACAACGCATTCCTGATGCATGATTCAGATATCAACACCGCGATCGGTTCAGTCACCCACGTTTTAGGCATTCGGACCCAAATCAGTCCATGAACGCCCTGCCCAACCGCTGGCGGCTAGGCGAGACGGGGACGACCGCGTCGCGTCTCGGTAATTTTTAGTTACTTCTCATCATTACCCGGCTATTTCTTAGTTATTTTGTGAAAAGCAGAGAAATAGCCCACCAGGAACCGCTGCGGATCCTGGTGGGCTATTCTTCGGCCGAATCTCGGCCAGAACTCTCGTACAAGTGAGGCTGTGACAGGTTCTCAGTACCAATGCCGAAAACGGGACATCATGAAATGATCCATTCGTAAGTCTTTCAACAACCAATTTCAATGTCACCGTTTCATCTCCACAAGATACCAAGTTTTCCGAGATTTTACCACATTTAGATATGAAGAAAAACAATACCGTGCTTTCTGCTCCCGTTTCCTGGCCAGACTTTGTTGTGCAGTCTGCCAAGTTTGCCACACTCGTACACGTTCAGCAAACAGCTCCTTTAACGAGCCTACCAGCCCGACGTATTCACTTAGACATTCTGTGAATCTAAATCGCAACGATATAAGAAACAAATGGAAAAAACATTCAGTTATCCCTAAGACTACCTGACAGCGTCCATCTCGGCCTGCTTCGACCACAGTGCAGCCGCATTCTCCTCCGTCTCTGTGAGATGTGAAAGTGCCCGCGCCAATGCTGTGGATTCCTCACACGAGGCCAGCATCGACAGACCCTAAATTACAACTGTGTTTTTCGCTTAAGACGTTGTGGGGCCTTCTTTAGAACTACACCTTGCTCATGCTTTCTTGTGCACCTGACAGCTCCTTGCGAGTAGACGTGAGGGATTCCGCCAGATGCAAAAGTCTTCTCAACGAATCGTCCAACTCATCCACATGCGACTGCGTTTGTTCAAACCAGCGATCACCTTCTTCCATGTGGAAAGCCATTTTGGAAAACACCTGGAAGAAAACAAGGTTACTGCAGCATCATAACTTTGTCAAAACACAGTTTGCTATTTTCTGTGCGATTTCCAACGTTCAGCATTTTCCTCAATCAGAGAATTGGTCAGAGGCGGCATAAATACTTGTAAAAATGCTAAAAATGACAACAAGAAAAGACACCTTACGCCTTCTATCAGAACGCCGTTTTTGAAAGGGTGGAAAGCGAGCAAACATAACCCTACTTCGAAAATCCTGAGTCACCAATCTTTGAATTCTTACCTGTACGAAAAACGCAGCAAAAAAGCAGCTAGAGAAAACAGCCGATTACCACAGGTACAACCATTACTATGTGAGAGTCTAGCGAGACGAAGAGACATCCTCTCATGGGCCCAGGGGCAAGCGGGTTGCGAAATTTCACAACGGGGGGTAGGTGCGCTGCAAAAAAATTGGCCCGAAAATGAAGGTTAGGGGGGTCGCAAAAAAATTCTGTCCAAATATGATAAATTGGTGAAGATTTCCCGAAAATTCTCGTTATTTTTTCATCGAGGGGAAATATCGTAGCATTCCTCAGGTTTCAGACGCTTGAGCGCGACTACCGAACCAATTTTCGGTGTCCGACTGTTTAATTAATCAAATTTAAACTGTCCAGAAGTCGCGCCTCGGTGGCATGGTCAAGCAACCCGTTGGACGAAGTGCATTCCTTGTTGCGACCCCTCTCCATTCGAGGGCGAAGCTTTGCGACCCCCTCACTAACAATGGGCCCGCTGAATTCAAGGTAGGCCTGCCATATTTGCTAAAGATTTGGATGCTCGACAAAATTGCAACTGTCCAAGTGACGAAAAAGTGTTTTTTGGGGCACATTACTCTTACGGGCCGTAACTCAGCGGTTCGGTAAAATAGACCCAGTAATTAAGTAGAAAAAAAAACAAAGCAGCCCATGTAGAGAGAGAAATAGAAAAAATCACCCGTTGGAAGAAGTGGTGAAAAAAGGCCGTTCCTGCATAGGAGCATAAGATGTATCTACTGTATCTACACGCGCATCCGAGCTGCAACTGCCAACACGCGAAATAACATCCTCCGTGCTCTGGCGGGTACTACCTGGGGTAGCACAAAGGAAGTTTTATGCACAGCATATAAGGGCATGATACAGCCTACTCTGGAGTATGGAGCCCCGATATGGACTAGACACCTGTCGGACCCTTCTTGGAGCAGGCTACAACGTGTACAAAACACTGCACTTCGTGTCAACACTGGCTGCCCAGAATCAACACCTATATCCCACCTTCACCAAGAATGTGCCCTACTTCCTGTCACATTGGCATAGTCAAGAATGCCACACATCCCAACTACCCCCTCTTGTCATAAGATCTCCATCCCCGTAATATTCGCGCTGCCGAGATGTCGTACATTCGTGCCGTGGCAGTGTGGAGGAAAGAAGATCGCCTCCGTGCAAACCGACGTCATCCCCTCCACAAAGAGGGTTTTTGTCATGGGAGAGGTGCTGGCCGGCTGCAGCTCTCCTGAAGATTCTTCTACAAATGGCCGGCGTGGAGAGGAATCCTGGACCCGCTCAGAAGTACCAATGCGCCACGTGCGGAGAGGATGTAAACTGGAGACATACCAGCGTCCAGTGCTTCGGATGCCAAAGGTGGGTGCATCTCTCCTGTTCGGGTCTCAGTTCTGTGAGGCATCATAACTCATCTTTTCGTTGTGTGTTATGCTCCTCACCTTCCATCTCAGATTCCTCTATCTCAAATCGCCCCCTTTCCATTGTGCATATCAATCTAAACGGCCTTCGTGCCAAGCTTTCTGAACTCTCTCTCTTTGCACGTACTTACCATCCAGACGTGATCATGGTTCAAGAAACCAAGCTCTCTCCATCCCCTACCTATCCTCATCCCAATATCCCAGGCTATACTTCTTACCATGCTCCAAGGTCATCTCTCGGCGGTGGAGTCTCTACTTTCGTTCTATCTTCACTTCCCTCACACCTCATTCCCAGCACCCCCACGGACGGTACTCTCGAGTACCTCCCAATCCATCTCCCTAAAAACACCCCTTTCTCTTTTCAACATATACATTCCACCTACAACTTCATGCCCTTCATCTTACAATCCTATCCCACTTCTCAAGCAGCTGAGCGACTGCTCCTCTCCTCCTCGGTCGTTTTCGCGGGTGATTTCAACGCTCACACCTTTTGCTCGTCTCTTGGTCCTGATGTTAGAGGAAATGACGTCGAAGAATGGGCAGATGAGTGCGACCTGGTCATTCTAAACGATGATCAGCCCACTCGTCTCCCTGCCAGCAGCCGATCTTCTAGCCCAGACATATCTCTTGTCTCGTCCAACCTTTCTAGCTGCTGCTCATGGTCTACCTCGACTACTCTGCCAAGTGACCACGTTCCTGTCTTTGTCCACATCGATCTATCCAATTCTCTCGCTCCTTTTCTGGTGTTCGCCAACGTTCTTATCTTAATTTAGGCCGAGCAGACTGGCGCCTGTTCAGTGAAGTTGCGCTTCGCCTATCGGCAGATTACCCGTGGAATGGAAGCGTGCACCAGAAGGAGTGCCATCTATCTGACGCAATCCGCAAGGCCATGAATGCGGCTATCCTATCGGTCGCGTCAAGACGTTCTATCCAAATGTCAACAGGAAATCCTCGACAAAATTAGAACGAGAGATGCGGGGAGAGCGGTTAATCATCTGGACCCCGTGGTTGCTGAGCTTGACAGTGAGATCAAAAAGGATTTGGACAGACACAAGAAAGAAGAGTGGGAGAAGTTCACCGGACAGATGGACTTTAAGACGGACAGTGCAGCTACTTGGAAGGTTTTACGGAAGCTTTCGGGTAAAAGCTCACCCGCCACCGTCTCCACTATCGAATTCGACAACGGCGTATTCAAATCAGGAAAGGAAGCCGCTTATGCGCTCGGGAAAAGTTTTTTTCATCACCAGTGCTAAACGAGGTCCGCAGAATAGAGTGACTGTAAGAGAGCTGTGCCGCCTCCCGCTTATGAGCACGGCCGAAGCGTTTACTACGACGCAAATTGAGAAGATTATAAAGGAAATGCGGAACTCTAGAGCTATTGGTCCTGATGGGATATGTCCTGCTGTCTTGAAGAAGATACCCACTGACTTACTACCGCTCCTCACTGATGTGATAAACTCCTCGTTCATGTCGTGTACTATCCCGCAGAATTGGAAGATGGCAAACGTCGTTCCGCTGCCCAAGCCTGGCAAGCCCCAAGCTTCAGTCAAGGGATATCGGCCCATTAGCTTGTTGTCTTCTTTTGCTAAAGTAGCTGAAAAGCTGATCGTCAAAGACCTGGCCGAGCACAACGAGAGACAGGTGTTTCAGCATGGATTCAGAAAAATGCATTCCACCACGACAGCTTTGTTAGAAATTACGAGCTATGCAATTGATGGTTTCAACGCGTATAAGCCGGAAAGAACTGTAGCAGTTGCCTTGGATCTCACTAAGGCTTTCGACACAGTGAATCTTGGTATCTTATCAAACAACTTACTGGAGTCATCAATCCCGCCATGGCAAAAGCGCTGGATAGCTGCATTCACTAAGGGAAGACGGGCTAGAGTGATGTTCCAGAATCATGTCTCAAACAGCATTCCGATTGCAGCTGGAGTCCCACAGGGCGGTGTATTGTCGCCTGCTCTCTTCAGTCTGTACCTCGAAGATATGCCCGCCCCACCCCAAGATATCAAGGTGGTCGCTTACGCTGATGATATGACTGTCTTGTGTCGTGATCGGGACATAAATGTGGCCGCCGCTAAGATTAACGGGTACTTGACCGCACTGAAAAGCTTCTTCGACCGCAAAATGCTGAAGATTTCTGCGTCAAAGTCATCGGTATCCGTACTCAACGCACCCATCTGAACACAGCGCACATCCGTATGTCGTATGGAATGGAGATCGTTTGCCTGCCGCCCGCTTCCCAAAACTTCTCGGACTCGTACTCGATCCATCGCTCAAATTCCATAAGAACACGGAACAGAAGCAGGCTATCGTTAAAGCGAAGCTTAACGCGTGCTTAGAGCCCTGGGCGGTACAACATGGGGTAGTAGCAAAGAAACCATTATTACAACGTATAAGGCTGTTCTCCAGCCTGCACTGGAATACGGCGCCCCAGTTTGGCAGCATCTAGTTTCAGGAATCCTCTTGGACTAAGATGCAACGCATACAGAATGCGGCTCTTCGAATCGCCACCGGGTGTGCAAGAAGTTCCCCGGTCGATCACTTGCATGCTGAGACCCGCTTATTACCAGTAAGGGAGCACTGTGAGCTCCAGGCCCAACAATTTTTCATCAACATTGTCAAACAACCAAATCACCCCTCTCTGAGACTGCTAAACCCCGTCAGAGAAAGAAAGATCAGAAAGCCATTCGCCGATGCTCCCAGCAAAGTCGATCTGCAGAGATGGCACGACTCACAGCAAGAACGACTCCGTCTATTGCGCGAGGAGCATACTCAATTTGTACGGTGTCATCTGGAAAAGGCGGTCATTAATCCCATATTGGGGGTAGTGCCGCCCCAAGTCTGCACATCCGAGGCTCAACTCGGAAGAAGGGCCAGGTGCACGCTCGCATCATTACGCTGTGGTCACTCTACAATGCTAATGTCTTATGTCAGCAGGATTGACAGCAGTAAATCTGATGTGTGCCCGGACTGCGGTACCATCGGCCACGATACCGCACATTTATTCAACTGTCCGGAGAGACCTACCACGCTGACCGTAATGGACTTATGGACAAATCCGTTACTGGTCGCCCAGTTCCTCAACCTATGACAAAACCCTCAATGTGGCTGCAAAGAAGAAGAAGAAGAAGTAATATTCGCAGACCGCTACATGCTGCCATTTCTACAATGATCGTCAAAGATGGGCCATCTCTGAGCTTACAAGAAAGAGGCTGCAGCAAATAGAGCACATCAGATTCGTGTTTAAATACCTGTTCTGTGCCCCTCCTAATCCAGTCCTTGGTAGTGTGCCTCCTACGGTCGATGACAGTGAGAAGACTCTGCCCAGACGCTCCCGCGTCACTCTGGCGGGTCTACGTTGCGTTCATTCTTCGTACCTCAAAGCCTACGTACATAGGATCGACGAATCGGTCCCGGATAAATGTTCGACTGTCGAAATGCTGGTCATGATTCACTACATTTTCATGCTCTGCCAGACCTACTTCTCTGTCTGCTCGTGATATGTGGAACAAGCCGGGTGATGTTGCCGCCTTTCTGCGCCTATGAGAAGAAACTCCAATGTGGCTGATAAGAAGAAGAAGAATGGTTATCGAAAAGTACATTAGCTGGTTTTTTTCCGTGAATTTTCAACTCACTTTTCACCGCATCCTAAGCTCGACTGCCGCCTTCTTAAAGCGAAACTAAGATTGAAAAGGCCATTTGGAAACGACGGCCTTTTTACACAACGGCGACCCCCACTTTGGGAAATTTCCAACATAGCTTGACCCTGCTCGGGGAGTCGCAAGAATTGTGTTTTGGAATGAAAATCGTTGATGGGGGGGGGGCACTCCAACTTCGAAAAAATATGCAACGCCCCGCTTGGCCATGCATGGGCCGCAGTAGGGCTCCTATTGTTCAGATGAGTTTCTGAGATAGAGGGATCGGCCGATGAGTGGAAATCTTATACAAAAAGTAATAAGACTATTCCTTTCATCGACTCCCATTATAGCCACACAAATATTGAACATCGGTTGTTTTCATTAATTCTGCTCCTCATTCCGTTATTCGTAGGTAGAGAATGCACGGGCTGGCAACCCAGGATGGCTTAATTTCGTTAATCCTGGCTCGTTTTTGATACCTCCAACGGCGTTAGCGTTTTAGAGTCGTAAAGGTCTACTAAATTCGTTATATCAGAGAAGTTCACAAGCGCGTATGATGTCTGTCATGTATGTAAAGGGTCCGGTGGGGCGTTGTGCGCGATCTCGATGGAGCTACGACCCACCTCTTCTCAGTGACCCAAGATTTTCGAGAATTGTCCGTAATTGTCACAAACATAGGAAACACCACTCATTAGAGGTTCAAGCCTAATTGTTTATAATCCTCTACCCAGATTTACAGATCTTCCGTCTATAGCCGACAATTTTTATGACCCCCACCCACCCCCGTTGAGCCAATTCACAAAACAGGGTCAAGTGTTTACTGTCCCGCGGGACAGGGATAGGGGTGGAGACAAGAAATAGTTCTGAAAAAAACTTCAAATTTGAGGTGTGGTCGCAAAAAACTATGTAACTTCCGCATTATAATGAGTGCAATGTTATTAACTGGTAGAAAACACAAGAAAAACTAAGGTAGAAACTAGAGGAATGACTTTTCTCTACAAAATCTTTGGTCCAAGAAAAGTCGAAAAAAATTCCTCTTACGAAGTCAAAAATCTTGAAGAATGTCTTAAAAAATGTGGCAATCAAGGCGCTTAGCTCCGTCGAGGTCCACGACAAAGGTTTACTCGAAGGCACAACTTAGATGCAGGGTAAGTACTATACTTGAGCATCGAATAATTTCGAATCATCCCATAAATGAATTTTTCTCCTCAGTGTTGAACCGGTTCGAGCTTTCTCTCTTTCTCAGACAACAAGCAGGGGGGAATTTCTCATAAGTTAGGTTAGAGTAGAATCATTTGCATTCATTGAATCATAATCATCAATTATTCGAAGAAACAGTCGACTTCTACTATTAGTCGACTTGTTTCGTGAAAAACTGATATTTGTGATTTTGTGAATGCACTGAATTCTACTTTTTCAGCAATTATGAGAAGACTATCCCTAACCTGATGCCTGAAAGCCGAAATTAGCAGAAACAATTCTGACCGTGGAGAAAAAAACTGATACTCAGAAAAATGAAAACAAGTTACTTGTAACATTAAAGGTCGAAAACAAGTTAGCTCCAACATATCTAAACCTATGTAAGTTACTTGCAACCTATCTCAGGCCATTCAAGCTACATGTAACATGTCGACGGTAGATCGCTTAAGATATGTTGCGTGTGACTTACTTGGCCAAGATAACTCGCAAGTAACTTAAATCGGCCAAGAAAACATCTCCTAGGGGAGTATGCGACGCATTCCTGAGGCCAGCCTTAAAACAGGTGTTGTTGTAGGTTCAATTACCCAAGTTTAAAGTACTGAACCCCGTAATTGCAGGAAACGCCACGCAGAGCGTTTTCCGCTTTGCGTGGTCGCGTGCGGACGCGTTGTCTGCGTCACGCACGCGTTGCGAAATGGCCACCCACGATGAATATACAAGTGTAAGTTACATATAACATAAATGTAACTTACATGTAATAGAAATTCAAGTTACATGTGATATAAATGCATGTTACATGTCATATAAATGTAAGTTACTTGAGACATTCAAGTAACTTACATTCACATCACATACAACTTGTTCTCATTTTTCTTAGTAAGTGGGTCCTGAGCGTGATAATCAGATCAGTAAAAAGTCTCGCAAAATAAAATGATTTTGAGAACGAATTATAATTGTTTTCTAAATTAAGACTATTTTAGTGTGTTTTTCATCTAGTTTATTGTATATCTGCTTCTTCTATCATTTTTGGACCACAGAATACCAACTATTTTTGCTTGGTCGACAACGAAGACTGCGGCCCACCTTCTTTCTCGGCGCCCAAAGCTGCGGCCCTCTCTATGATAATCAATCTGAGAAACCCTAAAAGGGCTCAAACTACATACCTCACCAACACTCTTGATCATGCGCTTTACACCGGCACCAGATAACGTGGATGTCTGACTAGCACGTGGTAGTTCTGCCTGAACAGTTTTCGATTAGACCAATTCAATAAGGTGGAGTGAATAAAAATAGATAATCAAACCTCCATGGTGAGAAAATCGCGAACATCACAGTCCACTCGAAGTCTCGGATGCTGCACCACACGTCTCATGAATCGCTCCAATTGTCTAGCTCGTCTTACAGCAACGTCACGCGAGTTCGCCGGATCTGACGTCGCCTAGAGGATCACACTCATAGGCTGGTCAAACACGAGTGAATAAGAAAATTCGGTATCTCTAGAGAGCCCTCGATTTCAAATATCACCAGCAGCGGAGCGGTGGGGCACGTGGAGCATATCTGACAATCAGGAAGGTTAACACAAAAAAGCACCGCACGCTGGATGTGATGACCATAATCAGAAGCTCTTTCGAGATGCTCCAGACTTTATAAACGCGCAACATGGAACAACTTACCTTGGTTTTCGTCATTGCGGCGATGCTCTTCTCCGGAGCACACGGGACAATAACTCCTTTACAAATGTATTTCTCGAACAATTTATCATGGAGACCGAGGAAATCCGAAAAACGCCTCCACACTTCGTATGTTCTATCCGCTATTCCCGGCACACCTTCAGACTGCAATACAGTGAGAATACAATGAATGCAGAAATTTGACATCTCGGATAACATATCACAACATACAAATAAAAATTAGTAAACTTCTCAGACCTAGGAGGCCAGCCTAAACATGAAGAAGTGAACTTCGCAAACCTTTGTGATGAGCTTGTAGACAATATAAGCATTCATTCCGTCGCCTTTCTTCTCAAAGTCCAGGATGCGCAAGTCCAATGTGAAATTGATGTTCATCGGTTCTACAGCTGGTGGCGATGGAGGTCCACGTAAACTGAAAAAAAAACGTTCAAAAACTTCCAAATGCGTTCTCAAAAAAGCACAGGACCATAAGATTACAGGAGGCTCTCAGATGACAGGAGGGGCAGTCTAGTGTATAGCGGCCTCAAAAGGGCAAGAGGAAACGTGGCACAACGAAGTAATCTGCTGGATAACCACGGTAAAGCGCGGTTGTGTAGTTTCTTAAAGGCACAGTCGAAGCTCCGGAGCGAAATCTGAGGCTTCCACATAATTGTGAAGTAGATCCACTCCATATAACACCTGCCAAGTGCGAGCTCTTGATTCCTCCAAATAAGCGAGATATAGGAGGAAGCCATTTTGTGGGAGCCCACATCCGGACGCCACTTTGTCACGCCCCTTTTACGATCTTTCCAGCTCAACAGTGGCGAGATGAACAATGATTTCCTGTCAATAGCCCCGTTTTTCCCTTCATTCTCAACTTCTCTCTTTATTCAGGTCGGCTCGCATACATCGGCTGCAAATGATGGAAGTTACGAGCCTCGGACAACTCGTCCACCATACTTCCCTAGCACAATTTTTGAGGGGCCATAACTTGGTTCCTAGGGGGTCTTGTACGATTCCAAAGACATCATTGGAATCAGCGCAGGACCGTTCTCAAGATAGGCAGAAAAACAGTAAAACGATTCTGAGGTTGGACTGTGCCTTCTATCGATTTCATGAGACAACTCGAAGGTTTGGAGCTGATATTATGGAAAACTAACAACAAGTCGACAAAGACTGGATGCAAATCAATAATTTCTAAAAATTTAGCTTCCTGGCAAAAGTAATGATTTGGCAATTTTATAATTTCAAAAAATCAAGAAGTTGAAAAAAAAATTTAAAAAACGTCTTGAAATATCTATAAAACTGATTTGGCGCAAAATAACCAGAAGTAATGAAAAAACTAGGAAATGTAGTGAAATGATTAAAATCGGATTTGGCGGTCAGTCATAGGCCAACTTTTTATAACTAGTGAGAGACGAGGTATAGGATTTTACAAGCTTCTCCGTTAAACTTATCAAAGCAAAATCAAGCGCGCATCGGATCTGAGCGTTACGTTTACATAGCTTGACCCACCCTGATTTCCCGTATTACAGCTTCAATGAAATGTTTTAAGGTTTCCGTTGCGCGTTTGATTTAAGCTTTGATAATTTTAAAGGAGAAGCTTGTAAAATCCTATCCCTCGTCTCTCACTACTAATAAAAAGTTGGCCTACGACTGACCGCCAAATCCGATGTTAATCATTCACTACATTTCCCAGTTTTTTCATTACTTGTGGTTATTTTGCATAAATCATTTTTAAAGATATTTCAAGACGTTTTTAAATTTTTTCAACTTTGATTTTTTGAAATTATAAAATTGCTAAATCATTACTTTGCCAGAAGCTAAACTTTTAGAAATTTCATATATTTTCAAAGGTTCCCTTTGACCTGATTTTTGTTTAGCGATTCCCATTTTGGGGAGGCGAAACCTCTTATGACAGCCTTCGCCTTCCGTGAATAATGAAATTGGTACGAATCGGTGTTGTCTGAGAACCATAACTCCGAAAATTGTGACCCGCAATCATAAAAAACGACCCTCGCTTTCCCACTGGGGGCCCGCACACTTTCTACGGCATGCTGCGCACTCCCATTGGGGGCCCGCACACTTTCGACGGCGTCCTGCGCACTCCCACTGGGTTACCGCACACCTTCTACGGCGTCCTGCGCATTCCCACTGAGGGCCCGCACACTTTCTACGGCGTCCTGCGCACTCTCACTGGGTTACCGCACACCTTCTACGGCATCCTGCGCACTCCCACTGGAGTCCCATACATTTTCTACATCGTCCTGCGCACTCCCATTGGGAGCCCGCACGCACGCTTTCTACGGCGTCCTGCGCATTCCCAGTGGGGCCCGCACACTTTATACGGCATGCTGCGCATTCCCACTGGGGACCCGCACACTTTCTACGGCGTCCTGCGCACTCCCATTGGGGGCCCGCACACTTTCTACGGCGTCCTGCGCACTCCCACTGGGTTACCGCACACCTTCTACGGCGTCCTGCGCATTCCCACTGGGGGCCCGCACATTTTCTACATCGTCCTGCGCACTCCCATTGGGAGCCCGCACGCTTTCTACGGCGTCCTGCGCACTCCCACTGGGTTACCGCACACCTTCTACGGCGTCCTGCACACTCCCACTGGGGTCCCGTACATTTTCTACACCGTCCCGCGCAATCCCACTGTAGTCCCGCACACTTTCTACGGCGTCCTGCGCACTCCCACTTTGGGAATGCACACATTCTACGGCGTCCTGCGCACTCCCACTGGGTTACCGCACACCTTCTACGGCGTCCTGCACACTCCCACTGGGGTCCCGTACATTTTCTACATCGTCCCGCGCATTCCCACTGTAGTCCCGCACACTTTCTACGGCGTCCTGTGCACTCCCACTTTGGGAATGCACACATTCTACGGCGTCCTGCGCACTCCCACTGTGTTACCGCACACCTTCTACGGCGTCCTGCACACTCCCACTGGGGTCCCGTACATTTTCTACATCGTCCCGCGCATTCCCACTGTAGTCCCGCACACTTTCTACGGCGTCCTGCGCACTCCCACTGTGTTACCGCACACCTTCTACGGCGTCCTGCACACTCCCACTGGGGTCCCGTACATTTTCTACATCGTCCCGCGCATTCCCACTGTAGTCCCGCACACTTTCTACGGCGTCCTGCACACTCCCACTGGGGTCCCGTAAATTTTCTACGGCGTCCTGCCCGTTCCCACTGGGGTCCCGCACACATTCTACGGCGTCCTGCGCACTCCCACTGTGTTACCGCACACCACCTACGGCGTCCTGCACACTCCCACTGGGGTCCGGTAAATTTTCTACGGCGTCCTGCCCACTCCCACTGGGGTCCCGCACACTTTCTGCGGCGTCCTGCGCACTCCCACTGTGTTACCGCACACCTTCTACGGCGTCCTGCACACTCCCACTGGGGTCCCGTACATTTTCTACATCGTCCCGCGCATTCCCACTGTAGTCCCGCACACTTTCTACGGCGTCCTGTGCACTCCCACTTTGGGAATGCACACATTCTACGGCGTCCTGCGCACTCCCACTGTGTTACCGCACACCTTCTACGGCGTCCTGCACACTCCCACTGGGGTCCCGTACATTTTCTACATCGTCCCGCGCATTCCCACTGTAGTCCCGCACACTTTCTACGGCGTCCTGCGCACTCCCACTGTGTTACCGCACACCTTCTACGGCGTCCTGCACACTCCCACTGGGGTCCCGTACATTTTCTACATCGTCCCGCGCATTCCCACTGTAGTCCCGCACACTTTCTACGGCGTCCTGCACACTCCCACTGGGGTCCCGTAAATTTTCTACGGCGTCCTGCCCGTTCCCACTGGGGTCCCGCACACATTCTACGGCGTCCTGCGCACTCCCACTGTGTTACCGCACACCACCTACGGCGTCCTGCACACTCCCACTGGGGTCCGGTAAATTTTCTACGGCGTCCTGCCCACTCCCACTGGGGTCCCGCACACTTTCTGCGGCGTCCTGCGCGCTCCCACTGGAGTCCCGCACACTTTCCGCGGCGTCCTGCGCACTCCCACTGGGGTCCCACACACTTTCTACGGCGTCCTGTGCACTCCCCCTGGAGTCCCGTACATTTTCTACATCGTCCCGCGCACTCCTCAAATCCTATTTGCACCAACCGTCTCAAAGAGAGAACAACCTTGGCCGGAAGCCTATCATTAGCTGTGTTGTTTTTCATTGGTTCATTTTCAAAGCTCAGTGAGCGTCGGATGGTTTACAATAACATGTTTACATGTTTTTACCCGTCTCGACCTTCAATTTTGAGGGTCCGCTAAAATTGAGCTTTGAACTCCAAAATTGAATAGGAGCTACCTCCCTCCATTTTCAGCCTCCTCCCAAAAAATTAGCTCCCTAGCTCAATTTTAACTGGTTACACAAGTTCGTGAACGCCGTCTGAAAAAAAAGGAGATTAACAGTTTTTCGACCAAAATTACGTGGTTTTCGCCATTTTTCTCGAGCGCCAAGAAACCATTCCAAACCATTTCTTGGTACATATACCAACTTTTTACGCTCTTTCCAATGGACAAAAAACCGCGTCTCCACATTTACTCTGAACGCTGATTTTGGAATCGCAGAGTTGCGCATGGCCGAGTTAGGAGTTAATCTGGTGCGCGCTCCGCGCGCCCCACAATTAGCGGATTAATAAAGTGAACCTGGAGGAGTTACTGCGCTTATCTAGGCCAAATTCCGATCCGCAATTGCGTCTCGACATGCTTTGCGGCCGCACGCGCTGGAGTCAGTTGAGTTTCCAGCGCCGAAGCCGACTCGATATGACTTTTTTTTTACAGTTTTCTCCAATTATGTTTACTTTCCAAATTCTTAAACCCACCTAGAGTCAACAGATCGGCGGCTGCGGGGCTGACAGCTCTTTCGACTCGGATGCGCGCGACCGCAAAGCGTGTCGAGACGCAATTGTGGACCGGTATTTGGCCCAGAGGAGCACAGTACACCGCAGCATGCCCGCTCGGTTGAAATAGCGGAGTTAGTGGTGACATGCTTGTGATAGCAAACCTAATAGTTTTACGGCCTATACTAGAAAGCCTACGTCGCAGACTGATTCTAAAACTAAGCAAAATGACCATATTCGAACAATCAATCTGGAAGAACGTGCATTGACGGTGGAGACTGTGAAGCGATCGGACGGGGACTGCGAAAATTTCTGATTCGATATTACTTAAATATAGTAGTTTTGACTCGTATTTGACGTTTCCAACGACGTTAGCATTCTATTTGAAGCATACGACACCAGTAACGTCGTTATCTCAACAACTTTTTGGAGCGTGTATGCTGCCTTTAGGACAAGCAAGAGAATCGGGAAACGATTTCGAGGTTGTACTGTGCCTTTGTTATCTTCTTTCACTTTTTACTGTTCTGCAAACGCTTTTTTCGAAGAATTAACTGGATTTATTCGACCGGATATCCGTATCCGATTCAACGAAAAATGGCGTTATCCGAAACGATCCATAATCCGGAAATTTTAAAAAGAGCATTATCCGAAACGATTCATTACCCGAGGAATCACCTTCGGATCACAAGTGCGCTAATCACACCAAATGCGAGGGTTAGGCAACATTTTTCCCAGGATAATATAGAAATAACTTGTTCAACATTTATAGCAGAAGTTGATCTTTTCCGTGTATCGAAAACATCGAAGAAATGGAACGGAAATCATGAGAACGACCCCGTAGAGGAAAAGATAAGCGGATATTCAAAGCGAATCACGCTCACCCTGAAGTTTCTGGACCATCCAACGATGTGTCGAGCCGTAGCTTTGAGCGTGACTCTGTTGCAAGATTGATCTCATCGCCTTCGTCATCGAGGAGCGAAACTGGCTGAAATCACACAAGACTGCATCATCGAATAAGGCATGATGGGTGAGCTCAAGACAAACTTGCCTTCACTTCCTCGCTACGTGAATTCCTCTGAATGGGGATAGCATGCGGGTTTGCGACCGAAATTGGAAGAGAATCTTCCTCAGACAGCATATCCTACAATAAAGGCAAGGTCATGAAGTCACTGTTGAGCTTGCAGACTTATAGTTATACCATTCCAATCAAGTATCAGAATAAAACGCCCATTTTGTTCAAATTTTCGAACAACCTCGGAACAGTTTCACCATTCACCTTTCGGCACTAATACACTTTTCCGACTCCCAGGCCAATTTTCTTCGTCCAAACAAGGCATAGGGTACTTGGTTTACTGGACACGAATCTGACACCCGTCTCCGGTGAGGATTACGGTGCTTACACCGCAGTAGGTCGATATTTTAGATCTAGCCTAAACCTTACCCAAAGGGTTGTTCTTCAAAGTGAAAGTGTTGATCATGAAAAAAATATTCTTTTTTCGATTCTGTAAAAATCTATAGGTCACGGTAGATCAAGTGCCACTCAGCTACCGGATGGCACCAGTCATAGTCGGCCCAAGGTTCTGTCTCCAGTGACCCTTAGCCGTCCTCTCCTGTCCACAGTAATCCTGCACCGTCCTGCGCCGCCCCTAGTGTGTAGGCCGCATGTCAATCGATTGTGCAGGCGTACTTAAGCGCACTGCGGCCGGCTCTTTCCGGCCACAACGGGGGGATTTTCCACCTTGGTAATGAAAGGATGCGCATCGATCGGGATAGCCGCAGCTGGATCAAACCGGGCTAGGAGGGCCCAGTCCGGCCGCATCGGGGAAATTTTTTAGACCTGGGTGAGGAATGGATTATATGCCTATCGACCGGGACGGAAACGGACGGCACAGGCATGCTTAATCGCTACAGCCAACCAGCCGACTATGATGGGGAAATATTGTGCCGTAATCTTTCGAAAATAGGAACGGCGGACGTGATCAGCACCACATAACCCCCCCCCCCAAGACAGGCTTCCAGTCAAATCGAAGACTACTCCCAACTTCGTTCCCGCCTTGCCGGGGCAAGAACTGAATTTGGGAGACCCGGACACTCAAAAATCCGGGGCCAGATCCCGTTCCGGGCGACCCGCTAACCCCTCGCTTGTTACCAGCCACACGGATGACGAAAATTGCCTTCCCGGTAAAGCAAATTTGCGTGTGAATGTATGATAATGGACGATTAATGCACAATGTAGAATTTTTCGCGCGACCTGATTCACCAATTCGGGCGACCCGGACGAGCAGCGATTGGTCGCCCGGTATTGGGTAACCGGGAAGCGCGGTACCAGGGTCTGAGGGGGGCAACTACAAGATACCTGCCTTCTCAGAACCTGGTACCGGGCGACCAATCGCTGCTCGTCAGGGTCGCCCGAACTGGTGAATCGGGTCGCGAAAGTAAATTTGTACCTTTTGGATTAATCGTCCGTAACGTACATTCACACGCAAATTCGCTGCAACGGGAAGGCAATTTCCGTCATCATGGTGGCGGGCAACAATCGATGGGTTAGCGGGTCGCCCGAAGCGGGATCTGGCCCCGATTTTGAGCATCCGGGTGGCCCGAAATGCAGTTTTTCTGCACCGGGAAGGCCGGAACGAAGTTCTGAGCCCCAAATATTCCCCGTAGACAAAGTTGATCCAAAAAAAAACTTTCCACATCTGTAACTGGAGATGCGGAACGGTGCCCTTCCTCTTAACTCCATAGTTCAGAATTTTCTCGTCCAAACTTATTACAGAGCCGGCTATCTGGAGTTCTGTAAACGGTCGTAATTTTTTTTGTTCGAAATACTGAGGTGCGCTACGGCAGGCATTTGACACAATAGTAACACCACGCTAGTTTTCTGCTTCCAAAAACAAAAAAAATGGTGTCGGAATTATGATGAGCACCCCCCGAAGGGCGTCCTAGGGTGCTATGTGGGAAGGGGGGGCACTGTTGTATCGCACTTGGCCACGCCCATTTTTCCGTGCCGCAATGACTCTCCTGATTTTGGCAGGAGGAAACCCCAGTACGTGCTCAAATTTAGTGCGGCACAGTAAAATGGGGGTGGCCAAGTCCATCGCGCCATAGTGCCCCCTTCTCAACAAGAACGATAGTTAAGTGCGCCAGAATCGGGCTACCGTAATCTTAGCCGTAAAATTAATTGTTTGGCGACGGTTTTTCACGGACGAAACAACTCATTCGACGGCAGATAATGGATTTTTGTTCGTCAGCGTCGTGTCGGCGCTCAATTCATAAATGACCTCAAGAAGACGGTTTTTGTTATTGAACAGCTCAATGAGTGGACCCAAAAGGACTTTTTTATTTCTTGCGCTTCCTTTCAGTACTTTTCATGAGCGCCGTAGTTTCTTCGCTTTTTCATGAAACTGATTGAAAACTGAACATGAGTACCGGAAAAATGGATGTTAACAGGAAAATCACGGAACGAGTTTTCCTAATTAACAATCAATAATTCACATAAGAAGGCAGTCATATTGGGAAGATAACTGCTTGAACTGGCAAAGATTCGTAGGTATCAGATAGTATTGGGAAGAGAACTGCTTAAACTAGCAAAGATTCATAGGTGTTAGATTTGGAGCAAACTGCTGATTACTTTTCGGGACACCCATAAACCAGCCGTTCCTACTAAAATGGTATAGTAGGGAATGATTTTGTTTTGAAAAATATTTCGGATTGTTTCTATAAGTAATTTGAAGAAATTAACGAATGTTAGCGCGAATTGAAGTTTGAATCATGGAAATTGTTGAGTACGCCTATAAAATTATCAGTCCAACTATTACCATTACCAGGAATCCCAAAAAAAGCAGATGGGATAGAAGTATTGAGAAAAGTCATGGTTTCTCACTATATGATTATCGCCGTCGAATGAGTCGTTTCGTCCGTGAAAAAGCGTCGCCAAACAATTTATTTTACGGCTAAGATTACGGCAGCCCGATTCTGACGCACTTAACTATCGTTCTTGTCCCTTCTCATAGCACCCGCCCTAGTAATGTTTCATTCCAATCTGAAACATGGAACTACTACGGTATACGCACCATAATCGTCAGAAAAAACATAGAACGAGTTTCGTATTCACCATTTTTGATAGCCCTTGAATGAAGAATGATAAAGAGAGAAAAAAACTAACTTTTGAAGTCTCAGAAGAGGATAAGTGCCAAAATAACACGTTATTCGAATCACAAACTTTCGAACGGAAATACACGTAAGCTTTCCAACTTGTTTACGAAGGACGCTCTGATTGCAAATGGACATTTCGCCGTACGACAAAAAAAATCACGCTGTCCATCCCGATTTCATTGCAAAAGTGAAAACGACCGGAACAGATTCAACGGGAAAGATTTTCAAATGGAACGGAAAAGTGTGAAGACTAAAAAGAAAGAAGAAAAGGAGAAAAAGCTGACGGGAGTGATCAAAACCGAAATCAGTCATCACTGACGCGTCAGTCCAGGTGTTTGCTGTGTGAATGCAGAGGCTACGCGGCGCTTACGCGCAAAGCGATCTTCGCTCCCTTTATGGGGCAACAAGTGATATCTAATGAAAGACTGAAGGCCAGGAGGGCTAAAGTGACTAATAAAGGCCTGACTGTAAGCCAATTTGAGACTGACACCGGCCAAATGAATGATTTTTCCAATTAGGAGATAGCCTATGGGACTAGAAGTTAAATACCTTAGCGAACATTTTCGTCTACTAGACACAAAGTGCGCAAAAAATCATCAATTTACACTCTCTCCAACTTTCCTGTTAGACAAAACAGTGGTTACAGACGTAAGCTTTTGAACAATCCATCAAAGACTCAGAAGATTGGGGAATCCATTATCAGCACACATTTGGTTTTTATGTTGAGAATGTTTTCGTGGTTCTCTGCCAATCAGTTTGTGTTGCAAAGTAACCGACTTTCAAGGGGTGCAGTGCAAGAAAAAAAACGGAACAATTAAATAGTTTCCATGAATATCCTACTAACAGAAAGATACATATGAGTGAACTCGTTGACTCGTCGAATATATGACTTATTTGGGTAGATAAATTAACCGGGTATTTTCTAATCGGAATGTTTTTTTTCGAGTATTCGCTTTAGCTAAACATTTGGCTGTTTGCAAAATTTGCTCAATTGTTTTCGAATTTGATTTATGCGAAGTTAATTGAAAATCAGAGTTTTTCCCTCGAAATCTAATATCCTCCTTTTTGAAAGCAGAATGAGTTTGTTTCTTTGCGTGCGCGTGCGGAGCGAGGGAGACAGCAAGAAAGTGTGGGGAGGAAGAGACACGGAATACACGCGCACACGCACACTGTGGACATCAGTAAATTTCACTCTGAAACAGAGGATATACATCCAAATGCACACTAGGAAATCTCATATGCATTAAAAAGAATAGCTTGGTATTTGAGACATTTAGGTACTTTTTGAATATTTTAACTTGTTCTACTACTTGATTTACTCTTGCTTTCTTCTGAATTATTCGCTTTCCGAATGTTTCATTGATTTAGTGACTTGAAGTTTTCAGTTTTTCGAATATATGTGTAATCGAACAATCTATTTATTCGGTATAATTAGGACAAAATTTTTTTGCCTCTTCCAAATATTCCACTCATTCCGAAATTCACGCGGATATTCTCAGATAATTGACTCATTCCGGATTTCAGATAACCCATTCATTGATAAAAAATACAGTTTTGAGATCTTTGGCCTGTTCTCAGTGACTTCATATGATTATTAAACAACCAAAGTATAACGTTCGAGCAGCAAACTGAAAGCATTCGAAAACTCATGCATTTTTTCTCGGAAAACTGCATGCATATTCGGTCATACACCCAAACATCCAACTGAACTGATCAGAGATAGCCGTCACCATGATATTCAGGCAACTCCATTCGGAAAAGTTAGAACAGGAGGATTCGAAATAGATTACCTCCAAATTTCCCAAATTCGAGAAAAAAAACCAATAACCATACACTACTTTCGATAAATCTCGGCATCGCAACTGTTGATATAACAAAGAAGAAGGCGAGAAGGCCGAAAGGTTAGCCGAATAAATCTGTACTATACTCGGTTGGCAAGCTACAGAAGACTCTTTGCTATTATATCCAAAAAAAACTTTTCTTCAGTATTTTTTTAAAGATTATTGGAAGTATCATTCAGAATTCCTGAAAGTCGTCAACAAAAGTGTAAACTCAATCAATGAGTTCTGAAAATTATGCATAAAAAATCATTCAACCAGTAAGTTTTGAAAAATTAGCTCAAAATATCGTCCAGAAGTCTCAAGCCCCAGTTATTGCTGGTCGCTTCGACTACTCAGAACTTTCCAGCCTAGCTATTTCCGCCTTATAAGTATGTAGTCTGATAGCATCATGCTACATACCATAAAGACGCAAATACCCAGAACGAAAGACGCATGTATCATTCCTCAAAGACGCATGTAACAAACGATGAACACGCAGGCGCCTTACATTAAAGGCGCATGAATCATTCCTCAAAGACGTACGTAACAAACGCTTAACACGCAGGCGCCTTACATCAAAGACGCATGGATTCTTCGTCGAGGACGCATGTAACAAACGCTGAACCCGCAGGCGCCTTACTCTATGTTTGCGTGCCCAATACACTGAAAATCTCAGAGCCCTCGTCACGGCGGCGGTTGGAGACTCGAGAGAGACCAATGAACTATTTATTCCAAATAACAACGACTTGCCCTTATGAGGCGCGCCGTATATCGCGTGAGTTTGCAATCGATGTTCAACATGTGCATGATGATAAGTACGGCAACGGCCCAATCTTCGTGGGCAAAAACACTAATTATCTTCATATTTGACTACGACAAGTGCATTAATGGATAGCTTAAGGTTCCTACGTTCTTGTAGTTAACAAATAAGAGAACAAAACAATATGACATTGAGATTATTACTGATTATTATCAAATAACTATGAGATTTAACCTTCCTCAGGAAGATTATTTCATACCTCGAGCTCGCAGATACCTTACTGCAGAGAAACGTTGTTACTGCAATACTGGCCATTATTTTGGCGTTTTTGGCCCAAAAAAACGCTAAAAAGCATTTTTTTGCTCTTTTTTCCATAACTCTGTTCAAAAGGGTCCGTTTTGGAATCTAACAGGATATTGGGAATCAGCATCGTGTGCTCTTTTTTTCTGGAATAACACATGGCTCCCTCTTCAACAAGATATGTATGCAAAATTAGACAAGAAACAATCAACCCGAATCGCGATTTCGCAATGAAGGCATTTATGGTGTTACGCCTAAATGCTTTTACAAAGTATGTCAAATAGTGCAAATGCTAAAAGACAGTACTCTCGATCCTGATTCCAAATATTTCTTCGGATTCTCAAATTGACCATCATGAACAGAGTTAAGGCAAAAGGGCGCCAAAAACGCTTGTTTGCGATTTTTCGCGGAAAACGCAAAAATTATGGCCTCATAGTGCTTTTCTAGACCCGTTTCTGTACGTTTTTGACTCTAATGCAGCAGTGAGCTACCGTTTTAATTTTCGACGAAATTAGGGAGACGATATTCACCGTGGACAAGTAACTGTGCGTAACTGAATTTTGTATTTTCGTGAAGCGCGAATCGTAACTTAGCGAAAATCCGAAATTTATAGTGGACCTATACTTTTGCACTGCGCTGTATACCAGAAAGAATCAGGTTACCTATGTAAGTTCAAACCGAATTTCAGGGCGTAAAATTGCGGATCGCACGAATTTCTATGTAATATGTGGATTTTGAGTTTTAGATTTGACGCCGACAAAGCGTTAATGTACGCGCGGACGAGTATACTCGTCGTCTACGGCTCCGCGGTTTCCTTATTTTTCACGAACACTTGAGAAGCCCAGGATGTGTGAAAGTCATGTCTAGGATCAATGTCCCGACTTCAGTAAGCACAAGACAGCAGTCGTACGCTACCGCCTGGTTTTGAAATATAGTTCGTAGAATCACGAACAAAATGAAAAGAAAAAGAGAAAAAAGAAAGTTTTTTTATCAGCAAAACACATGAACTTATCGGGGAAAGGTGAAATGTAGTGGTTATCGACGAGAAATCAATCAGTTGTGAAAGACGCACTCGTCATAAACAATTTGAGTAGCTTTCTTGCGTCTAAACGGTTTGTTACTTGCGTCTTTGTGGTCTCTTCCAAAAGACACATTTACCATACACGCCCCCTCGTATGTTACTTGCGTCTTTCATACGTGCAAGTGACAAGAAATGACGTTTTCGACCCTGTGAAGACGCATGTAACAAGGAATCGGGCTAATTAGACGCAACAACCTAGGCTGGAAAGTTCTGAGTAGTCGCTTCACTGCCAACAGTTACAGAACCCATCGTGCCAACAGATCTTGCACTGAGTCGCAAAGGGTTGGAACAGTTTGCAGTTTCAGTCGCGATCGCCGAGCGACTGGGGTATTCCATAGCTGGTCGAAGCGACTAGGCCGTAATCTTTCGTCGATACGGAGAGTATTTTGCGTCAAATTGCAGACTCCATACTCGATCTCGCGGTGTTGTCCGCAAATCTCCGTCATATTCCACGTTGAGTTGCGTCCCCAAGGGCGATCCCAAGTAGCTCGACGACTTGGAATCGCTGGACGGAGCGATTTCAAATTGCTTTGTTCAGCGATTTCAGATCGTGGCAGTATTGTTGTTCGCTTCGACTTCAAATCGAAGCGACCTGCTTCATATGAATGGGGCCTTAGAAGTCATCATCTAAAATATTCGTCCAACCAAGGATTTTTAAAAATGCGACATAAAAATTATTCAATTATTCAAGGAATGGTCGATGCGGAATCGCTCGTTGGACCTGGCAAACCCACCGTGCAGAACTGGCAGAAAGAAAGTGCGCCGCATGCAACTCATGCATTGACCCGCATAGGCGCAGACTAATCGGCCACACACAGAACCGACGAACAAACTAGCGTCGACTGAACTTGTTCAACCGAAATGTCGGATATCCAAGTCAGTTTGGGTTGCGGCTAAATTTGAAGAGTTACTGCCCTAATCGGAGCGAATTTCCGGTCCGCAGTTTCGTTCAGCCGCTGCATTTCTCTGGCAAAATTTGCCGCGTCAGTGCCGGGGAAGTACCGCTACCCTCGACTGTGTCGCGATAGTTCCGCGATAGTACCGCAGCAGCTCCGTGAACAGGCGATTGTGTTGCCGTGTCTTGGGCCTCGACATCGCCGCAATAGTACCGCGCCGGCTCCGCGAGGGTGCAGCAGCGAAGCCGCGTGGAGTACGATGCACTGCCCTGTGTGATGGAACGAAATCGTCGCCGGTTCAACTACTCAAAATTGAAGTATATCCCGTATTTCCTTGATCGCGGATGCGACGGTAACCTCTGTCCTTATCAGACAGAGAACCTAACAACCGCAGGTGCGTATTTCGGTTCTTAGGCCCCCTTAGTTGTACTATAATTCTTAGATAACTTTATATGAGGTACTCTCACAGAGGCGCGGCGGCAGTACCGATTCGCCGCTACGGCTTCGCGGTAGTGCCGCTGCGGCTCCGCGATAGTGCCGCTACGGTGCCTGTAGGTGCCGAAGCGGCACTATTGCAAAGCTGCAGCAGCAATTTCTCTGAGAGCAGTGAGAAGATCATCGTGCAGGGACCTCGTGTTTCCAGCACGATTTTGGCGCGCTTGTCGCAACAGCGGTTCTCCAAAGATGCATACCGGAATTTCGCTCCGACTAGAACAGTAAGCATCCAGATTTTCCTTCGTCCGGCAAGTTTAGTACGACCTGCCGTGTACTACCGTGTTTTCAGGTAGCGTCTGAATTTCGGGAGTGAACTCATCATGTGAGGATAGCTTTCTTCTAGAGTTTCCCACCAGATCTTTGACAATTAAATATTTCTCTCGGAAATCCTTAATGCGGTTCACGTTTATCGATAGTTTGCGAAATCAATTTTTTTCAGTTTTTCTCACACCGTAGATCATAACTCGATTATGCCTAAACATTGATGAATTCTTTTGGAACTTAATTGTCCTTTCCATGACTGCTATAAGTTCACTACTGTTTCACTACCCGAATGCAAAGGCTGCTAGAAGGTCCATAATTATGATCGCACAATGACCTATTGAAGGCAGCCAACTCTGTTTCCGGCCCTTCTGGCGGCATTTTGGCGGTCATGCGTTTTGGAGCGCTATTCTCTGTTCTTCTGTTTTGTTTTCCAAACCAGGTGAGTTGAGTGATACTCCACACTTTCACTGAAACGTTTCTGCCTTTGACCCAAAACTTGTTGGGTGGAATAACAAACTTGTCCGAAATATTGAACGTTGTAGACTTTGAATTTTTCCTTATGAACAGATAAACGGCCTGCAGTGCAATTTCTGCATGCATTCACGAAAGAAGAAGGACCAAATGGACGGTTTGAATCAGAACCCGGACTGCATGAATCATCTGAAATTCGGCTCCAGAATCGACATGAGACGGGAATGCGCAAGTAACGAGAAGTTCTGCACAGTAGGTTCATTCTGGTTGTATTATAAGTGTACTATACTTTGACCGAATCGAATGATTCGAAAAATTATTCGACTGAAAAAGTCGACCACGGATCACTCGAAAAGTCTCATATTCGAAAAAGTCGAATCCCCGAATAATTCAAAAATTCAAACATTTCAAAGGCAAATTCCCGAATTGTTCGAAAAACCGAAAAATCGAAAAGTTCAAAATTTTTAATAATCCGAAAAACCGATTAATCGAAAAATGCCAATGTCTGAATTATCCGAAAAGCCGAACATTCGAAAAGTTTGAAATCCCGAATCATTCGTAAAGTCGAATACTTCGAATAGGGTCGAAGATTTTCAGATTTTTTTCGAATATTCGACCGTTCGAATAACTTGTAATTTTGAAGATTTTAGATCTTTAAAATTACAAATCATTCGAATAGTCGAATATTCGACAAAAGCTGAAAATGTAAAAATATTATGGGTACTAAACCACATGAGGATGTGTACGGATGTTCTCATCAATGCAATACATGTTGCAATCATTTTTTTTTGAATTTCTGAAAAGTCGAGTTCTGGATTTGACCACGGAACCACGTTTTTTTGACTCCGAAATATTCGTAAAATTTAGAGAACGAAAATCCTTTTCACTTTCGGATTCCTAGAGAAATCGAGTATTCGATTTTTTCAGGGAACCAAATTTTTCAAATTTGGATATTCATTTCATTGAGAAAATCAGAATCCGTGATTTTTGGTAGGCTTGGTTCATCAGAAAACGAAAATTATTTGGTTTTCCCAATAATCGTCCTACTAGGACTCCGAAATATGCAACTTTAAGAGTTAATTCTTTTCTCCCCGCTGACACATTTCTGTCTTCAGTCGACGGTAACCAATCTGAACGGCTTCTTTGTGACTATTGAACGAGACTGTGCCGAGTCCTGTGAAGAAGGTAAGGTCTTATAAAAACGTTAATTTTTCTAATTTGTGCACATCCTATCATTTATCATTATCCTTAATTTGTTAATCATAAACAATGAACAGAAAAATGGAAGTAAATAATATACATCCAGATTGACTAAAAAAAAAGAAGTTTAAAGCAAACCATACTTGTGAAACTATCGTTAAATAAAGAAATTAATATAATTCAAATAAATTGAGAATTTTATATATGAAGCAAACCAAACTATCTTTGCATTACCTCCATGTTAACTCCTGGTCCTACATAAACACTCACCAACAGAGATCAGACTTGTTTCTTTTAGATGGTAGAGCTCAGCGAGAGATTTCTGCATGTAAGGAGTGACTTTGGAGCGGTCTCCAATCGACTGTGGGCGCTGAAAATAGCACAAAGTTTTTTTTTGTGTTCAGCCTGAAATCTGTGTTGATCCCAGTTTTTCTCGTCATAGTGGCATCCTATTGAAGTTAGGATAGCCTGAAATGGTTCAGAAGCCGGTCATCTAGCACTCCTGGGTAGGTCTTTTGGCACTTCGAAATATACGATGGAAGCAATTGAAGGCCGCTGACATAATTTCTTTTCTTTTGACGCGCTGTAGGATTCAAGCTCGCGAAAAGGCTCAGAAATCTGGGCCAGATTTGTGAATCATGACTGGTGACGAAATTCTCAGAACGTTTCGAGAACTCCAAATCTCGGAATTTTAGAAACGATGTTAACCCAGATAATTGGAAAACCTCATGTATTGTGTTGGCTACAAAAATTTGCGACTTTCACCAGTTATTTTTTTCGCCCAACTTATTTCCTGTTCCACTGGGCCTATATAAGACATTTCGTCTTTCTTAACACATTACTGCAGCGATATACCAGGATGTCCAATAATTCTTGTCCGAAATTTAACCCTTTTAATTTTTTTCAACTTTATTGAAAAACAATAATCAACAATATAATCTCCACAGTTATCCACAACAGTGGCCCATCGATTGGGCAGGTCGCCGATGCCCTTCGCCCAGAACTCCGGGGGCTGCGACTCGAAGAAGTCCGCGATGTCGGATTTGAGGTTGTCGTAGTTGGTGAATTTTCTTTCGGCCAAATGGTGCTCCAGCGGGAGGAACAAGTGGTAGTCGGAGGGGGCGAGGTCCGGAGAATACGGCGGATGAGCAACCGTCTCCCAGCCGAGCGTCGCCAACTTCTGCTGGGTCTCCTTTGCCACGTGGGGGCGCGCGTTGTCGTGCAGCAGGTGGACCAAGGCCCGTCGGGGACGCTTTTCTCGGATGGCGGCGGCTAGTTTCTCGAGCTGATCGGTGTAGATGTAGGCGGTGACCGTTCTGCCTTGCGGGAGCTGCTCGAAGTACAGCATGCCCCTGGTGTCCCACCAGCAGCAGAGCATGATCTTCAGCGGGTGCAGGTCGGATTTCGGCGTCGTCGGCGGCTCTTCTCCGCGCGGGCGACGTTGTCGTAGAGGACCCAGCTCTCATCCCCACTGAGCAGGTCCTCGAGAAACTCCTTGCGATGCAGACGAAGGAGGAGGGACTGGCAGACGGCCACGCGGCTCTGCTTGTTGGCGTCCGTCAGACGGTGGGGGATCCAACGGGCCAGAACTTTGTGGTAGCCGAGTAAGTTGAGTCGATTGTGGATGGTGGACTTGCTGCAGCCGAGCGTCGTCGCCAGTTAACGGGTGGTGGCTTCCGACTTCTCCTTGATACAGCGACGGACTTCGTCATCTTCCACCGTAGAAGGCCTCCCGCTGGGCCCCCTGTCCTCGAGGCTCGTGTCGTCGCTCTCGAAACGATTGAACCAGCCACTGACTGTGCGTTGGGACACTGCATCCTTTTTGCACGCTCTGCAGATGTTGGCGACCGCGGTGCCCGTGTCGTTGCCCAGCAGCCGCTCGCAGTACACGAACGCACGAATTTGACCTTAGTCCATTTTAGCTTGTACTGGTAGCTAGACGCGCGACTGCGCCTTATATACCTCTAGCGGGATCTTTGGAGAACCTCCTAGAAGATTCTTACACTTGCCTGATATTATAACACTTCTAAGGAAAATCATAGAATTTTGAAAATTTCCGGACAAGAATTATTGTACAACCTGGTACATCTCCCCGGAGTGTCTTTTTTTCTGGGGTTTTAGATTTGTTAGTCCGGAACGTTCGCCTCTTCTTCTGACAGGTAGCCTTTCTATCCATATCCATTCCATACATATTGCAACCGACGACGGTAACTGCACAACATCCGAAAAACGTCAACCGTGTATGGACATAAAGATTAGCGGATTTCCTCGTTTCGCGTTCCAAGACTCGCAGTTCCGCGTTTTCGGGCGTTTCGCATACGATTTTCGAAGTCCGAGAAAAAACAGTAGGAGCAAAACCCGAAACATGGTTTCCGAAATTTCTTAATCTTATTTCGCTTCACCCTGATGTGCACGTGTGCCCAACGCATAAAATATGCGAAATTCAATGAAGGGTCGTGGCTTGACCAATGCAATACTTCTGAAGCAAGTCCTTTAAAGGAAGCATACAGCCGCCACTATCCAAGGGTAAAAATGAAAGGCCAAAGTACCAACTAAAGCGTCTTCCGATCACACCTCGCCTCAAAGTGCTCTATTTTCAATTTTGAAAAGACCATAATGATCACCGGGCCACAATCTATCTAACTGTCTATTAGGTTGTAACATAAGTCTTGGAAGATTTTTATTTTTTTCACACCTCTATTGCTTCACAAACTCAATCCATAATATAATCACCATAACTATCTCCAGCCTTACTCCGTCTAATAGGCAAGTCGCTGATTCCCTTTTCCCAGAACCCAGGAGTCTGTGCATCGTAGAAGTTAGCGACTGCTAGAAATTAATCATCAAATTTAGAATATTTTTCTTCTCCGCTCCAACAGGATGGACTTTCTGGAGGATGTGGTGACTGGAGATGAGAGTTGGATACTATACGACGCGGGCGCACGCAGAGCCCTCTGGTTTCCTCGAGGAGAACAACCGCCAAATCAGTCGAAACCGGACCTTCATCCCAAGAAGGTTTTGCATTGTTGCTTCTGGGATTCCCGCGTTATGCTTTTCTATGAGCTACTATCGGAAGGTCAGAAAGTTACCGCGACAGTTTACAGTGAGCAACTTTAAAAGTTTAAAGGCATCGTACGCGCTGAAAACCATGTTTCGTTTTTAAGCGTTTTTGAGTTGTTAGCCCCCTATAGTGACTACAGGTATCGAAAAGCCCGCTCAAAAACGTTAACCTTTCAAGAAAAAACGTTTAAAAAAACTTCGGAAAATCATTTGAAATTCGCGCCGGCATCGACTCGGGATAGTTACGCGGAGCGGGCAAGGAACAGTTCTACAATTCGTCCATTGGCGCAGCGTTGGAAGCAATCGCTCGTTGTGTGACGAGAAATTTCCAGTCGATAATGCCACTTTCCTCCGACGGTGCGTCAGCGTACAGTGGCATGCCCTGTACTTAGCGACACGACGTTCTGCTCAAATATTGCGAAAGTGCCAAATGACTGACGGAAGGGCCGGCCCCTTTTGACGGAATTCCTTACTTTCCACTTCCTCTATGCTCACAATGGTACGTTTTTGAGCAGCCAAGCTCGTTGTACGTTCTCACAGTAGCCCGAGGAAGGGATTGAGCATGAAAAATGGAAAGTGGATTTCAGCGCGTACGATGCCTTTAAGAAAGCAGTAGTAGAAAAGCGGCTAAGAAAGACTTCGGTACATCTGCTGCATGATAACGCTCGACCGCACATCTCTCATGTCACGCGGGCCAAACTAACGGAGCTCGGCTGAGATACGGTTCCTTTACCCACCTTTACTCTCCCTTATCTAGCTCCATCTGACTATCATTTGTTCCTCCCTCTCAAATCGTCCCTAGCCAAGGAAAAATATTCTAAACTTGATTATGTATTTCTAGCAGTCGCTGACGTCTTCGGTGCACAGACTCCTGGGTTCTGGGAAAAGGGAGTCAGCGATTCGCCTATTAGATGGAGTAAGGTTGTACATAGTTATGGTGATTATATTGCGAAATGAATGTGTGAAGTAGAAAAGGTAAAAAAAAAATAAAAAATCTTCTAAGACTTATGTTACAACCTAATAATATCAGTAAGAAATTTATCAATTAAACAGCTTTTTAAGGTGGAGTTGGGTATGAATATGATAATGACTTCACAAGATAATGAACAAGTTCGGCGAAAAACAACCGTACTCGATCTCTAGCACTGTCAAAATGGAAATGCATTTCACCTTGGGAAATAATTTTCCTAACGGATTTCGCGGAATATTTTCACATGATCGACTGGAGAACGACATGCTGTACAATTCAGCGTTTTTAAAATTCAAAACGGAGCACTTCGAAGCGAGTTGCGGTTGGAAGAAGCTTCAGTTGCCCTTGTTTGGCGTTTTCGCTCGTTCTTTATCCTTGGATAGCAGCGGTATTGTAGATGCACGCGGAAGATGTTCGGATCTCACAAGGGAAGTATAAAAAGCGTAGGTCGGATCTGCCGAAACGACTAGTATGGTTAGTATCTCTTCTGGCTCAATAGTAAAAGTGCGCAGTATCCCGCCGCGAGCCGCAGGTTCAAAAAAGTTATGAGCATTTTTTAGGCCTTGCAAAAAGGCAAGGGTTTTTTTTTTCATCAAGCATTTTTTTTGGAGTTTCAAAAAATTTTCTCGGATTTAGCTCAAAAGTTGTATGTAGGAGTAATCTAGGGTGGTGAACACGAATCTGGAGTCCATTTGTCGAAATTTAGAGGTTTACTGTAGGTCACGGTAGGTGACATGTCATTTAGGGGTCAAAACCCACCTTAGTATTTTGAAAATCGACAAACGGACGTTAAATTCGTATTCTCCACCCCGAATAACCCCCGTATACAAATTTTGAGTAAAATCTGAGATTTTGACCAAACTACCGTATACCCACCGTAATCTACCGTAATCTGCAGAAAATCGATAAACGGACTCCAGATTCGTGTTTAGCACTCCAAATAACCCTCACCAAATGATTCTGAGACATATATAGGTATCGTAGAAAACCGGAAATCTCGAAAGTGGCGTTTTTCCCTTGAAATTTTCCCCGGTTGAGAAGCTTCAAACGAAATTAGCCGAAAACTTTGAAAAATCGACCAATGAACCAGAGAATCGTGATCAGCGCCCCAAAAAACCCACCTGGGAGAATTTTAAGTCAAATCTGGAACATTTTTCTAAAACGCTTCTAGAGCCCTCAATTGGTAGAAGTAAACGCCCAACCGAAAATACGTACAAGTCCAAAACGCTGTCAGTCTGGACAAAGTACGGAAAATGTGCCTTTACTCAAACTTTGCTCAGGGGTAGTTTTGAGCGCTGAACACATTTATGAGGTCATTTCCGGATTTTCCGAAGAATAACGCGTTTTTTGGAAGGTACAAAAAGCACAAAAAATGAGCTTTCTAAGCTTGTAACTTCTTGGAACCTGCGGCTCGCGGCGGGATACTGCGCAGTTTTACTACTGAGCCACAAGAGATACGAACGACACTAGTCGTTTTGGCAGATCAGACCTACGCTTTGTATACTTCCCTCGTCAGCTGAGTTGTAAGGCTGATGAAACGCACGCGCATGTCGTGGGAAGCGTCAAAAGCCAGCCAAAAGATCGTCTCTGAGCTTGATTGAGCTGGAAAAGCATGCAGTCTCCGGCCACTTTTTTAATAATGCCCCTCTGCAATACGAACCCGTCTAAATTGATTGCTCGGATACGGTCTCTTTGGCTAGTTTTTATGCTTTCAATGACGTAAGCGTTCTAGTGTAGGCCGTGCGAGTCGATAAGATTCATTTTCTAATCCACTTTGACTCTAGCTTATTTTACCCTAGCGTGTGAGTGACTCGTCGACTTCATCCAGATACAAAAATTACCCGTCATTACTTTACTTTCATCCCATTTTCGTTGGTTATTTTCGTCGGCTTCCATCTCTACCAGCTCAAAACCTTAGGTTTGCGGCATAAATCGGTGTCATCTTGTGCGTGTATGCTGCTTTGATGTGGATTGTGTTATTACACGGATGTTGTACGGGGAGAGAGTAATTAGGGGTTCAAGGTGCACTTGTTTAGATAAGTTTTGACAAGAACTTATCACCTATCAAATGAATAGAGATGTGTCTTGACATTGTGAGCCGAACGGAACCCCGAAGCTGTATACCGGCACTCACCATAGTGTGGTTAGCCTTATTGTGAGCGATTTAGACCGTGTACAGGGAAAGGATGCGTGATTTGTGACAGAGGTGTGGCAGGGGTATAGGAAAATAGATCGTGTTGCTTGATTTCTACATGATCAAAATTAAATGCTCGGTGAATTTTGGCGAGAAAACAGATATAGTTAGGTCCGTGGGCTGTGTCCTCAAAAAAAAAAAACGTTTAAATTCAAACGGCAGCTGGCGCGGCGGTTTAATTCTCGGAGATCGAGGTTCAAGCCGCCACGCCAGCTGCGATTTGAATTTACACGTTTTTTCTTGAGGACACAGGCCGCGGATCTAACCATATGTGATGTGATAACCGAACACCGCGTAGCGGCGTAAGTATTAGGAGTACCGAAAAGTAATATGTCGTTTTCTTGCGCTAAAAACCAATGCATACATTTTTAACGAGTATTTACTTTCAATCAATAATGTATTCCCCATCATTGTCAATAACCTCTTGCCATCTAGTGAGTAAATTTTTAATTCCTCAAGCGTTCGCTTCCACTTGCACCCTTAACACGTCGCTGTCTAACGTTGATGGTATTGCTGATCGATACGGGTCGGAAACAGGGATGAGCGGAATAAAAATATGATTATTCGGAAATTGGTTTCCGGGTTTCGGAACAGAAATTATTTCTCGGGTTTCGAAAATCCGGCGCGAAACGCCTGAAAAAGCGCGGAAATGCGGTTTCCAGAACGCGAAACGCGGAATAATTCAGAAATCATATTATGTTTTCTCCAGCCCCAGATGGTCCGATATTTCCGCATTCTGCAGCATTTTCTGCGGTTTTCGAAATGCGGAAAGCGGATTGCCAAAAATGCGCGAAACTGTGGGTTTCGGAACGCAAAACGCGGAACTCCGCTCATTCCTGGTCGGAAACATCAGAATTACCTGATTTAAACTTGGGAAACCTTCTTTGGCATCTGCGAATGCCCAATGCATTTGGATACACATGGCAAATGTTTTTGACAGCACTCTTGGCTTACTTCCGTGGGGAAATTAAAAAAGCATGTAATGCCGGATGTGGTGCACCTATTCTGGTATTTGCTTGGCCGTTTTACCCAAAATTACGAAAAAATGTAGTTTAATTGTCGATAAGTAAAGAAGTCAGTATAACCTCACCATGTCTTGGGCACGCCTCTGAAACAATGAGCTGATAAATGGCTATCAAGTATTGACATGCGCAGAAACGACATTACTTTCTGGTACCCCTAATATATTTGCGAGCGCCGCGCCTCGGTGCGAGTTCAAGTTTTGTTAAGCGTCACAAAGCGTTGTGAGACGAAACTCGTAGGAGCTGAACGGCATATATGCCATATAAAATCGCAGCCTAGTTTTCAATGTTTTTGTGCAGCCAAGTTCACGAACGCTTGACACGCACGCCGACAGCGTGTGCGAACTGTCTCATTCTGACAGACTTCAGTTTATATTACCCACAGCGAATAATTTTGTCTATTCTGGATGGCGTATGAGAGCGGCTTGGGAGCTCTTGTATCTGATGGTGTTCATTTCTCAGGATCACATACACAGCTCTATGTTGTTCATGGTATTATTGGTGACACAATCGAGATCCCGCTGTTTTATGCAACCACGAATAATAAAACAGAGGCCACATCGAACTGACCAACTGATTTTGAGGCGCTCAAACATGAAGTAAAGAACAATGATCCACTTCCAATGCTAAGAATAATTCTGTATTTTTGAAAGGCAGCGATTCACGCAGCCAAGAGCACATTCTCTGGTCACTCGATAGGAAATGCGGATTCCACCTAGCTCGAGCGTGGAACAGGAAGAGGGAATGTTTGGGAATTCGGAAGTACTTGAAAGGTCTCTTAAGCTGTCAGCTAGTAAAGAGGCGGTGGAGGACGATCAAAGGAGCGCCGTTTCTTCCTGTTCACATACGCCGACGCGTTCCGGCGCTTTTGAATCTAACACGCGTGCCCCACGGGCACGAGACATATAAGATTTTTGTGAGGAGTTCCTGGCCTACATAAGAACGACGTGGCTGTAGGTTTTTTTTTTCGAAGAGATCTGAAACAAGTGGGACAAAGATGTTCTGCGAGCGGTAAATGGGACTGAACTCTTCCATAGATGATTCTAGCAATGAATCATTGAATAGGACTCTGTGATCTCTAGGTTGCTCAGCGTCCGCATGAGAAGTGATCACGCGCCCTTGCACAATTTGATTGAAGTTTTTCACAGGAAAAACACCCAAGCGATGTGCGTGTTGCGCCGTATGAGGAAGGTACCTTTTGGATGAATTTGACCTCGTCTTTTTTCAGCGTTGAACGCATTTAATTATTTAAGCCTCTAGAAGAAAAGCGAAAATTGCGAAACAGGGATAGTAGAAGAAGAAGGATTGAGGGGGGAATGCGAAGATTTCGGGATCCATGCGAGCAGGCCATATACATCAACGGTTATAATACTGTATTTTGGTTGCCAAAGGTCACGTTTCATATCAGAGAAGCCCATTTATTCTTGCATCATCCTCTTACTTACTTTTTCCTGCACACGCAGATGAGCCGACGTCGCGTCTCGTAGTGCACATTTCGCACTGAAATTCGTATTTGGGGCTGCACACAAATATGTATATAGTGTTTCAGCTTTCATCTACCAGCACTACTTCATCACTATATTTTCTAGCAGTAGGTAGTTTGCCGCTGAAAATCGGATGTGACTTCGTATTGGAGATGAAACAACGAAACAGATGCCTGCGGACGTCATCAGCCTGCTCTGGGTCGCGTGCGCCCACGATAAATGTGTTGATCGATCGCCGCACACGACTGGCAGGCTACTGAATGGTCCGCAGCCATCTGTTTCGCGGCTACACCCATCATATTGAACGATAAGTAGTTGCAGCAGAAGTTTTTTTCGGCATACAATCTCAGTGTTTATTTCAGTTCTAGTAACTACTCCGACTTGGACGATAGATACACTACCGCTCGTGGGATTCGGTCAGAAAACGCGCGAGGACGGGTTTTAGCGTCTTTATCGTTTTTTTTTGAATAACGTGCTTCAAACTCAGACTTGCGCGAAACTAGGGCGATATTCATGATCCTGGCGTTGAGGACTATCCAACGATGTAGCCCTGTCGGGGTTTCGTTAGAATTTCGTTTCAGTTTTATTTTAGGACGACAAGTTCTTGAAGAAGTGTTTTTTACACCCAGCAAGAGATTGTTTTAGTTCCTACTCCTTAGTAAGTGATACAAATTTATAAAAATTGTTTTCTAAACAAAATGGGCCATTGTTTTGGCATTCCTAGTTTTACAACACAGTTTCATATCGACAGTCAACTCCAAGGTACTAACAAAAACCAGAATCAAAATCTGAGTCACCCTTCATTCCATAAATCACTCGCGAAGTACTCATGGGGCTCTTAAAATAGTAGTTGCATCTATTTCAACAAGAAAACATTGTTCAATCGGCGTATCAATAAAGGAAAGGGTTTACCAGATACTATTTCAAGTCATAGTTGATTAATCCACTTATATATGCACAAGGAGTATGAAATTTTTTGACTAATAAGCTTCGTGGATGCTTTGCAACAGCGATGCGAATGGGCTACAGTGACACAGGCGTGCGGGCAAGCTCCCCACTCCTCTGTGTCTCTGCCTCGCTCCTGCCCCAACCGGCCTACTCAAAAAATCAAAACAAGTTACTTGTAATATAAATGTATCTTACTTGAATGTCTCAAGTAACTTACATTTATATTACATGTAACATACATTTATATCCTTATACCTTAAAGCAGTTATGTCCCGATGTGTGTGTGTGTGTGTGTGTGTGTGTGTGTGTGTGTGTGTGTGTGTGTGTGTGTGTGTGTGTGTGTGTGTGTGTGTGTGTGTGTGTGTGTGTGTGTGTGTGTATGTGTGTGCATGTGTCCCGCATATCTTAGGAATGGCCGATCAAAACGTATGAAATGGTACCAACATTTAGGTGGGTGCGACATTTATCGATTACCAAAAATCAGCCCGAGTCACCTCTTACGTGCCTCAGGACAACCGAAAGTTTGTCCGTGGAGCGCACTTTTGGCCGTGGGTCATGATAACTTCTGCGAGTCGTCTCAGCGATGCAAAAAATGCAGGGCGTCATAAAGGAGGTGCAGGACCCCAGTGAGGGTGTGCAAGAAGTCATAGAAAGTGTGCAGGACCCTAATCGGGTGTGCAGGACGTCATAGAAAGTGCGCAGGCCCTAAGTAGGAATGTGCAGGACCCCAGCGGAAGTGTGCAGGACGTCATAGAAAGTGTGGAGGACCCCCAGTGGGAGTGTGCAGGGCGTCATGGAAAGTGTGCAGGATCCCAGCGGAGGTGTGCAGGACGTCGTAGAAAGTGTGCAGGACCCCAGTGGGAGTATGCACGACGTCATAGAAGTGTGCAGGACCCCGGTGGAAGTGTGCAGGACATCATAGAAAATGTGCAGGTCTCCAGCGGGAGTGTGCAGGACGTCATTGAAAGTGTACAGGACCCCAAAAGGAAGTGTGCAGGACGTCATAGAAATTGTGCAGGACCCCAGCGGGAGTGTGCAGGACATCGTAGAAAATGTGCAGGACCCCAGAGGAAGTGTGCAGGACGTCATAGAAAGTGTGCAGGACCCCGGTGGAAGTGCGCAGGACATCATAGAAAATGTGCAGGTCCCCAGCGGGAGTGTGCAGGACGTCATAGAAATTGTGCAGGACCCCAGCTGGAGTGTGCAGGACATAACAGAAAATGTGCAGGTCCTGAGTAGGAGTGCGCAGGACGTCATTGAATGTGTGCAGGACCCCAAAAGGAAGTGTGCAGGACGTCATAGAAATTGTGCAGGACCCCAGCGAAAGTGTGCAGGACATCGTAGAAAATGTGCAGGACCCCAGAGGAAGTGTGCAGGACGTCATAGAAAGTGTGCAGGACCCCGGTGGAAGTGCGCAGGACATCATAGAAAATGTGCAGGTCCCCAGCGGGAGATTGTGTGCAGGACGTCATAGAAATTGTGCAGGACCCCAGCTGGAGTGTGCAGGACATAACAGAAAATGTGCAGGTCCTGAGTAGGAGTGCGCAGGACGTCATTGAAAGTGTACAGGACCCCAAAAAGGAAGTGTGCAGGACGTCATAGAAATTGTGCAGGACCCCAGCGGGAGTGTGCAGGACATCGTAGAAAATGTGCAGGACCCCAGAGGAAGTGTGCAGGACGTCATAGAAAGTGTGCAGGACCCCGGTGGAAGTGCGCAGGACATCATAGAAAATGTGCAGGTCCCCAGCGGGAGTGTGCAGGACGTCATAGAAATTGTGCAGGACCCCAGCTGGAGTGTGCAGGACATAACAGAAAATGTGCAGGTCCTGAGTAGGAGTGCGCAGGACGTCATTGAATGTGTGCAGGACCCCAACGCGAGTGTGCAGCACGTCACAGATAGTGTGCAGGACCCAAAATGGTAGGGTGCAGGACGTCATAGAGGGTGCGCAGGTCCCCAGTGGGAGTGTGCAGGGCGTCATAGAAAATGCACAGGTCACGAGTGGGAGTGTGCAGGTCATCAAAAGTTAGCAGGACCGCAGTGGGAGTGTGCAGGAGGTTACCAAGAGTGAAGAATTTGAAAAAGGTTTTTAAATTTTTTGATGCTAAATCTTAACCTTTTGTGGAGAAGAAAACAGATTAGAAAACATGAATTTTTGAGAAGCGTGCGACGCGTTTCGAGATTGACGCAGAACTCCTGAGACATTTTCTTGCCAGTTTTTAGGAAACAAGCAGCAGGTCCACTTCCGCACCTTCTCTGTTCGCCACTCATTGCAACCGCTCAGTCATTTCTGATTCCCTAACTTCCAAAAACCAGTTTTTATATGTTGCAAGTCTGAGCTTATCAAAATCTGCCCCACAAAAACATAAACAACCACCTACTAATTTCATTCATTGAGAACAAGGGCATGACGTTGGTGAACTAGGGAAACACCATATAAAAATGAGAATGCGTTTGTCCTTATCATGATAGAGACAGTAAGGCGAGATTAATAGCTTGTGAACTCTACAAATTGGAAGAAAGGGCAGTGGGTAGCGACGTACTCTGCCAATTCGAGACTTGATGCTTCGGCGAAAGCGGCCTTTATCACGCTTTGTTATCATAAGGCATCAAATTCACCTTTAGCGCCGTCATGAAAGCTTATCCGCGCAAAGGGTGAATTTGCTGAGCGGTTGGATATCAGTCAGCGAAAAGCGTGAAAATACCGCCTGCGCTAACATGTTAATGCATATCAGTTGTTGAGCGGCTGGATACCACTCAGCGCAAAGGGTGAAATGACCGCCGTTGCTGGCATCTCAGAAATTTCTAAACAAATGAAAACATCCCAGCGAAAACATGATAAAACGAATAATCACGTCTCAATGTGATCACGTCTCAATGTGTTTACTTTGAGCACCGCCGGTATAAAACAGCCTCATCCCACCAGAGTCCTCATTCGGCATTCTGCTGCCGGCCCTGCAAAGGTGACTTCGGGTCACTCTCCGGAGGCCAGCATAATTTTGGTTGCTGGGAGGATACAGTGGGTATCCTCACGACAGGGGACGAGTTACGCCGGGGTGCGCAGAGGGTGGCTCCTCACCGCAGACCTCGGTGAAGATTACGCTCATGTTGCGAACAAGGGGGCTTCCTTGCTGTGGACCTTCAAATTCGTGAAATTTTCGGGGTAAATTCACCCATTTTCGAGGTTAATTCACCTCATTTTCAGGGTAAATTGGACCCTCTCTCGCTGCCAGTTCGCACCATTTTCACGGGAAATTCACCTCATTCTCACCTCTCCTAGCGGCAAATTCACCCATACAGTGAATTTAGCGCGGCAAATTAAGACTTCATGCCGACTTGTGCATGAGCATCAAGTCTCTTTTGCTGCGGCATCAAGTCTCGAATTGGCAGAGTAAGGGAAGGAAGTGCAGAAGGGTTGTGAATTTTATGCCGGTAGCAACCGACGATTTACTGTGGCTTCTTATGTTTTGCTTTTTGATCCACATTGTGATACCCCACGGCCTGCTGTAAATGTACGGCACCCTGCTCTGCTCAGGAGAGTCCATACCTACGTACAGCAACTTTCGGTTAGACGGAAGTCAGTCACCACCGTTCTAACTAAATAATCCGTCTCAGGTAGTTGGCTCACGCAAAAGTTTCTGTGAGCGAAAACTTCGCTAGGTCTCGCTAGTTACATTTAACTTAATTTATATTGCATGTAAGTTACACTTATGTTATATGTAACTTACAGTTATATTTTCACCATGGATGACCATCACGTGACGCAGACGACACGCGACACAGAGAGCGCGTCCCAGACCACACACTACGCAAAAAAATGATGTGCAGAGACTTCCCTGCTGGTGTGGGGTTGTCGCGAAAGCGCGATGCTTCGCTCCTACGAGGGCCCGGGCGCGGTCGGTCCCACAGCGAATACCGGCAGTACAGTACGCGAGCGCCGCCCACGCCGGATTGGTTCGAGTGGCCTAAAATATTGATTCGACTCTCCTGCCACGGCCCGGTGCGGCTGCTCTTCCTTTTGTTGATTACCTCCTTTTTCCGTCACTAGTACAGAGCATCGCTGTGGGGCCTTAGGGCCTTTAGAACATTACCATTCATCTCTTTAATGCAGCTGCTCGCGATGAGCGAGGTTGATGAACGGTTAACGGGCCGTATTCCCTGTTTGTCTTCTTCTGCTAATTCAGTGGTTTCCTCCGGTCGTATGTGGTCCTTACTATGAACTATTGTTGTTTTATCTTATCACATATTTCTTCCTCTCATCGTAATATATATATATATATACATATATATATACATATATATATATATATATATATATATATATATATATATATATATATATATATATATATATATATATATATATATATATATATATATATATATATATATATATATATATATATATATATATATATATATATATATATATATATAGTATAAATTATCTAAATTAGCGGTGTACTGTTGTGTAAGCAAGAGGGTACATTTTGCTCTCATACTACAGTCTGAGTGCATATTGATTAGTACAGTGAGTCCCAAGTTGGGGACATCGGGTGTCCATTCCAGAATGCGGTAATGTTGTAGTAACATCCGCGTATTGCAGTATGTCATTTGCTGGGGTAGTTATTTCAGGTCGCATAATCCTAGTTGTTTGTCCACTGGACGTTTCCCAGGACTGACGTCACTATGACGTCGGACCCGGGGTAACAACCACCGATTCGCAACAGGGGTCAAGTACCTCGAACTTGAGTAATCGAACCATCCAGCAGCACCGGTCGTAAGCCCGACCCCGCAAGTGCGTCGTACATCCCCCTTAGAAATATCTTCTTGGCCGATTTAAGTTACTTGCGACTTATATTTTGCCATTTAAGTTACTTGTAACATATCGGAGGCGCAGTGCACAACGTTTCTCACAGAAATGGAAAACAAGTTACTTGTAACATATCTGAGCCGACGTAAGTTACTTGCGACTTATCTCAGGTCATTTAAGATACATGTAACATATCGGAGACGTAATGTTACATGTAACTTAAATGACCTGAGATAAGTCGCAAGTAACTTACATCGGCTCAGATATGTTACAAGTAACTTGTTTTCGGCCTTTTATGTTACAAGTAACTTGTTTTCATTTTTCTGAGTACACGTTCGCCGCCCCGTTTTGTGTGTCTGGGGTAGTTCGGAAATTCGAAATTTCGCTGGTCGCCTTTTTGCTTGCCTCTGTCGATGCGCATATCTCCTAAATTTTTTTCTCGAATCTTTTAACCTGACGTTCCTTTCATTGATATGTATTGACAAGCACCATTGTTAGCCATACTCTTCATGAACAGTTTTGAAAAAAATTCAAATAGGCCCTAGTTATACATCAGCAGAATGAAAACCTTCCGCCATGACATTGCCGCCGCTTGCAGCGTGAATCAGGGACTCTTTTGCAATGCTGCGTCTTTGACGTCTTTGACGCAATATTGCAGACTGAAGAATCCCAGGCGTTTCAATAGTTTTTTATCGAATTTTCACGCCTCTATCACTTCTTTATTGCCGAAAGTCACGAGAAATCTATTGCTCTTGTCATAGCAGTGCTCGTTATATCGTGTTGGTGATGTTTTAACAAGTTTAGATCTGAAAAATAATCAGCTGATGGAAATTGGCAAAAGTCCAGCAGGGTAGGTCCCGCAAGGATGTAGTATACAGTGCTGCGGCGTGTATAACTGCTAGGTGCGGGCTTCCGGCGCGTTTTTCTGGGACAACTCTTCCTTTTGGCGTGCTTCAGCGCAGTTAGGACGCACATAAGTGGCAGTTGTCTTGCTACTTCCGCAGCGTTCCGCCGGTGTATAACTACGGCCTTACGATTGACGTGCTATTATTCTATGGTCGTTACATTGATGACATCATGCTGTGACACGATCCCGACGGACACTGCGTGAAATGCTCGATAATTTGAACAGGTAGTATGAAACTATCAGTTGTTCGGACGATGTGGTCTAACAATAAGAACAAGGGGCTGAAGAACATCTTACTCTGTTCTCGCAGCTGTCATCCAGCTCATGTGGAAAAAAGTGCCGTACGCAAGTAGCTGAATACAGCAAGATGGTTAACGTCGGACAACCGAGAGGATGTGGAAACGCAGATAGGTGATAAACGCTAGGTACTGGAACATGACGGGTATGTTGAGGGAAGTCTCGATACATGGCGTCCGTAGCGTTTCCTCTCCGAAATATTCTTGTACTAAACATTGTAAACGAGGGATCTGCAAAGGGCGTCAACGAGACGGTTTGCAGGTCTGCCCTCCCTTTGCGCCTTGCTCTTCGCACACCAGCAACTCTTGATCAATCACCCAAATCGTTCAGACCCTACGAAGATTGCTGTGGAACAACGGGCTGCGCATGTTGTACCTCAGAAGCACAAATATTTCAAGCTCAAAACTCGTCTGTCTTCAGAGTCTTATATCAAGTAGTTGGGAATTCTACATAGGGGAAACTGAAGGGTTACTTCACGAACGGTTAGATGAGCACATGCGCGCTCCCAGATCACCATCTTCCTACCCAGTTTGCACATTTTAGAGGGTCATGTGGAGGTTGGTTTGGGATACAGCAGAAAGGAAGATACGAGAAAAGTTCGACATAAGGCCTCATTCATAGTTTGCCGGCCGACGTCGGACGACTCGTTATACAATTTGATAAGTTCAGATAGATAAGTTGGGTAGGGTAGGGTAGATAGATATTACACATTCAATAACGAGTCGTCCGACGTTGGTCGGGCAAGTGTGAAAGAGGCTTAAAGGCACAGTCCAACCTCAGGATTGTTTTTCTGTTTTTCTACCTATCTTGAAAACGGTCCCACGCTGACTCCAATCATGGTATTGTACAAGCATCCCTGGGAACGGAGTTATGGCACCTCGGAAATTGAGCTCCGGAAGCATGGTGGACGAGTTGTCCGGGGCTTGTAACTTCCGTGATTTGCATCCGATGTATGGGAGCCGACCTGAATAAAGAGAGAGGCCGAGAATGAAGGGAAGAACGGGGTTCTTGCTCAAAATCCATTGCTTGTCTCTACACTATTGAGCTCGAAAGATCGTAAAAGGGGCGTGCCAAAGTGGCTTCCGGGTGTGGGCGCCCCAGGGTGGCTTCCTCCCATATATCGCTTACTCGGAGGAATTGAGAGCTCGCGCTTGGCAGGTGTTATAGGGAGTAGGTTTACTTCACAATTACGTGGCAATCTCAGATTCCGCCCCTAAGCTTGGCCTGTGCCTTTAGGCCCCGGTCAGACTTCGTCGAAAAACCTGCTGAGTCCCACTGAGTCCGGTTGCCCCCAGCGCCAACCAACTCCTCTGCGAAACACGCAATTGATAGTGACGATTATCACTTCGGCTGTGAGTCGGAACGTGTATGTTGGCTGATTTTTCTTGTTTTCAACATGTCTGAATCTGATTTCCGTATCAGCAGCACGTGGGGCAGAGCGCAGACGGCGAGAGTCGAGATGCGGCGGGACTCGGCAGGTCGCAGTCGGCCGAAAAAAATGCACACAAATCACGTGAAAAACACCTATGTCGACCGGGTGGGGTGAGGATGATTTTGGTGGGACTCGGTGGGACTCAGTCGGTGCATTGGCCCCGCCCTTGTACGCATGAGAACCATAAGTATCGACCGGGGGATTGCGGTGGGCATCAGACGGTCGCAGTCGGGCTTAGTGGGTTGATTTTTTTGCACCCGTTTTCCACGAATTCGATGCGTATCGACCGGGTGGGACTCAGTAGATCCGCCGACTATGACGGGGGCCTTAAGGATGAATGAGCTCTCATTGATAACCGGGAAGAAATGAGAGATGCCTTGCTGATTGTGACCTCCCAGCGCAACGATAGTGATTTCTGATCGCCGACTTTCATTATGCGAACTGTAGCACTTCTCGTCTTGGTCGTGCGCTAAATATTGTATACTAGATAGCATATCAAACAGGTGAGCATCATTTGCATTTCTGGCCGCGAAGAAGCAGGGAGCACACAGTTGGATGGATTCAGGACGAGCAATCAAGTGGATTCTTGAACAACCGCTGTCTACTGGACACCGCGATGACGCTCAGAATGTGCTTGGAAGAACGAAGAAGAAACTGGGAGAGGCATATGGCAGTGACAGTGGCATGAACACTGATGCACCGATGGATGGCGTGCACAGGATTATAATTTGCCACCGGCACAAAATTCTCACGGAAGTGAAGTAGTTTTTCTTACCAGAGTTTTCCTTGAGTAGGCCCCAATATCGTGTTATCTCTATCACCGGTGAGGCTGTTTCCCTAATCGCTAGGGTGTTCAGCTTCAGCCGCTCGCACCCGTAGAGAGATGGTGTGTGAATGAAAACGCCCCGCTCTCAATTTCTTTTATACCCTACCCTTTATCAACTGGTTATCATCAATTTGTTTACCGTGAGAATTTTGTGCCGATGGCAATTTATAATCGTCTATGGCGTGCAGATCATGTTTTGTCGTTTACCAGTGGGTACCACTTGATAGGAGTTGCGAACTAGCGAACTACATTATGCTCAGCTCAGGCAAACCATCGCTCGGAGCGGGACCGGCTTTTCCCAATTATGACGTCATCGCCCGGACGGCGGCCGAGAGGCGAACTGGTGTCGCGATCCCTGTCCGGTAGGAATATCAGCGTCGGCCGCTCTCCGGTCGCTCTCAGGGCGACAGCGGTGTCATAGCCAGAGATGGAGAGATGCGGGATTGGTTGTTCTTTGAGTGATAACGTGCGGGCTACGTAATCACGCAAAGAACAACCAATCCCGCGGGTGTAAAAGGCGGCTCGTCTCGTGTAGACGGGTATTTGGCCTTTCGATGCCACTCTTAAGAGGTGACCTCGGATCACTCTTGGGAACACAATTTTTGGCGAACGAGGGGATACCCCATGGCCCACGGTGGGGAAGGCTTTCTCATTGCGGAATATGCTGGGATGGCATCCTTGTTGCGGCCTGTGGCAGGATTAACATTGTGGCCCACAGGCTGTAATAAGTACCTTTCCCCTATTAGGAGGCTTAATCCTCTCCAGAAAAGGCGGAAATGAAGAAAAAATAGCAGTTAGGAAAATTTCGAGAATCGCCCAGACAGAGACCGCAGTGCCAGTTGGGTCCGAAGATCGATCCAGAGCGGAACTGCTGTCGCCCGGAAATCGGCTGCTGTCGCCCGAGTAGATAGCTAATTTTCGCTCGGAGCGGAGAGACAGCGTCGCTCGAGCCGCTCTCCGGTCTCGCTCCGAGGGATGATTTGTCTGAGAGGGTGTGGTTTGCTCGCTCCTTTTTACATTTGACTGGTTGGGTTTTACAATTAATTCGCTTTGAACCTTTCAGGCACTGAAAACGACTGAATTGTTGAAACGAAGGCCAATAAATAGTTCCTTTTTCGATGTGTTGTTCTAGCTCACACTCTCCTGAAGCCACCCCACCCAAGGAGTTGGTTGCTGCTAATGCTACGATTCCTTTCACATCAACTCCGATCGATTAATTCGACGCTACTGTTGCTTCGAGTACTCCCGCTTGCAGCCCGATCGAAAAGTCAGACGTTGTTATGGTTCCAGCGCGTAGTTTTCCCGATTCTACTGCAAGGACGACGTTTGAGATCAATGGATTTCTGCGCGATTCGCTGAAGACGGGTGTTGATGCCGGTCTCCTGATGCAGACTCCCGGAACTTGACCGCCGGGCAAATTCTGTCTTGCTGAGCAAGAGAGTGAGGCCAAGCCCAAGGTAGTGAGTATAAACCAAGTATAAACTCATTAGTGAGAATAAACTCAGAAATCTTCTACTATTCGCACTTACGATTGTTAAAGCTCAGAATGGAGACACCTCCTGCACTTCGAAATGCCCCAGCTGTAAGCCCGCAAGATCATGAACGGGCTCTTTGTATTGTCGGCACTCAAATTCCAGACCCGGTGTTCAATGATACTGTCAGGAGGCAAATCACTGGAGAGGAAGGAATTTTCTCGAACTGACTTTTCCAGTCGGCATTTTTAAAGGCGATCCATTCTTTCCGGAGAACTACATGGATGCGGTCTTGGGCGCTGAGAGTTTCACTCGTTGGTTGATCAAAGGTGAGGAGATCCACTTTATGGAAAATGTGCTGCGAGATGGAAACTTTCAATTGATTGAGATAATATCATGCAACTCAAAGTTCTATCAATGATTTGGAGATCTGTGAAATCAGAAGAAAGGGTCTTGGTCTAACATCATAGATCGATACTGTCCTGGAGAAGCACCAGACTTCTCTAGCAGACACGATCAGGTTGAACAGGCACTTAGTTGCTATCGCTACGCTAGTATTGCGGCACTTGTAAGAGCCACACATGCTGCTCTCAGTGATACGCAAGCCATTAACCAATGCAAGACGCTTCTTGTTATGGCGTATAAGCTGAATGACGAGTAGGCGAAGGCTCACGTGGAAGCTTTTATGAGATGCAGGACAGATTTCCTCACTCTGTTAAATGCGGGAGCAAACCTGCTGAACAATGAAGCTGATTTTAGTAAGTGAGTGGCATGGTCGATTGTGTTTGCTAAGACTCACACAATTCAAGCTCACTTTAGAGATATGCTGCGATTTAGCAACATGACATGGCACAGATATGCTCTTGAATCTCTCAGGAAGTACAGAGCAACCTACTCGATTGCGGATCCTCAATTAAGGGGAGACTTGGATAACTATTTCAGGCAGGTGTTAAAATTACTTCCTCTAGGAGATCCGTCTTATTTCTCGTTCTTATCTGTCGGAAGATCAGCAACCAACGGTGACCTGGCTCCCAAAATTGCACCCAAATTGTTTGCAGTAGTACTGTACTACTTTCAGGGTGTGTCCTCTGCTGGAAATCTTCGTAAACAATACATGCAGACAGATGCATTTGGGGAATCAGCCTTGCCTCAGGAAAAAAAATAAAAGAATTGGTTTAACGTCCTCTTCCAAGCACGGCGCTGAACATGTCATTCTCAAGCCCGTTAGTTGATTCTCTTCACGGCAGCTCGGACCAAATCTTTCCGAACAAAGGACAGGAGAGATCAGCATCCGATTATTTGGACAAGACCATCGGTTTGATGAAAAGATCGCATCGATCTTGTAAGGGAACGTTAGCGCAAGCCCCAGACCTGAAGCACACTGGTCATCGGCATGATAGCACTGATTTTTACATTATTTGTAATCGTTATGTTTATTGATGTTTAGCATAGTTGCCAATCGAGTTACTCGTTTCGTATTCTTTTGCTTATCTATTTTATGGGAGGATTTTTCTGTAGTCTAAAGCGCGTAACCGTAGTCACTGCTTTAGATTTTAGGTAGCCGCCAAGAAACCTAATAAAGTCGTTTCTGATAGGTTATAATAGCCTTGGAATTGATAAAATTCCATTGTCTCCTCCGATTTCCAACTCTCCATATGCTGTCCTGCGATTGTAATGATCTGGGGGATCAAAACGTTTGCTGTGGTCCAAAAAAAACGTCAACAAACTGCTACGAATTCAAGGTTTGAAAGAGATTGCGGATGCATCCGTCGCTTTTTACATGACTTAATGTGTGGTGGCTGTGTTGTTCCAAGTAAATGATACTTTACATGTAACTATAAAGCTGATTCTTGTTACAGAGGTGGCTAGTTCGTGGCCAAGGTGTGGCTGATTCGTGATCGCATGGTTGACCCGCGTTAAAGGCACGATTACTACCACCCCTGTGTTCCAAGCCGGTATTGATCTGTTTTGCATTAGTATAATACATCAGTGTTATATTTGTTACGATTACCGGTATCTGTTGTGTGAGAGGATCATATCTATTAGTTGTTATCAGTGTTCATAACAAAGTTTGGTACTCTTTCGAAATAGACGACCCACTCTGGTAAAAAAAAAGTTTTTGCATGCAGCTGCAGGATAATTTTGTATTGTTTTTGCTTCTAAACATGTGAAGCATAGAATAACATGTTAAATGTATGCAAAGACCTTACATAAAACACTACGAAAATCCAACTCTTTCGGGTGGGTCGTCTAATCCGAAAGAGTGCCCAAAGTTTTTATGTGATATCTATTTTAGTTACCTGAAAAAGGGTCTACGACCCCAAGCGTAGCGAATTCGACGGTGCGGTCTGAAAATTTCACCACATGCTGCGCTTTGTAAGAAAACTTGAACAACATTGAACATGAAGCTCGGGAAGCAAGTGATAATGTGAAGAAGTACTCTATCATTTTAACATCTTCTCGTCTTTCTTGAATTGAATTCATTCATTCTGCCCGAATTATCTCATTCTGCTTCCCGACAATAATCTTAATTCGGCAAGTCAGGAAAGTGACGGTGACTTCGCAAGTCTCTCAGCAGCGAAGCTGGTCATCCGCGTCATAGAGTTCAACAGGGATGTAACCATTGAGCGCATGCTGGTCTCTCCTTCTCAGAAGATCTCGCAGGAATCTTCTGAGGCTACTGAGAGCAATAGGCGTGAGCACAGCATTGTGAGCGCTGGAATTTAGGAAGCTCTAGGCGATGTCAAACGAAGTGAATTTGAAAATATCTTCAATCCAAAGTCTACGCTATCCTCGAGGCGCTTGATATCGAGTCACGCTTGGTTATCCTCCGGATGGGACACTTTTATTGGCCCTATCCGAGACTCTTAAAGATTGTCTTGCCTACTACGGCTCATTTGCGTCATGCACTTTTGAACTCTCGCATGCTACGTACTGCAAGCTTTCCCAACGTGTTCGTGCGTAGAAGCATGGTGACGGAGGATTTCAATGCAGCCAGCGAGCTCAGGAGGCACATGTGAACGTAACTATGAGAACGGATGGAAGGACAGCTGACGCGACTTGCGGAAATCTGAAAAAGGACGTGTGACACTTCGGGAGGCGTTTCGGGCGACGTTTTCCGTAGTCTTCCTGATCCGCCGCTGTGGAATGTTCTTTACAGGAGAGTTTGTTTTGATTTAAGTTGTCACCTGGGAGATTTCTTGCTAATTATAAAGGACGACTAGAGCTTAGCTCTATCTGAAAAGTCTCCATAATCATAGTAGATCCGAACTAAAACCTACGTACACTCTGCCGACCTTGACTGACCATTGTTGCGTCACGTATCGTACGCTATGAACCTATGTGAACTTGTCTACCAAAAATAGGGCAATAAACTGAATATCAAGCTTGGAAAGTTTGCAAACGAGTGTAGCCGTTATCTCGAATATTAAATATTTCTGGGACTGTTGCAGTAAATGTTTAGAGCAACCGTAACGCTCTGAGGAACACCTGTATTCACCCCTGACTTTCAGGTTGTGAAGAGCGAGGATATGGTCTTTTCTACACGGAGTGTACTAGATGTTGTCGAGACGAGCTGTGCAACGAGTATGATGGTCGGGAATACTATCGCCCAAAAGAAGCTCCAGGATTTTTTCTCTGTCTTCTGATAATTTGTCTGGTCTTTGTTTATGTTTGAGAAGAAGAAATGTTATTGGTGAACATATACATATATGTTATATATGTATGTAACAGATGTAGCAATCGTCGTGTGATAGGAAAAGGTTCGCTATACACTTTAATTTGAGGGGCTCGGGACTGTGGGATCAGCTACTTGGTGTTTTGTTTCAAACTTCTTCGATGTTAACTGAGGTTGAGATCGAGCAAGTATTGGACATTCAGGCCGTGTAGAGGTCGAACAAAGATAGCTTCGATACAGCTAGATTGCTATCAAGGAAGTCATCGCTCCAAACTACTGCATTCTCTTTTCTCCCGCGGGGCCAAATGGTTGCAGATGATACCAGATAACATTTTGGAGGCACAAAATCCTTCAATTTTCGAGGGCGATTGAAGAAAGTTGATATTTTCGCAATACTTAATATTTCAGATTTCTAGACTGAGAAAGCGCTGGTTATAGTTGAGACTGGTTTCTCTAGCAAAATGGTGCCACCTGAGTAATGCGGGAAATGCTTATTATGGAACCACACTAGTGGATCATCTCAATTTTTGTCGATTCCTGAATTAAGCTTCCCTCCTCGTCGGTGTTGTTATATCTCTGCTCGGTTCTTCATTTATCTGACAGTGGCTAAATTGTTATCCAGTGTCACTCCAATTTGTGCACAAGTGCTGGCTGTGATGGTTTCTTGGCATGGCAGACGTTGTTTTGTTGGCTATTCATTTATGTCCACAGCACTGTATTTAGCCATGCCGATCACTGACCGCGTTTCCATCCCATGTCTCATAAGACGTCGCTACCTGGATTGGATCCATATATTTTTTCCTCCTTCGTCTTTCAAGTTTCTACCTATCTCAAGTAAGGTGCTAGAGGTGTGCAACTATAAACGAATTTGCCTTGACCTGTCATGTACGCTTATCAACCGCTGACATTTGGAACTATTTTAAGATACATCGCCCAGATACATAACAGTGGTCGGAGGACCATATGCATCCTAGGAAGCCGCGTGTGTAGGGTCGCTTTAAACTCAGTTACTCGAATAGTATTTGAATTGCTATAAATTTATTTCCCGTAATGGTAATACTGAATGGTCCCAGGCTTTTAGCAGCAGCGCGTACTTCGGTTTTTTTTTGTTCCTGACTGCCCCACAACCTGTAATGGCTCCTAACTTCAGGTACTGTCGCCTTTTAGATTATTCTCTAATCAGAATAATGGTCTTGTGATCGACTGTTGAAACGCTGCGCTAAGTTTTTGTTTGTTTTTTGAACGTTTCCATGTTTTTAGCTTTCTGTTTTGTAGTTTCTGAGCACGCCGGCAACGGCGTAAAATCAATAAATAAATACTTGCATTGTTCGAGATCGCTCAACCCACCCCACATATTGACGGGTTCAACAAACTCTTATCATGAGCGCGAAGGTGAACAGATAATAAAATATTAATGAAAAAGTAATACATATACAGCTACTAGTATAAAAATTCTCATACCCACCTAATAAAACTGGAATCCGTGTCCATACATTTGCAGTTCGTGCTCGCGCTGCTTAACCCATTCACGACCACGCCTAGTGTCCCACCGGTGGGACACGCTAGCTTTAATTGCTTTCCACGGGTATTTGCTCTTTCTTTTTTGTGTCTATGTTGTAGCTAGCAACGATGATTGAACAGCTGCAGAGTTTGAGCCTCCGAGACGCTTTCGTTATTGAGAAACAATTACTCAAAACTAAAACGGGATCACCTGAGCTCCAAGGCTTTCAGAAAAGTGAACGAGTTCTAAACGATAAGTTTCTACTAAGCAACCTTAAAGCTAGCAATACAAGGGAAAAAAACATGAGGTGCTTTTCAAGTTACTTTACTTCCGTTGTTTTCTTCCACATCAGTCCACCTGATTTTAGAGAAGTCTAAGTATGTTGTTGCAAATGACCTACTGATGGACTACGAGGTTTTTTTACATTTCAGGCTCGAAAGAACTTTCTTGTGGCGGAGAAATCAATTTCTGAAAAACGTGTGGGTATTGGACAATTTTTGTGCGCGATAAGTCCGCCCCATCGCCTGAGCAAGGACGCAGAAACTTTCCCCCTGCTCCTCTGCCGCACACAGCGATTCAACACTGGAAGGGGGTGCAGAGGCGCAGAGGGGACGCCTTGGGTTCTTTGGGCTTCCCATCGGCGGACTCGATAGGAGCAGATTGTACTTTTGGTGTCACGCTTGATCCTGTATTCATAATTTCTCCATGTACTCTTCTATATTCTGCTAAACGTTCTGTCTTGACTTCGGAATGACTTCAAAATACTAAAGAGATACTTCATAATTTTATAGAAATACTATTGTGTATAAGCTACAGTTCATCTAGGCAATGCCTTTCAGTCCGCAGAGTGCACTCTGACTGCGAAAGCGTGTTGCGGCGCGGTTGCGAGTATCCTCAAACACGGATGTGGGGTCACCCGGACGGTTTTCGCCTCTGGTGCCCGAGTGATTCCACTTCCCTGTCTGAGGACACTCGCAACCGCGTCGCAGCACGCAATCAGCATGCACTTTGCGGACTGGACAGCATTGCGTAGATGAATTGTATCTAATTCAGTAGTGTTCTATTGTATATAGGCGTTCTTGGGGCCAAATTGGGGTCCACATTTGCGGACTATACTCAGACGTTCGCCGTTGTCTACAGGACACGGATGAGATGTCACCTCACGCAATGCTCCCTGTAGACATCCGAAAAGAGCAGAGATCGCCCCTCGACAACTGCCCGTCGCCCCCCTCCATGGTGCCGTAGACAACCTATCCGCGGAAACGCTTTTGCTGTAGACATCCCATCGGAGGAAGGTCTCCATTCCCGATTCCGCGTTCACATCCTATCAACATTCCGTAGACCTGATATTACCATCCCAAAGAAGCATCAGCCGCCTTATGACGTCACCAATCAAAAGCGAGTTTATCTCCTTAAGAAACTTGATAATGAGGCTCGATTTTGTTTATTTCGGTTCTAATCTAACCGGAACAGAGAAATTGGACCCTCTCAACCAATTTCTCTAGGGAAAAACTAACATCGGCGTGGATCCTAATGAGACTTTGCGTTCCCCTCTGGAGGTTGGCGCAAACTCGGTGCACCTACGTCATAGCATATGACCCCGAGTTTGCGCCAACCTTCAATAATTTTTTTCAAAAGCTTTTAGAGGTATTAGTGAGCGCTCAACCGAAAATCCGTCAGTGTGTGCAAAGTTTGGAAAATGTGCCTTCACCCTAAATTTGCTCAGTGGGGTAGTTTTGGGCGCTGAACACAGGCATGAGGTCCGTTTGCGAATTTCGCGAACACTAATGCGCGTTTTTGATAGAAAAAAAGGGGGAAATACGAAATTTGACAGGCCATAAATTTTTCCGCAGATGTCCGTAGCAAAATCCGAGTTAAGATTCGAAGAGGACGTGCTAGAGTTGGCTAGAAAACATTTATCAGCTTTCTGATCCGGTGGTACACCATGCGAGGTTCCCTAGTTAATCACAGTCAATGGGAAAGCTACTTGATGGAAAAGCTATTTTAGCGTAGTCCGGAATGAGCGAAATGGAGTTACCTTGCGAGGATGCCCTCGCTACTATGCTTTTACATTCTCGATTTTTAGTCGGCGTGCTCGACGAGCTTGCCGACTTGCATGTCGGTGTGCTGTTACGATAACGCTGGACTACCTAGCAGCATGTGCTCCTGCTAATGAATTTTGCAACACGTCCTCCTCCGGTAAAATTTTGCAGCACGTGGTGCTGTTTGGAGCACGTGCTCCTGCAATACACCCATTCAATGGGTGTGGTCACTCGAGTTGGATACATATTCGACACGCATTGAATGCGGCGACTTTTTTTGAGCGCGCCATAATATACTCCATTTCGCTCATTCCGGACTACGCTAAAATGGCTTCCTTTGGTAACCAGAAAAGGTGATATCGGCTAACTACGCTTATTTTTTTTAATTCTACTTTTTTTCTATCTACATTTACCTCTCCTCGAGTATTGACAACATGGATGGGAATCAGGGTAAATAAACGCCACCGAATGATCAGAGATTCCTCTCAAACATCTTAAAACGACGACGCAAAGGACACACATAAACGGACGAAAAAAAAAACTGAAATCTGCCAATGAAGGCGGTTGCTGAAAGCTCCGTGAACCACGGAATCCTTCGGGTCCACCACGGGGAACTCCGCGAGGTCCACCTCTCGGCAGGACACCAACAGCCCTTTCACTGAGAGACGTTATTGGAAAACGAATCTCAGATCTCAAATAATCAAAAAATGAGAAGAATTATCTTAGAAGTCTACAGCATCATTTAGAAAAACGAATTGTGCTTCTAACATAACCAAAAATGAGAACTCGGGCGGCACAATCTTCGTGATACATTGATTGATGGACGCTACCAACACCCCTTCTCGCGAATGTTCTGTAGAACAGCCCATCGACCTGCACCGCCGTAGACATCCCAATTTGTCGTCCTGTAGACAACAACTCGGCCTGCATCGCTTTGTGGCACTCGGCGGGATTGCTGGTCGATGGGCTGTTTAACAGCCCGTCGTCCCCTGCTCAACAGCACACCGGGACGGCCCCGCGTAGAGCTGCCTGTTCGCCAGCGGTGACTCGTTCTGGGCGGATCGACGTCCTGTAGACAACGGCGAACGTCTGAGATAGGAATAGCATCACGCGACACGTGATAAGCGTGCTGGAACCGCTTGGTCCGGTCACGATTCACCTTTCTCCCAGCACGATTAACACGCGTCGCATGATGCAACAGCCGTAGTCCGCACTGCGTAATCGGGCATAATGCTTGGCTTTAAAAATTCCTACATGTGTGCTAAGGCTCAACTCGTCCAGATTTTTTTCCACAATTGATTCTAGAGCGGTTTCTCCCTATTAAAGCAGTACCTATGTCGAACTAGGCCTTCGATCAGGAAAAATACACGTCTTTGATTTAGTTCAGACGTTGGCTATCCTTTTAGCTAATGCAGCGATTCTGTAAAAAAGCCGATTTCACGTTTCAGTAGGGGCCGAATAGAGTCCCGCCGCTAAATGGCGCGACAGCATGCAATGGAGTAGTATCGATCGTGCGGTGCGGCACGATCGATTTCCCTCCACTTCATCAGGCTGCGGCTCTAACCAGTCATTTACAGGTTTTGAATCTCCTCATCCTTATTTTCACATATTTTTTATTAAGTTTCTCCTTGTCAGAAACTTGAATATTTCTTCTTCTACAACCATTGGCTAATTGTACTTGCGCGGTTTGATTGATTGTTCAAACAACTAATCATACTTTATAGAGTGGGTGTAATATTTGTTCCATCTGCGTCAATAAAGGTCAATAAAGAAAGAAAGAGGTGGCAGAATACAGAGGTTAGAGGGACCGCGCTGCCTTTTTTAAGACTTTTATTGTACGCGGGTTTTACCGGCCATGCAGTATGACAAGTAGTAGCAACAGGTCGTGTATCCTGGGTAAAGTAGCCACTGGCTAGTTTCCACGAGACTGACCTCACAATGACGTCGAACCTGTGGGAAACTTCTGCCGATTCGCAACTCTAAACAGATAGCCCATCGTGTCCTGTCATTATGCGTTTCTCTCCGAGTGCGATTATCCCGTTATTTTTGATTATGACAGATAGATTGGATCTGATATCTAGCCGTATTCGAATCTGTCAGTATTAAAGTTCTCAGACTTCTGATATTCTCGATGCAACACTTTACAGGTCGGATGGGTTAGTGGTGTCAGCTATGTATGCGGAGGATATGTACATAAGTAGTTATCGGTGGGCAATATTTATTTGGAAAAGGCCATACTTATGTTAACAAAAGCCGCAAGTTTTCTCACAACGTGCCTTTTTCTCGTGCATGGAAATTTTGCCGGTGAAACAGTAGTTCTGTATCTTGGCAGCTGGACACCTTAAAGAATCTATGTAGGTACACGAACAAGGAAAGATGTAGAAGAACACTCACTGAGGAGAGTCCTTGCAGGGTGCTGAAGGACCGAACGGTCGCGGTGTAACACGAGGTGCAGTGGGTCCCTGCCCACCAGGCGGTCTTGGTGTGGGTCGTGGTGGAAGAACGCCGGCGTTACCAGAGCCACCAGAATTGCGAGGTATGGTGATACCTGAGGCTCCCTGCCCACCAGGCGGTCTTGGTGTGGGTCGCGGTGGAAGGCCGCCGAAGCCTCCAGAGCCACCAGAAGAAACTGAAAAAGTGATTTATGCATTGCGTAGAAGCAGCCTCACTCATAAGTCTCATAAGTCACAAGGTACCAATGCGATATTCCAGCACAGTTTTCGTTTCGCCTTTTCTGTTGTAAGTAATGATGGGCACAACATGAAAGGAAGAAGTGAGAGTCACACCGGCATTTTCGTTAGAACAGAACCTGAATGAAATTGTCTCATCTTAAAAGTAGGGCTAGCAATAAAAACGATTGTTGCGTTATCCTAATCAGAAAATAGATTCGGCCACTGCAAGAGTTCGAATAAGTCAAAAGTCGGAGAGAAACAGGCTCAAGCGGCTACGGTCTCGCGGGACAAAGGTGGGGGCCTGGAAATTCCCAAAAAATTGAAATTTTGGGGGGGGGGAGGAAACACTTAGAGGATGCTTCCAATAGAACTTGTTGAATTTTTTTCTGAAGCACTTTGGCAAGAAGCGCTATTCAAAGAAAGAATCTCTCAAAAGTTAGAAAACTTTGATTTTCAACTTGGGAAATTCAATGAGAATTTTAGAAAAAGTTCGTGTAGGAGAGGACGTAAATATGTTCGACATTTTTTGAAAAATAATTGTCTCCTTGTCTTCGATGTAAGGGACAACGGTCTCCTTGACACGATATTTCTGTATTTCTTTTGATATCATTTATTTCGCTCTAGAAATAGTTGCTGACTACTTTACAGGCAGTGTTCACGATGAGTTCCAATTTTGAAAATATTCGCTGCAACGTTTACTTGGTCCACGAATAGAGCTGAAATGACGGAGAAGTTGAGGAAAACGTGCCAGAAGTACATGAAAATCTGTACTCTCACACTGCCTCCTTCCTTTCAAAAGAATTGTTCATTGTGACAATGAAAACTTCCAAGAACCCAACATTTTAAATTCGCTACCCTTTATTACCCCAATTTCTCCCTTGGGATCAAAGTCAAAACCAAACTCTTCCAGTTCGATTGTTCAAGTACTATCACTTTGGGTAGTTTTTGTATCGTCAGGGTTTTCAAGTAGGAAGCCGCGCTCAGCCATCGGGCGTGAAAGAACTCGATCAATAACCATTCTTCCTTCGTTTTCCCGCGCGCGGCTTTTCCCGTGAAGTTCCCCCCTCCATCCAGTGATTGACGAAAGCTTCCAACGACGTGAGCGTTCTAGTACAGGCTGGAAAAGTCTATAACAATTCGGGTAACCAGAAAAGGGATAGCTGCGGACACATCAGCAGACTGCGCTGCGTTGTGTGTGGCCGCGAGAAATGTGGTGATCGATCGGCGCACTCGGCAGGCGCACGGCCTGCTGAGTGGTCCGCAGCTATCCCTTTCGCGGATAAGCCACCATACATCAGAAAGAGTGAAACGTGACGAAACATAACTTCGAGGTGACAACGGAAGGCTCATTTGCCCTCCATGTCACAACAGGAAGGGGTTGTAGGCTCCAGGTGACAACCGGGAATTCCTGAGATAGCCTCGCTATCAGAACCACTTCACCGCTAGCACCGCTATTCAAACCGGGCATGTGGCAGAGTAACTCGTCCACTTCCACTCCGTTACCCAAAACAACCCGTTGTTTCGCTACTGGCCTACAGTGTTCGTCGGTTTTTACTGTTAGCCTACTACCACCTTCAAGCCTTCGATTGTTGTATGAAATCGATGCCATTTTTGGGCGTGTTCGCTGCCTTTGAAGGCACCGTCCAACCTCAGAATCGTTTTTATGTTTTTCCGCCTATCTTGAAAACGGTCCCATGCTGATGTCAATTTTGTCAATAGAATCGTACAAGACCCCATGGGGGCAGAGTTATGGCCTCTCAAAAATTGAGCTGCGGAAGCGTGGTCTTAGTCTTATAACTTCCGCCATTTGCAACCGATGTATGCGAGCCGGCGCGAATAAGGAGAGAGGCTGAGAATGAAGGGATAAAGTGGGCTACGGATAGGAAACTATCGCTCATCTGACCACTGTTGAGCTCTAAAGATCGTGAAAGAGGCCTGCGAAAGGGGCTTCCTGAGGTGGGCGCTCCAGGGTGGCTTCCTCCTATATCTCGCTTATGCGGAGGAATTGAGAGCTCGCGCTAGGCAGGTGTTATATGGGTTGGGCCATCTTAACAATTATGTCAAGATCTCAGATTTCGTTCCTGAGCTTGGACTGTGCCTTCAAGGAAGCGCGTACTTACCAAGTTGAGAGCAAATCGAAAGACGGCAAAGGAAGCGTTCATAGAAATCTCGTTAATAATGGGCGGGCTGATACTCAGTAACTAGCCGCTCTATCTTCTTCCTGTTTGTTTTTTTTTTCTCCCACTTTTCACTCATTTCATGTTTTGTACCAGATCCATCTTCTCATGAGGATAACGCCACAGTCGCTTTTGCCTCAGAGCTTTTCTCCGAGACAGTTTATTTGATCAGCATAAGTGCACACTTCATGCATACCTGTATCCGGTATGAAGTAGATCTTTGTGAGTTTTGATTTCGACACCAGCGTAAGAACAGCCTTTGACCGCGACTCCTGCTGTGAAGCTGATGAGTTTGATCTGGATCTGAGAGCCAGCTGGCGCCTTCAACAACAAACAGTAACAATTGAATGGATTTCGTTGACATTGAAGACCGCAGACCCTGATCCCGTAGTTGCAGAACATGAAATCCTCCCTTGAACCCCCACCAGCGCTGCGATCGCCAAGAACGTCCGTCAGTATCTGAGGAGTTGTCGTGGCCTCAAGCATTGTGCCACATCCGGTGGGCTAAACACATACTTTTACTCCTAAAATCTTTAGGGTCGAAGAATTAAGGAATACACCCTCTGTTCGCACAGGTTTCCACCATATCCGCTCGGACAAACACATTTGGAGCAATCGCGAGGATGAGGAAATCCACCGTTATTGCACTTGTTAGGCATTTTGTTGCACCTATCTGGAATTCCCACCAATAGATTTCACTCGAGATCACCATTTGTATGGCCTGCAGACAAACCCAAACAGCCGTAGTGCTTATTGATCATGAGCAATTCGTAGAAGGATACAATGGGCGACCCGAGAGTTTCGATATAATTGATGTCGTAGGGTATCATGGTCGGTTTTTTGTTGTCGGATGCGCTGAAACTTGATGGAAATACAGTTTGCACCTCACTTGCATATTCATATAGTTTTTGTACAGGTCAACCTCGTAGCGCCATAATGCATAAGACTGCCGTAGTCGTATGGCAAGCCGTAGTTCTCATTGGTCGCTGGGCTTTCTTTAGTGAATTGATCTAACCAGTCAGGCTAAACACGTTTTCGTTTGATTTTCCAACCCTCATAAAAACTCGACTATAAAAGGACAACCTTAATGTTCTCCTCGTTGACTGCGATGAAACTGTCGCGATCATGCCTTGACTGCGTGTGGAAGAGACCAAGGGCGTGGCCGAGTTCATGAGCTGCGGTTCCAACCTATTAACCAATATTGAGCGATAATCCCTTAGCTATTAGATGTTAATCAGGATTAGGGTAGCTCTTACCGATTCGCAACCATCACCAAGGGAGAGATCCTGCGATCCACCAATCCTGCCGACGTACGACCAGCAACCATCCGCTTTGAAAACGCGAATTTTATCTTGCGCTGAATTTACGACATTAGTTCGGTGAACTTTCGATTCCTGCACGGTTCCCAAAACTGAATCTCAATCCCACCATTTGGGGATTCAAAGAAATCAATGCAGGTGTCCTTCGCCCACAATAGAACTGCCTTTTTGAAAACACTTCTCACTTGTTGAGCTGAATTTAAGGATTTCAGGGCAAGCGAGTAAAAAAAATGTTCACTGGAAGTTACCCACTTGCATTATTGTCGAAGTAGAAGCTCACTCCTTTCTGCCAAATTGTTCGAGGGTAATTTCTGTCACGGAATGCCTGACGCTTTGTACGGTTACCTCCGTCGTTTTCAATGTCTTTAATTATCTCATCTGCTTGTTCCCTTAAAGAAATGTATTCCAGAAGGAAAGCAGCGCGATATCAGATAGTAAAGACTTACTTCGTAAGCACTATGTCACCTTGGTAGAGTAATTCTCCGATTTCTTTGTTCATGTTGATTTCATCGATTGAATCGCCTTGAGGTTGAACAGTGTCCCTTTTGATGATTTTCAAGCTCTAAAGCATTGGCACCTTGTGTGTGTAGCTTCTCAGATTTCTGAATTCTACTAACCTTCAGCATTTCCTTCAACGCTGCCTTCTTCTCCGGGGATAGGGTGAGCTTCCTTTTAATCTTCTCCTTCAGTCCATGAAAACGCTCACGAATTTGGAGGATGCTAGGGTTGGTGAAAACCTAATTTTTGAACCCTTATTAAAGAAGAACTCTACCAGCGCTCAAAAACCTCCTTACCTGTTTGAAATTATTATACACACTTTTCAGTTTCTCGACGAAACTGACTCCTGCTTTTTTTATTTTGCTACTGGCAGAGTCAGGCATGCCAGTGTTAACGCAAATAGCCAGAAGAACAGCTATCAGGGCGATCCTCATTTTGAAAACGGCAGGAAGTAATGATGAAAAGAGGAATTGAAAGAAAGGGGTGAACCAACTGCTGAATGACGGCTTTCCATCTCTCTTCCTTTTATGCGAGATTTTTGAAATTTTCGTTCACACATACGGTGGGTTTTTTGACAAATAACCGGTGATAAAACAAACACACACACATTCACCGTTGCGTTCCATTTTTTCTGCAATAACACTTTTATGCAAGGCATGCAGGACCTCTACGGCAAATATTGGCTTCCTGGTAATGAAATACCAATCAAACAATTTTTCACTCTAACGAGAATTCGTCTCTACTCTGCTCACCACTGAGCTCAGATGGAGATGTTGAGGAAGTGTCAGCCTTAGCGCAGACAAAAGTTCGGAGGACATCGACTCAAGATCCCTCTCACAACCCCTCTGATGTCAGTTTCGCCACCATTGTTTCTGGCTAAAACTCAACGCCAGTTCAACACTTCTGGGGAAAGAAAGCATTTGCAGTTCCAATACCTTCATCAACAACAGTATTTTTCTTTTAGGAAGACACTGTTGTTGGTCCATAGACGGTCCTCTCCGTGATCAGACAAACAGAACTTCAAGACGACATGCGCGTATGGGGTCATAACAAAAAGCAGGGTGTCATAACCGTTATTCTACAGATTTCGTGCCTTACTGACATTCTTAGAAGACCGTCCGAGACAATTCTTGCTATTACACACATGGTGGGCATTATATGGACATAATCGCAGGCTGAGTAGGTTTACAGCATCCATGTCTGTTTTGTAACCTCGTCGCTATTTGAACGAAGTATAGTGTGAAACCCCCATCCACATCGAGGCATAAGGCTAGAGTCCTTATTCCAAAGTGGACATTCCAATCCGATGTCCTCTTCAAAAACCTCGAATCGGTAGGAGAAGCCGTCCATGTGTAAAATACCGCTGACCAGGATCTGGTCATAGAAAAGCGTGGACATCTATAATACCTGTTTCATTAACTCCGTGAGAGTGGCTTCCTAATTGTTTAACGACTGCTAGGATTTAACCTCACACGAACAATGTTTGGAATGAAATAATTAGTGTGAAGTACGGTATAAAAATAAGGTCCCCGCTAGAAGTGAACGATGAACCATTCAAGTTCGTCTGACTCCGCGATGGAAGAAACCTCTGCGGCCGCCTGCCTTCGTTTGCGTCCATTTCCTCAGCGGAGCACACAGTCGGTAACCAGGAGGGCACATGCTGAGGTCCTCGTGGGCACCGAACGCAGTTGAAACGGTCGGGGAGCGTTGCAATGCTTGCGTTCGGAAGCTAAAATCGGGCTGGGAAATCCCGAAAACCCCGGCCATTTTCCCAAAAGCGGCGGCGCTCCAACTGAAAACTCTGGCGCTCCAACTGGAATCGCACAACGACTGAAACGTGTTTCCAGAGGGATACACTGCTTTCGAGTTTGCACATTGGCCCCGGGGACATCCCACTACGGTAATCCCCTTTGGGGTCCCCACAGGGGGTGGTGGTCCCGCCACCACGGTCCGCAGTGGTGTGTACCCCGCCGTGGACCGTGAGGAGACGACCCTGTAGTTGGGCACCACCTCCCCCCCCCCGGACCATGGAAAGATCCCCTGGGCAACAAAATTTATCCCCCGATATTCGCCCGGATCTTCTGATAAGTGACTCGTGGCCACCTTTCAGGTCCAGCTCCGAAGAGCCGACTGAGGCACACCGTGAGATGAGAAGCCTTTTATACCAGCAACATTGTTGATACGTTTGTCTAAACATGTCTCTAGCCAAGACATGCTCTAAACAATAGCGAGAACTTTTTCTAATCGTCGGGGCAAACGCCGAAACCCGCGACATTCCATCGGAACAAACGAGATCCCCGATTCTTTCGCGAGTTCCCTCCATCGCCCCGATGCCGTGAGAAAAGTGTTCCGCCTCCGCTTGAAACGCTGGACCGCCAGAGTGGAAATGCATCAGGGTTCGCATCAATTGAAGCTTGGGGCAGAGCACAAGCGACGAGAGTCACAGGATGCAGCGGGACTAGGATGCCCATTCCATGTGCTAAACTCGCATTTCGACCGGGTGGAATGCAGATGGCTGCGGGCTTTTGCGGCTGGGGCTCAGCTGGACTCATTGAGTGTACTTTCTAGGCCGGATCTGCGTGCAAAACATGGATATCGACCGGAAGGGCTGCGGACAGACCCACTGGCGCACTTTCAACACCCGTCTGCCACGTTTTTGAACGCTAATGACACGGAAACGGCTGTTCTTATACTCCGGCGAGTTTTCGCTACAGGAAAGAAACTATTGGTTAGGTGTCCTGTGCTGCGGCAACTCAAAAAGAAAACTGTACAGAGAAAAACGCAGTGGAAAGGCACTATGAGCTGGTAATCCAGTAAGCTCGGTTCCGTACACCGCGTCGTCACGTGACCTAGCCTTTTTTTCAAAGCGCTCGTCTGACTCATTTTCCCGTGTTCATCGAAGTGCGATACCTGTCATATACCCTCCACTTCCCCTCCTCTCGCAGCTTTTGTATCACTATCATGAACGTGCTGTGGTTTTGATAATAATTGCTACATTTTCACTATTGAAATTTATCGGAAAACAACCACCTAGCATCTATGATTGTGATATTTGGACTGCGAGCATTGATCTTGATTTCCTCATAAAAGGCCATCTTATTTTCGACCACCTCTGCCACCAGGTTGCTTCCAAGGCGATCGGAATGATGCATAGTGTATTTAAAGCACTCTCAACTACCGATCCGACCGTGCTTGTTGTAGTATGTAAAACGTACATAAGGCTTCTGGTGGAACACGGTGCTGTTATATTCAGTCCTTACAAAAGGGGATCTAAAGAAGCGCTGGAGAAGGTCTAGAATACTTTTAGGCTGTTTTTCAGAACCGGTTGGATTCATGCGGATCGTAAAGTGACTCATGTGGCCAAAAATGCTAGGCTATGCCTAACCAATTTAGAGCACAGTAGACGAATGTTTGATATGGTTATGATGTATAAGATCGCTCATGGGTGTGCTGCTATCAAAGCTAGCCGGTTGTTCCAGCTGAGGCCGTCAACCACTGACGGGGTGCCGGTGAAATTGGCGCTTGTTCGGGTAGGCGTAATGTCAGACAGCACTTGTTTGTCAATAGAGCGGGTTCTAAACTCAACAAACCTCTTCGGTTAGGCTTAGTAATTGGGAAACTCACTACTTTCAAAAAACGCTTTAGAGCTATCTGTTGTCCCAAGAGTGATCTTTACAGGGTCTTATGCCTCGATGGGTTGTAGGTTCTGCAAGTGTTATTTATTTGTCATATTCATGTCCCTTGCCGTTCCTGGTTAAGGGTGGTGGTTTTTCCTATTGTTTGAGTTTTTATCGTTCACACGGGTTCCCATGCAATAAATGAAATTAAATGAAAAAAATCTTGTTTTTTTCTTCCTCGTATAACTGTGTATTGTGAGAAGTTTCATTTTGATGACTGATAGGGCTGAAAGATGGATTAGCAATTTTTCTGAAAGTTGATTTCGTTTTCATCATATGGTGTGTTGTTAGGAAGGTGATTTCCATTTTGTTTAATCAGTATGAGAGATATGGGCCAGAAACTGTTTTTGTTGTGGACTGGCCACACTGTTGATGACACAGGTGTGGAATTTGCAGCTCTCGTTTTCCCAAAAAGCTGAAATTGTGTGGCAAGGAAAATACATGCATACGAAATCTACATGAAATGAGGAGAAAAAGCTCCGAGTCAGTTCAGAATGAACACCATTCTCCGTCTTATTCCATTCTACACCAAGGTTGACAATTTCTCAAAGGCAGGGTCCGCGATAGAAATCATTTTTGAGCTCTCTTCATGAAAATGTAGGTCTGGTACAAAAGTTTGGATACGTGAAATAAGTGAAAATATGCAGGGAAAACGCACAAAAAAAAGCCAGGATGGCTCATTACTGGTGTCGGCCAACCTCCACCCCTAGATAACGAGATTTTCATGCATACTTGCCTATCCGTCTTTTATCATACTCTTAAAGGCAGTGGTCGCGATCGAATATGCTTGTCTTCTTTTCCCCTCTGAACCCTTTTCTGGGTCAAGAGGAGTAGGCCCTGTAAGAAAAATCACGAAAAAACCGCAGTTACGGGCGAAATTTGAAGCCTGAACTTTCTTTACACAAGGTGTTGAGTTGATCGCAAAACGCTTGGCTCCGGGCGAGATTGAACCAGCATATTCCCTTTCCGGGGGAGCGCCTTATCGGTATGTTCGCCTTATGATTGCTTCGGTGAAGATTTACCGAGCAGTTGAGTGAGAGCGGCGCTGGGGCTCCGGTGGTGCAGTGCGATAAGGCGCTCCCCCGGAAGGGGAATATGCTGCTTCCATCTCGCCCGCAGCCAAGCGTTTTGCGATCAACTCAACACCTTGTGTAAACATACCATAACGTGCACTGCGACGTTAAACAGCAGTTACGGCAAAAAACTTCCAAAAATCGTGTAAGCCTGAACTTTCTTGTCTTTTGAAGGTGGACGAGCCCCTTCCACATCATCGACATCGATGATTTCTAATATCAATAACATCAGCTGGCTTGAAATTGAATCTCAATCAATGAACATAAACCTTCGGACTGACCTGCTCGAATATTTATGTACTGTGCTTCTCTGGGCCGAATTCCGGTCCGCCATTGCGTCTCGACACGCTTTGCAGCCGCACGCTCCCGAGTGGGAAGAGTTTCCAGCGCCGCACGCGCCGATCTGTTGACTGTAGGTGGGTTCCAGATACTGGAAACTAGAAAAAAATCGGATAAAACTGTAAAAAAAAGCCACATCGAGTCAGCTATGGCGCTGGGAACTCGACCGACTCGAGCGCGTGCGGCTGCAAAGCATGTCGAGACGCAATTGCACACCAGAATTTGGCAATGAAAAGCACAGTACTAATCTAGTGAAAAACTTGATTGAAGTGTTAGTTTTCTTTGTTCAACTGATTTAATGGGTAAATTTGCATTTATTTCTTTCTGTAAATGTCGATAATTTTGACTGCTCGGCATGAGACTGCGATCTTTTTGGATGGCGCTGGGCGCGCTTGCACGAACCGGCATCTGTGGTCCCCGAAAACTCTAATTCTAGCCCGTTTTTCATCGCGCTACCTTTATAGTTATGAGCTGTTTTCGATGTAAGCAGATTTTTCTAGTTTATGCGATAACGTTTTTCATCGTGACCACTGCCTTTAATACAGCCAGAAGTCTCTAGAAGTGCTCAGCAATTATTTTAGAAGGACAATAGAAGACAGCAAAACAGACTGTTACAGAAACTGACTGGGGGCGGGAGGACACCAAGCGATAACTTGTTCCAGAGCGTTTTTTCTCCAGTTTTTGACTTTTTTTGATTTTTGTGGTGGCCAGATCTACCTTTCCATGGGGATAGCACAAAAACCGATTTTGTTCAGAGCCCTGCCTTTGAAAGCTGTCCACTGAGCTACGTGTATAAGCTGGAATGAGATGAATCCTCGCTGGTGAAGAAAATTGGTGGAATGGTATTTTGTAAATCAGGAAAGGCATTTTTGGCGTTGGTGTCCGCTCGACGTCACCTCCATGGCTTGCATAGTTATGGCAGGTTGTTCCAGACAAAACGATACGTAGGGACGGATCTCTGTGTTTTATTGCCGGTTAATTGTCAAGTCACCCTGTGTATATGTGGATCGTATTGTCAGTGTCTATCCAGTGGGAAGCCGCGCTCAGCCATCGGGCACAAAATCATTCGATCATTAGCCAGCCCACTTAGTTTTCCCGCGTGCAATTTTCCCCGCCAAGCTGCGCTGCGGTTCAAGCCCCCCCCCCATCAAGTGAATGACAATATTTGCCTTTTGTTGTCTAGAACCCCCTCTTGTGGCATCGTCGATCGTTGGATGAGGGATCGCCGCGACGCTGGTCGGCGGGAAAAATTGCGCGCGGGAAAACGAAGGAAGAGTGGCTATTGATCGAACGATTTCGCATTCAACTGCTGAGCGCAGCCATATCTCTGCGAGACACCAACGATACCTCATACCTTCAAGCGCACACTGTTCTCCCAATCAAAGTTTTGCGCTCTTGACCAATGCCTCCAACTTCATATTTCGTTTTCATTTGAAGAATCCTAATTACGAGACATTTAGGATATAGGTGAAGGAGCGACAGCTGCCATCCGCTTGGTTCTGCTTGCAGACTAGGATGATTCTCCATGGATCGGAAAATGAGCCGTACTTGAAGAGAATTTCGGTTATATTCCGATTTGTAATCTTTTGAAATCTGAAAACTGCGGAATGGAGGGCACGATGAGCACCGTCTCTGCGCCGCATGGAGCTCGAAAAGCATAGATTTGTTAATAATAAAACAGGGGGAGGAAGAACTTCCCAGACTAGATCCAGGTCCACTGTTCGCCTTCTTCATGACAATGCTCGGCCACATGTATCTCGAATAACCCAACGGAAACTGCTGGACCTGGGCTGGGAAGTTATTTCTCACCCTCCATAAAACCCAGATCTTGCACCTTCCGACTACCATCTGTTCCGCTCGATGCAGCACTTCCTGGATGGAAAACAGTTCACTAACGATGACGTAGTCAAAATGGCCTCAGAAGAATACTTTGACTCGAAACAGCGAGAGTTCTACGCGTTAGGAAACCACGATCTGCCCAATCGGAGGCGAGGGATCCTTGAATTTGATGGGATTTATTTTGTTGAGCGAGCCTTGTTTGTTTTTGAAATAAATGTTTTTTTTCCAAAGTCGTGAAAAGTCCGGAAACTTCTGCATCAACCTAATAAACACTGTCTTGCGTCCTCCGTCGCCTAGAGTATGATCCAGCGCTAAACTGGTCGCCATCGCGCCTGCCTTCCGACGTACGTTGAACGACTGACGCGATGGCAACCAGTATAGGGCAGATTCACACTTCCGGTGACGGATGACGCAAGGCAATGTTTAAAATGAATATCGCCCAAGAATCGATATGCTTGATTTGTACTGTCGCTGGTTGCGGGATGTATAATCCCTGCCTGACATGTTAGCGATATATCAGAAACAGCGTCGTTAGCAGCAGCTGCCGGTTTTCTCGTGCTCGCTGCTTTCGGCTACCAATTAAGGGTGTTCCACAGTAGCGTCGCAACCTCTGTCGCGAGATTGTAAGCATGATGGGGGATGTCACGTTGCGAAAACCAAGCCACGCGACCGCAGCGAGAGCGTTGGGTTTCAGAGTGTGCGAGCTGGTTGAGGTAATTGCGGAGTTGCGTCAAGCAAATTACTTCGACGACTTCTAACGCTTCCGTTGTTTGCAGCACATTATGGGACCCTGACTACACCCAACTTTTGCTGCTCTATGGAGCTGCGGCGCGAGTTTCGTAGTCATAGAGAGCTTTAGTTCATGGTTTGCGGCGTGATCTGCCCAGATACTAGTAAAGGCGACCGGTCGCGATGACGGGGAGAGTGCTTCACACCGAAAACTTGGTAACCAAAACCTCATTATCTGTGAACAAATAACGAAAACAGATAACTAAACATTTGATCGTAAGATACTTGCGCTCAAGAGCTAACTCTTGTTCGAATAGAAGACTAGAATGGTTACCCAAGGGGCTGAGCATGACCCCGATGTTCGAAAATACATTGTTTAGGGGCAATTGTTTGTCGAAAATGATGGTCAATGCTGTCTAGAATTTTACTTCGACATGGAAACGCTGCTCGGGCATACACCGATTCGACAAACATCCGCATCTACTGTGGCTCGTGTATAGGCTTTCTCCCATTTTGCAAATGGGTTCTCATGAGAAGCGGAGCAGTTGAACATGTCGAGAATCTCCAAATCCGTTACTCCACTGCTCTGCCACACCGTTTCTTACGCGAAGCTCCTGAACTGGCTCGAAAAATCGGGGAAAAGCTAGCTGCACGTGTGTTATATCGCAAATTAACCCACGGGCCAAATCAGAAGGAAAATCCCTTTTGACTTTTGCGCATAAAAAAATTATAGGCTATAAAACGGCGGAATTCACTTAGTTCCTACGCGTGCTTGTGTGGAGCGGAGGTCAGAGACGGTGAGAGAGCGTAGGACAGACGGAAACCGAGGCGTCGCGCGCGTCTCGAGTGATGTGAATGTCGACGTTTTATAGAGGGTACTTCGAGCTTGAGTTCCTCTTTGGACCATTGTCGGTGGCTAATGTCATAAAGGTTGCGTAGACAGGGACATTTCTACAGTCTAGTTAACATTTTTATTAGGAAACTGACCTGGAATAAACTGAGACCTCCTCAGTGTCTGCTGGGTGCCAGGTGTCTTAAAAAATGATGTCTCGGAAGCGGAGAAAAAAATTGGAAAATTATTATGAGGACGAAGTAAACCTAGAATCATGGAGCAACCTAATTCCGAAACAGAACCAGATGCACAAAATAGGCGGTGCGCCGTACAGGCGTTTCGCGGTCGGACGAGAGGATCTTTGTGATCGGGAAGGTGCATAGCAGGTAGAGTGATCGGAAACCGGCGTGACGAGTACGGTCCAATACGGAAAAGGCTAAGAAAAAACGAAAGTTGCTGAAAGTGCCTTTCTAGGCAAAAATTACAACAACAAAAAGATTTAGGCAGAAATTACAACAACAAAAAAATTATGTAAACTGTTCTTTGTAAAATACGAAGAATGATGCTAAGACGGTCCTCAACAAATAGCGGGATCGAACGATAGCCTATGGGGAGAAAATAACGCTCGTGAAGTCTTCCAGGAAGTCAGGATATCCGTCCATCAAGCAAAAGCGATAGCGACGTCAATTGTCCCGGATATCGACACGCGATGAGTCGACTTCGATCTACCCTTCTCTTGATGCACTCAGATACAGACGGCACACTTCCCGCAGTACCATTAGCCTACGTCCCGTAACCCCTCCTGCGGAAGGCTAATAGTTCGGTTGCGGGCAGTCGACAGCGCCGTTTCGTTCACTGCCCGTACACGTTGAACACGTACTCTGCGGCCCTTCTGCCATCGCGTTACGGCTAATCTGTTCACTGACAGAAGGCAATCTAAAAGCAGTTTGCGGCACACGTGAAAATCATCCTTTAGATAAAGGTTTGTTGGAACAAAATTTCGAAAATCCCCTTCTGGGCTCTTCATCTTGATCTGCTTCTGACAAGTAAGGAGTAAGCTTACACAGGGTTGCTTACTACACTCTCTAGCCCTTGCAGTCTTTTCATCCGCAGATGCCATCAACAGACAATGGCTCTCCTGCCCAAAGCCAGCGTCGCATACAGCGAGAGTTTTGGGAAGAGTCTCAACACAGCGTTCTCTGCTCAGCAATCGTCCACTGACTCCACTCTAGTGGGTGGTGCAATGACGATATCAAAGTGGGAATCGATGAGTGAGTGTTCGATGACCCACAGGAATAGCCGACTGCCCGCCGACACTCCGCGGGAAGACTGGAAAACCTCTCTCTCCGCGGGAAGTGGGGAGCTGTGCCACGCCCACAAAATTGTGGCCGCGCAAAGTCGACTACTTCGACTTGGCCGCGGGAGGTGGGCTCTTTTCATCTGAGCAGTCGACTTCTCCCTCACGCGCTATCTAGAAAGAAAGTTCTAGAGCAAAAATATCACCAGTTGAATCAACGGCGTCACGAGCTTATGGTACCCTGGAGCAATTTGAAATCGAGAAGCCTGGATGGCACCGTCGTTTCTGTGCATTTTCGTTTGGTAGCGTTAGTGAAAGCCACCGGTGAAGATTCCGGGCAGTTTGCTCAGATTCTGTTGATTGTTCGATACACGTCCAGTTAGAAAATCACAATCGTTGAGTGGCGTAACTCCGTTGGCAGTGGATTCTGCGCGATTCTGTGGACACTGTTTTCGAACGACTCACTTCTCTCTAGTTCAAGCAGCAATACTGGAAAATTATACTCAGGTAGGACTGCGCCTCCGAAACAATCGTATGGAAACAGCCCTGAATAGAAGAGACACATATCAAAACTTGCAGGACCCAGGATTCATAATTAAGCTCAGTGGTGATGGTAGCCCAATCCACTCAGATTGCAGAAATTCTAAGAAGCCTACATCTAGGCAAACGCTCGATGCAACGGTACACAAGTTGGAACACCCTGTCGCTTTTCTATGCAAAATTAAAGGATGGGTAGTGGTTGAAGCGTGAGTGAAGAAAAAGCCTGATACAATCCTCCAGAAGCACCCTTTAAAGATACCTCCTGATTTTAAAAACCACCAATTTTCTCAAACTCCCACCATATTTTGTGAAGTATTTCAGTGAGACAGCGGGACAATGCAATAGTCCAGAAGAGTAAATGCTGAGGTTTCCGGAAGTCATACATACCATTGTTCCGCATGGCGCTTCTTCGCGTGCAATAAACAAAATAGAATGAAAAAAATGAAATATTGTGTTACTGGCTAGCAATATGTATGATTGCTCGTAAATGATACTGTTCATTATTTCAGAGGCTCTTCCACCTACATATAATGTTGATCAAGGCAACATAGTCATCGGCATATCATATTTATTTGGAAAGAACAGTTCTCTCTATTAGCAGAGGCCGCAGGATTTCGCACATAGTGCTCTTTTCTCTTGCATTGATATTTTGGAAGTGAAGCAGTAGTTTTGTATCCTGGGCGCTGGACACCTTAAAATTGAAGTTTGAATGACATCAGCAATGGAGTGAGAAAGAAGAAAGAGGAGAAGAACAGTCCTTACTGAGGCGAGTCCTTGCAGGGTGTGGAAGGACCTTGAGGACGGGGTGTGTTGCGAGGGGCAGTGCCACCTGAGGATCCGTGACCACCATGTGGTCCTGGTTGGGGTCGAGGTGCAGAACCGCCGGAAGTACCAGAACCACCATGAGAAACTGAAATCGTTCCAATGAAGTGGGATACATACAAACTTCTAGGGCATTCCTGATGAGCTCTCATTTTCGATTATCACCTTCAGCGAATGGTGGTTTCCTGTCGAAACATCCCTATCACTTGCCATATCTCACAGAGGCCCACCGCTACGCTGAAGGCGATAAACAAAGTCGAGAGCTCTTCAGAAATGCCTCAGAGTAGCATCATGTGAACCAGTTTCTCTCTTGAATCAGAACATACCAATGCGATATTCCAGCACAGTTTTTGTTTCGGCTATTCTGTTGTAAGTAATGATAGGCACAACATGAAAGGATGAAATGAGAGTCACACCAGCATTCCCGTTGGAACAAAACCTGGATGAGATTGTTTTGTAATGAGATAGTTTGCGTAGGGAATAGAAAAGCTTAGTTTATACCTGTATCCGGTTCGGAGTAAGTCTTTGTGTGTTTTGATTTCAACACCAGCGTAAGGGCAGCCATCACTCGCGACTCCTTCGGTGAAGCTGATGAGTTTTATCTGGATCTGAGAGCCAGCTGGAGCCTGCAATGAGAAATGAATAAAAACTAGAATGATCTGATTGAAGTGAAAGACTTCAGACCTTGATTCCATAGTTACAGAACATGAAATCTTCCCGTGGATTTCCGCCAGCATTGCGATCTCCGAGAACGTCTGTAAGTATCTGGGGTGTTGTCGTGGCTTCGAGCATTTTGCCACATCCGGAAGGCTAAACATTTTCTTTTCTACATCAGAGGTTACTAAAGCTAAGGAACTAGAGAACGCACCCTTTGTTCACACAGGTTTCCACCATATCCGCTAGGGCAAACACATTTAGAGCAATCGCGAGGATGAGGAAATCCACCGTTTTTGCAATTATTTGGCATCTTATTGCATTTCTCTAGAAGTTAAGGTTAGAGACTCCAAAATTCATTACCGTTCGTTACCCTTCCATTGACTGTCAACTAACCTAGGCATCCGTAATGCTTATTGATCATCAGCAACTCATAGAAAGATATTATGGGTGATCCGAGAGTCTCGAGATATTTGATGTCGTAAGGCACCATGGACGGTTTCTTGTTGAATGTTGCACTGAAAAGGGATGAAATGGCGGTTCATTCAAGGATCACATAACTGAATGTGCAGCTTCGAGCCAAAGTTGTTCCATGACTTTATTGTGAAGACCAACCTGTTGGCACCATAGTGCATAAGACTTCCGTAGTCGTAAGGCAGGCCGTAGTTTTCGTTGGTTGTTGTGCTTTGTTTGATGAACTGATCCATCCAGTCAGGCTAAAAAACAATTCAATTCATTTCACAGTTCTTATATGAGCTCGTCAATGCAAGTACAACCTTAATGTTCTCCTCTTTGATTGCGATGAAACTGTCGCGATCATGCCTTGAGTGCGTGTGGAAGAGACCGAGGGCGTGGCCGAGCTCATGAGCTGCGGTTCCAACCTATAAATCAATATTGAGAGATAATCCTTTAGCTGGAAGGTGTTAATAAGGAGTAGAGTAGTTCTTACCGATTCGCAACCTTTACCAAGGGAGAGATCCTGCGATCCACCAATCCTGCCGACGTATGACCAGCAACCTTCCTCTTTGAAAACGCGAATACTATCTTGTGCTGAAGTTACGACATTAGACTGGGGATTTCTTAGTTCTTGTTCGGTTTTTGAAAATAAATCTCGATTGTACCATGCATGGATTCGAAGAAATCGATACAGGTGTCCTTCATCCATAATAGAGCTGCTTTTTTGAAAACACTCCTCACTTCTGGGGCTGAACATAAGCATTTCAGGAAAAGCGGATAGTGAGAATATTCCTTCAAAGCTACCCACTTGCACTGTTGTCAAAGTAGAAGCTCACTCCGTTCTGCCAAATCGTTCGGGGATAATTTCCGTCACGGAAAGCCTGACGCTTTGTGCGGTTACTTCCGTCGCTCTCGATGTCTTCTATGATCTCATCTGCTTGTGCCCTCAAAATGATATTTTGGAGGAGTAAGGCCACACGATAACAGGTAATGTTGACTTACTTCGTGAGCACGATGTCACCTTGGTAGAGTAATTCTCCAATTTCACTGTTCATGTTGATTTCATCGATTGAATCGCCTTGAGGTTGAATTCGATCTTTCTTGACGATAACCAATTTCTGGAACGTCACGACATCTCACCCAGCGCTTCGCACTTTTCTAACTCAGACAAACCTTCATCATTTCTTCCAAAGCTGCTTTCTTTTCCGGAGATAGGGTAAGTTTCTTCGCAATCTTCTGCTTCAATCCATGGAAGCGTTTACGAATTTGGAGAATGTTAGTGTTGTTGAAGGCCTAATCGATGAACTCAGATTATAAAAACCTCGGAGAGCGCTCAAAAACTTTCTCACCTTTTTAAGTTTATGGTACGCATTTTTCAGTTTTTGTCCAAAGTTTTCCTCTCCGAAAACATTTTTTATCTTCCCACTAACCGAGTCAAGAAGTCCAGCGTTAGCGCAAATCACCAGAAGTAGGGCTATCAAGGCTATCCTCATTCTAAAAAAAGCAGGAAGTAATGATGAGACGAGGTACTGCAAGAAAAGGATAGACCAAATGATGAATGCTGGCTTACTACCTCTCTTCCTTTTATGCAAAAAAAATTGAACTTTCGGTTCACATAAATGCTGGGTTATTTGAAAGTCAACCGGTGTTAAAACACAGACATCCGTCCTTGCGTTCCATTCTGTCTGCAATAACATTTGACTATACTATGCAACCGTGCAGGTGACGTCGGGGGAATGCCCACGCCAAATATGCTCTTCCTGGCTTATGAAACAACCATTCAATTGAGTTTCTCTTCCAAAAGCCTCTTCTGTGATCATACTCGCATTTGAGGTGAAGAGACAGTCGTTGAAAGTATTAACCTTAGAGAAGAGTGGAGTATGTCGGTCTAAAGTGTAAATCCTTGACTAAATCAAGATCTCTCCCATTACCATATTCATCGCACTTCCACCTACATCTCTTCTAGACTCAATCGCTGCTCCGAGCCTAAACCACTGAAGAACGACCGCTCTCGTGCTTTCAGTGCATACGTCACAAATATTATGGGACGTCCGGAAAATACACAGTTTCGCAGACGATCTATCACACTGAATAAGCATGTCGAAAATAACCTTCAAAAGCGGGATCACCACGAGAGAAAAACAGGATCAGAGTGCGGGATCCACTTTTGAAGAATCCCACAAAATAAATCGCGCTATGAGTGTGTCTAGACGTCGAACATCCCGATGTCTGTCCGGAATTTACGTAACTCACCGTGGCCCACGGTATTTACTGCGGTCAACGGGAGATTGCACCTTGAGCCGTGAAGAAAGCGCGGATAGTTACGGAAATGATGCGAGAATTTTCATCATTTTGGACTTTGTGAATGTGAATCGGGGCGTATAAAGTGTTGCAGAGAACTTATCAGAAGCAGACGGGATTCCACGATTCTCGAGCAGAATTCCAGAAAAGTGGTCGGATTATGGGAACGAATGTGTCAAAGGTTGCGTCAAAGGATTGATTGGAGTCACTGAAGAGGGTGCGGCTCTGGACATAGAGCGATAGCATCGTCAAAAGTGGGTAGGGTGAAGGGTTAGGTGCGTGTGACGTCTATATGCTACGCATGATTTGTTGAATTGAAGAGAGCTTCGTTTCTCGCGTATTACCTTCCGAAATTTGGGCTGGGCTTCAGGAGAGGTACGTATATATTTGTGGTGCACCGGAAACGCTGCACATAACATCGTGAAAGTGGGCGAGGTTTCTCGAAAGATGGGGGGGGGTCGTGGAAATCGAGACGTAGAATGTGGATGGGGTATCGAGAGCGCTGCTCAGGTGGAGCGCGGAGGGGTTAGATTGGTGCTGTAGCATCACGGAATGTGGCGGCGCTCCATAGGTAGCGTGCGCGGCGACGTATAAGGTCAGTGTGTTAGAGCGCCGCACCGCCTAAAACGAGTAGAGCTTTTTAGTGAGCGATAGCCGCAATGCACTATGTAAAAAGCGTGAGGGCTGTTTAATCTGGAAACACGTGCGCTGCAGAAGGAAGTCAGCAGCATATCTTACGTGAATGGTATACTTTGTCGCTGTCATGAGCAACAGTCATGACATTTAGCACAAATCGTGTCGGGCCAGTATGGGAGCAACGGCTTTGGCCGTCGTAGGAACAGTTGTTGCGTGTCCGTCGCAGCGACGTGTCGCGAAGGGCTTACATACTACAAGTGCGTCGATGCATGTCGTTGCCACTGTCGCTGTCGCTGTGCAGCGCAGTGGTTGATTTGAAGGACGGGAACTCTGCGACAGGCGGTTGCTGTCGCTGTGCAGAGCGACGCGACCGCGTGTCGCAAAAGTATATCATTGGCTTTATAGAGCGTGTACCCCTTTGCTCGAATGGGTTAGCGGTTCATTGTAAGAGCGCACCATGTCGTATTGAACTGGAAGCGCTTCAGTTGGAATATGCGTCATATAGTGGAAAGTGGATGACGCTTTATAGGGCACGTGCGCCACGTCGTGTAAAGAAGGTAGCGTCTCAAGGGAACGTGAATCGCGTCGTGGAAAATGAGGAGCGAATCATAGGTTGTAAGCATACTCGGCGCGATCATCCATATCATGGGTGACGCTTCATGGAGATGCGTGCGCCACGTCGTAGAAAGTCAGTAGCGAATCCTGTAAACCATGGGCAGCGTCGTTCAAATTTGGATGGACTCTATGGTGAGCGTGACCGTGTCGTAGAAACAAAAGGGTTTTTTAAGGAACCTAGGTCGCATTGTGAGAAGTGTGCGGCGCCCTGTGGCTGATTGTGCGCCGCGTCGTGGAAAGTGGAAAGTGAGCCTCAGTAAGGGATCGTAATTACCGCGACGCGCGACCGCTCCCATTCATACCACGGCATCACAAATCATACCTGACACATAATGTTGGATCTTGAATGCTGAATTTGTGCACATTGGATAACAATAACGATTGTGCGGTATTATAACAAATCAAGTCTATATTCTCAAGACAAGATCATGAGAATTCCAACCTTATATCAGGTAAGCTTTGACACAGCCGTAGTGGGCTACGAGATCGTGCCTCACCGCATGCGTGCAGTCGCGTCGCGTGCTCACTTTTTCTGGGTAGCAGTGATAGGATATATAATCAAAAGTCAAAAAAGTTTCTAGAGGCGTTCAGGAAGTTTTCTATCCTATCACAGACTATCTTGCCGAAATGAACATGCGGCGCGACCACACGCACTCTAAGAGCTTTGGCCGAGAAATAGCTGCGAAGTCGCCGAGAAATAGCCCACCACGCTCCGCAGTGACTCCTGGTGGGCTATTTGCCGGGTATTTCGCGGCTATTTCTCGGCTTCTCACGAGACGGACAAGAAGTAATCGAGAAATAGCCGAGATGTAACCGAGAAGTAACTAAAGGTAGCAAAAACACAACCGTCGCCGAGCCACCATTCAGGGCCGCCAGCGGTTCCGTGGGGTCTCTAGAGGCTGAACATGGTCCAAGTACCTTAAACTTGTGTTATTGAACCGACGGATGTACTGGCATCTGAATCAGATGCCAGTACATCCGCAGAATACAATCTCAAATGCGCAGAATACCGACGTGGAGAGAATTATTTCTCAGCTACTACGCGGCGATTTTGCGGCGAGAATTATTTAGCGGCTATACCGCTGCTATTACGCCGCAAGCAGTCTACTCACGGATATTTCGCGGCTATTTCTCGGGCAAAATTCTCAGAGCAGCTGGGGTGAGGCCTGATCGCATAGTCCACCACGGCGGTGCTAGAGTTTATAATTATCTGAGCAGCGCTCCTAATACCCCCCATACATTCCACGTCTCGATTCCTACGCCCGCCCCATTCCATCTTTCCCTGAGCCCCACCCGCTTTCACGATATTGTGTACAGCGTTTCCGATGCACCACGAAATTTTACGTTCCTCTCCTGAAGCCCAGCCCAATTTTCGGGAGCTGAAACGCAAGAAATGAAGCTCTCCACGCTTTCAAGAATTCATGCGCCGCATGTAGGCGCCACACGCATCAAACCCTTCACCCTTCCCATCTTTTGACTACGCTATCGCGTTATGTCCAGAACCGCGCCCACTTCAGTGGCTCCAATCGTTCCTTGGAAGCAACCTTTGACATATTCGTTCCCACAATCCGACCTGTTTTTCTGGAATTCTACTCGAGAAACGTGAAATCCCATCTGCGTCTACTAAGTTCTGTGCAGCGCTACAGACGCATGCCCACATTCATAAAGTCCGATATGATGACAATTCTCGCATCATTTCCGTAACTATCCGCGCTTTCTTCACGGCTCAAGGTGCAATCTCCCGTTGACCGCAGTAAATACCATGGTCCATCGTGAGTGACGTGAATGCCGGACAGACATAGGGACGTTCGACGTCTAGACACACTCATAGCGCGATTTATTTTTTGGGATTCTTCAAAAGTGGATACCGCACTCTGATCCTGTTTTTCTCTCATGGTGCTCCCGCTTTCAAAGGTTATTTTCTACATGTTTATTCAGTGTGATAGATTTTCTGCGGACCAGGAACTGTGTATTTTCCGGATGTCCCATAATATATGTGATATATGCACTGAAACCACGAGAGCGGTCGTTCTTTAGTGGTTCAGGCTCGGACCAGCGATTGAGTCTAGAAGAGATGTAGGTGGAAGTGCGAGGAATATGGTAATGGGAGAGATCTCAAATCATTAGGTTGACGCGGAAGTTTCCGGACTTATCACGACTCCGACCAAAAACATTTATTTCAAAAACAAACAAGGTCCACCCAACAAAATAATTTCCATCATATTCAAAGATCCTTCGGGTATCGGGTAGATCATGAATGAACCCCCAACGCGTAGATCTCTGGCTGTTTCGAGTCGAAGTACTCTTCTAAGGCCGTTTTGACTTCGTCATGGTTAGTGAACTGTTTTCCATCTAGGAAGTGCTGCATAGAGCGGAACAAATGGTAGTCGGAAGGGGCAAGATCTGGGCTATATGGAGGGTGAGAAAGAACTTCCCAGCCCAGGTCCAGCAGTTTCTGTCGGGTTATTCGAGATACATGTGGCCGAGCATTGTCGTGAAGAAGGCGAACAGTGGACCTGGATCTAGTCTGGGAAGTTCTTCCTCCCCCTGCATATAGCCCAGATCTTGCCCCTTCCTACTACCATCTGTTCAGCTCGATGCAGCACTTCCTGAATGGAAAACAGTTCATTAACCATGACGAATTCAAAATGGCCTTAGAAGAATTTTTCGACTTGAAACAGCCTGAGTTCTACGCGTCGGGAGTTCGTGATCTGCCGAATTGGTGGCGAAGGATCTTTGAATATGATGGAAATTATTTTGTTGGGTGGACCTTGTTTGTTTTTGAAAAAAAAATGTTTTCTGGTGGAAGACGTGAAAAGTCCGCAAACTTTCGCGTCAACCTAATATGTAGTTAGGGGCTCACACATCAAACCAACATACTCCACTCTCCTTCCAGGTTGGTCTTTTCACCACTGTCTCTTCACCTGAAATGCAAGGCGAGTATGATCAGAGAAGAATCGAAGCTCCTGGAGGAGAAGGTCCATTGAATGGTTTTTCATAAACCAGGAAGAACATATTTGGCGTGGGCATTCCCCCGACGTCACCTGCACGGTTGCATAGTATAGTCAAATGTTATTGCAGACAGAATGGAACGCAAGGACGGATGTCTGTGTTTTACCACCGGTTGACTTTCAAATAACCCAGCATTTATGTGAACCAAAAGTTCAATTTTTTTTTGCATAAAAGGAAGAGAGGTAGTAAGCCAGCTTTCATCATTTGGTCTATCCTTTTCTTGCAGTACCTCGTCTCATCATTACTTCCTGCTTTTTTCAGAATGAGGATAGCCTTGATAGCCCTACTTCTGGTGATTTGCGCTAACGCTGGACTTCTTGACTCGGTTAGTGGGAAGATAAAAAATGTCTTCGGAGGGGAAAACTTTGGACGAAAACTGAAAATTGCGTACCATAAACTTAAAAAGGTGAGAAAGTTTTTGAGCGCTCTCCGAGGTTTTATAATCTGAGTTCATCGATTAGGCCTTCAACAACACTAACATTCTCCAAATTCGTGAACGCTTCCATGGATTAAAGCAGAAGATTGCTAAGAAACTCACCCTATCTCCGGAAAAGAAAGCAGCTTTGGAAGAACTGATGAAGGTTTGTCTGAGTTAGAAAACTGCGAAGCGCTGGGTGAGATGTCGTGACGTTCCAGAAATTGGTTATCGTCAAGAAAGATCGAATTCAACCTCAAGGCGATTCAATCGATGAAATCAACATGAACAGTGAAATTGGAGAATTACTCTACCAAGGTGACATCGTGCTCACGAAGTAAGTCAACATTACCTGTTATCGTGTGGCCTTACTCCTCCAAAATATCGTTTTGAGGGCACAAGCAGATGAGATCATAGAAGACATCGAGAGCGACGGAAGTAACCGCACAAAGCGTCAGGCTTTCCGTGACGGAAATTATCCTCGAACGATTTGGCAGAACGGAGTGAGCTTCTACTTTGACAACAGTGCAAGTGGGTAGCTTTGAAGGAATATTCTCACTATCCGCTTTTTCTAAAATGCTTCTGTTCAGCCCCAGAAGTGAGGAGTGTTTTCAAAAAAGCAGCTCTATTATGGATGAAGGACACCTGTATCGATTTCTTCGAATCCGTGCATGGTACGATAGAGATTTATTTTCAAAAACCAAACAAGAACTAAGAAATCCTCAGTCTAATGTCGTAACTTTAGCACAAGATAGTATACGTGTTTTCAAAGAGGAAGGTTGCTGGTCATACGTCGGCAGGATTGGTGGATCGCAGGATCTCTCCCTTGGTAAAGGTTGCGAATCGGTAAGAACTACTCTACTCCTTATTAACACCTTCCAGCTAAAGGATTATCTCTCAATATTGATTTATAGGTTGGAACCGCAGCTCATGAGCTCGGCCACGCCCTCGGTCTCTTCCACACGCACTCAAGGCATGATCGCGACAGTTTCATCGCAATCAAAGAGGAGAACATTAAGGTTGTACTTGCACTGACGAGCTCATATAAGAACTGTGAAATGAATTGAATTGTTTTTTAGCCTGACTGGATGGATCAGTTCATCAAACAAAGCACAACAACCAACGAAAACTACGGCCTGCCTTACGACTACGGAAGTCTTATGCACTATGGTGCCAACAGGTTGGTCTTCACAATAAAGTCATGGAACAATTTTGGCTCGAAGCTGCACATTCAGATATATGATCCTTGAATGAACCGCCATTCCATCTCTTTTCAGTGCAACCTTCAACAAGAAACCGTCCATGGTGCCTTACGACATCAAATATCTCGAGACTCTCGGATCACCCATAATATCTTTCTACGAGTTGCTGATGATCAATAAGCATTACGGATGCCTAGGTTAGTTGACAGTCAATGGAAGGGTAACGAACGGTAATGAATTTTGGACTCTGTAATTTAAACTTTCAGAGAAGTGCAAGAAGATGCCAAATAATTGCAAAAACGGTGGATTTCCTCATCCTCGCGATTGCTCTAAATGTGTTTGCCCTAGCGGATATGGTGGAAACCTGTGTGAACAAAGGGTGCGTTCTCTAGTTCCTTAGCTTTAGTAACCTCTGATGTAGAAAAGAAAATGTTTAGCCTTCCGGATGTGGCAAAATGCTCGAAGCCACGACAACACCCCAGATACTTACAGACGTTCTCGGAGATCGCAATGCTGGCGGAAATCCACGGGAAGATTTCATGTTCTGTAACTATGGAATCAAGGTCTGAAGTCTTTCACTTCAATCAGATCATTCTAGTTTCTATTCATTTCTCATTGCAGGCTCCAGCTGGCTCTCAGATCCAGATAAAACTCATCAGCTTCACCGAAGGAGTCGCGAGTGATGGCTGCCCTTACGCTGGTGTTGAAATCAAAACACACAAAGACTTACTCCGAACCGGATACAGGTATAAACTAAGCTTTTCTATTCCCTACGCAAACTGTCTCATAACAAAACAATCTCATCCAGGTTTTGTTCCAACGGGAATGCTGGTGTGACTCTCATTTCATCCTTTCATGTTGTGCCCATCATTACTTACAACAGAATAGCCGAAACAAAAACTGTGCTGGAATATCGCATTGGTATGTTCTGATTCAAGAGAGAAACTGGTTCACATGATGCTACTCTGAGGCATTTCTGAAGAGCTCTCGACTTCTTTTATCGCCATTAGCGTAGCGGTGGGCCTCTGTGAGATATGGCAGGTGATAGGGATGTTTCGACAGGAAACCACCATTCGCTGAAGGTGATAATCGAAAATGAGAGCTCATCAGGAATGCCCTAGAAGTTTGTATGTATCCCACTTCATTGGAACGATTTCAGTTTCTCATGGTGGTTCTGGTACTTCCGGCGGTTCTGCACCTCGACCCCAACCAGGACCACATGGTGGTCACGGATCTTCAGGTGGTACTGCCCCTCGCAACACACCCCGCCCTCAAGGTCCTTCCACACCCTGCAAGGACTCGCCTCAGTAAGGATTGTTCTTCTCCTCTTTCTTCTCACTCACTCCATTGCTGGTGTCATTCATACTACAATTTTAAGTTGTCCAGCGCCCAGGATACAAAACTACTGCTTCACTTCCAAAATATCTATGCAAGAGAAAAGAGCACTATGTGCAAAATCCTGCGGCCTCTGCTAATAGAGAGAATCATTCCTTCAAAATAAATATTACATACCTATCTATGAACTTGAGCACTGAAAGGAATGAACAAATGTGACCCGTGGGGGTTCATCATGCAATTCATCATGCCTTTTCATTTCAAAGTCAGTTTTAACGATAGTTTTCGTTCTCGACTCCGCATAAAACAATGTATTGACCACTACAAACTAAGAAAATGACGAAGAAACGGCAAAAAACGCGTTCATTCATTCACTAGAAGGGCATGGAGACCGCCATCTGAGTTAAACTGAGGATGTCTGGCAGGCCTTGCTCTGTTTTTTAAAGGCGAAGACGCCGAAATCTTAGCCGAATAGAACTGTAACATTTCGGACAATTACCCAATGAAGTACTACTCAATACCATAGCATGCTGAGATTTACTGAAAGTCGAACGTGGAGTACCCTTCAAGTTATTTTTATGTCAGTTCCAGTGCGGCCGATTGAAAGGTATCCGGATGCCACTGCATTGTTGATGCAGCCGACTCAGGATAATCCAAATTTTTTGAGTGATTTCGCTGCAGTCGTTGCTTAATTTCCGCAGAATCACTCGGATAACGATAGATTTGGGTGGCCCCGGCTTGTAGTTACTTGGATATCCCAGTGGTTTCGTTACGCCTATCAACACAAACTCCAGTGAAAGGCCGTTGGAAGACCCAGTCCTGCTCGGATTTGTCGGAGCGAAGGCAAATTTCATAGGCTGTGGCTTACTTAGAATTATATTATACACCTTAAGCCGAGGTCATGCTTGCCGCGATTAGCGACGGCGACAGTGCTTATCGGGCATATCGATTTTTGGTCGACATTAATGGCAAACATTGCGTCGCGTCGCTCTTCACCGTAAGTATGATCCTGGCCTTGCACATTCTTTGAAGCTGTAAAGTAATTATACACTTGATAACCTTGAGAAATAACAACCTTGAGTAATAACTTTAATCCTTATTCTTAAAGCAGTTATGTCCCGATGTTTGTATGTATGTATGTATGTATGTGTGTGTGTGTGTGTAATTGTGTTTTCTCGCGGATCTCCGGAGTGGCCGATCAAAACAGGGATGAAATGGTACCAACATTTGAGTGGGTGGGACATCCATCGATTACAAAAAAATCAGCCTGAATCACCTCTTGCGCGCCTCAGGGCAACAGAGTTTGTCCGTGGGGCGCACTTATGGCCTTGGGTCATGAAAACTTCTGTGAGTCGTCTAGCGCTAGAAAGGCTAAGCTCTAATCAAGGCGACAGGAATTAGTAGTGGTGGATGGGACGCCGTTCAGAACCGCCAGGGTTTGAGGAGTGTGCAGGACGTTATCGATAGTGTGCAGGACCTCAGTGGGAGTGTGCAGGACCCCAGTGGGAGTGTGCAGAACGTCGTATAAAGTGTGCAGGACCCCAGTGGGAGTGTGCAGGACCCCAGTGGGAGTGTGCAGGACCCAAATGGGAGCGTGCAGAACGTCGTATAAAGTGTGCAGGACCCCACTGGGAGAGTGCAGGGCCCAAATGGGAGTGTGCAGAACGTCGTAGAACGTGTGCTGGACCCCGAAGGGAGTGGGCAGAACGCCATAGAAAGTGTGCAGGACCTTAGTGGGAGTGTGCAGTACCTGAATGGGAGTGTGCAGGACGTCATAGAAAGTGTGCAGGACCCCACTGGGAGTGTGCTGAACGTCGTAGAAAGTGTGCAGGACCCCAGTGGGAGTGTGCAGGACGTCATGGAATGGGTGCAGTACTTCAGTAGGGGTGTGCAGTACGTCGTGAAATGTGTTCAGGACCCAGGTGGGACGTGCAGGACGTCATAGAAAAATAGCAAGGCCGCAGTGGAAGTATGCAGGACTTCATGAAGAAAGTAGAATTGAAACAGCGAGATTTTGTAAATTTTTTCATGCGAAATCTTAGCCTTTGTGTAGCGAAGAAAACAGATAGGAAATCATGTATCTTTAAAAGCGTGCAACGCGTTCTGAGGAGTACGCGAAACTCTGGAGACACTTCCTCGCCAGTCTGACGAAACTAGCAGCAGCTCCACTTCCGCATCATATCTGTTCGTCACTCAATCCAACCGCTCAGTCATTTTGATTCACTAACATCCATAAACCAGTTTTATATTTGTTGAATGTCTGAGCTTATCAAAATCTGCTTCACAAAAACATAAACATCCACGGAAATATTTCATTTATTGAGAACAAAGGCAAGGTGTTGTTCAACAAGGGAAACCACATCTAGAATGCGGGTGCTTTTTTCTTAACATGAAAGGGATGGTAAAGCGAGAATAAGAGCTTGGGTATATTACAGACGGAAGGAGTCGTAAAATAAGATGCCGGTAGCCACCGACAATTTATTGCTGGCTTCTTATGTTTTGCTTTTCAATCCCACATCTTCATACCCGACGCCCTGCTGTAAATGTGCGGCAGCCTGCTCTGCTCAGGAGAATCCATACGGACAGCAACTTTCGGATAGACGGAAGGCAGTCATTACCGTTTTGTCAGAATAATCTGCCTCAGGATGCTAACGCACGTGAGAGTTTTCTTGAGCGAAAACTTCGCTAGTTCTCGCTAGTACCATATACCATAATCATTGCAAACAGTTTGAAAATGGCGATCACTGCCTCAATCAATCCGTTGAATTGCCTGGTCGGTAGGCCGTCTCTGTTGTATGTAATCGCACTCCCTTGCTATTGTGGTGCTCCAATGTCCTGTTTTGAAATTGAAATCTCGCTCGAAACGCGCTGATTCCCGCTCATAAGGCCCCTGTCATAGTTGACCGAAGGCCGGACTGAGCCGTCCTCTCTTGTCCTCTGTGATCCTGTGCAGTCCCTTGTGTGTCAGCTGTATGCCAATCGATTAGGTGGGTGCACTTGAGCTCACTGCGGACGGCGCAGTCCGTCCACAACGAGGAGATTTTCCACCTCAGTGAGCAATGTATTGCATACGTATCGAGCGGGACGGACCAGGACCGGCATGCATGAACGCAATAGAAGGGTGAGGGGAATCGCGTCGCACCGCGCGCGAGAGTGAACGTCGAATGCTGAGACCCATGCGCGGAGGGAAGAGCGAGAGAGAACATCCAGCACGGAGAGTCTCACGCACGGGGTTTTCAAACCCCGTGTTAGCCTGTTCATGCATGCAGTCCGGACACATTGGGGGTAAACTTCGACGTGGGTTAGCAATGTACTACGCGCGTATCGACCAGGCTGGCTACGGCCGATCGGACAACTATGACGGGTCCCTAACGGTTTTTCAAAAAAAGATCTTTTGTGGGCACGGTTCGCACTGATACCTTGCGTACCTTATTGTACGTTGGCGCAAATTCGATGCATGCATGTTACAAAATATATTCAACGAGTTTGCGCCAACGTATAACATGGAGCACGAACTCAGACAATGGAGCGGACTTATCGCGACGCCGAATAGGAGCAAACGCGGGGTCAACGGCGATCACCCCGCTGCTTTTGCGCGCGGTCAGCTCCAAAAGGGCTAGCGATCTGTACGCCTCGACAAAAAAAGTACCGACCGCAAAAATTTGTCTGACTTAGTTATCATATGAAATACAACTAGGCGGAGCCTAGGACCAAAGTTAGGCACCTGCGGGCGTTACGTCCTCTAACTCGTAGGGACAGAGTGTACACTCGCTAGTGCACTCAAGGATACACTAGAAGTACCTCAAACTTGGGTAATTGAACCGGCGACGATCTCGCTTTACCACACAGAACAGTGCATCGTGGTCGAGGCGGGGTCCGTCGCGGTCAGTCCGAAATGTGCCGTTGCTCGCGATCAGCCGGAATACGATGCAGGTCGTTCGTGGACAGTCCTAATTACATTGTTGTACGCGATAGAAGCGATTTATGGCCGCGGTAAGTTCTACTTACCAGTAACTGCGCGCGATAAGTCCGCGCTTCTGTCGGACACACATCGCGATGATATCGAGCAACCGCAACTTGTCCGCGATCAGCTCTCTTTGGATTTTCGCTCGCGGTAGGAACGCTTCCTGAGCGCGGTAATTACTACTCGACATTTTTTGGGCGCGTTAAGTCCGCACCATCGCCTGCGAAGTATCAACACGATCCGTGCCGACCGTAGGTATAAGTCCACGTTTTATTTGCTTGTTTGTATTTCTCCAATTAGTTTTCTGAGATAAATGTTCGTTTCTTCCTTTCGTTCCCACCTATATTAGTTTGCCAGGGTAAATTGTCACTATCAGCCTCAAATATGGTGGGTGTAGCCGCGAAAGGGCTAACTGCGGACCACCCAGCAATCCGCGCGCCTGTCGCGTGCGCCGATCTACCACCATCTTTTTCGTGGGCACGCAGCTACAGGCCATAAAACGGGCAAAGTGTGACCGTCGACTGCGTACCACGCGCTGCGCGACCGCACGCGCGTCGGAAGCAGACGAGTTTTGGCCGCCGCGCGACGAGTTTCGGCCGCCGCGCGGAGGCCGAAACAGCGCGGCGGCCGGAACTCGTCGCGCGGCGGCAAAACTCGTCTGCTTCCGACGCGCGTGCGGTCGCGCAGCGCGTGGTACGCAGTCGTCGGAGAGACTTTGGCCGTTTTATAACCTGTATCTCTTTCGTGGTTACCCCAACAATACATTGCTCGGTGACGACCTACGCTAAATTATCCTTCATGTACTCCCCAATAGAAAATTTTATTAAAAGACGATTCTAAAAATCGGAAATACGTACATACATTAAACAGCGACTGAAAGTCAATGTTCTCAGTACAAACTCTGAATGGAAGCCATTTCAACCCGTCTATAAGTATACATAGTACAAAGTTAATAAGCGATGGGAACACTGTGCTAAATTATGGAAAGTGGCTCTAAAGACGACTTGGCAAGCATTATTGAGCGATACATTGAATGGCTCATGTATGGGGGATCATAGCTGTTACGATTTGTCATACAGCTCCACCGAAAGGTTGGGTCAAATCGTGGTAAATACATATAAATACTCTCCATTGCGGAGCGATATTCCAGTCCGCAGTTACAGACAGCCGCTGCTGCGGCACGCAGCTATAGTATAATCTTACTGGGACGTCGTGGTACTTGCACGATTTCGCGTGGGGTGTATGTCGCAACACCAGTGGTCCGCAATTGCGAGCCGGAATTTCATTCCGATAAGAAGAGTATGTATTAGGCACCCGACATTCAGGAAATCACACATGTCGTTTTCTGCTTTCCCTTCAGACGTTCTACATCGGCCACATCTATTCCACTATAGGCACGTGTACTCGGCATTGACTGCCTGAAATTGAAGATTACGAGGGCGCCTGAAAATTTTAGAGCGCGTTAGGGCGCGTGGAGGTCAGCCGACTTCATCAGCTGATCATCGATTTTTATGGGGAAAGAAAGTAGCCATCCGGTGTGAAATAGTGAAAAAGTGGAAAAGAGACTGACAGTAGGAAGCTCAAAAAAATTTTTCTGTGAGTTTTCTCTTTCCATTCTCTCTCGAGTCATCTCTTTCCTTTTCAGCGTTTTTTCTTCATTCCTCCTCTATCTGATCTACCTCAGACTCTTCAGAACTACTGCTCACCTTCGCTTCCTCATTTCAGTGATACCAATCCGGCTCTGATCGCGAAGCCTTTCCAGAAGCTCCTTGAAGGCTTCCGTCACCTGAATGAGGGCATTTTAACTTTTTCAAAAGAAACAGACTACATAAACTTGCAGAAACTACATATCAAACAGGTAGAAAATTTACTCAGGCATTCTTAGCCCCGAGCCACCTGGCAATTCGGCTCGTTCTCCAAATCATCGGGACCACTTCTGTAGCTGTCCGGATCCTGTCCAGCTCGCACGAACAGCTACAACAGTGGCCTGGAGATTGGGAGAACGAGCCGAACTCTCAGGCGGCTCCGATTCCTGTTCGGTGCGGCTCGGGGCCAAGATTAACCTGATCAGAAGATTTTCAACTCAGGCGATTCTGAGCCCCGATCCGACAATTCGGCTCGTGCTCCCTTAATCTCCGGGCCACTGCTGTTGCTGTACGGGCCACAGCTGTTGCTGTCCGGGCTCCTCCAGTTCGCCCGAACGACAACAGCAGTAGCTCGGATAGCAACAGCAGTGGCCCATAAAATGGGGAAACACGAGCCAAACTGTCAGGAGGCTCGGAGCCGCGAATCGCCCGAGAGTGTGTGGGGAGAAATATATATGTGATTTCAAAAATGTGTGTGTGTGTGGCCCACTGCGGCCCACATCTCACCAAACAATGTTTTCAGTTTCATGTCATGTAATCGTACCTCTGCGTGGAGCTTTGCCGTGCACTCTACGAAGGGAATGGCTTTTGTGTAGGCGTACTGATGTGACCCCTTGGCTTCCCAGTCCATGACGTCATCGTGAAGGTCACATTTATTCGCCACCAGGACGATTGGCACCTGAACTTAGAGCTTTATTTAGACTGAGATCAGGTGTGGGGTAGATGGGAATAAAGCTTCAGGAGTTTACTAATGACCACTTGAAGTAATGAGTAACACAAATCTGAAATCCATGAGTGGTCTTCCCATGATCAACTTCGCGAGTGGGTTGGATAGGGGTAAACCCCATGGGTGGTCCGTGAGATATGAATCGCGAAATAGGGTTGCAAAAAGATGAACACCACCGCCAGGTAGTCTCTACTATTACACTTTGACAACTTTGCAGGTAGACTAACTATCAAATGCTATAAAGCGTTGAAGAAGTTCAAACTTCGTGGCGGGTGTATCCTATCGGAAAACGTACACTTGACTGAACTTTATGGGTGGTTGTTTGGGTGCAATCTCTGAGAGTGGTCGAAAAACGAATGAATTTAATGGATGATCTGATCAATAAGAACCACAAAATCGAGCTGGAGAACAGTAGAGTTCATGGGTAGTACACACGCTGTCAGTCATAGGAGTGAGTTAGAGATAAGCAAAATCCATGAGCGGTTCTTGGATATTAGCTGCTACTGGACCATTCGCACAAATTTGAACTCATAGGTGGTTTATACGATATGATTCAGGAGGGCGAGTTGGCGAACAGTAATATTTATGGCAGGCCTCAAAGGCAGTGTTCACGATAAAAAACCGTAGTCTACTTTTTGAAAGTTTTTGAGCACATAAGTCCACGATGTAGAGGTTAATAGGGAAAAATTCATACAGAACATTCAAGTACCACAGAAAAACTGTTTAAAGACACTTCTGAAATATATTTAATTACGCCTGTTGGGTGTGTTTCGGGAACTGCAAGCAAATCATGAAACCTCACGTCGAAAATTGTTTGCCCGCTTCCAAATTCTTATGTAGGTAATTTCGTTTTCTGCTAACTGTATCGAAAATTCTTTAGGACTAAGATGGGCCAATGCACATCAGGGTGAGCGGAGTTTCGCGTTTCGCGTTCCGAAACCCGCAGTTTCGCGCATTTTCAGCATTCCGCGTTCCGCATTCCGAAAACCGCAGAAAACGCTGCGGAATGCGAAAATATCTGGTCACCTGGGACGGAAGATAACATTAGATGATTTCTAAAACTTTCCGCGTTTCGCGTTCCGAAAACCGCATTTCCGCGCATTTTCAGGCGTTTCGCGCCCGATTTCCGGAACCCGAGAAAAAGATTTCTGTTTCGAAACCCGAAAACCGATTTCCGAAATTTCATATTTATATTCCGCTCATCCCTGATGCACATGTGTGACGATGTCAGAAACTTTCGCAATAAAGAATATTCCGAAATTCGGCAACTGTTTGAACGCACGACAATTGTTATGTGGCGCGGGCAGGGTGATCCAATGGGTTGGCTGATTCGCAAGATTTTCACTTATTTCCCTGCCGCTTTTCGTCGTGCTTCTGTTCTTAGCCTTCTAACTTAAAGGCATCGTACTCGCAGAAAACCGTATATTATTTTTTCATGTTTTTGTGTAGCTTGGCCTCTCTAGTGAACGAAAATGTCGAAGGGGCCCATGAAAAACCTTCATTTGTGAAGAATAGTCAATCGGAACACATTGTAAATACGAATTTGAATTTCGCGCCAAAATGGTTTTTCACGTTTTTCTGCCTTTGGGGGCCTCGTCACTGTCATTTTCGGAGTTTTTCTGCATGTGGAGTTCGTACCGTAACTATTTTTCATGTTGTCTTACGGTCGTACCAACATTCTTCGAAAAAGTGCTAGATGACTGGTGAGAATTGGTGGCGGATCGTAATCTTTGACGCCTTCCAACCTCATTGCCCAACGTTTTTGACGCGCCAAAGTTTACCAGCGTGGTCTACCGGGCTCAATGATGAAATTGAGCCTAAAAAATGTAAATCGATTTCCAGCGCGAACGATGCCTTTAAATGCACCAGACACGCTTAAATATGATATCGATTTTGTTGTATAAATCGGAGGTTTGAAACTGGTAGCATGCGGAACTAACGAAAAACCAACGAAAACGGTACGCGAATAGAGGAAAAAGGGTTGTTTTTGTTATTGGGTGAATGTGGACGAGTTTTACCGCGCGCGGCTGGAACAGGGAATATTAGCGACAAAACTGTTGAAGTAGCTAAGCCAATAGACTCTCACAGTTTGTACTAGAACGCTCACCTCGTTGGAAGCAACAAAATCCAACCAATGCGACCGTATTCGAACGATCAGTCAGGACGAGTTTGTAATTGGGAGCGGGGTTGGAGAAGCTCATGGGCAGGGTTGACGAAATTTTCCGACATGCATTGCTCAAATTTAGTAGTTTTAACTCGTTTTTTTTTCTAAGGGCGCAGGCCTTCTACTAGGAGACATACGACCCCAGTAACGTAATTACCTGAACAACTTTTTCGAGCGTGTTTGCTGCCTTCAAAAGCGCAGACCAACCTCAGAATCAAACTTTCGTTTTCCTGCTTGTCTTGGAGAAAGTTTTACGCTGATCAAGAAAGTGTCTCCAGAATCGCTCAGAAACCACTACGAACGGAGTTATGGCCCCTACAAGATCCTGAACTTGAATGGCGAGAAGCTCGCGGACGAGTTGTCTTGAACCTGTTTTTTCTCGTTATTCGCAGCTATCGTTTGAAGCAGGTCAAAATAAAGCCGGACCAAAAACAAATGGAAGAACATATATTTGGAACGAAATCGATCGCGCTTCTTTCCATTATTGAGACCGAAAACTTGTCGGTGGGCGTTACCGATTTTTTCTTCCATGGGGGCAGGATCGACTTCTTCCTTGATTTTCCTCGCTTATTCGAGTGAATTGAGATTTCGCGCTTGGCAGGGTTGCTATATACGGCGGCCGGAGTATAATATCAAAAATTACCCCTGAGCTTGGACTGTGCCTTTAAGAGAGATTCATAGCTTACGTTTTTGAGAAACCAAAAACGGGCAGCTTTTTCATCGCAAGCACTGCCTTTGAAGGGTGGTCTTTAGAACACTGACAGCTGGGAGCTAGGTAATGGAACGATTCGGAGAAGAAACGGGGAGGCAATAACGAAGAGAGTAAAATTTGTCCGAATGGGATACCTTTTTATGCCGTTCCTGCTCAATCTCTTCAATAATTCTTTTCGCTTCTTCCAATGAAGAAGCATCGTCGATTGAAAACACAACCTGCAACCGCAGAAAATATATTGAACGCATATTTGAACCACTGTTTAAATATTTGAAAACCAAGTGCATTTACGAATAATGAACTATCGTAACGGTTCTGCGAAGTTTGAGGTGGCTAACTATCCCTATCCCAGCATTATGACCTCGGAATGTTCGAATATACTCAAATATGAGCACTTCGTATTTCATCTAAATCTATTGATCTCAACTCTTATGTGAACCTAAATTTGGTAGAAGCTAGGATTTCGATTTCCTACAAATATTACCAAAAAAATCAGGCTTGGCATTGGTTTTGAAAGAACGTAGAGTTTTCGCAATAATTTTAGTCTGATGAATGGATGGGGCTGCGACGGTAGATCACCCGGCGCGGATCGAAACCCCATTCTCCAGTAAGGCCGCCAACCAGGGATGAGCGAATTTTTTTGAATTTCGGAAATCGGAACGACCATCTCAAACTCGGAAATCGGAAGTCGGAAATCGGTACGCCAAAAGCCATCGGAAATCGGAAATGATGCGCGAAGTTCTCAACCCTCCCCTGGTGATTGTTACTGCCAAAAAACTTGGGCTTATCCTACTTTATTGAACAAGGTGTACAGCCACGCGTACTTGTAGGCTAGTATCGTGACGCTTAGAATCACTGCAGAATCAGTTAGGTCACAAACACTTTTCCAGGCGCCTGCGGCACTATAAGTCGGTCCAACACAGTTTCCCCATCAATCGGCACACTTCCACCAGAGTTCCGCAAACTTTTCTTCCCGGCACTTGGTAACCTCCAAGTTTTGTCCAACTCAGTCCCCCCGGCGCTCGACGCACTCCAAGTTGCGTGCAATACAGACAGTCCCTCCGGCGCTCGGAGCACTCCCAGTAGGGTGCCGCACACTTTTTTTTCCAGCGTTTGGCGCGCTTCAAGTGAGGCCCAGCGCACTCTTTTGGCGCGTGGCGCACTCTCACTCACAAATTGCTTAGCAAGTTACCTGAGACTTCAACGCAAGTTGCATGATGGCCTCACGCAATATACTTTGAGTTCACAAGTAACTTGAAGCGATGTTACGTGTAATTTGACCAGATTTTTGATTAAAGTAACATGAGCTAATAATAAATACACAACATTGCGAGTAACTTGCACTGTTAGTACATGTTACTTGACGCGTGTAAGCGACGTGGCCGGCACCTTGACAAGCGACGAGGCCAGCACACCGCCACACGACACGGTCTGCTCGGGGAGCACGACTGGGTCGGCAGCGGTCTGTCAGGTGACTCCTGCAGCTGTGCGGGACCAAGTACCTCAAAACTTGAGTAACTGAATGGACGACGCTGCCTACATCTGGGCCAGTAGCAATCCCCCGAAAGGTGGCAGCTACCGGCTGTCACTGCGTGGTGACTGGGTCAATCACGTCTCGGCTATCAATATGGACGGGCCGGCATAGAAATGCACAGGCGGCGCTCAAGTTAATGACCATTGCAGTCAGCCACCTGGGAGCAGTGAGCGTTCTTTTGCGAGGTGGCTGACTGCAAGAAACGGCTCAGATAGAGACATCACATTCCCGCGGTACCACTAGCAGACGTCCCGTAACCCTCCCGCGGAAGGCCATAGATGCTCAGTCGCGGGCAGTCGGCAGCGCTGTTTCGTTGACTTTGCCCGTATACGGTGAACACGCACTCTGCGGCCCTTCTGCCACCGCCTTACGGCTAATCTGATGACTGACGAAGACAATCCTAAAGCAGTTTGCGGCACATTTAAAAATCCCTTTTCAGAAGTAAAGGTATGTTAAAACAAAATTTGAAAACTCCACTCCTGGGAATTTCATCTTGAACTGCTCTTGACAAGTAAGGAGTGAGCCTCTACGGGGAAGCTTCCTACACTTACTGGTTCTTGCAGTTTTCCTATTCGCAGATGACATTAATGGACAGTGGTTCACCTGCCCAAGACCAGCGTCGCATACGCGCGGGTTTTGGAAAGAGTCTGAACACAGCGTTCTCTGCTCAGCAGTCGTTCATTGGCTCCACTCTAGCGGGTGGTGCAATGATGATATCAAAGTGGGAATCGATGAGTGAGTGTTCGATGACCCCAGGGTAGCCGACTGTCCGCCGACACTCCGCGGAAAGTCGGAAAACCCTCTCTCTCCGCGGATAGTGGGGCGCTGTGCCACGCCCACGTGGGTGGGGCCGCGCGAAGTCGACTAGGCCGACTTGGCCGGCGGGAAGTGGGCTGTTTTTATCTGAGGGGTGGTGACTTCGCTCACCGCCGCAGAGGAAAGTGAAATAGCGCGCGGAGGGAAGAGGAGCTGGGTCGACACCGCGGTCATAGGGTCGAGCACGTCCAATAGTGATGACTTTTTGAGCCGAGTGCGCTCCAAGAAAGGGCAGTGGAGCGCTTTCGAACCGACCAGTCCGCTGTCCACTTATCACCTCAGCAGAGCACGGCGGCCTATCTCGTTGTCTAGGTGGGCAAGGAAAAATTGCACCGCTGCCAGCTGATAGGAATGACAGGCGAAACGTTCGAAGGTTTTATTGATGTTTAAATGATTCCTGGCGAGGATTAGAGGGAGATTAACGTCAAATTGTACGTAAGTGTGATGAACCCTTCTTCTTTATAGATTTTACGTGCTTTAGCCCTATGCTAAGCTCAACTTCAAATTCCTAAAAGTTGCTGTGGCCATATTCAACCATTTTCAAAATTTTTCTCCAATAATCGCTCGCCACAAATAAAATCAGATTTGCTTAGAAAGCCATCTAAGAAAGATGGCTGAAAAACGGTTTCGTTTTTCAGAAAATGCATGAAACCTGCGTGATCCGCGTGTACTAGTTACTAAATGCTGTATAATAGTTCATCTAAGTGCGGCTTTTATCTAAACATCATTTTCCTCTTTCGCTTCAAGTCCACTTCTTTCTATGTTGACTGGGGAGCGTGAAACAGACTAAGGAGAAAAACAGTTCATAGTTCAAAAAATCCATTGAATTTTTTGGTACATTGTGACAAAAACACGAGGTTTGCTCCTCGAAAATCATACTACAAAGTATTGTGTATCGTGGTTCAGTGGTAAGAGGTCATCCAACAAACAATTTTCAGAAACTTTTTTTGAATCTAACATTCTCTCGCTTTGATGATTTTAGAAAAAATTCCGAAATATCATCATCCAAGATTGGAAACTTAATAAATCTGAAAGATAGACACGTTTGCACGCTCCCGAAACCTATATTTACTACCGCTAGTTCGATCAAAGTTACAATGAATACGAAGAACTGTGGAGGGAGTGTATGTAGGAAAACAGAAAGGGTCCCTCACACATAAACTTGTGGCCTAGTGGTCTAAGGCGCTGTGTTGGGCATCCGTCTCGTAGGTTGGTGCGGTGCTGGTTCAAATACGTCGACTATTGAGAGTTTTGCATTCAACGCTACTCTTCAAGAATGACTCTCGTTCTAAGGTCGCGACCTTAAGAGGCATCTAGGCGTCACCGACCTCAGGTTGGCTGCCTCTTTAAAGTCACCACATTGGGGGATTGCTACTGGCCCTGAGTCCTGCCTCCAGGGGCCGTATGCACATCTCTCCCCGCGCGTCCCCGTCCCCGCGAAGGCCATCCATGATTGGTCAATTTCGTCTGATGACCAGTCACAGAGTGGCTTCACGGTATAGTTGTGCACAAACGAAATTTTCGAAAGATTTTCCGCAATTTTTTTGGTTCGTTTTCGTTCGTTCGAAAATTCGTCAAACGAAATTTTTTCAGATTCCGTTCATTCGAAATGTCGTCGAACGAAATTTTTTCATTTTTCGTTCGTTCGAAAATATTTCGAACGAAAAAAATTCGATTTTCGTTCGTTCGACATTTTTTTCGAAATTGTACAATTATGCTTCACGGGGACGGGGACATGCAGGGAGAGATGTGCATACGGCCCCAGAGTGCATCGTGTACCCCCCTAGAAAACGGCACGCCGCGTAGATAAGTTACATGTGCGATAAAATAATTCAATTAAGTTACACGCCAGTGCTTTATGTCACGTGCAACTCAGCTCGCACCGTGGAACTTATATCCAATGTTCAAGGTGAAATGTAACCTAAAGTTGTAAAGACAGGTTGCCGATAGCATGCCTAGAGCCCTTAATTCGCATGTAACTCTGTCAGAAATTCCTTACCTGTGGAGTACCGCACCCTTCCCTCGGCAAACTCACAGCGGGCCCTAAATCTCACAAGCAACTGTTCGTGAATCCCTTCAGCAAGCTTTTATATAGGGAGCTGATTATATCGTGTTATCAGTGCATGCCATCACACCATAATAAAAACAAACCGAATCGCTTCTTTTTTGAAAAAAAACGACCGAATTTCCGTTCTATCTCACGAACACACACAGACACACACAGAGTTTGGCAAATATATGTAGATAGTAGGACAGTTATTGAATAACTTCCCCGTAGATGCACTCAACCCTAGCTTTCTGAAAAGTGAAGACGGACCTCGAAGTTGAATTCAGCGCCCCAGATATCCCTAAGAATTTTGCAAGGAAAAGAGTTCAGAAATCTAAACTCCGATATTTCTGATTTTTTCCGCATTTTTAGGCTTTTTTCCGGAAATCGGAAGTCGGAAATCGGAAGGCCAAAAAAGGAATTCGGAAATCGGGATTCCGCTCACCCCTGCCGCCAACCCCGCACGGCCAGCCGCCTGGTCCATGCGTCAGACTAAAACGAAAACGGAAGCCACACCAGAAACGCGTCGCCTGTCCTCACATAGAAGTGTCGCATGGCCAGGAAGTCGTGTGATCCACTCGAGTCGATAATCTGTAAAAAATCAATATATCATATTTTACTGAGATTTGAATTGAAAAACTGTTATTATCAGAGTATTCACGTTCTGCAAACTGCTTTCCGATTTGTCTTCCAGCATTTTCAAAGCATCAGTTTATCTAGCAGATGTATTAAAAAATATTTTTAAAATTGAAATTTCGCGATTTTCATCTACCCTATGTATGCAATACAATACAGCATCGGAAAAAGTTTGACACAAAAGACACACAAAAAATTCCCTTAGAATATTTTGGGACCCGTTGAAGTCGCAGGGAAGGTTTTGGCTAGAAGGAGCGGTATCGCATGAGAGCCTGCCCTTAATTCTATCGCCCCCGTCATAGGTCATAGTTGGCCGAAGGCCAGACTGAGCGGTATTTTTCTGTCCCTAGTAATCCTGCACCATCCTGCGCCATCCCCACCTCAGAAAAATGAATACAAGTTACTTGTAACATAAAAGGCCGAAAACAAGTTACTTTTAACATATCTGAGCCGACGTAAGTTACTTATCCCAGGTCATTTGAGTTACATGTAACATATTGGACAGATACTGCGTACGGTGCGCCTCCGATATGTTACAAGTATCTTAAATGACCTGAGATAAGTCGCAAGTAACCTACATCGGCTCAGATATGTTACAAGTAACTTGTTTACGATTTCTGAGAGGACACTGTTTGCAGCGCCTCCGATATGTTACATGTACCTTAAATGGCACAATTTAGGTCGCAAGTAACTTAAATCGGCCGAGAAGATATTTCCATGGGGGATGTACGACGCACTCACGGGGTCAGGCTTACGACTGGCGTTGCTGTTGGTTCAACTACCCAAGTTTGAAGTACTTGACCCCAAACCAGCAAGGAAGTCCCCGAAAAGCATTTTTTGCGTAGTGTGGTCTGGCACGCGCTCTCTGCGTCGCGTGTCGTCTGCGTCACGTGATGGCCACCCATAGTGAAAATATAAATGTAAGTTACGTGTAACATAAGTGTAACTTACATGCAATATAAATTTAAGTTACATGTAATATAAATGCATATTACATGCAATATAAATGTAAGTTACTTGAGACACTTAAGTAAGTTACATTTATATTACAAATAACTTGTTTTGATTTTTCTGAGAGTGTGTCGGCTGCATGCTAATCGATTATGCAGGCGTACTCTTGCGCACTGCAGCCGGCTCAGTCTGCCCACAGCGGGGGATTTTTTTCACCATAGTAAGCATTGCATAGGTATCGACTGGGACGGTCACAGTTGGATCAGGACGGACAAGGTGGGCTCAGTCCGGCCTCATCGGGGGGATTTCTCGACCTGAGTGGGTAACTTATTACATGCGTATCGACCGCGACGGGCACGGGGGCACAGGCAAGCTCAATCCGGCCACGGCGGGTGAATTTTTTTACACCCGATTCGCGTGATGTATGTAGATGCTTATCGACCGGGCTGGCTACAGCCGGTCGGATGATTATGACTGGGGCCTTTGGCGATCACTGAATGGGAAATTCGGCCAATTAATTGGTTGGCTGACATCCATTCGTCATCGGCCACCTCCTCCCCAAGCAGACGAGATCATCCGAAAAAAACGTAGCCGTAAAACACTGAAGATCAATCATGGAAATTTTGAGCGAAGATTGGAGAAGTTTTGGGTTTTTTCTTCGAAAATTGTTTCTGAAACCATATTTCAAGAAAATTCAGCACATTTTTTCAGGATGTACAAAGAAATTGTACACAAAATCAGATTCAGCATATTCATGCATAGCCTGCGTACACACCTGTAACATGAGAGCAGCTCCTTCTTCCACATCGTACTCAATCCAATTGAACTCCTCTACCGTGGGTCGGTACTCGGGCGGAAACCGATCCCACAAAAACTGTGACACCAACGCAGACTTGCCGACCTGAACTACCAGAACTGCTATTTCGATTTCTAGGTAGTCTTTTCAGCAAACTCCAACGCCCGACTGGACGCTGAAGAAGCTTACCCCGCCCTGTAAACTCATCTAAGTCAGCAAGAAAAGTAAAATGTCAAAAATGGCAATTTGAAAGAAATTGAAAAATAATGGACAAAGTGTTTCCATTTCCGTTGACTATAATATTTTTGTCCTTTGCGCATTATTTGGGAAATTAAAAATAGACCACAATATCATTGTCTGAAAAATCCCAAGAGCTTTCGATTACTAGCCGGATTTTCGGAATCGAAAAATTTAGTTTAATCATTCTGATACATTCCAGAAAGCCTAATATTCAACCAGATGTTTTAGGGCGACTCCACAGTGGAATTTCGTGAGCATTCAAATTTCCGTACTGCTTAGAAGAAATAAGAACCAATATTAGAAGGCGGATTTCATCGATTTGTTTCGTTTTTCCCAGCGGGAAAACGAGAAATAGGTTCCAACTGCTCAATGTTAGAACGTTCCAAGAGATGAGAAGTGAAAATTTAATTATATGTCACAGAGAGTTATTTTAATTACAAAGTCGAATTTTCAACTTAACTTTTGAGTCAAGCTACATGTATGCAGCAAAATTTTCACTACTTAAAGGCACTGTCCAAACTCAGAATCGATTTTTCGTATCTCTGATTATCTTGGAGAAAATTTCACGCTGATCACAATGGTGTTTCCAGAATCGCTCAGAACTCACTACGAACCGAGTTACGGCTCCTCAAAGATTTTAGTTTTGAACGGCTAGAAGTTCGCGGACGAGTTGTCTCGAGCCTGTATTTTCTCGTTCTTCGCATCCATCGTTCTGAAGCAGGTCACAATACAAAGCCAGACCGAAAACAAATCGAAGACTATAGGATTTGAATAAAATCATTCGCGCGTCTCTACCCTATTAAGGTCGGAAACCTGCCAGTGGGCTTTGCCCATTTTTTCTTCAAGGGGCGTGGTCGACCTTTTCCTAGCCTTTCCTCGCTTATTTGAGCGAATTGAGATTTCGCGTATGGCAGGGTTGCTATAGGCGGCAACCGGACCATAGTATCAAAAATTACCTCTGAGGTTGGACTGTGCCTTTAAAGGCAGTGTTCGCAATGAACTTCATCCTCTAATTTTCCATGAAAAACGCTTCTCGTGGCTCTCAGAAGCAGAAAAGCGTCGAAGAAACGGGAATAAAAGCTACCCAAGAGCCGCAAAACGGCTAAGAAGAGTGGGCAAACCCCGCCGCTGTGGGCAGGTCCGGCCCCTTTTCGCCCCTCGACGTGAATACTAAAGATAAATAAAATACTCGAAATCGTGAGATGAGCGATGGTTTCCGATCAGAATCCCCGTTCTTCCCTTCATTCTCAACTTCTCTCTTTACTCAGGTCAGCTCGCATACATTGGCTGCAAAAAGCGGAAGTTACAAGCCTCAGACAAATCATCCGCCATGCTTCCCTAGCTCAATTTTGGAGGGACCATAACTCCGTTCCCAGAAGATCTTGTACGATTTCAAAGATATCATCGCAATCAGAATGGGACCGGTTTCAAGATAGGCAAAAAAAAACAGAAAAGCGATTTTTATCGCGAACAGGGCCGTTAAGACGCGTGTGGCGCAGTGGCGAGGGGCGCTGCAGTCGCCGCATAAGGTCGATGGATCGATCCTCGCGCTAGGCCAATCAAGCTTGTCAGTAGTTTAAAGTCTGTCCGAATGAGACTGTCCTCACCACGCGGTCGACGTGCGTGTGGAGCGGCCGTCGAGAAGGCATTTTTCGGATGAACTTTCCAACTTCTGCAAACAACTGACAGATTCTGAGATGATATCAAAACCCGTCTGATTCTCCTGCTAATTGTCCGAAATACGCCTACGCGACGGTCACTCGACACTCACGCTGACCGCGGGGCGGATAGTTTTATTCGGGTGGTCTTTACGTATATCCGAAAGCCCTTAAAATTCTAGATGTAAGTGTGAAGTGTGTGTGAAGCGCATTCCCTCAGGGATTGTCTGATGTAGAGAACGTTACATTTTATCTTTATGATTTTATGGCTTTTAACTCGAAAGCTTCTCTGGAATTTCACATCGTATGCCTGATGTGTATGTTTCTGACAGTCCACTGCTAATGAAAAATGATGGATCTTTCAGGTTTCTTTTTTAATATTTATATATTTACACGTACATAGTGGAAGTCAAAATCACTTTTAATAATGGCTTCGACACTACTTCATAACTACGCAGAAGGATATATTACCAGAAAAGTTGAGATTTTCAATTTAAACCCTCTGTCTGAAACGGAGTGATGTTTCACGACAGATAAATATACTGAATGCGAGACGGAAATTAAAATTTAGGCTGTCCTCGAATTTTGTTTTTGTTCCTATTTTATACGGAAAATTTCTTGTTTAGGCAGTTTTCACTGATTTCGCTAACACAGCTTCGCGATACCGTGGTCAAACCTTTAAACCAGTGGCAGATATCTGTTCGTTTTCTGGAGAGATTCACATTACCAAGACGCTATTCATACACGTCAGCGTATGACCATTCTTCCTACATCAATTTCATTTCGGTTAATCAAAGCGATCCTAGTACTATCTTCTGCTACATTAACGGGATGCGCCGCTGAGAATTCATTTTGATGGCACAGATTCTCTCAACTTGATATCTCTATGCCATATGGTTGTCGCTAGACAATTCATAGCACCTCTAAGCGCGTCACGCCCGGTCCGCTCGTAGAAAGTATTCACAGTGCAACGCCACGCACGCGCTTCACGCACGTGACGCGCTGGCGTTGAGGAGTATGAAAAGAATGTAAACATGAATACATGTCGATATGCAAAAGCACGTGCACTTAATTTAAAAAAATGGAAATAAAGTACCGGCGGCTTTTCTAAAATTGTGCACTTAATTTCGAAAATTTTGTCATAGTGAAAGACATAGTTCGGAGAATAATTTTCTACACTATAAGAATAACTTTCTATTCTATATTGTATGTATTGTTATTGAAGTTTTTATCCAAGCCAGTTCTGGGTTTATCTTCGAGTTGGTTGAGTGGAGATAATTTTTACATTGCAGATACGAAAATCGGTGAATTTGAATTTTTCGAGAAAAACCTACTAAAAAGGGAACCACAATAAGTCATAGAGACCATTCCAAATGAAATGAACTTTTCTAGAACCATTTTCGGACGAAAAGTCCGACATTGCCTATCGCAACTGCCTAGACCCACTCGGAATTTTTAGGGTGTTTTTAAGTTTATCTCCTGATTCTGCTAAAAACATGTACTTAGAGGTAATCTGGGGTGCTGAACACGAATCTGGGGTTCGCTTGTCAAAGTTGTAAGGTTTACTGTATGTTACGTAAGTAACATGCCATTTAGGAGGCAAAACCTACCTCAATATTCCGATAATCGATAAGTGGACATCGAATTCGTATTCAGCACCCCAAATAACCCCCACATAGAAACCTTGAGACAAATCTGAGACTTCGACCAATTTACCGTACACCCACCGTAATCTACCGTAAGCTGTCAAAAATCGATAAACTAACATCAGATTCGTGTTGAGCACTCCAGAAAATCCTCAGAGGAACGATTTGGGTCACATCTGTCGTCACATTCCGGAAATCGTCAAAAATTTATTTTGCCGTCAATTTTTTCTGCCGGTGGGAAGCTTTAAACAAATTTGGTCGGAAACTCCGGAAAAGGGACAAATGAACTTCATATTCGTGATCAGCACCCCAAATAACCCCCAGAGCGAATTTTTAGTCAAATCTGGATTATTTTTCTAAAACGCTTCAAGAGCCCTTCAATTGGTATAAATAAACGCCCAACCGAAAATCCGTACAAGTCCAAAACGCTGTTAGTCTGCGCAAAGTTTGGAAAATGTTCCTTCACCCTAACTATGCTTAGTGGGGTAGGTTTGGGCTCAGAACACGATTATGAGGTCCGTTTCCGGAATCTCGTAAAAATAATGCGCTTTTTGGAGGGTACAATATGTACGAAAATCGGAGAAAAAATGCCTACACCTTTTTTCAGAGTTGGTCTGGGCAGCTGCGGTTGGCATATTCGGACTTTTCGTCCGAAAATAGTTCTAGAAAACTACATTTCATTTGGAATGGTCACTATGACTTATTGTGGTTCCCTTGTAAGATCTCTTGTGGAGCATATATAATAATTTCCTTTCCAATGTTCTATATCATTTTTCGCGAAACGCTGCGGAACTCAGTGCAAACTCCCCCATTGAAAAAACACAGGAGCTCATTCCCCAGCCTAATGTTCTCAAATTACACATTCAATGCTTTATTCAACTTCATTATATGTATATCATTAAGTGGATTTCAAAGCTCTATTAGGCTCGAGTGTCGCTCCGAATTTCATTGAGCCGTCAACATATAAGCTAAAACTTGTTACGATATCCTGACGTCCCAGCGAAAAAGGCAATAAAGTTCCCAACCTCACAGCGCTCTACGAAAACGACCCTGAAAATTTCGCAAACTCTGCTCAGTCGGATCAAGACACATGTCAAACACAGTCCGGAAGGCATCGTAGACGCGAGAAATTCTAATTTTTTCATCTGAATTAAAATTGGAAAAAAGGCTTTACAAAAAGCAATTGAAAACCCATGAAATTCTCATACTTTTCATGTTATTATAATACCGCTTTCCATTTCTAGATTAACAATGAGTCAACGAAAAAATCCTTACCTTAGTGGCTCCAAGCACTACCACGGTGATCTCGTACGGCCGCCGCGTAAGATCGCGTCCAGCAGCATTCGGCGCTCGCGGTCGCGCCGCGCTTTTGCTGCGCGCCAGCTTGGCACGACTATTCTTCCGCGCCATTCTGCTAGCTCCTGTAACTGAAATAGGAGAATAAAGTAGTTTGTTTGTGCTTCGGAAACACGACGGTCGGAAAAGCGGTTGCGAAAAAATTAATGTATAGCGCTTGAATTCGGAATAGTCGCGGAAACTCTATGGAAACTGCATGGAAATTTGTGAAAAAGCAATCTGCTCGAACTGGATCAAATGGAGCGGACGAACCGCTGGCCATAGGCGGGCGATCGACCTACTCATTGCTAATTGATCACCAATTGTCAGCGATCCGCCCGCTCCATTGTCAGAGGTGAGGTGCTGCTGAACAAATTTTGAGTTCCTTCAAGTAGATGGCTGGACCGATGTAGCAGGAGAGGCTTGATTTCAGAGAGAACTTGCAGAATGAGTTCATGATTTTTTTTTTGTTCCTACCAGGGGTGATCTACTCAAAAAAGTGAACTAAACTGTTCTATTCCCCCACCAGGACGCTGCTATTTAGTGCAGGGAGTGAACACGAGTGGTCGTAGCACAGAAAATGACGGGGTAGATTCGAAATAAGTGGACAAGCCGCGGCGACAGACGCCGCTGGCAATCATTCATGCGGGCGAATACACCACACCACACACACACGATGCGTGTCTATAGACGTTGAGCGGAATTATTTACGACAATTAAGCTCATCGCTGGGCGGTCTTTGATGGGCAGTGGCCGCTGAGCTCTGGTGATTCATTAGGCTCCATGAATAACTAGCTTTACGCTTTTTGACTAAGTACACGTATATGTGGAGAGGGGATAGGAGGGAGGATTTTCGTACCCCGGAAGCCAGCAATGATCACAAAGACTCTAAGCTGTTGGAGATGCTCTGAAGAGAGTATAAAATGATGGGTAGTTTGCATACAGATGCTTCAGTGAGACTGTTGTCTCACAACGAGTGCAAGACTTTGGGTGTCCGATAAGTCTAGAATCGGTCAACTGCTGGAAAGTCAGAGTCAGAAAATTATAAAGCCGCTTACACACACTTGAAAAGCACAAAAATTGACTGCAACAAGGGAAACGAATATGCGGGAACTTATAAATTGGACTTCGTTTGCTCAATCAGATAGCCACAACATTTAAAACAAAGCATGTAAAGTCTGTCCGATCGGCACTGTCCGCCCACAAGATCGAGCGGCCGTTGTGGGGATCAGTGTAAAGCGTGGCGCTGTGCTCAGTTCGTGAAAGGTGCGGCCCCCTTCTCCGGCTTGGAAGATTGTGAGGCCCCCAGATGGGCTATGATTGTGCCCTTTAGAATAAAAATCGGTTCATTCTGAAAATTAACAGCTTTTTTCTAACTATTTTAGAAAATTGATTTTAAAATTAATTTATTCCATTTATTTTTTGTCCCGCTTTTGTCCTGCTGAAGACCGATTATTTTTGCGCGGGGGCTGAAGGGATACCCGGGGCCCCCTGCACTTCCTGGCTCCCAGAGCTGCGGCCCACTCTGTGATCATCACAGCGTGAGCCTAACCTTGGTAGGGACATTTTTCAGACCTGTTGATGGATTAGCAGGAATGTTGGACGAGTGGTGAATAATATCTAAGTCAGCTGTCAAAAGCCGTGGGAGATCTTGTCCGAAAAATGGCTTCCCCGATGGCCCCTTCGCACGCACCGCGTGGGCGGACAGTCCCACTCGGACAGACTATGGAAAAGTGTGATGGAAAGAACCAAAAAAAAACATCAAAAGCATCAACTGTTGTGACGTTGAAGAAAAACTTAACAAATTTTGAAATTTTCCACATTCGAAGTCTTAATTTTTAATTACAGTCGAAAACAGTCACTCTGCAATTTCAAACCTCATTCGCGCGAAACAAAAACGATAGAAGTGTTCGAAATACGATGATATTGGTAAAGCCAAACAAAGAAAAAGGAGGAACAACGCAACGTTTGCTCCGAAAGAAACGGTACGTACCCTCTATTTCGAAGTGAGGTTTCCTGTGTTAAATCGCGTGCGTGTGCGAAGCGAGGGTAGGGACGGCGAGAGAGTGTGGTGAGGAAAGAGAGGCAGTGTAAGCACGCACATCCACGCGATAGTCCCGACTAAATTCGGCATCGGAAGATCTTTTAAACAAGAAGTTAAAAATCGGGGTACAGCTGGAAAGTATCGTCCTCTCCGTGCGTAGTCGCCTCATATGTAGTGCATTTCTACTAACCATACTGTAGTTTGCGGATATTCCGCCATGATCAACGACATATTTGTAATTTTTTCCTGAATTTTGAATGACAACGTCGGAAAAGTTGAAACACGGTGAGTTTTCTACTACACACAAACATTATTAATGCACCTGAAGTCTTTACCATAAACACGCGCAGGATTAACAAGAAAAAATTATTTTTCTTTGTTATCAAACTCATCGATTTCAACGTCCCCAAGGCTTTTTTTTCAAAATTCAGGAAGATTCTACAATTCTACCGTCCATCATGGTGAGGCGTCCGCAACCTATAGCACGCTCAGTGGAAATACGCAACCGCACAACTGCCTTTTCCGTTGTCGTTAACTGTATATTCAAAAACTTTACCATCCGAATACTGTTAGAAAGCAGGACACAGAGAAAGAATTCAAAAAAAGAACATACTCCGGATGATCAAAATCCAACTAGATTAGAAGACAATCGCTATTTGAACAGTTCAGAATTCGACTATATTTGGAAAACCGGATATGTGAGATTTGGTGAGCTGGAAGGTTGAAAGTTGAGCTACAAGCAGAAAGTAAGACGTTGCAGAAGTTGGAAACCTGACTCACGAAAACCCGACTAAAATATTCGGAGAGTCGGCTATCCGAAAAGTTCTAAATCCGACTGTATGGGGACAAGTGAGACAACTGAGAAATGTTCGTAATCGTTCTTCGGTCCTAACACAAAATGCAACAATCATCAGTAATCGATAATCAAAGCAGCCATATTATCTAGTAAATTTGCCTTTCAGACTTCGACGGCTAACCCCGCGATACGACCAGGAGTGTGCGGAAACTTCAAAAAGTTTGTCAGAAAACAGGAGACAGAAAACAGAAGGGCCAAAATGGCCAGAAAACAGAAATTTCGCACACCCCCGGTGACGACCTATTGGAAACCGCGACAAATTTGTTTGTCCTGTGCAGTAAGGCCGCTTCGTAGGTTTGAGGAAGCCTGATTGCTGAGAAACAGAGGTGAGAAAAAAGCAGCTTTAGTCAGATGTGAGTAGAAGGCGCTGGCAGGCTGGTGGTGGTAAAAATTGTCACAAGGAGATTAAAGGCATCGTACGCGCAAAAAACCGTATATTATTTTTCCATGTTTTTGTGTAACTTGACCTCTCTAGTGAACGAAAATGTCGAAGGGGCTCATGAAAAACCCTCGTTTGTAAAGAAAAGTCAATGGGAACACATTGAAAAGACGAACTTAAATTTCGCGCTAAAATCCTTTTTGAAGTTTTTCTGCTTTTGGAGGGCTCGTCACTGTCATTTTCGGAGTTTTCTTGCATGTGGAATTCGTGCCGTAACTATTTTTAATGTTGTCTTTCAGTCGCACCAACATCTCGGAAAAAGTGCTAGATGACTGGTGAGAATTGGTGGCGGATCTTCATCTTTGACGCCTTCCAACCTCATTGCCCAACGTTTTTGACGCGCCAAAGTTTACCAGTGCGGTCTACCGGGCTCAGCCATGAAATTGAGCCAGAAAAATGAAAATTGATTTCCAGCGCGAACGATGCCTTTATAGGCATCGTACGCGCTAAAAACCACTTACCGTCTTTTTCGGTTCAAATAATTTTCTGGGTCCACCCAAGAACGCAGGGAGAGTTTGTTCGGCTAAAAACGCCTTATTCTAAAGATAAATGAGGTTGAGTTTCTCAAATTCCGTCAAAACAGGCCGGCCGTCCGTCAGTCATCTGGCACAATTTGCTGTCAGCCATCATATATGAAAATGATCAACATTTGATACAGAACAACTGAGGGGAAGTTGATGGAATGTACTATACGATTACGTGAAGAATGACTTTTATACACTCGTCGATTAAACTTTTCTCTTCCACAAATCACTTGAAAGAAAGATAAACTCCATTTGATCGTGAGGTCGTTGGTCAAAACAGCGATCTCTAACGATTGACTCTTCCTTTTTCGAAAGTCGATAGAGATATTTTCGGTATGAAAAAGGGGTTTTCAGTAATTTTTTCGCGCTTTTTTGAACGTAGCTGTTATACTGGGTACTAGAGCTCTCATTATATAAGAAAAACTCGAAAACGAAATCCATCGTGAACGATGCCTTTAAGGTGAAAGGCCTGAGCGGATTCTCAGGTTGTAGGCACAACTCATCTCAATTCAGAAGTCAACAGGAAGCGGTAAAAGTTCACCCTTCAAAGGGAAACAAAGTTACATAATAGTGAGTAAATTGTTGCAACTGCTGACGCGCGCTCTTTGAAAAGCTCCAGACGGGGACTCAGACTTGACCTTTCGCGGATTTTCCTCCTTCGTGAGGATTAAAATGAGGAGTTCTTATGAATGCACTATATGCCTGCCGTCACATAATGTCCCTCGAGAAATGAAAACGCTGAGTGAATTGGACCTTATAGCAAAATAAGTTGACACCAAACTAGGTTTAGAAGGAATCGATGTGCGAAGCAGGATTCACCCTGAATTCAGAGACGTAGGATTTTTGTAGGACAAGTTTTCTTTATAGTTGCATAAAAATGTTGTGCGAATCGAGGGAGTATTCCACTTTCTGAATGTTTTATTACTTAATGATATCCGCATAATGTATATTCACAAGACAGAACAATGGAGGAGTTGTCCGGTCTTCTGCAGTTCGAATTCCACGCGGGACCACGTCGCTTGTATGGAGTATGTCGATGTTCAAACTGCGAGATATGGGCCAACTCCTCCAATTTGTAAACTGACAAGAGAAGGTCACGTTGAGTAAGTGGCCACCCTTTTTAGTGTACAACTTTATAGGTACGATTTTCAATTGAAAACTTGAATTTCACCTTCGTAGCTGCGCTCCGTTTCTCTGAATGGAGTAATAGGCGTTTATAGGTGAGCTACCATAGTAGATTGACATTATGCCCACAGCAATGTACCGTAATCCTTCTTAAAACTGAAATGGACCCCTAAATCGTGTTTAGCGCCCGGAATCATCCCCCTGGACAAGCTTCGGGTGAATAAAAAAATTCGAACTTCTCAAAAATCTATGAGTGCGCTGCCTACCTCTGTGGAGCTCCAGAAATCAAAAGGAATCCCGCCCGAATGTCACACACAGGGGTTACTGAGGGTGCTGAATACGATTCAAAGGCAGTGTTCACGATGATTTTCGTTCGCCAGTTTTACGTAAAAAACAACGAGTTGGCCTCTAAGTGTTACCCAAATTACGAAGAAACGGCGAGAAACGCATTAAAACGTCGTATTTCAGTGACATTATTCTATAACATGGATTAGTTGTCCGGTTGGATGAACATGTTCATGGTGGCCGTCACCGGTATAAAATGGGGCTAATCATAAATGGAGGAATATTTTAGGCAAAACAGAATTAGTTAGGGTCCGAAGGAAAGCACGGAGCAATAGAGAGCAGAGAATTGCAAAGGACGGGTCCACAAAAGATTTCATTGTAACAACAAACACTCCCTGTGATACTTAAGGAGCGGGCTGATACTTAAGGATTTCGGGTACTTCCGGTGCGTTTTTCTCAATTTCTTCGTTATTTTAGTTCTGCCCGGGGGCCACTTAATCAATATAGCGAATAATCTCAAAATTGAAGATTATCGTGAACACTGCCTTTAAAGGTCTTTGTCTGTTCATAGGCTAAGTTGTTGGGTTACGGTTCCGTAAAGTCATTTACCCATCGTAGTCTATCGCCTATAACCCTTATCAGAAAAACGGGAAGAAAGAAAGGTCAAAATCGAATATTTTGTCAAAAATTTATTCTAAAAGTTGCATTTTGTTCAGAATGGCCACTTTCTTCAAGTGCCTTTACCTCGAAAGACCACAACGAGAAGTTTCTGATGGCAGGGCTTTAGGGCAGTGATGGCGGAGCTCCAAGGCAGTGACGGCAGGGCTCCAATAAAGCCAAATTATAACTTCGGCCCTCGTTTGGGGGGGGGACAAGCGTCGATGTCCGGAGGCTTGTTACCCCTATTGTGCTGCGTTCGCCCCCGTCGGTGTTTGAGAATGTTAAGCGGGCAACGTCGCTCTCATCTCCTTCTCTAAGAGTTTTGGCCGGAAAATAGCCGCGAAGTAGCCCAACAGGCTCCGCAGCGGCTCCTGGTGGGCCATTTCCCGGCTATTTCGCGGCATCTCACAGGACAATAAGAAGCCGAGAAATAGCCGATAAATAACCAAAAGTAACCAAGGCGCAACCGTGGTCGGCTCGCCGAGCCACCATTCGCGGCCGCCAGCGGTTGGGCGGGGCCTCCAAAGGCTGAACGAGGTCCAAGTAGCCCAAACTTGGGTAATTGAACCAACGGAGGTGTAGACATCTGAATCAGGCCTCTGAAATACTTGGAGAGTTTTACTTCTCGGTTACTTCGCGGCTTTTCCGCGGCGAGCATTATTTAGCGGCTATTTTGTGACGAGCAGACATTTCGCGGCAATTTCGCGGCTATTTCTCGACCAAAACTCTCAGAGTTCCTGGTCCAGCTTGGTATGAAAAAGCCGGTTTCCTGGGACGTGATGCCATGTCGATTTAACCACGCATTATTCCTGTATACGACAGAGTGGCAGGTACTCTAACCGAGTGTCCTTTCAGGCTTTTGTGAACTTTACTGACGCCTCGAATAAGTACGTCAACAGAAACACAGGCAGAAAGAGAAGAAAAACATCCCCAATCCCTTTTTAGTGCGGGTGATTATGAAGCCAAGTTCTTAGAAATAAGAAAATTCAATCGGGAAGCTCAGACCAGCTCTAATAATGCCGGGCTCGGAGAACGTTCAACCTCCTGCAGTAGCCCCCGGTTCCAGGAAATCGCTGCGACATACCCTAAAAAGACCATAATATGTGTAGAAGGGATGGGGAAGGGTTATTTAGGCCAAAAGACAGGGAACCAGAAATAGGTGCGGAAATTTAGAAAAAAAGTTGTATAAACACAAAGGTGTGGCAGGTGAGCGATTCACAAATAATCCAAGAGAATTCGCAAGAAAAAACTGTTTTCTCAGAGGTACAACTTGAGCTGTAGTCGATTTTGTAGGTGCACTTGTTGCCCTTTTTTCATGTGAACAGGAAACTACAAACATCCTAACGATAGCTCGGAAGGTAGAATGTGCAGAATCAATTTTCCCCTGAACGACAAAGAGAAGGCTTGATGGTTGTCGAAAAACGAAATGGAGAAACGAGAAATTGCTTTGTGCACAGGACTTAAAGGGACGATTAAATGGACTAGACGTCCGTATGGAGCATGCAAATGGATCTATGCTGAACGCCAGAAAACGACCTCGTAAAGAATACGCAAGAAGCATCTTAGACAGACTCGGCTCAAGTCATTAAAATGCATTCTACGATGAGGGTACTTGAGTTTATGGGACGATTTTGCTGGAAAAGGATGGTTACTCTTGTGCCCTGAGGGGCAGTCTGAGTTTCTGTCCGACCTATGCAGTACCCCTTGCCCTAAAAACTTTGCTCTCGGTAGACTAATTGATCGTTACGGTTTTTGGACATACATATTAACTCGTTCCGCATCACCAAGTTCCTTTCAAGTGCAAAAAGGCTTACTGGTACTTCTGACGTTTGGAAGAGTGCACTTTGCATCCGATATGCAACATTAGGTTCGGTCTTCAAGGGCCCAGATGTCTGCGGCCAAACTAATGTCGGCCAAGCAACTCAGCATCCCGGGAGTTCATCGGAAGTCTGGATAACATTTAAAACTTTGATCGGGTTTCCTATAGTTCAATCAAGGGTTTGACGCCTAATAAAAGTCTCATATGACAGGCCATTATGGAAACACGGAACTATGCGAACACTAAAACTCACAAAAGAAGGATACTCGGACAAGGTGGCCATGCTTATAGGACCATTTTCTGTATTGACATTCGAATTGTCCCGCCGTATACGCAGAGCTATACCCTGAACGGAGTTACGAGCGTATTCGGAGCTTCACGAATAGGTGAAGACAATTATTAGGGTTTTCCGTAGAGCATGTCTTCATATTAGGCTCAAGACGTGCAAAATGGGGCTTATTCAAAGTTTTGAGCTAAAATCTGGGGTTCGTTCTTCCGTATTTCAAAGTATAATGGCGTCTAGGGTAAGTATGATGCCATTCAGGGAGCGTAACCTACCTTCATATTTTGAAAATCGAATAATGGAGGTCAATTATCTTGTTCACCATCTCAAATAGCTCCCAGAGAGAAGCTTAGAGCCAAATTTGAGACAATGGCGGAACGACCGAATACCCACTGTAACCTATGGTTTCTGTATTATATTTAGCCTGACGCATGGACCAGGCGGCTGGCCATGCGATGTTGGTGGTATCCCCAGCCAACGACGTTTCGATCGCACGCGGCGATTTACCGTCGAAGCTCCGCTCATTCACCAGACCGAATTTATTACGTGAACTCTACCTTAACCCATCGAACACCTATGATCGAATTTCAAATCCGCCGTGATAAGTGCCTAGAGGCATCGTTCGCACTGGAAACCAATTTCCATTTTCGGACTCAATTTCATGAATGAGCCCGGTACACCACCTCAGACAAATCATCGCTCGAAACGGGACCGGCTCCTCCCAATTATGACGTCATCGCTCGGACAGCGGCCGAGGGGCGAACTGGCACCGCGGTCCCCGTCAGGTAGGAATATCAGCGTCGGACGCTCTCCGGTCGCTCTCAGGGCGACAGCGGTGCCATCGCCAGAGATGGAGAGACGCGGGATTGGTTGTTCTTTGAGTGATAACGTGCGGGCCACTCAAGGAACAACCAATCCTGCGGGTATAAAAGGCTAAAGGTCTCGTGTATACGGGTAGTTGGCCTTTCGAGGCCACTCTTGAGAGGTGACCTCGGGTCACTCTCGGGAAGACAATTTTTGGCGGCCGAGGGAATCCTCCATGGCCCGCGGTTGGGAAGATTCCCTCATTGCGGACCATGCTGGGATGATATCCTTGTTGCGGCCTGTGGCAGGATCAACCTCCTGGTCCACAGGCTGTAACATGTACCTTATCCTCTTAAGAGGCTTAATCCTCTCCGGAAGAGGCGGAAATGAAGAAAAATAGCTGTTAGGAAAATTTCGAGAATCTATCCGGACAGGGACCGTAGTGCCAGTTGGGACCGAAAATCGCTCCGAGCGAGACAGCTGTCGCCCGAGTAGATCGTTCGGGGCGGAGAGACAGCGTCGCTCGAGTCGCTCTCCGGTCCCGCTCCGAGCGATATTTGTCTGAGACACCGGTGAAGTTTCGCGCGTCAAAACGTATAGTTCTGAGGTTCGTGTAGTCAAAAATGGGGATCCGCCACCAGTTCTAACCAGTCATCTAGCACGAGGAACAGAGGCGCCATGTCAGGCGAAAACTTTCTTTAAAACACTTTTCCTGGTAAATCCTATCATCGCTCAAAACCACCATTGGCGCTAAGACAAAGACTTCGACGTAGTGGGCCAAACACACCGAGGGGGATGGTAAGAAATGGTTTGGAAGGTTTTTACAGATTGTTTTCGGAAGTAATTGTTTGAGAGGTTTTTTAGGGCAGTGTCCACGATAAACCTCGTTCTCGAGGCTTCAGTGTGAAACACTAAGTTAGCAGATGCTGGAGGGGACAGAGTTGAAGAAATCAACAAAAACTGGCCAGGAATCAATAAAAGCGGCCTTGAAAGTTATCCCGTTGCGCCTATTTATCCCGGTCCGCCCCCCCCCCATTCAGGCGAGCTTGTGGCGCCGCAAATCGCAAAGCAACTCTGCCGCGTCCAGCCTGCTCGATTCGCGCACATTTCGCCATTAGCGCGCCTTGCTGAGCGTTTGCGGAATCTAGCAGGACCAGCAAGCTCGTCCATGCCCTGAACGTGAGAAACCGTTATTTTCGCCTACTTTGAACGTTTTTCTTCGCTGTTTCTTCACCATTATTAGCCAAACGAACAAACAAAACCATTTTAGGATCGAACTCGGGTGTGATATTGATCGTGAGCAATGCCTTTGCCGATTTTTTTCAAAAGCTGAGGGCTCTGTGATGCTTCTTCGCCATGATCCTGTGTCTCTAGGGCTTGCCTGCTCGAGAAAAAAGACGCGATTTTTCGAGCGCATGATGCCTTTAAAGGCATCGTTCGCGCTGAAAACCAATTTCCATTTTTCAGGCTCAATTTCATGATTGGGCCCGGCGGACCACGTTGGTGAAGTTTTGCGCGTCAAAAACATAAGGTTCTGAAGTTGGAGTGGTTCAAAATGACGATCCGCCACCAATTTTGACCAACCATCTAGCACAAGGAACAGAAGCGCCATCACAGGCGCAGATGATTCAGCATTTTAAATTTTTAATTCGGGAAATTCTAACATCCAAACTTGCCCAATGGATACTTTATTTTTCAGAATAAGTTCCAGTGAACGAGAGGCAACAGGAATTCACCCACCTAATAAGATTGAAGCAAAAAACACATCCGACGTTTGCGAAAAAAACTTCCGACGTATTGCACCAGACACACCGAAATCGACGGAGAAGTGGGAAGTGAATAATTCGAGACATTTGAAAATGAGTTTTTTGCAAAAGTCGATGGTTTTGTGGAGCCTTTCCACTCTTATTCTGTATGTCAGAGAATTGCCTGTGCAAAAACATGAAAAAACGAGATACGGTTTTTTGCGCATACGATGCCTTTAAGATAGCCCCAGAGAAATTTTGCGGTCGAATCTAGTCCCTCTTTCCGGAAATCATCGAAAGTTGCGTTTGGCTCGGCTCGCAGGATTCTCCCTCTGTAAAAAGCTTCTAATGAAATTGTGATATGGACTTTTGAAAGTTTGAAGAATGGGCCTCATACCCGCCATCAGCACCCCTGATATTCCCCATGGGAAAATTTCGAGCCGGATCTGAAAAGTTTTCCCCAAAAGCTCACAGATCTACCCGATTGAGATAAGGTTAACTTTCATTCAGAACAAGGGTGAAACACCTGGGAGTATTGTCAGGCAGCTTCAAATGGCACGTCTGGTTCGAGAAATCCAAATTTCATTCGGAGTGGCCACATTCACTCGACAGACATCCCTCGTTAGAGCTGTTAGTGTCTAGGAGCCAAACAGCATGGAGTCAGAGTCTGCAGAAGAACATTCGCACATAGACGGACTGAGTGGGTTCTTTTGTCCTAGGGATATTCCATCGTTCCACATCATCAACCTCCTCTAGGTTTTGTCCGGCCCAAGTGCAGAAGGACGTGGAGAGGATGAGAGGCTACTTCAACTCTTAAAAGCTTCGGAATCTGGGTGTCGCAACACCCCCCCCCCCTCCTCTTTATGTAGACGGCACTGAAATTGAGAATGGAATCTATTTTTGAAATAATTAGTATGCACGTCGAGAGGACAAGGACTCATCGGATGCTGTGAAATAATGACCGATGCCTCTCGCAAACACAAAAACCACTCTGATTTACGACTTTGCAGTAAATTTGCTCTGTGAAGTATTGCTCTTCAAGGAAGATTTTTCATGAAAGTACAGAAAGCTGGCATTCAGAGTCAAGTCATACAGCTTCTACTCACGAAACTGTAAAAACGACCTTGGACGTTCTGTGAAATGTGGGTTGTCTCAGATTATTCCTTGAACGAGTTTTTTTGGAATAAAACATTTATTGGTCTGACGTATGGGCTAATTCGTCAGTTACATTAGTCTTGAAACGGCTCGAAGCATGAACTGGATACTATAAATTGGATCCGAATGAAAAAATTTTGGATACTCGAATTTCGGATAACTCAAAAAATCAAAGGTCGTGGATATTCGACTCAAACGGATAGAATCAAAATAACAACATAGGGTAATGCGAGTCATTCGGATAGAGAGGCTAAACGAATGGTTGGATCAGGGATCAATCCGAAAATTACATTTTTCAGTGAGTCAGGATTTGGATCACTCGGACTTTGTACCCTTTTTGAAAATGCAGATTTTGAATTACTCGGATTTTGACGTTTTTTCGGTGATTGAAAACTCCGGTTCATTCGGATGAATATCTGAAAATGGATGATAGGATCCAATACATTGTATACTGGATACCTCTTCTGTCAGCTTGTTCTACATAACTGTGTGTAGTTTCATACTTTCAGACCCTAAAAACCAGTAACACTGGATATTTCTTGGAGCATGTCGGTCACAGCCGTAGACTTGGTTAGCTACCAACTAGGGAGTGACCAGACCTGCCTGCCAGAACTACTCATGTAGCCATGTTTTTCTGATCGATCACCTTCAGGGTACTTGTAAAAACCCTATCTTAGCTGCCCGAGTAATGATTAAAATTTAAAAATTTTTTTACAAAAAAAAAATCAAAAAAAAATTTCTGCCCAAACTTCTCTCAAAGGGGATAATTGAGGAGCTGAAAACGAATATGAGTCTTTTGATACTGATTTTGATAATTCGAACGATAAAGACAGTTTACGGCAGATAAATTTTATTTTACCTACAGAGCTACGCCCATAACGTTTTCTTTCACAATTACTCGGGCAGCTAGGATAGGGTTTATGACAACCCGGGAGGTAGTCGATCAGAAAAACCTGGGGTGGTAGTAAACTAGCCAGAACTGAGAGTTAAGAACCGTGATCATGTCACCGTAATCACGAGGTATGGAGTTGTGAAACCACAATGTAACCCTTGATGTAACTGGGAGGAGTCGCATGTTGTTAGCAAAACTAGCGCTCCCTCCATGCATCGAACCCATTCGTTACATTCCAACAGCAGCGGGACATCGCACTACGCCAAAGTGACCTGTGTGAAGAGCACGCCAAATGTTTGACATTTGTAGTCATTGTACAGCCCCTGACAAAACTTATGTAGTGCATGGAGAATGAACCGTTGCCTTGAGAACGGAAGCGGCGCGCCATCACACTGCTCTATGCGAACATGCTGGTGGAGGGGAGTGAAGTGCTTTATTAGGTTCATGACACACGTCCTCCAATAATGTCGCTCTTACCCATAACCTTATGTAGGTCAAATGCGGAAAAATCGCTCACTCCCTTGTCATTTAATCTCTGACAGTGCGTGACATAGGGCATTTCATAGGCCCTTTTTATTTATAATGACAACATCAGAACTACCGTACTCCGCTCAGTGTTCACCACCATAATCTTGTGCCCTCTCGAAACACTGTATTCAAAGATGATTTTCGAATATGTCTCAAATATTTGTATGTACAAGGATACCATGTCCTCATTGATCGACGTGTACTGTGCTTATCTGGGCCAAATTCCGGTCCGCAATTGCGTCTTGACACGGTTTGCGGCCGCGCGCGCCCGAGTCATTCGAGTTTCCAGCGCCAAAGTCGACTCGATGTGGCTTTTTTATAGTTTTCTCCAATTTTATTGAGTTTCCAGTTTCTAAAACCTACCTAGAGTCAACAGATCGGCGGCTGCGGCGCTGGAAACTCTCCCGAATCGGAAGCGCGCGGCCGCAAAGCGTGTCGAGACGCGATTGCGGACCGGAATTTGGCCCAGGTAGCACAGTACATCATCGATAGGAAATGCTCGTCGCAATCGCGGGTAAGGCCCTAGTTATACATCGGCGATTCAGTGCCGCTGGTTTTTGCGGGACGTCTGCGATTGGTCAAACTTCGAAATTGACCAATAGCAGACATGCCGCGGAAGCCAGCGGCGGCGAATCGCTGGTGTATAACTAGGGCCTAACTGCAACAGGCAGCTTGAAGATAATCGAGTGGTCCCAGCACGAATACCAGTTGTGTGATCACGATTTCGCTTGCAGTACGTAGCGCGACAGCTGTTTTCCACAACTGCGGACCGGAAATTCTTCCCGATAATGACAGCATATGGTTGGATCTTGTGTAGCGTATATGTAGCCCCACCGCAACGTAACTAACCGCAACGCGTCTCTGTTCACCCCATACCAAACTGAGCTCCGGCTAAAAAGAAAACTTGCTTTTGACAATGATTTATTGAACAGACATGACAACAACGAATAGAGCGGCACGTTTATGAACACGGTCTCTCCCTCTTTCCTTTGAATAGCGCGGAAAGAGGTGTGTGTGTGTGTGTGTGTGTGTGTGTGTGTGTGTGTGTTAGCGACAATCACAATCCTGGTGCAGGCTCCAGGAACATCTGAACTTAGTGACCATATCGACCAGAGCCAGGGCACCTTATCGTTTACCTGAAAAAAAAGGCAGCATTAGGGATCATTTATACTTCCGCCGCCGAGCGGTGCGGCACAGGGCATTTCTTTAAGGGGTCGTTTATACTTCCGCCGCGGAGCGGCGTGGAAATAAGTGGGGCGGCGCGGCGCGTCGCGCCGCTTGAAAAATCGCGCCACCAGGAAGTATAATCGGGCTGCGTCGAATTTACGCGGCGACGTCGCACAACGACGTTAAACACAGCCTGGAGTAGCTCTGACATAACACAAGGCCGATTGTAATGAGTGATTTCTTGTGCGAAAAAAACATCTATAATTTTTCGTACCATAACACAGCACCCGAAGGCGGATAGAGTCTTTGAAAACGATTTCTCTCTAGAAAAATGGTTTCAGAAGCTAAAAAAAAGAACTTTCCACAGCCCAGCCTACTCTAAACAACGCCCAGGACCATTGAAGGATTTTTAGAGATGAATCAGAAGAACAAAGTTGAGAATGTGCATGAAATAATGGCAAAAGAAGCATACTATGCCAATGCGGATCGCACGAGGCCGCCGCGCCGCCTGCTTTCCTCGGGTGGCGCGGCAGCACATAGGCGGCGGCCGCGTGCGTCACCGTTGGAAGATTTCAAGCAGAAAAACTCTAAACGCCTCGCGGCGCCGCCAGGCGGCGCCGCTTGATCGATATGGCTCTATTGCATTTCGCCGCGCCACTCGGCGGCGGAAGTATAAACGACGCCTAATATTGATCACGCGCCGCGGCATGATCAATATTATAGGGTTGCACTTCGTCGCACCGCTCGGCGGCGGAAGTATAAACGGCCCTTAGAGGAAGAATTCCTTCAACATGCAAACTTTATCCTGGCCAAGTGAATAGGGCTAATTGAAGAAAGCATCGGCTCGCACAGTGCATTAACAGCTAAATTTGCACCAGTACCGCCTTTTAGCGACGCCATTTCCGAATGCGGCCTCTTCCTTGGAATAAACACATATAATGGGGGGAGGTGGTAGGGGGGAAAAATTCTTTCCCATTTCTAAATTTGTTCCACTACTTTCGCAAATTTTCGAGCAGATGCAGTGTTCCGTAATGTCATTTAATGTATTGGAATCCTGAGTGGGCGAAATTCTGACTTGGGCGCGGAATTTTTCTTTAACTCCCCGTTATATGTGTCTGAGCAAAAAACATAATGTAGGATCGCACTGATACTTTGCGTTGCTTATTGTGTGTTGGTGCGAACTCGGTGTTACAACATATGTGCACCGAATTTGAGCCTACACACAACAAGGGACGCTAAGTACATATAATTGCGATCCGTGCCGACTCTTTATGGAGTACTAACTATTTGACCAACCTTATATGTAGCTGTATCTGTACGAACTTTATTGAGGCGTATGATATTCACTCTTCCACCTCACCCAAGGAGAAACCCATGTATTCAATAAGCTATTCTGGGAGGTATTCGCCCCCCCCCCACTCAGGAAATGGGAGCCTTTCGCGGGGCCCAATCCCAAAGAGAGCGCTGTCCGCCTTTCGGGGCCGCTCCTGAAAGGTGACTACGAGTCACTTCCTGGACGATTTTTGAACCGCCAGCTGGTCTCCCCCACGGTCCTCAGCGACGAAAGCTTCCTCGCTTTCTACCGTGGCGAGAGTGACGTCCCTTTCCCACAGCAGTACGCGGGTGATCCCCTGCTGCAGCCGTGACTTGGACCGTATCCTTGTTGGGGAGACCCGCTCCCACCCAAGGGGTGGGAGTCCGCCCCCAGCGCCACGTATTCCTATCGAACGGGCCACGTACTGCTGCGTGGGAAACGGGGGCGCGGTAAGGGTTTTTTCTCTGCGCCACGTTGTCTTATCGAACAGGTCACGTGCTGCAGCGTGGGAAATGTGGTTGCGGCAAGGGTTTTGTCTCTCTGCGCCACGTAGTCCTATCAAAAAGGCCACGTGCTCCTCGGAGCAGCACGTGCTGCTGCGAAAGTTCCTTTCAACTCGACTAGGTACCCGATTAGAAAGCCCATCGTGGCCGAATCGACTCTCTGAGTTACTATCCTTCACCATTTCTCTGAATAGGTGCAATCCTGCTGGCCCCGTAACCATCGTCATCACTTCCGGTGGGCTCTAGTCGGCCACATCGGGTGATTTTCTCAACCTCACCCCACCATTTTCTTCTTTCGTATTGACCGGGCGGGTGACGGCGGGTTTCAGTTGCTTATAGCACCAACTCTGACAGGGGCCTTAATGGCAATCTTGGAACGGAATCAGACATGGCCTGAATATACATTTTGATAACACGTGACCGCATAACCCGCCTTTTTTCAAGTGAAGTTACAGAGCATCGAGGGCGAATGATATTTTGGCCTTGGGGCGCGTTTTCCTAACCTTACCATTTGCGCGATCGCTATGGCGGCGCTCAGAGATAGCTCACGAGCTGGCGCCAACGCACAAAAAGTAACGCAAAGGATCATTGCGATCCGTGCCGACTGTATGTACGCAGTTTGGCGTGTTCGCCCCACCCCCCCCCCCATTCGCCTGTCATTCCAACTTGAATTCCAACGCGACACGATGTTTGCGCCTCGGTGACATGCACCATCGCGTCACGCCGCGGAAGCTCTGAACGCCGCCAATTACGCTGCTTTTATCGATTAGAAAATGAACGACACACGCATATGCTGAAGTTTTGTGTAGGTTGAATTACGCATGATGGGGGGGGGGGAGCGAAGAAAAAGAAAAGAAAATTTTTCACCCACGTATAAATTTCGCCCAACCTGGGCCCCTTGGGTAAGTTCGAGGCACGTTTTTCTTTCTTATTAGACTTTATAAAAATCCCAGGGAAATTTTGGCGTTGGTGTGAACCTCACCACCATTATATTCACTTGGGACGAGGACTAGATCATTTTTGCACTTCAAAGTTCAGTGGAAGGGAGCCCTAATCATTCTTCTGAAGCTTCTACTTACGGTAGTATAATTATAACAAATATCGTAATAATTATGTGCGTAGGATAATATAAAAAAGTGAAAGGTATTCGGTAACAAAATTATCGTCGTCGTGGGCTTGCGGAGTGCTGAATTCAGTATTAACTTCGCATTTCTGCAAAGAGTTCCCCACTTTTGTGCAATGTGTTGGAACTCCGGGGGCGGCATGCATGAACGCAGCGAACGGTGTCAGGGAGCCGCTCCGCATGCCATGCGCGCAGCGTCGAGCAACGGGGCGGCCACGAATTTCGTGGCGTGTATTGCTGTGCCTGATTTTTGGGGCCGCCCCGTTGCTCGGCGCTGCGCGCATGGCACGCGGAGCGGCTCCCTGGCACCGTTCGCTGCGTTCATGCATGCCGCCCCGGGATATGATAAACTTATAACGCATGCGAGATTTTAGCCTAATCCGGAGTTTTCAGAAACACCAAAATCTAGGTGTTTCCAAAATTTAATGATTTGCCCTTTTCCTAAGGAAACGTTCAATGCACGTGGAGATCGCTGCTAGCCTAGCGAAACCTGCGCTGATCACAAAGGGACGGGAGGAAAACGCGCTCCAAAGCTCAATAATTTTTTGCCCACAATGCTCCGTAACTGCAGCCCCTTTTTTTCGTCGGGGTGAACTGCGAACATATTGCCACCGCATTGCTTAAGAAACAAAAGAATTCAACGATAACAACCTTAACGGGCTCCACAGAGAAATAAAAAAATCAACAGAATCGATCGAGGAAAACGAGTTGACGTATCGTCAATCCCCCTGATAGCAGCTGCAACTCGGTTTCCTCAAGAAAATATACAAACCATACGTACCTCCACAAACATTAAGCAGCTGTCCATTGGCACCAAAGCCATGATCCCCCTTCTGTTCTTGGTCGGCCGGATATATACAGACGCACTCCCAATGGTAGATTTGAGCCGCTACGCCTGACATCTCTGAAAAGAAAAGCAATTTATTTCCGAGAGTTTATATAAAAATAGTTACCATGTCGAAATTGTATGCGCGATTGAGAAAACAGCCATCTTTCTTTGACCCCGCCGTAGTCGCTCGGACAGTCGGGGCTTAGTACGTCGGCACAATACCGTTAGTACGCCGGCACAAAGGGAGCGGCAGCACCTGTGCTGTAGCTGCTGGTAACAGCAGGATATGCTGGCAACGACCAGGAGCTCCTGTTGCTTGTGCTGGCGTACTAACGCTTTGTTCATCGTGGCACGCGTGCTTTTGCCAGCCACTCTCTCCTAGTGTCTGCTGACACTCTTCCATTGAATTGTCTAATACGAATGAACATTGCAGCATCCTCTTGTACGACGGCGGCGGGTATATGAGGCGGCCAGCCTCGCTTAGGGGGCAGTTGGCCGTTTGAGGCCAGTCCGAGGAGGTGACCTTGTGTCACTGTTCGGAAATTAGTTTTTGGAACGCTGAGGGGATCATCCCCATCGCCCATCGCGAGGGAAGCCTCCTGGTTGCGGACCGCGGCGAGGATGTTCTCCTTGCTGCTAGCCGTGACAAGAATTATATCCAACACTGGTAAGGAGGGTGGCAGTCCAAATTCTGTCGATAATGAGCGTTAGTACGCCAGCATACGTTAGCAGGATATGCTGCCGCAACCAGCAGCTCCTGCACACAACGAGCGTTAGTATGCCAGGTTTGCCCTGGCGTACTAACGGTATTGTGCCAACGTACTAAGCCCCGACTATCTGAGCGGCAGCAAGACTCCGTGGCCGTCCGCCACCGGGATAACTAAACCGTTCGGTTCCGACCAGGGTCTTTCAGGACCCATTTCTATGGAAACTTGAAGGTGAGAAGGAGATGGGTCGCACCGCCGGATTCTTTCGATTGGCTTTTTTTGGTTTCAACTCAGCTCCACCACAATATGTTTCTTACACAACCACGAGTTGTTCAGATTTGTTTGTCAACCACTGGTGGCCTAAATACTCGTCAAAGTGGCAATTGTCCAAATAGCGAAAAATGGTTTTTGGGGCGTTCCAGTGTCATACCCGTTGCCCTTACGGGCCGTAACTCAGCGATTCGGTAAATCAGACTCAGTAGTGGAGTCGAAAACAGCGAAGCCGCTCATGTGGAGTGAGAAATAGAGAAAATCGCCCGTTGGAAAAAGTGGTGTAAAAAGGCCTTTCTTCCCAAATGGTCATTTCAGCCTTGGTTTTCATTTTTAGAAGGCGAGAGTCGACTAGAAGGTGTATCTGCTGAATGGTCATCGAAAACTACATTAGCTCGATTTTTTCTACAAGTTTTTTTCTGAAATTTCTCGCCTCGCTGTTTCCACATGGAGAGGTAGAAAATCACAAAAAAAATTGTGAAAAAATCCAGCTACTGAATTTTTCGATAGCCATTCAGTGGATGCATATTGTGGTCAACTGCCGCCTTCTTAAAGTGAAAACCTAGGCTGGAAAGACCATTTGGAAAGGCCTTGTTACACAACTTTTTCCAACGGGCGATTTCTTCTAGCTCTCACTCCACATGGGCGGCTTTGCTTTCTATTTTATTATTAGTCTATTTTACCTAACCGCTGAGTTACGGCCCATCAGGGCAGCGGGCATGACACTGGAATGCCCCCAAAAACCATTTTTGCACTATTTGGACCAATGCAATTTTGACAAGCATTCAGATCTGCAGCAAAGCGGGCGGGTCTACCTAGAATTTACCGGGGCCATTGCTAGGGAGGGGGTCGCAAAGCTTTGCCACGAATGGAGGGCGGTCGCAACAACGAACGCACCTTGTCTGATGGGTTGCTTGACCCTGATTCCGGCTGCAACCGGCTGTCTCCCACCCCTTGCTTCTTTTCTTCTTGAGGGCAAGCAAAACTATTCCTACCTACCGGGAGGCTAGTAGCCGAACAAATTAGTAACGGTGGCCTCATGGTTGTTAGGCCACATCCCGAATTCAAAACTACTCAGTTTGGGTAAATCTAGAAGAATCCTTCGGTCAACAGTTTCCAAGGATTATTACCTACAATACTTATGAAAAACTGTGCGCGAATGCTAAAATAAAAAAAGGTTTTTGTTAGAATTAACACAATGTAAGTGCCGGACAAAACCTCGTACGACCCCTCTCAAAATTATTCAAAATCACTCAAATTGGGTAAAACCATGACCGAATCTAGCCTAAATAGATCCAAGGGTTTACTTTCTACATATCTAATCGGAAAACTCCGTGCACCAACGCTGAATTAGCAAACCATTTTTGTTCGAATCTATGCAATGTATCAGCCGGACCAAACATCCTGCGACCTTTTCTCAAAAAAAAAATCAAAACATTGAAATTGGGTAAAAGCGGTCCAAATCTAACCTAACTAATGTCTGATCTAAACATACCCAAAAAGTGTCCAGCGAGTAATTTTAAATGATTCTCTAGCGAGTATTTTTTAAATGGTTCTCTAACAAAAAAGTGCTCAATAAACAATTTTTAGCTGCAAAACAGAATAGTTAGCCGCATCCATCTGAACCCGACTCTCAATTATTCCAAATACCTCAGATCCTTAAACACTGGGATTCACAGGGTTGCTCCAACACTAAGGTTCTGCTACAGCCTGAGAATGGAATAAGGATTGGGTGACATCCCCCACAAAAAAGAAGCACTGAGGATTCTTCAACACTACAGCATAAAAAACAGCTCTAGCAATACTTCAAAAAAGTTTCTGATTAAAAATAAAACCAACCTTTTTTTCAGAACGAACACGGGACGGACTAACACGAAATATAGCTGATAAGAAGAGGAACTCAGATAGAGAAAGGTGAACACCACTTGGCACGAGAGCAACGATTGCCCCAAGTTCCACCGTCATAACTATGTAAAGTCTGAAATTTAAAACAATTATAACCCTCACATCTGAATACCTACCTTCCTGCAACACAAATCATAGAAACACGCTGGAAGGAGAGTGAGATGGACAGAGAATGACGAAATTATGCACAAACACTGGGAAAAAGAGTAAAAAACAAGAATAATGAAAATATTGATTGCGCGAGGACTGAACAGGGCTGGTGGCGCGCCAGCAAATCGGAGACTGACAACTATTTCGATGAAGCAAAGCGCATGCGCGGTCACAGGACGGGGAACTCGGAGTTGGTGGTTGGGGTAAAAAGTGCTCGAGAGGACTTTTTACGCTAATCCGCCATGACCGACTGGCGCTCTCCTCTACAGGCGTAATGTCTCACTGTTCGTCCGTGGAGTGCGCCGATGAATTGGCGAACATCAAGGTTCGCGATTGAGGGTTTCGAAGGGGTAACATGAGTAGTTAAGGGGTAGTAACATCGATGTTTATCTCTAGAAATTGTATTGTGGCTTATATGGGCCTTGAACATCCATACTACGATTTCAGCAAAATTCAATAACCTCCTAGTTAACATCGATGTTATCAGTGTTGAATAACAACGAAGTTTGGCAAGTTTACTACCACACCTGGTCTCATGGATAGTTCTGGCGACCAGGTCTGATCATTCCCTTGTGAGAAAAGAACTCCTTTTGGTCAAAGTGGCCATTCACTAGGATTTGTATATTTCTGAAACCGTTTTTGAACCTAGAGTCAGAATAAATCCTCCTCAGCTGCCTAGAGTCACCCTGAAAAAGTTACTGGCGTTTTTCAAATTTCGCGGCAAGATCTGTTCTGTTCAATTTCGAAAACAGTCATAATTTGGTTAGGTTGCCATTTAGCTGGTGAAACACATTTTATGAATCGAAAATCAGCAAAATTACGTCAGATGCTTGTTCACCACCCCCAAATAACGCCTATAGAGAGGTTTTGAGGCAAATCTGACAAAGGAACTTCTTTTGGTCAAAGTGGTCACTCCAAATGAAATTAACTTTCCCAGAACCGCTTTTGGACATACACTGCGTTTCATATCTATAGGTCCACCTATGAATTCCGTGATTTTGTGTTTCGCTCTAACTCAAATGTGTTTCGCTCTAGCTCAAATGTTCTGCAGTGGTCACCTTCAGAATCAGCATCCTCGAAAACCTTTATGAAGAACCGTAGACGCGAATTCAGATTTGGTACGAACTTTAAGAGCTCGAAGATTGAAAAACACCCGTTTCAAAACTATAGGTCCACTAAATGAAATCAAAGTTTTATTACGATAAGCAACAAAAATCAATCTAGTAACTTGTCTGTCCTCCTTGATTCAAAATAACTTCAACTAATTGCTTCGGCATGCTCTGAACCAGATTTTTGATCACGATGGGTTCCACTGATACCCAGAAGTTGGCGATCGACTCCTACAGCTCGTCGATTGTGGCGTACTGATTAGTGTCACTGTAAATCTTGTGCACAATGAGTGCACAAAGGTTCTCCATAGGATTGAGATCCGGTGAACACGCCGGCGGACCGAGAACCTCTATTTTGTTCCTTGCAAGCCATGCTGACGTCGACCGACTAGCATGGATAGCAGCGTTTTCGTGCATAAAAGTGAAGGCCTGGCGTCGATGCCGTCGGATAAACGGCAGAAGACGATCTTCTAGAAGCTTCCGGTAGTCCTCGGAGTCCATACGGCACGGAACGAATGCAAGCTCGAGTTGACCAAATTCACAGAATGCACATCAAACCTTGAGCAATTCACCACCGAAGTTGCGTCGGGAGAAGACACGCGGTGGCTTCCGTATATCACGCCAGTAACCTCTTCCACCATCAGGTCTGTCTAGATTGAACTTTTTTTGTCGCTCCAGATCACCTGAAGCGTTTGGAATAATTGGGGCCACGGAGCAGCGTATGAGCAAAATCGCCTTACTTTTGATCAATCTCTTGTGATGTTTTGGGTAGCAAACTGGCGGCGGGTCGCCTTGTGCCGTTCCGTCAGTCTTGGCGCACGCTTCACTAATTCTCTTCTGAGGTTCTCTTGCGACTGAACTGCCCTCCGAACCGTACTTTTGCTCGTCGAAAGCGAAAGTTCGCTGCGCAAGCAGTTGAGACTCATCGTTGAGTTGGATAGAAAGCGTCCGATTCTTCCTTCTTCATGCTCCGAAAGCAGCCTCGGACGCCCTACAGGGTTCTTCTTTCGACATAGCTAAGGATCCCGTGTGTAGTTGTTGATACAATTGTGCGATCGTCCAAGATTTTCCGCAATCCTCCTTTTTGGCCATCCAGCCGCGTTGAGCGCTTCCGTTTGAGATTGTTCATCCGAAGACAGGCGATTTCCACGACGCATACGAAGCACGACGTTGAGGGAGTCCGTATATAACCCCTATTTTCCAGTCTCATTTGTACTAGCAAAGAAACGGGAATTTTCCTTCGATGGACCTATAGTTTTGAAACGGTCACAATTCTGTCTATCATTCACGGAAACCTAATAAAAAATCATGGATGGGCAGGACGATTTTTATCGGGGTCTTTAAAGGTGAAGATTCCGATGGTATTGTCCACAGAACTCCAAAATGTACGGCGAGCCCGGAAATTCGAAATTTTCAGGTGGACCTATAGTTATGAAACGCAGTGTAGAGCCCAAATATGCCCATTCGCAGCTGCCTAATATCATTGCGAAAAAAAGTTATGGGCGTTTCTCAAATCCAGGCGGCAAGGTGCGGCCATCAGGAAACTTTCGGGGCCATCTGAATTTTCTTTTCAGATTTTGCTCAAAAATTGTAGGTAGGAGTAATTTAGGGTGCACGACAGGGGTGTGCATTTTCCGTTTACCGATTTACCAATTTTCCGGATTTACCGGTGTTTTTCGGTGAATTTTGATTTACCGATTTACCGAGTTTCTCTCGAAATTTACCAAAATTTTTACCGAAAAACTTGGGTGTTTTTTGCCTAGCCGGCCTACTTCTTACTCGTATTTCACGGGTTTGCTAGTGTTATGGCATGCTTTTGGCGCGATATCCATCCTCATCCTTCTTTTTGTTACTCTTTTTCAACACTTTTCTTACTTTTTAAATGTTCAAACGATCTCCTCACCCTGTGGGAGGGAAAAGAGGCACTCCGATGTGGGCGGGGCCCTATAGCGCATGGCGCGCACACCTTCTCGTAGATAGGAGAAACGAATAGGAGAACTAGTAATCATTCGGGCGACAGAAGAAACGAAATCGCTCGGGGGTAGCTAGTGATTCCAGGAATATCCAAAAAAAGCGCATAGCGATGTAAAAAAGGACTCGTCCGCGAGGAGGTGCGCGCGCCAGTCGCTCTCAGGTCCCTCCCATATCAGAGTGGCTCTTCGGGCGAGTGCGAGTATGGAGCTTCGGAGGTCCGTTCTGCTCCTAAACAAATCATACAAATCGACCAAACGTGTTCAGGCAGGTAATTGCGGGTAAACATGTTTCGTCACCTCTACAGGCATGTTTTAGCTTTAGGAGCCGATCGGACCACCGAAGCTCTATACCACTAATCCTCTTCGGGCGCACCCCTTCACCCTTTGTGTCACGTGCTTCTTCTTAACGAGATACTACTCCGAGAAATACATATTATATAAAAAATGTCAGCAGGTTTGCAACGCAGCAGAGTCCTGAAGCAGATATTTCAGGAACTAGAAAATTTTTTTTCGGAGCCCCCCCCCCCGGACAGAACACTGAATCTACTGCAGTTCTGGAACGACTCCGTTGTGAAATCATCGTACCAGCACCTTTCAGTCTGCAATATTGCGTCTTTGACGCAATATTGCAGACTGAAAATTCTCGTGCGTTTCATTTGTATTTTATCGATATTTCACGTCTCTATCACTTGTTTATTGCAGAAAGTTACTAGAAATCCATTGCTCCTGTCATAGCAGTGCTCCTTATCTCATTTTGGCGATATTTTGACAAATTTAGATCCGAAAAATAATTAGCTGATGGAAATTGGCAAATCTCCAGCAGGGTAGGTCCCGCAAGGATACAGTATAGAGTGTCGCAGCGCGTATAACTGCTCCGTACAGCCTTTCGGCGCGTTTTTCTGGGACAACACCTCCTTTTGGCACAGTTAGGACGCACATACGTGGTAGTTGTCTTCCTGATTCCGCAGCGTCCCGCCGGTGTATAACTACGGCCTTACGCGCCTCCTGGCACAGTTGAGGCAGAAAGGATGTCTTTATCGGCTGGCTTGATTTTGTGTGACTACAGAAAAGCCTTGACGACAGAAAATTTCGAAATGTTAAATCAGGTTCAGCCGTTGAGCTGAGCTTAATATGTAAAACTCACTCATTATTTGCACTATACTCATGCACTATTGAAAATGATACATAAATATTATCGGTCATTTGTGCTATCCTATGGGATAGGCACCAAAAGTTGAAGTCAGAATTTTTACCGAATTTTCCGTTTTTACCGTATTTACCGAAAAAATTTCGGTAATAAGTTTCGGTACAAAATTTAATGAAAAGAATTTTCCGCACACCCCTGGTGCACGAGTCTGGGGCCCATTGGTTGAATTCCTGAGGTTTGCTGTAGGTAACGGTAGATACCATGCCATTTTGAGGCCAAAACGTACAGTAACATAAGAAAATCAACAGATGAATATCAAATTCGTATTCAGCACCCAATATGAGCCATATCATTTAAGGGAACACAGGTACATGAGGTCCGTTTCCAGGTTTTCGAAACATCACTGGGGTTTTGGAATGTACAATAGGTACGGAACTCGAGGGAAAACCGCCTAAAACTTTCTTGAAAGCTTTCGTAGGCATCTCTGATGGGCATATTCGGATTCTATATGCAAAAATAGTTTTACAAAAGTTTATTTCATTTAGATTGCCCAGGCTGGTCAAAAGTAGTTTCCTTGTCAGAAGCAGCACTTGGTTGATGGTAGTCACCAGGGATGAGCGGAATAAAAATATGAAATTTCGGAAATCGGTTTTCGGGTTTCGGAACGAAAATTTTTTTCTCGTGTTTCGGAAATCGGGCGCGAAATGCCTTAAAATGCGCGTAAATGCGGTTTTCGGAACGCGAAACGCGGAAAAATTCAGAGATCATCTAGTGTTTTCTTACGTCCCAGATGACCCGATATTTTCACATTCCGCGGCGTTTTTTGCGGTTTTCGGAATGTGGAACGCGGAATGTCAAAATTGCGCGAAACTGCGGGTTTCGGAACGCGAAACGCGGAACTCCGCTCATCCCTGATAGTTACTACGCGACCGCTCGCGCTAACTCGTGCGTCTCCAGCAAACAGACGAAAAACACTTCGTCTACTGTGCATGAATAGATTTGCAATCAACTTTCCCCGTTTTTTCATATGTAGCCCAACCTCTGTGTTGGAAACTGCGCATGGAACTTTTGGGCTGCTTATTGGCTCTGCTTTTTCTTCATCTGTGGCAAATCCAATAACATTACTGGTTCAGCGAAAACAAGAATTCTGCAAATAAACATATCGATATGAGGAGCGAGAATCGGGAACAAAAGTGAATGGAAACACAAATAAGTGTTTCATCAGAGTTTTCAATGAGTTTTCCTATGAGCTCTACACTTCTTGTGAATAACTTGAAGGCAGTGTCCACGATAGAAAAAGGCATCACAGTTTCCGATGTTTTTGAGTAGACAAGTCCACGAAGTCGAAGATGATAGGAAAAAGTCCCCAGCGAACCCTCAAATTTCGGTGGAAAAACAGCTTGAAAATTAGACCAGATAAAAACAGGGAATGATAGGGTAAACCAGCCAAATGGGTGGAGGAGATCCATCCGATTTTCGCGCTAGGGACTCATTACACCTTTTTTATCTACACACACTTGCACAAACTGTGTCCATCGCTCTATTCAGAAAAATGAAAACAAGTTACTAGTAACACAAATGCCCGAAGACAAGTTACTTGTAACATATCTGAGCTGATGCAAGTTACTTGAGACTTATCCCAGGTCATTTAAGTTACATGTAACATATCGGCAAGATACTGCATGCGGTGGGCCTCTGATATGTTACATGTATCTTAAATGACCTGAGATAAGTCGCAAGTGACTTACATTGGCTCAGATATGTTACAAGTAACTTGTTTTCAATTTCTGAGGGGACACTGTGTGCAGTGCGCCTCCGATATGTTACATGTAACTTAAATGACTAATTCGCAAGTAACCTAAATCGGCCGAGCAGATATTTCCAAGGGGGATGTACGACGCACTCGCGGGGTCAGGCTTACGACTGGCGTTGCCGTTGGTTCAGTTACCCAAGTTTGAGGTACTTGACCCCACACCAGCAGGGAAACCCCGCACAACATTTATTGAGTAGCGTGTGGTCTGGGACACACTCTCTGCGTCGCGTGTCGTCTGCGTCACGTGATGGCCACCCATTGTGAAAATATAAATGTAAGTTACATGTAACATAAGTGTAGCTTACATGCAATATAAATTTAAGTTACATGTAATATAAAAGTATATTACATGTAATATAAATGTAAGTTACTTGAGACATTAAAGTAAGTTGCATTTATATTACAAGTAACTTGTTTTGATTTTTCTGAGTAGTCCTGTACCCCTAACAGTTGGCCGATGTGAGTTCGATAAGCATCAATATCGTTTGATAAGAGGTGGAAAATAGAGCCGGCGTTGCAGGCAGCGGCTGGCTGTAACCAGCCCGATCGATAAGGGTCATCAATATTTAGAAAGTGTGGAATATCTAAAGGAGACGACCGACTGTAGCCGGCATACAGTCTACAATCTACGGGAGACCCCAGTCGATATGCATTAAATCAGTGAAGGCTCACGCGTCATAGTGGGAATATAACCGGCTTCCGACATGCATACGTACAGGGGCTCAAGACGTCTATCATATGCTTACCCGAACCACCCTATCGAACACACGATACTCGAAGGGATAGAAGATTCCCATTCCAGATTGTATCCGAAGAAATATCAGACCGATACCCAATTCACCATTCAATCGCGCGACTTTAGCCCAAAATCAGACCCAAAATCCGACCCGAAGCTATGTCGCCTTTGAATGGACTTTATATGCAGAATATGCAGATTGAGAAAAGCAAACCTCATGCAGGTCTCCAAAAAGCTTTCTAAGCAGGAATTCTCCCTGCAGATAAGATGTTTTCGGTGTAGCAACCCGGAAGGTGGAGGAAGAGAGAGCGGATAGAATTACCGCTGCAGGGGTTTTTGCTGCGATTACCATGTGGACATATATGTGTGTATACATACGTATTAGTTAGTGTGTGCAGGATAGAGGGAGGGGCATGAAGCTGTGAAATCGCCCTGTTTATTTGAATTGTGAACCATTTGGAAGCGCGTATCAATAACGAATCGAGTGTATGGGGCCAATTTCCTCCCCCTGCCCTCATTCGTGACGACCACAAGAATGAGATACAAAAAAGCTGCTCCAGCAGTTGAAATACAGTGGCACTACAGGGGCGGCATGCACGTACGCGGCGGGTTAGGTTGGGGTTACGCAGGGTTTGGCGCGTCGGCGCGTTTGATGATAGCGGCGCGAGGGTTGAGAGGGGGTTAGGCTAGCACTGAAAAATCGTTCCCTCGCAAACCCTACCTAGGAGGGTGGGGCAGCCGAAATCCCGTTGAGACACCAACTATTGATTATCTCTAGCACTCGCACAGCACTCATGAAACGCGCCGACGCCCCAAACCCTGCCTTAGGGGTCGTTTATACACCCGCCGCCGAGCGGCGCGGCAAAATGCATTTCTGTAATATTGATCACGCGGCGTGGCACGATCGATGTTGCAGGACTGCACTTCGCCGCTCCGCTCAGCGGCGGAAGTATAAACGACGCCTAACCCCAGCAAAACCCGCCGCGTACGTGCATGCCGCCCCAGAGCTGTTATGGGGTTAGGTGGGGTTGTGGAAGTTTGATTTTGAGCTTTTTTTGCATCACTGTCGATATCAGGGGTCGTTTATGCTTCCGCCACCGCGCGGCCTATTCTATGACATTAACCCCGCGGTGCAGCATGATAAAGATTGTAGAAGTGCATTTCGCCGCTCCGCTCTTTCGCGCGGGAGTATAAACGACGTCTTAGGTAAGCAAAGGGCAAGGCTCTGCCATGGTAATGTGAATTACGAGGTACCGGGTCACAATTTAGGCTCGGAAGCTTAGTGCTTCTGCATTTAGGCCGAGGGAAACTGGAAAGAGCTATGGACGTACTTTTCTACTTTTGCAGAATCTGAATCCAAACTCCCTTGTGGGGAATCAGCAGAGGGCCAATTAGAATTGTCATTTGAGCCAAAAATGGACATGCTTAACAGGGAAAAGGCCACTACGAAATCGGAAACTTGCCCCGTGCCTTGATGAATGACCAGTAAAGGTCATTGTGAGTGCGGAAAAGGCTTACGTCGGAGAAGTAATCGCCTCAGCGCAAATGCCAAGACATAATGGGGACGAAAAAACACAAAGCTGCTTATAGGGCAAAAAAGACCACAGATCCATGCTGCACAGAGCGAAAAATGCTCATGATCGTTCTATGCATATATGTGCCAAGCGACAGCTTCATCAGAAAGTTCACACATTTTTGATTGTGTTCACGTATGTATTCGCGGTTTTTTTTCTCAAAGTTTTGGAAATCGAGAATTTAAACACGGGAAAATAATTCCAATTTCGGAAAGCGGAAATAAAAATGACGAAAAACATGGGAAATTGGCGAATCGGGATTCAGCTAATTCCTGATTGAGACGCCGCATACACAGAAGACCCATACACACAAAAAAAAATGAAAACAACCTACTTGTCACATAAATGCAAGTTATAATACTTGAATGTCTCATGCAACTTACATGTATTTTACATGTAACATACATTTGTATCACATGCATCTTAAATTTCTATTCATGTAAGTTACATTTATGTTACATGTAACTTACACTTATGTATTCTCTGTGGGTGGCTATTTCGCAACGCATGCGACACGCGACGCAGACGACGCGTCCGCACGCGGCTACGCAAAGCGAAAAACGCTCTGCGGGGCTTTCTCTGCAATTGAGGGGTTCAGTATCTCAAACTTGGGCAATTAAATCGATGGCAGCGCCTCTTCTAGAACTGACTTCAGGAGAGCGCCGAATACTCACCTAGAAAATGTCTTTACTGCCGATTCAAATTACTCGCGAATTATCTTGGCCAAGTAAGATACATGCAACATATCGAAGGGGCTCTACCGTTGATATGTCACATGTAACTCAAATGGCATGAGATAGGTCGCAGGTGACTCACATATGCTCAGACATGTTGCAAGTAACTTGTTTTCGGTCTTTTATGTTACAAGAAACTTGTTTTCATTTTTCTGAGTCTACCGTCGATATGTCTTATGTAACTTAAATGGCATGAGATAGGTCGCAAGCAACTTATATATGCTCAGATATGTTGCAAGTAACTTGTTTTTGGCCTTGTATGTTACAAGTAATTTGTTTTCGTTTTTCTGAGTAGATACGTTTACGACAAGAGGTAGGAACACTTCAATTCACATAATTGTTATCTAAGGAATTCAGGCGGACTTATCCCGTAGATCGGGCGACTCATGCAATTTCCATCCACTTCGCGGTGATTATTCGTCGTTTTTTACTTTTTCTTTTTCTTGGGTAGGACCAATCTTTCCAAAAAAAAACACTCTAATATCTTCCTCGTGAATACAGCCCCAGAGGGTAGTTTGAGAATTCCTTTCCCAGAAGTGAGGCTTCAATGTTGCTTTACCCTCATTATCCTCTACTTAGTGAGTTCCCTCGCAGGTAACCCTCTTGAGGAAATCATGGTGTGATAGATTATGAATTATATATGTTCTCCTCCCTGCCCTTCCTTTCTCATGATGTAACATCCCAACATGATACCAGATATTGATCCCCCTTGTCCATGAAATCAGCTTTTTCAAGATTATATATGTTCTCCTCCCTGCCCTTCCTTTCTCATGATGTAACATCCCAACATGATCTGTGTTGGGCAGGACATTGTTCGACGAGCTGATGCAAAAAAAGCCTACCAGCTCATTTTAATTAATTTATTGCCTGTTTCCAAAGCCGAAATAAGCCGAAAGGGACTCGAATTTCTTTCGATTGCCTTATCTTCTTTTCTTACAAATCCATTTACGGGTAGATTAAGCAATCAGAAACGAAATAGAGTTCATGACATGAATCGGAGGTTTGAAGCTGATATTTTGGAAAACGAACAAAAAAACCGGAAAAAAATTGAATCAAATAAAGAAATAACTGGTTGTTTTTGTATTGGAGTGGTGCGTGGGCGAGTTACACCACTGCGGGACCGCTCGGTTGAAATGGCGAAGCTGACGACAAAATGGTTGGAAAAGAGGAGCCAGCTGACTCTTACTGCCTGTACTAGAACGCTTACATCGTTGGACAGATAACAAACTAGCCGAAGTGGCTTATTCGAGCAATCATTTGGGCGAGTTTGTATGGAGGGGCGGGAACTCGAAAGAAATGGGCTGAGACTGCATGTTTTGCTGGTTCAACATGGCTCAAAATGCAAAAGTTTCGGCTCGTTTTTGACGCTTCAAACGGCGTGATCATTGTACTACAAGCCGTACGTCCCCATTCAAGTTCTAGTGTGAACTATCTTGCAAGGAAAGGCCACTTGGAGAACTCCGAACAAAACGTAACTTTATAGGATCAATCTGTGACGAAAAATTCGAATTTTACCCATCTACCTGCCCTCCGCCTCTCTGAACAAAGTTATAGGCGATAGGTTGCGGTGGGTAAATGACCTTGTCGTACCGTCACCCAACAAAATAGCCCAAAGACTACGAAAAAGAACCCCAAAGACGTGCTCGACGCCCTGATAACCCCTCTACTCAGTTCGACGCGCCACGCTACTCAGTTCAAGCGGTGGTCCCGAGTGAAATTAGAGCCGCAAAAGACGGGACAGCACCTCCCTCGGTGTGTAGAAAGCCCCAATCCCCTCTGTTTGCGCGGAATTTTTTCGACCTCTGGAGCCCTATAGGGGCAGGAAGCTGACCCTTGTGGATTTTTCAGACGCCCGAAATCAAAAATCTTGAATTCGCTCAAAGTTTGTCCTAGGAATTATTATTCGGGGCGCTGAAGATGATTTTGTGGTTATTTTCCGTCTTAAAGGCACTGTTCACCATAAAGTTTATCCTCGAATTTTTCATGACAAACGCTTCTCGTGGCTCTCAGAAGCAGAACAGCGTCGAAGAAACGGGACGAAAAGCTACCCATTAGCCGCAGAACGGATTAGAAAAGCGGGCAAACCCCGCCGCTCTGGGCAGGTCCGTACCCTTACCGACCCTCGACGTAAACAATGGAACACTCGAGATCGTCAGATGAGCGATGGTTTCCGATGAAAAGACCCGTTCTACTCTTCATTCTCAGCTTCTCTCTTTACTCAGGTCAGCTGGCTGCAAAAGACGGAAGTTACAAGCCTCGGACAACTCGTCCACTATTTTCCCTAGCTCAATTTTGGAGAGACCATAACTCCGTTCCTAGAAGGTCTTGTACGATTCCAGAGACATCACTGGAATGAGAATGGGACCGTTTTTGAGATAGGCAAAAAACAGAAATGGGATTTTTATCGTTAACACTGCCCTAAAGAAAGATAAAGATAAAGTCTATCCGAAAGACACTGCACGCCGGCGCTGTTGATGTGGGTGTGTCGAGCGGCCTTTGCGAAGGCAATTCTCCGATGAGCTTTTCACGGCTACGATCAGCTCACTGGAATATTGTTTGCTATTAGTTCCATATTCGTTCTTGTTGATTTAGTAATCGAAAAAATGCCTGCTAGACGACAAGCACGCGGACAGGGCCTACTTTCTCATCCGGACAGAGTTTACATTATGGTGCGCATAATGACAAGTACCTATGGCAGGTCACGAATAAACATCTGAGGTGTGTCCGAATGAGAATGGCGGCCCATGCGGCCGGCGTGCTTGGCAGGCGGCCGTCGCGTTCGCTGCTCTCGGACGAGCGTGCGAAACGTCCTAACAGCCATCGACTACGAACGGGGCCGGCACCGGCTGGCAGCAAGCACTGCGATGATCAATCAGCTCTGCAGAAGGGGAGAGGGGGATGGTCGCCGTTGGAATCCAACACTCGTCCAAGAGCGGCGCATGCGACGACCGCCTGCCAAGCACGCGGGCCGCGTGGGCCGCCATTCTCATTCGGACACACTTTATATCTCCGCTGAGGAAACGGAGCACAGCTCTGAAAGTCAGCGTTGAATTTTTTGTCGAAAGTTCATCCTGTAAAGAGCTTTTCGTGAAGGAAGGTCACTTTCTTCAAGTGGCCTTCCCTTGTCAGCTACTTTTTCGAGTGTGTACAACGTTGCCATCAAGTATGCAAGTACCGAAGGGAAGACTCCAAGTCGCGTAGTGCAGTTGTAGTCCTGTAGCTCATTAATAACCTCTAATTGTATTGTAGTTGCTATAAGACTAATCAACATTCTGTAGAAAACCTAATGATCGCATACAAAAAGGGCTCTATAATTAACGGCTGAACCACTCAACTGACTATTTTGAGTCCTAGGACAGAAAAGAAACCGAAATGCATACAAGAAGGACAAAGAGTGGACACTTTGCTGGCGTCCACATTCGATCTAAAAGGTGTAAACGGAGGGCCAAGTAAGTCAATACTTTCGCACCTCACATGCAAAGTAAACTATGTCGGAAGTAGATATTGCTGGGCATTCCGAGTAAAGGCAGGAGAGATGCTTTTGCATGCCTTAAGGTGAACTTAATCGTCAACAACAATTCACCCATGGTGATGAATCACTGTCAGTCGACAGTTAGGCGTATGCCTTGATGAAGTCGGCGTCAGGTTCCCTGGCTGCGATAGGCAGGCACCTTGCCCAGCAATTACGCAGATATCTGACTATCACCCACTCTCTTCGAGCTAACAGACGATTCCAGCGTTGAAGTCTAGGAGAATAAGATAAATATTGGTACACTCTATTTCAGAGCTAGACTCCATTTCGCAGTTGCAAACAACGCAGCGCAGTCATAATTTCCTGAATTCCTTAATCTTGCCCTGAGTATGACCCTCCCGCGCGGCGTGAAGTAAATGTTGTTTGCGATTGGGAATGCTAGCTAGGATGTGGATGACTGCCAATAGGACGCCGGACGCCATATAATTGAAGGTGAATGGGAGGACAATAGACAGAGCTATCGGAGAAACTCTGAGAGAAATTGTCGCTGTGGCTCCGCGAAAGTGCCGTTCCTACCAACAGTACCGACAGTGAATATGATCTTGCGTTGCAGGATTTAGGCCGATACAAGGGGCGTCAAAATACAGGGCGGGGCCAACTTCTTACTCATGTAGCGGCATAGTGGGTCGTTTTTGGCACTTCAAAATGCGTAGGCGTTGCCATAGTTGTCTCAATCACGTTTACGAGCGTGTATGCTGCCTTTAAAGGCAGTGTTCACGATGATTCTCGTTTCCAAGTTTTCCACCCAAAACAATTCGTTGGCAACCAGTTGTTACCAAAATCACGAAGAAACGACGAGAAACGCACTAATTCGTCTTATTTCAGTGACATTATTCAATGGCCTGGACTAGTTGTCTGGTTGGTTGAACATGTTCACGTTGGTTGTCACCGGTAAAAAGTGGGACTAATCGAAAATGGAAGAATATTTTGGGCAAAACAGTATTAGTTAGGGCCCGAAGGAAAGAACGGAGCAACACAGAATGGAGAATTGCAAAAGACGGGTCCACAAAAGATTTCATTGTGACAACAAACAGTTCCATTGATACTTAAAGGCAGTGTTCACGATGAAAAAAGTTTTCAAAATTCCACTAGGATTGGGTAGTGGAGGGACACTCTGTAACGTTAACGTCGAAAGAACGCATGAAAACGACCCAGGAAGAGCCCCAAAAGAGCCCGAAGTTGCAACTTCGAGCGCACTGAAAACCCCAAAAGCGCATCACACGCCCACCGACGTGAGCTAATGAATGCTCGAGATCGTGAGATGAGAGATGATTTTCAATCATTAGCCCCGTTCTTCCCTTCATTCTCAGCTTCTCTCTTTACTCAGGTCAGCTCGCATAGATCGGCTGCAAAAGACGGAAGTTACAAGCCTCGGACAACTCGTCCACCATGTTTCCATAGCTCAATCTTTGAGGGACCATACCTGCGTTCACAGAAGGTCTTGTATGATTTCAGAGACACCATTGGAATCAGCATGGGGCCGTTTTCAAGATAGGCGGAAAAACAGAAAAACGATTTTCATCGTGAACACTGCCTTTAAGAGGCGGGCTGATACTTGAGGATTTTGTGCCCTTCTGGTGCGTTTTTCTCGGTTTCTTCGTCATTTCAGTTCTACTGGGGGGCCAAACAATCGATTTAGCGATTAATCTCAAAATCGAAGATTATCGTGAACACTGCCTTTAATGTGCGTACTATAATATCATCCAGCGATGCTCTTATCTCGAGAGGTCTTGCTCACGATTCCTATCTAAATATATGAGTAGTGCTAACATTCGAAAATTTTTGAACAGCCTCAGATAGGAACAGCTCACTTACCGCCGACCAAGTTGGGGCTAGTCGACTTCGCGCGGCCCCAATTTCGTGGGCGTGGCACAGCGGCCTACTTCCCGCGGAGAGAGAGGTTTTCCCGTCTTAGCGCGGAGCGTCGGCGGACAGTCGGCTGTTCCTAGGGGTCGTCGAACACTCACTCATCGATTCCCACTTTGATACCATCATTGCACCACCCACTAGAGTGGAGCCAATGAACGATTGCTGAGCACTCAGATATTCGTGGGGAACTTCCCGAGAATGACATCAGGACTTCCCTCGAAACAACTGGGGAACTTCCCCCGAATTGGGGGGAGGCGAATGGGACGTCTCGACAGCAGAGTAATGGGGGAAGTTCCCACAGCAGGAGTTCTCTTGTTCTCCCGACTGCAGGTCTTCCCGCGACTTTTCGACTGCAGATCTTCCCATTGTTCATTGACTGATCAAAAATCAGCTTGCTAGAACTCGCTGTTTTCGACAGTTACCTGTTCCTGGAAAACTGCGATCGGTCCAAAAATATTCACCTCTGACTAAAGATCATAGAGAAGCTTATCAGCTCCTCTGATAACCAGACAGAGATGCCTTACGTAGTCCTTGAGTGGCAGATCTACCTTCTCAACTTGCGAAGTGCGAGACCACCTTTCGACTAGCCCGTCTGCGTCGCCGTATACGCTGCTGCTTTGTTTTCGTGTTCATCGTGTTCGGGGGGAGGCCATGGGAACAACCGTGAAGCGAACTTCCCTTGTTCTCCCCCCAAGTTGACTGTTTCGAACGCCCTATTGTTGTGTATAATTTGAGGGGAGAGGGGCAAGACGTCCCCCTCCAGGGGACGTCTCGCTCCTCTCCCCTCGACCGAGTGATAACGACCAAATCAGGTCTATTGTCCTCGGGAACTTCCCCACGAATATCTGAGGAAAACGCTGTGTTGAGGCTCCTCTCAAAACCCTCGCTAAGTGCGGCACTGGTTTTCAGCAGGTGAGCCACTGCCCGTTGATGGCATCTGCGAATGAAAAGACTGGAAGAGCCAGTGAGTGTAGCAAGCATCCCCGTGTAAGCTCACTCCTTACTTGACAAGAGCAGTTCAAGGTTTTGTTCCAACAGACCTTTACTTCGAGAGTGATTTTTTTGAACGTGCCGCAAACTGCTTTTAGACTGTTTTCTGTCAGTCATCAGATTAGGTGGCAGAACGGCCGCAGAGTGCTTGTTCACCGTGTTACGGCAGTCAACGAAACGACGCTGCAGACTGCCCGCAACCGATCTGCTGGCCTTCCGCAGAAAGGGTTACGGTACGTCGGCTAATGGTACCGCGAGAAGTGTGCTGTCTCTATCTGAGGCCTGTATTTTGATCGCCCACACTTTTCCAAGAACGGCTCTTGATAGACCATTGGTATTCCGCCCTCCGCCAACGCTCCGTCAGCTCCTTACGTCGTCAAGACCGTATGAAGACAGATGTGTGAGGAGAGGTTGCACCTACTGCACTGCTGATAGAAAATCATGTCAGATTCGAGACGTGGTGTACAAAATTGAATGTGACGTCTGTGGAGAATTTTACATTGGCGAGACAGGCAGGCCTTTGCGGTGTCGGCTAGATGAGCACATGAGGGCACTACGAACTCCTCAAACATACCCAAACAGTGCCTTTTCGAAACACAGGTTAACAAGACATCTCAACGACAGCTTGCCTACCATGACAACGAGTATCATCCACATGAACATTCCGGACACCGCGGAACGGAAAATACGGGAGGCACTGGAAATAAAACGGCTTTCACCGCCTATGAACAATCGAGAAGAGATGAGAGAGGCATTGAGATTGTTAACATCGCAAAGTAATCAGAGGATGATATCGATCATTGACCACGCATTTGGCCCATCCCACCAACAAGGATCTTCTGTCATCCACGTGGGTTACGAGCCGGTCGCAGAAGTAACGATAACCTTCCCGCCCCACCCACGCGTGCGTTTCTGAATTCTCATTCTCTCTTCTTTGCTGAAAATGATTTGATGTGATGTTATATATTACAGTCGCCTGATGAAGGGTCTATGACCCGAAACGTTGCGGATAAAGGGATTTGGTGATTTATCTCTACGCAAGCAGCTTCAGACTGCATTACCAGTTATCAATATTCTTGATAGACCCTTTTCAGAATCTCATATGATAGATCTATGATCACTATGTGACAAATTTCTGTTCTAAATGAACTAACGATTCTGTAAAATACAAAAATCACTAAGTGATGACCGAAAACCATGAAGAAAGTAAACGAGTTTAAGTACAGACAAAAAGCCGCAGATTGCCAATTTTGACAAATAATCTTCCCCATCCATGCACACTCGCGTTATAGTCCTGCAACTTGTTTCATTATATCGGCATTATGAACGAAAATATTATATCAAAAGATGGAATCGATAGCCCCAGTTCGAGCAAAAATATTTGAAAAAAACTGATGTCAATAGAATTATGACCGCTACTGTATATCATGTGGCTGCATATAAGGTTACGAAAGGCAAAATACAGAGTAAATGAGCGTTGCAGAAGCATATCAGCCTATGTCAAGCTGGGAATCGAATCCTACCTACAACTACCCTTGTATGTGAATGGATTAGTTCTACTGTCCTAATCGGAACGAAATTCCGGTCCGCAATCACGTGCAACCGCTGCTGCTGCAGACAGCACAGAGATATTCGCGCCTGCTCCTAGTGGTCCCAACACGATAACACGTGGTCCCAGCATGATTGTCTTCTAAGTGTACTCTGCGATAGCGGTTGTCCGCAACAACAGACCGAAATTTCGTTCCACTAAGAACAGTACACACAAGGGTAGCTGTCCCTTCCAGACATTAATAAGGATCATCAGTCATATGAATAGATAAACGCAATGTCCAATCCGAGCATGCAAGAGAAGCAGTAGCTGTGACCCCCAATACACTTACAGGACATCTCGGAGCAGACTACACAGAAGTCCGAGGCCGCTGCACACGACAATGGAGAGGGGTACAGGTTGTGGTTTAGGTTCTTGGCTTTGCTCAACGGCGCACACCCGCTGGAGTCCTGCACAACTTCTGTGAGGTCCCGCACAGGGTGATGGCCGTAGTGTGTCCAAACTACGTAAAGGGCCGGGGAGGAGCGAAGGGCCGTGATTGAAGAACACACCAGCCACCGCCAACACAGCCCTTCGCTCCCCCCCCTTTCCACGTTTTGCACACGTTGCAACCACCCACCATCCTCCAGCACACTTCCTGTAAAGTGTGCGCACTTTTTCTGAAACTTTTGACAGTCCCTATGACTTCCAGAGCACAGCCTATGAATCCCTGTAAACTTTGTGGGAACTACCGACCGTTCCCACTAAATCTCTGAACACTCTCTGCAACATAACATCCTCTGCTCTTCTGGGAAAGCAGCCACACTGCACGGTGTCCAGTGACCATATTCATGAAACAACGACAACCTCCCGGGAAGGTTTTCAAGACCAACCGATTTAAGCGGACCTTGGACCCTCCCGAGGATGGGGGTTCTCGCAGTTTTGTGAGTAAAGTCACAAGAATCCAGATCTGAAGTCCTGTCGTATTGTTTGGAGCATACCCCACCCTAAGGACGGGATCAAACTTCCCGCAACCAACGACAGCAACAGTGCATATCCGGCATATCAATTTTCAGCCGATATTGATGGTAAACATTGTGTCGCGTCGCACGTTGCTCAAAGTATGATCCCAGCCTAAACAGAAGCAGGGGCGATTGCTGAGTGCACCCCTCTTCCAAAGGCTGGACAAACTCCATCCTCTTCAATAATGGCAAGATTTTTCAGGCAGCTTCACTAATAGTCAATTAGAGCTACCCACACCTCATTCTCGTGGGGCTGACTGCAGAATCAAGTCCAATACTTCAATTACCAATATTGTGCAGGTTCTCCCTAGGAGCATGCTGAAAACTGGTTTTACAGTTTAGAATCGATAATCCTGGATATGGGGATGTAAAGATGATGAGCTTTGGCTCTGCGTAGGTAACTCCTCCGGGGGAGGGTAAATCATGCACAACTATACCGTGGCAGGAAGACGCAGATTTGTGAAGTCTACCCTATACCTGCAAAACCTTAACCACAAAACACAATGAGTGGAAAAAAGCGGCAAAGTGCACTTGTTAAATGCGTCGTTTATACTCGCGCCGTCGAGCGGCGCGGCAAGGTGCATTTCTATAGGGCTTCGCAGAGTTGCGCCGCGGCGAGTTTTGCTGCGGCAAGGCAATGAAGGAGAATGAGGGACGCCAAGCAGCGGGCGAGGGCGGCGAAAAGTCGCGCGAAAGCGACGACGGGGTAACCTCGGAGAGTGCTTCCGCCGCCACGACAGCAGCGACTTCCGGAGCGACGTCGTTAGCGAGCGGCGGCAGGAAATGGTCTGGACCATTCCCTGACGCGGCGAGGAACGTCGACATGAACGAACTCGAGCTCCCTTCTTGACTCCATCGTGAAATTCATCTTCTGGAAGCGCACTTTCTCAAAATTTTAGCTGAAATTGAGAGAAAATTTATGGAAAATTTTTGAGACCGTACGATTTTCCAGACTGACCCCGGTTTTCGTTCTTTGATTCCCAGCTTCACTTTTTTCTTTTCTTGACGCTGCGTTGTAATGGTGATGTATGCGACTACGTGTAAACACTACTATGTTCGGTGTCTTAAAATCTCTGTGTGAAGGCCTAATCACTCCAGTAAACGTAAATGACACTTTCACCTTGCTGCTGCTTTTTATTATTGTTTTTTTTCAGAGTTTGTTCATAGGAAGTTTTTGAAATCACGTACGAAAATAAAAACTTCTGAAACAATGTGACGTCGCATTAATTAGTGTGTACGCAATGGTAGAATAGCGGCGCCGACGGCAAACACGCTGCAACTCTGCGAGGCCTTGGTTTCCAACGCCACGTCATGTTTCGACCCCGCCCCAAACCTCTCGCTCGACGGCGTGCTGCCAGTCGCTCCAACTCTGCAGAGCCCTAATGGCGTCATATGTGCTTCCGCCGCCGAGCAGTGCGGCATAGTGAATTTTTGTAATATTAATGATGCGGCGCGCCACGATCGATATTACAGAATTGTACTCCGCCGCGCCGATCGGATGGCAGAAGTACAAACAATCCCTAACATCGTTTGTACCGCGTCGCCCGACCAATATTACAGGGATAGACCGGCGGGAGCTTAAACGGCGCATAAGGCGCCGTTTATAGTTGCGCCGTCAAGTGGCGAGACGTAGTGCATTTCTACACAATTAAACCTCGGATGGGTTCCGGGTCAGCGCGTTTGTTTGGAGGAAAAATCAGGGTGAATATCGACAGATATGAAATGGCCCTGGCACAAGGACGAGGTACATTCTGTAGAAGGAATGGCTGCAGCACGGGGGAAGGGACTATTGCACTGAGGACAGAATTGAACAGACACATTAGTTGTGCACGAATGCTGAACAGGAAGAATAATGCTTCCTTCTAATGGGCTACAAAAAAGGCTTCTCATTCAATGCAACTCTAAGTGAGTTTCTCTTTTCATAGCTAATGCAGGCGAGGGAATGACGGACTGGGATCACCTTGAAAGTGACTTGCTATTTTTCTCCGCAACCAGTGACGAGACGCAGGGTTTATCACTCAAGAAGCCTCAGTTGTCGACAGCAGGTCAATACAATGTCATCTCATTAATCGCCATTGCTGAAGACTCAACTCCGTAATCGAGAAAGATCTCGTCAATCGACAGCGACCAAAGTAAGACATTGTCTTGGCCAACAAAAAATTCAACATTTGGCAACAACTGTGCTCCAGAGGCAACGTTTGCAAGGGAGGGTCTTAAAGCAACCAAATTGAATGAAAAATTTACTTCCGCCATAATGACGTTTTCTATGACAAGGTGCTTGGCGGAATAGATACATGATCTCTGCTTCGGCCCTCGTTCATGACCGATATCATACTTTCCGTGACCAGCGACAGCGAAAGTTCATACCGGGCATATCGAGTTTCGGTCGATATAGATTGTAAACGCCGAGTCGCTCGCCACTGGAAGTAAAATCTGTCTACTCGCGCGGTCGGCGTGCGTGTCCAGCCGCAAAAGCATTCTTGGGATGAGCCTTTCAACAACTGCACACAGCTGATCGGCATATTACTGTCTTACAAAAATGCTAACCGATTTACTGTCTGAAAAGTGTCTTCGCGACGACCGCTCGGCACACACGCCGACCCTGTGGGCGGACATTTTCATTCGAACAGACTTTATGATCCCGGCCCTAAGCAACACAAGATTAGTTATGACACAACAATTAACTTCTGAAGACACACCCTCCTAATGCCGTGTGTATTTCTTTTAAAAAGTGATAGGCTGCAAAGGACAAGACGCTGGTGCTGACTCTTTACCACATAAACAATGCAATAAGCACTGATAGTGGATGTGATAAAGCAGCTAAAGCAAGGGATGTGATGTGGATCGATTTTCCACAGTCTCTAACGAGAGCTTCGACTCTCTCCAACCGCAAGAGAGGCGGGGGAAATACGTGGTCCTTCCAATCATGCGCTTGGCTCCTCCCCGTTCGTCCAGCCACTCGCGCCGCTCAACCCTATTTTCCCCGCTTCTCTCACGGTTAAAATACATTGCGATAATCACCCATAATCTAGGGTGCTTAACACGAATCTGGAGTCAGCTTATCCGAATTCTCAGGTTTACTGTGGGTTGCGGTAGGTGCCATCCCATTCAGGGGCCAAGCCTACCTTGATAAATCTTCGAAAATCGAAAAATGGATATCAAACTCGAACTCAGCACCCCGATTAACCTCTGCGTAGAAGTTTTGAGACAAATCTGAGACTTTAACCGAACTACCGTGTACCCACCGTAATCTGCTGCAAGCTGTTAGAATTCGACAAACGAACCTCGGAATGGTGCTAAACGCTGTTACTCTGTTCGGAGGCCGAGAAAGGTGCGTCTACTCAATATTTGCATAGAGTGGTTGTTTTGAGAGCTGGCCACGGTTATGAGGTCCGGATCCAGACTCTCTCAAAATTACTGCGCGTTGTGGAAGGCACAATAGGTAAATCAGGGGAAAAAGCCTATAACTTTATTTAAAGGCAACGTACACTATAAAAACCAGATTCCAGCTTTTGCGTTCAGTCGGACTAGTAGGTCATGACAGTGTCACTCAGAAAATTTGAAGTTTCAAAATCACCTCTGAATGAAGATTTGCTTACCTCAAAAGGGCTTCCTGGATTTGTAGGGCCGGCCTTGGGGTCGATCCATTGTTACAAGGTACAAAACTCAGTGGATGCTGCTGTCGGGCGTGCCTTGACGCGTCGTTGGGCGCAATGCACGCGCCAATCGATTTCACATTCGGAATCGATCAGAAGCGCCTGTCAGCAATGGACGCATCAGGTTGATAGCCCTGTTTAATTTGGTTCAAGTGGTTTTTTTAGGTAGGAAATCAGAAGCTTCCAACCCCGCGCCAAGGAACGAATCGTAGAAAGGTTACTTGCTATCTTCGCGCAACTATCTTAAAGGCAGGGTTTTCGATAAAATCGGTTGTTGTGCTATCGCCGTAGAATGATAGATTTGGCCATCACAAAGGTGAAAATAAGTAAAAAACTGGAGAAAAACGCTCAGGAGAAAGTCATGGCTTGGTGTCCTCCCGCCCTCAATCATCGAGATTTGGGTAGGAGCCTGTTTTGTCAACTTTTATTTTGCTTCTAAAGTAATTTCTGAACATTTCTGGAGACTAATGATTACTTTAACAACAAAATAGATGTCGGATAAGCAAGCATTAATGAAAATCGGGTTAGTTGGAGGGCCAGCCGACACCGGTAATTAGCCGTTATATGCACTTTGTTTTTGAGCGTTTTTCCCGCGAATTTTAAGGTTTTTTCACTTATTTTTACTTTTGTGATGACCAAATCTACATTCTTATTAAGAGAGCTCAAAAGTCGTTTTTATCGCGTACCCTGCCTTCAAGTTGGTGTCGGCCCGAACTTCAAATTTTCTTGAAAAGTTGGCGTTTTTGAGGGTGCCTTTTGCAACCTTAAGAAACTATAGGGATATATTGTGCTTCTCTGGGCCAAATTCCGGTCCGCAATTGCGTCTCGACACGCCTTGGGGCCGCGCGCATTCGAGTCGGGAGAGTTTCCAGAGCCGCAGCCGCCGATCTGTTGATTTATAGGTTTATAGGTGGATTTTTGGAACGGGAAAATAAACAAAAATGGAGAAAACTGTATAAAAAGCCATATCGAGTCGGCTTTGGCGCTGGAAACTCGACTGACACCAGCGCGTGGGGCCGCAAAGCGTGTCGAGACGCAATTGTGGACCGGAATCTGGCCCAGATAAGCACAATAACAACACGAAAACGTCAAAACCCAAATATGATTTTCATCGTGTGCGATGCCTTTCTCTGAGAATTTTCGCATGGTTATTGCATCGCTATGGCACTGAAATGCAGCTTTTGCGCGAAATAGCGTCGCTATGGCATAGCAAAGCATGCGGTGTGCGAAATCATCGCTATGGCATCGCTGTGGCATCGCTATGGCAGTGCAATCTTAAACTTGTTGGGATTTGGATTGTCTTCTGATATCAGTATCATGCTTAGAGTAAACAAACCGAAGGTTATAAAAGGCGTCCCATCTCATCGAACGCTCACTCTGCATTTTGAGGCCTATCCTGGAAGGTGACTTCAAGTCACCTTCGGAGGACCGCTCAGAAGCCGAACAATAATTTTTGGCAGCTGAGAGAATGGTCCACACGGCTAGGGGGGGAAGATGGTCCCATACACGGAGACCGTGGTGGAAACCGTCGGAATAGTCCACATGTGGCATCGGTATAACCCACATGTGACATTGAAATAACTCACATGTGGCACCGAAATAGCCCAAGTGTGGCATCATAATAACTCACATGTGGCCGGCCCGGCCACACGTGGGTTATTACGATGCCATAGCGATGACGATGCTAATATTATCAGAGTTAAAGCTGTACTAGGCAGCTCCGATGGGCATACCCACGTGTACTATTTGAATTCTTGCAGCGCAGTCTTTCCCAATTCCTATTACATCGGGAATTGCATACTGAACTTCCGATTCAGGATCAGTAAAAAAAAATAACCCCATGTCGCGAAGTTCCAACAAAATCTGAAGAGTTACTACGGCCACCTAACGTAACTACCGAAACTTTTTCGGGAATCGCGATAAGACCCGTAACTAGAATAGCTTTTTCCGCCCACGCGGTTGGCGTGCGTGTCGTGCAGCGGTGGCGAAGGCATTTTTTGAACATGTAAATTTATAAGCAGGAATGTTAGTTGACTAGTAAATAATATTTCAGTCAGCTGTTCGCAGAAGGCTCGTCTGAAGAAAAACTTTCACAAGATCCTATTCGACACTCGTACGTCGACCGCGTGAGCAGGGAGTCTTATTCGGACAGTCTTGAAGAGGACGACATCACCAAATTATTGACATCCTAGAAAATCCAAGCAATTCGGGTTGCGGCCACAGTACACAAAATGAAGAAGTTTTCCAGTAACGCCTTCTGCAGAAAAATCCATGAGATTCATATGAAAATGAAAAAGTTCATATGAAAGGGTAATATGAAGGTTCGTATGAAAAATCGAAGAGGACGCGAATATACGTTAAGGGAGTAGTGGTGGAGAGGCGCCGGGCATGCGCTTGGAACGAACGAACGGAAAAGCTTTGTGTTATTCGTGTAGCGATGTCTATGTGAATGTGCATCTGTGTGTGTGTGCGCACGCTGCATATCATGTGAAAGCATAATCGGGCCGATGAAATGAATACTCGGGGCAACATGTCCCCACCCAGTCGGCTTCACATCTCCTTGGCCCAAAACCTCCGATGGGCCGGGGAGATCATCTTCAGCCTCAGCGTGCTCTGAATATGATTTAGCTTATGAGAAGCTAGTCTTCTACATAGTTTTTCCCCTGAGCAGAGATATAGTAGGTGATGCAGCATGCAGTCATAATGAGATCGTGGTCTAATCGCATTGGTTACTGAAGTGTTTACGTGCGAACACTCTGCACAATTTTCCCCTACTCGCTTAACAGATTAGATCAGATTGTCTAGATAATATTGAAATAGAGGGTTCTATGAAATCACTTCCAAAAAAAACACTACATGGAAGATTCAATAGAAGCCTATTATGGCTGCTCATAATAGCACCTATGCCCTTTAAGAACATCTAGACTGACTGTTCTCGCAGGGATTTATTAGTAGCTACAGCCTGTCCCCGATTTTTTCGAGCCGGGCGGAGGAAGCAGCAGGCGGCAGGGAATGGCGGAGCATGGCTCATCGTCGGTTCATCAATTTTAAGGCAGGAGCGCAGTCTCATCGAGGAATTAGCGCGATTCCGACGAGGCAAAGTCGCGATAATAATATCATGTATATCGCAAAGTAGCCGAATTGAATCACAGACTTAGGTGTCAGGCAGGGATCGAACCCGCATACCATCGCTTTCAGGGCGAGAGTGTTACCGTTACTCTACCGACACCGCTCTGCATTCCTCAGCTCGTTGACCCATAATTTATGCAGGCACATTAGCCCGGCAAGCTATGCGATGCGTCTCGACTCCTGCCTGACACCTAATTTTTGTGTTGAACTAAGCCCCCTGTGATATCTTGTGATCATATATAATGCCATAAAAAGGCACTAATTGTTTAAAAACATCAAAATAATAATAATTTATTACGCGTATTCAAGACACACATGGTCGAGAAAGGTTAAACTAATAACACAACGACATCTCGATAGGTGTAGTTCACTAATACTCATGCAGTTTTATCTAAATTCAACGTTTTTGAAGATACAAAAAAAGCGCGAAGTGGTAGGTCACGTTTTAAGGCTACTCAGACAAAAAGGAGCTCTACGCCCAGGCCGATCCGCCTACTTTCCCCGAGACACACGCTAAGCACGTGTTCGCCTTTCTGACACGAGCGCGTGCTCATAGCGGAGGTAAGGCCCCGTCATAGTCGGCCGACAGGCTGTAGCCACCCCGGTCGATACGTATGCAATACATTGCTCCCTCTGGTCGAAAAATCCCCCCGATGTGTGCGGACTGATCCCGCCTGTCCCCTCCAAGGCCGTTCCGGTCGATACGTGAGCCTATTGAGGTGGGAAATCCCCCGGTTGTGGCCGGGGTGCGCTGTCCGCAGTGCGCTCGAGTGCCCCAACCTAATCGATACGCATGCAGCCGACCACTAGGGTCGGGGGAGGACGGCGCAGTCTCACTAGGACGGAAGGGGACGGCGCAGTCCGGATATTGACGAGGGCCTAAGGGCCAGATGATGCCTAGCGCGTGTAAAGCATACATCCAGAAAGGAGCTCGACGCCCATCACGGTCCGCCCACTTTTCCGCATGGCACGCGATAAGCCCATGCTTGCGCAATGTTTAAGGGCAAAGGTTGGAGAGAGTGTGTTGTCGCCGGATGCGCAGACGAAGGGGGCCAGCAGCAGCGTCTGTCACTCGGGGTCTTCCTATATCGACCGAGCGCGGGTCAAGTTGGTTACTCCTGTTTTTAATGCTTTCGTTGTTTTGCTCCAACGATCAATCTCGATTTTTGCCTCTCCACGCTTCATCTGCTGTTTGCGCTTTCAAGTGGTGAATTGGGCCGTGATTCAGACGTGGTGTGAGCAGTTCAGAGCCAGCTATTTCTAATTGCTGCTCCATTGAAGACCTATTTTACTGTTCCATCGCTGATAGCCGTACAGATTGACCTGCGACGCAATCTCGATCGATGCTCATGTTTATCATCCCATCGCGTCGCGCGGCGATCGAACTCTGAAAGGGGCCTAAGTCACACTCCCCTATCAGACCGCGAAATAATACGAAATAGGCTTCGAACAGTTCATTGTGCAATTACACACAACGCTTTAATTTACGGCTGAGCCGATAGATACGCGGACGCGGCGAGCTAATCAATACGAAACGGAGCCGTCTGGACGCGAGGTTATAGGAAATTCTTCAAAAAATTGGAAAAAAATAATTGGAAACCGAAAAATCTAAAATCCGTTCATCCATATAAGCTTCACGTAAATATAGGGTGACTGAAATTTTTTTTGGAATATGCAAATTCTTTAATTGAGAAACACTCGAATATTTTTGAGTAATCTTGTATGATTACACTACCGCTCGTAGGATTTGGTCAGAAAACGGCATTTTATCGTCTTTTTTGAATAACGTGCTTCAAACCCAAGCTTGTGCGAAACTAGGGCGACAGTCATGGTCCTGGCGTTGTGGACTAACCAATCTCAGGCAATCGCAGGGGTCGGTGGCCGGTTAAAACGCCCCTTTCAAAATCAAATTGATCGAGTCTGGCTGATCGGCGGAGGTTTCGGCATGACTCATAACTGCCGAAGTTTTCGATGTAACTCAGGCATTCGCGGGGGTCGGTGACTGGTTGAAACGACCCTTTCCCAATCAAATTGATCGGATCTGCCTGATCAGCGGAGGTTTCGGCATGGCTCATAACTACCGAAGTTTTCGTGGTGATGTCTCATATGTGGCGGAGTTTTCGTGGCGACGTGTTGCAGTGTCTGCACCGTTTTTCTCTGGTACTCTCTCGTGTAGAGCGCGGAATCGGTAGCCCACAATGTATACGCTACACTGGAATGTGACGTGTTTGTGCATATCACGGCTGAAATTTCAGGATATCGACGCTGTGGCGGGCGTTGGTGGCAGGTTGACAGGTCAGTTGTGCTGCCTCTCAGCCTGCCACCGACGTCCGCGACTGCAGGAGTGGTAGAGGGCAGTCGGCGTGAGGTGATTATTCAAAACCTTCGGTGTAAACACGTGGGTGTGACGTCACAATGAGTGGTCGGTGGGAGGTGATTAGGCAGAACTTTTGGTGTGAACGGGTCAACTGTGACGTGGCATTGTAGGGTCGGTGGGAGGTTGACACGCGGAATTTTCGGCATGAACGGGGAAGTTTTCGGGCCTCGCCCGCCTCTTTTTCCGTTTCGAGCGGCACCACGCTAACGGGTGGTGGCCATCGTGTATCAACACCCCTGAGGAGGCGGGAGAAAGGGGGGAGGAGCGAGGTTTCTGATTGGACGCAACACGGGCTAGCTCCGGCCCCCGGCAGTTGCGTCCAATCAGGAACCTCGCTCCTCCCCTGTTTCTCTAGCCTCCTCAGGGGTGTTGATACACGATGGCCACCACCCCACGCTAACTGTTCAACTCCTCTCAACCGGCCACCGACCTCCGCGAGTGTGTGAGATGATATAGCCTTTATCGGGGTTTCGTTGAGAACTATAGAAATTTCGCATTCAACCAGCTCTCCATTTACGGTAAAAACTGGGTCACGCAGACAGAGACGGTAGCGCCCTCGTCGTGACGGCACCGTAATCATAAACCTGGCTGATTGCGAAACTTATAGTTCCCAGCGTGACTCCCTCAATGGCTAGACCATTGGGTAGCCCTCAACGCCAGGATCAGGAATATTACCCTAGTTTCGCTCAAGGTTGAGTTTGAAACGAGTTAATCAAGACGAAAAAGACGCAAAAACCCGTCCTCACGCGTTTTCTGACCAAATCCTATGAGCTGCTCTGCCAATGCGTAGCTAGATGCCTCCGAGGGCGCGGCCTGAAACGCCGCCCCATTCCATGTAACGAGAATTTAAGGGTTTTAGCTACGATAGCTAAAACCCGCATATTCTTGTGTCGTTCGAACCATTGTTCTCTCTGACGCTAAACCCGTATATTCTCGCTATAATTTTGTAGCGAGAATCTACGGATTTAGCGACAGGCTGTGTTGAAATGCAATCTTAACCCGCTTTGGCTACGCGGAACGCAGGGATGCCGTTCAATCAGTCCTGGCCCAGTCAACCCACGAATAACTTGACACTCTGTGGGTGGTCGTGGAGGGTGACCCGGTGTCGCTCTCTGAAAGACCTTGCTAGAGACAATTTTGGCCGCTGGTATGCTGCAGGCCGTGGGGAAGAAACGGCGATGCGGTCGATCGCAGCGGGGATCGTCTTTCTAGTACGGATCAAGACTGGGTGGGTCGATCGACCGAGTGCTGCAACGAGAATAAGCGTAGAATATGCGGGTGCTGTAGCGAGAATTTGCGTAGAATATGCGGGCGCTGTAGCTAAAATTTCACCCACTGAGGCTAAACTTACCGTAATTTACGTAAATTCTCGTGTCAAAATCAGACTAGATGCCTCCGAAACCCTGGGCATCTCTTGTTTCCGTGCGAGGCATTTAGCTACGCGTTGGCGGAGTATTGTATTTCTGGGCCGATCCAGGTTTGTATTGGCGAGACTGTTTTATTCGGCCAACAATTCGAGCGAATCGTCTTTATCAAGGTCTGAAATGGCTCGAAACACTAATATACTATTTATCCGGCCAAACGCCCCCTCTCACCTTCCATTCATACGAAATTCTCCCACTAATGAACCAGGAATGTTATTACGACCGTAGCATAACTAACCCGCCACAGTCCCACCAGCGCCGAGCTCCAGTCGATGACAAGGATAACCAGGGGCAAGTGAGACACCCCGGCACGATTGCACTGAGGACATCTCACAGACCGCACAGTGGGATGAGTGGCAGGAATTCTTCGGTGATCGCGATGCACTCATTTCTATTATTTAGCTTCGGGTCGCGAGCACGAATGAAGAGAGCTTCCAGAGCCTTCCTGGGACCATTGGCGCATTCTTAGGACAGGATCCTGCAGCTGCCTTCTTGAGACGGATGCCGTTGAATTCATAATTTATGAGAATGATTTATGGCTGAAACATGCCAAACTGAGAAGTACGGTGAGAGATTGCAGTCTAGAGAATACTATTGAGGAATAGAAAAGCGCTGATTGCTAATTAAGTCCGTCATTGAATCATTCTGAAAAAGTTCGCGTCGGGCATTCCAATTAAAGCATTTAGCTGCTCAATGAGCTCATCTCTATAGCCAGAGGTTTGGTTAGAAAAATATCATCTATCCTCCTGCACGGAAATTTCCATGCAATGGCCTGGGGGAGGTTTCTCTCCATCAAAAATCTCTGACAAGAGTGAGGATATGGCTTGAGAGTTCCCCTGTCAAGTCGACTTCTTTAATACTCATTTTTCAGTGCATTTTCGCGCTGACGAAATCGAAGCAAACTCCGAAAAAAATTTGTTCCTATGTTTCTGAAACGTCTCTCAGCGGAAATTCAAATAATCAACAGGATTAATAATTTTAAGAATACAAGTCCACAGAGCTTTCTTACTCTAAGAAAGCAATCCAGCGCCAGCGCTAAAGTTGAGAACAACAGCGTCTTAAGAACTGCGCACTGAATGAGACAACTTTTCCAAAAAAAAAGAAATTTGTCAGGCCCTCGTCAGAGTTGCTCGATCGACTGAGTCCCGACCGATCGATACTCATCGATTTACATAGTGACGGACGGGTGCAGAAAATTCACTTAATGAATCCGTCTTCTTGCGTCCGCAATCCACCCAGTCGATACTAGTGTTCCACGCGCGTTCACTGGCAGGGCTGATTTTCCCGAGGTCGGTTTTTACGCTCTGGGCTTAGTCGGATTCAGTCAACGTTTCGACCATGTGTGACGGGGGCCCTATGGATTTGAAGGATCAGTTTGGTGATCGTCACAAAATGGCCTTGTTTGGGTACAGAGAGATGTTCTGAGGAGGGTTTAGCTCTCAAAATTCCCTCAAACTAAGGCTAGAGGGATGCGCTTTGCAGTGAAACTGCCTAAATAAACTTATGGTTAGGTCCGCGTTTTGTTTCCTGAAGAAAAAACATTTGAGTCTAACCCGCGGCTGGCGCGGGCGGTTAAATCTCATCGGCAGCTGGCTTGTGGTTACCAGCCAGCCTCCGATGAGATTTACCGCCCGCGCCAGCCGCGGGTTAGATTTAAATGTTTTTCTTGAGGAAACAAGCCACGGACCTAACTACATATATGTGACTTTGTTACCTTCTTTTTAAAAGCACAGGATATCCAAATAAAAAAATTCTTAGATTCAATGCTTATCTTGACGAAAATCATTCCCTGATCACAGTGACCTCTCTGGAATCGTTCAAATACCACGTTTCATAATGGCCACTTTAAACAAAGTTCAGGATCCTTAAAAGTGTCTGAATTTTGAGGGCGAAAATTCGGTGGACGAGTTGTCTCGGGCCTGTTTTTCTCTACAATGGCAGTCGCTGCCCGACTGCGAAGAAGGATGAGGAGACAAGCGAGTGAAAATCGGAAACGCGGTAGGATTTCATCCATCCGCCAAGCCGCTATAAAGTTTGAAAATCAAGAAAGGGGTGGTTATTGAAGTTTTTGGGCCCGTGATGGTCTCTCACATATGTATGTCTCGCTCATTCGAAGGAATTGAAATTTCGCGCTTGGCAAAGTTATACGGGAGGGGCCCACTATACAATTACATGGAAATCAGAAAATTCATATCTGAGGGCGCGAAGTACGCCCGAATTAGACTGTCCACCCACGCGGTCGGCGCGCCTGTTGGGCGATCGTGGCAAAGGATTTTCAGACATGTAAACCGGTTGAAGGGAATATTGGACGAATATTGAGCGAAATCCGAGTCAGCAGTCAGCAGCCATGCGGGGCATGTCTGAAAAAATACCTTCGCGACGCCCGCGCGACACACACGCTTGGTGCGTGGGCACACAGTCTCATTTGGACAGACTCTTTTTTTTCTCATCACAAGGATGAAAAACATGCATGCATGTGTCTGAATCTTGTTTTACAATGCATCGACGTTTTGCGTTTACAATTAGAGGTCAGCCATGTGCACAGATCGACCGTGCAATGATTTCAACTTTCTGGGACAAGCTGAGTGATTTTCTGGATGGTTATAAAGGAGCTGGGGTAAGCCACTGAGCCGTATTCTGTAACTTCCTTGAAACAAAGAGTGATCAGTCTTCAACATCCGTCCAATCACATCTTGGAAACAATCCCACGAAACAGACAAAAAAACGTGGGGATAAGCAGCAACAAACGTCATGATGGCGTGTTGGGTAGTTTTTGAACTGGTTGCGATGCGACGACGGCGGCAAATGTACTATTGTTGACACATAGTCGTGGACATTCATCAATGAACACAATTTGCCACACAAGATATGAGAAAAAATCGTATTCGATTTCAACACTGCAGTTATTTATAGACATAGACTAGACGCTGGTTGTAGATTTGTACAGCCTTGGGTGGATATCTCTGTTAGTTTTAGGACCTGATTCATTGTTCATGGGTATTCTGAAATATGTGAATTGATTGACAGATGAATTCCTGACAACATTAATTGGCACAATCACGGGTAACAGTACTGTCACCCGGCGGGATGTCTAGGGGTGTGGCCGAGCTCTTCCTTGCCAACCGTTTATTCAGAGAGTGGTGATCGCTCACCAGCTCTCTGCAGCCAAATACAAAGACAAAAGTGCATCTTACTCCAAAAACTAAACTCTCATATAGGCAACAAACAATCAACGATAAGCCACTATGAGATAGTGGCTTATCTCACAACAGGTAACAACATGGGGAGCGATGGAATGATATTTCCCCTCTTACGGATGAGTCGCCTGACTCATGACAGATCAAATACGGCCGGGAGTCTTCGGATGACGACGATACGTTGGTGGGCAGGAACGAGTGTCTTTTGCACAACGGTCTGGGAAGCTACGTTTGGGCGGCCGCGGCTGGATGTCGTGACGTTCGTTGGTCGACTTGCGAAAGGTGATGTTCATCGACGGGCTGCGGTGTTCCGGATTCTTAATGACATTAGAATTCGCCTTATGTTCGTCCTGTCTTATTTTTGCTTCCGTCATTCGGTCTTGTCTGCGTTGTTGCTTCAGCTTGCCTGACGCAAAATCGAATTCCTTGACTTTGATCAGGTCGCATATCGTCATTCGCATCTTCTCGGGGAAGAGGTGTATCTGGCGGGGCGCGAAGGGTGACCGTTTGTACCGGGGAGCAGTACCCAAAACGTCCGAGGGATGTGTGTGCGGCGAGCTTTCTATTACTTCCGTGTAATGACCACGGACCAAAGCTTCAAACCCTCGATCTGCCGCTTTCATCAGTTTAACAAATTCTATGCACACCTGGGGTCGGATTCATCAACGCAGCAGTGCCGGTAGCCCTACCCAGTGGTAGCTCTACCCACGGTAGATTGCTACCCTAACCATCACACATTGTGATTCACGAGCGCAATTCTACCGCGGGTAGCACTACCAAGCAGTTACGCCTAAAAGCTTTATGTGTGTGGCGACGCCGCCGTGTTTTACAAACGACGGCTACTGCACATCGCTCGTAATCGCTTTCCAAAAGCATAAACTTTTGGGAACTCACAAAACCTAAAGTATAAAAAAGCAAAAAACATGAATAAAGTAAATCTATGTTCGAATCACATGAAGAATTCAGCGGTATGGGAAACGCGGCTATGGTTTTGGGTTTTTTCGGTAGATTTTATTGATACTTTCTTTAATCTGTAACATATGTAATTTGAAAACTGAATATGAGGATGATGTGTATATTAATCGGGATTTTTTTTGGGACTCTCAAATGATTTCTCGTATGTAGCTGGATTGCGGCGTCCCATAAAATTACCCAAGACGATATTTTACGTGGAAAATGTCAATAACTAGAAAGAAAAGAAACAAAAAACCAGCCGTAACAGAAAAGCTTGAGCCTAAATGTGTAATCATCTGATTTGCCGTAGTACCTATGCGAACGCTTAATACCTTATACTCACCCAGTTGGAGTATAGTTTTTAGGTTAGGAAAAAAACCGCGAGTGGATCACGGCTGTTCTTTTTCGATGATGTTTTCAATCTGTATTTTTTCCTATTCTCGTCCTCATCAATCCTTAGCCGCCCTCGTCGTTTGGGTAAATTGAAGAGTGTTGTGCCTGAAAATTAGAAGCTGTGATAACCCAATTCTCGCACAAAAGTAAAATCATAGATATGTACATATCAGCTTCGTGCAAATATAATTGCGGTTTTTACTGAATCATACTTCTTCGCCGAAACGAGCTCTTTTAGCAGCATTAAGTATGACATTCAAAAGCGCATTTCTTCATCCATCTTCCCCTACCCGTCTAAGAAAAGCAAAATAAGCTTTGCGGATTAAGGGATTTCGTGTAGTTTTTGATTAAGTTAGGTATCTCCAAGTCATTGCGTGAAAGAGAAATTGAAGGCAGCAAGAATATTCACTACTTAGAACACACATCAAATTTTATTTCAGACAATAGAGTTTTATGAGAAAATACAAGAAGTATCAGATACAGAAGCATAAAAATCCATAAAAAAATCAACCGCTCAAGAAAAATCATTTATCAAAACCCAATTATTTTTGCTAAAACCAAATAATTCAAAAATAATCAAGCCTTGACGATGAGTAACGAGTATTGACAAGAGGAAATTGGCGATGAAAACACAACATCTTGACCAAATAGATATAAAAATTGCCGGAAATCCGTTATACAAGGGGCTTGAAAACAGCTGTTCAAACGTCGAGCGCGCAAATTCAGCATCAGAGCGCGAAATCTCGCTGGGTAGGACGCCGCTGGTAGGACCCTACCCGAGATTGGCGCAGGGTAGGCTTGGTAGGCTGCTACCGTGGGTAGCAAATTTCGTGAATCGCGTCATTCGCGCGAATTTCGGTAGGAAGCTACCCTTACCCAGCTTACCAGCGCTAAATTTCGTTAGTGAATCCGGCCCCTGGCCTAAAATCCCGGTTCGGCCCCCAAATAACGGGTAACAGTGCTGTCACCCGGCGGGATGTCTAGGGGTGTGGCCGAGCTCTTCTCTGCCAACCGTTTATTCAGAGAGTGGTGATCGCTCACCAGCTCTCTGCAGCCGAATACGAAGACAAAAGTACATCTTACTCCAGAAACTGAACTCTTATATAGGCAACAAACAACCAATGATAAGCCACTATGAGATAGTGGCTTATCTCACAACAGGTAACAACGTGAGGAGCGATGGGATGGCATTCCACAACACAAAATTTTTCAAGAAATCGGGAATGTGACTCAGGATTGGGCGAAATCGCTGAATTTCGAGTACACCCAGATGAACTTGTACGCTCTCAGTCCAAGTGCATACTCCGCACTGTGTGGTTTTAACCTACATACTCTGACCATAGGGTTGCACTGTTGGCAATTTGCTGGCGGACAGCAGCTCTGTAGCTTGCCAGCGATCCGCCCGCAGAGGCCACGAGAAGTAACGATCCGCCGGCTCTAATGGGCTCAGAGCAGGGTCAAGCAACCTGTTGGACAAAGTACATTCGTTGTTGCGACCTCTCCATTCGTGGCAAAGCTTTGCTACCTTTTCCTTAACGATAGCCCCGTTGAATTCAAGGTAGACCCGCCGACCTTGCTGAAGATTTGAATGCTCGTCAAAATTGCACTTGTCCAAATAGCAAAAAAATGGTTTTTGGGGGCCTTGCGATGTCATTTAGTTACATTACTTTTATAGATCGTAACTCAGCGGTTTGGTAAAACAGACTCAGTAATGAAGTAGAAAAAAGCAAAACCGCACATTTAGAGTGAGAAATTGAAAAAATCGCCTGTTGGAAAAAGTGGTGTAGAAAGGCCGTTTTTTCCAAATGGCCTTTTCAGCCTCAGGTTCCACTTTTAGAAGGCGACAGTTGAGCATAAGATGCATCTACTGAATAGTTATCAAGAACTTCATTAGCTGGATTTTTCTCTAAATTTTTATTTGTGATTTTCTACTTCACTATGTGAAAACCGTGAAGCGAGAACTCCCAGAATAAAAAAATTTTCTAACTTTGCCCTCGTGAACACTGCCTTTTATGCCCCCAGGAATTCGAGGCTGCGCTGTATCAGAACGATATGCTCAGAGAATGATTTGAATCATGTTGGGCTTTGTAGAAATAATGGGGAGGATTTTAACAAAATTTTCGGATGAATCGCAAATTTATTCCAATAATTATCAAAAAAATCAAATTTTTTTCAAAAATCGGAATAAACTGAAGTTTTTTGAAAATTGAAATGAATCGAAAATTTGAAGCTCTTGAAAAATCGGAGTCCTTAATTTCAAAAATAAAAACGAGTTGAAATCAGTTTTTTCAAAATCGCCAAACGCAGGGCCAGCTTCGCCAACCCCCTCCCATCATGAGCAGTATTCGTTTGGCTCCGCCAAACGAAGGGCCGGCTTCGCCGACCCCCTTCCATCATGTGCAGGGTTCGTTTGACTTCGCCAAACGCAGGGCCAGCTTCGCCAACCCCCTCCCATCATGAGCAGTATTCGTTTGGCTCCGCCAAACGAAGGGTCGGCTTCGCCGACCCCCTTCCATCATGTGCAGTATTCGTTTGACTTCGCCAAACGAAGGGTCGAATTCGCCGACCCCCTTCCATCATATGCAGTGTTCGTTTGACTTCGCCAAACGCAGGGCCAGCTTCGCCAACCCCCTCCCATCATGAGCAGTCTTCGTTCGGCTTCGCCAAACGAAGGGCCGGCTTCGCCGACCCCCTTCCATCATGTGCAGTGTTCGTTTGACTTCGCCAAACGCAGGGCCAGCTTCGCCAACCCCCTCCCATCATGAGCAGTATTCGTTTGGCTCCGCCAAACGAAGGGTCGGCTTCGCCGACCCCCTTCCATCATGTGCAGTATTCGTTTGACTTCGCCAAACGAAGGGTCGAATTCGCCGACCCCCTTCCATCATATGCAGTGTTCGTTTGACTTCGCCAAACGCAGGGCCAGCTTCGCCAACCCCCTCCCATCATGAGCAGTATTCGTTTGGCTTCGCCAAACGAAGGGCCGGCTTCGCCGACCCCCCTCCATCATGACAGTGTTCGTTTGGCTTCGCCAAACGCAAGGCCGGCTTCGCCGTCCCCCTTCCATCATGAGCAGTCTCCGTTTGGCTTCGCCAAACGAAGGGCCGGCTTCGCCGACCCCCCTCCATCATGTGCAGTGTTCGTTTGACTTCGCCAAACGCAGGGCCAGCTTCGCCAACCCCCTCCCATCATGAGCAGTATTCGTTTGGCTTCGCCGAACGAAGGGTCGACTTCGCCGACTCCCTTCCATCATGTGCAGTATTCGTTTGACTTCGCCAAATGAAGGGTCGAATTCGCCGACCCCCTTCCATCATATGCAGAGTTCGTTTGACTTCGCCAAACGCAGGGTCGACTTCGCCGACTCCCTTCCATCAATTGTAGTATTCGTTTGACTTCGCCAAACGAAGGGTCGACTTCGCCGACCCCCTTCCATCATATGCAGTGTTCGTTTGGCTTCGCCAAACGCAGGGCCAGCTTCGCCAAACCCCTCCCTTCATGAGCAGTATTCGTTTGGCTTCGCCAAACGAAGGGCCGGCTTCGCCGGCCCCCCTCCATCATGAGCAGTGTTCGTTTGGCTTCGCCAAACGCAAGGCCGGCTTCGCCGACCCTCTTCCATCAATTGCAGTATTCGTTTGACTTTGCCAAACGAAGGGTCGACTTCGCCGACCCCACCGATCATGGGCAGTGTTCGTTTGGCTTCGCCGAACGAATGGCCGGCTTCGCCGACACCCTTCCGTCATGTGCAGGCTTCGTTTGGCTTTGCCAACCGAAGGGCCGGCTTCGCCGACCCCCTTCCATCATGAGCAGTATTCGTTTAACTTCGCCAAACGCAGGGCCAGCTTCGCCAACCCCCTCCGATCATGAGCAGTATTCGTTTGGCTTCGCCAAACGAAGGGCCGGCTTCGCCGACCCCCCTCCATCATGAGCAGTATTCGTTTGACTTCGCCAAACGAAGGGTCGACTTCGCCGACCTCCTTCCATCATGTGCAGTGTTCGTTTGACTTCGCCAAACGCAGGGCCAGCTTCGCCAACCCCCACCCATCATGGGCAGTGTTCGTTTGGCTTCGCCGAACGAAGGGCCGGCTTCGCCGACCCCCTTCCATCATGTGCAGTATTCGTTTGACTTGGCCAAACGAAGGGTCGACTTCGCCGACCCCCTTCCATCATATGCAGTGTTCGTTTGACTTCGCCAAACGCAGGGCCAGCTTCGCCAACCCCCTCCCATCATGAGCAGTATTCGTTTGGCTTCGCCAAACGAAGGGTCGACTTCGCCGACCCCCTTCCATCATGTGAAGTGTTCGTTTGACTTCGCCAAACGCAGGGCCAGCTTCGCCAACCCCCTTCCATCATGTGCAGTATTCGTTTGACTTCGCCAAACGAAGGGTCGACTTCGCCGACCTCCTTCCATCATGTGCAGTGTTCGTTTGACTTCGCCAAACGCAGGGCCAGCTTCGCCAACCCCCTTCCATCATGTGCAGTATTCGTTTGACTTCGCCAAACGAAGGGTCGACTTCGCCGACCTCCTTCCATCATGTTTTTTTTTTCGAAAAATGACAATTTTGGGAAGGGGACAAAATGTTGGATTGAAAATGGGAATTTTCGATTGAACGAATATTTTCGTATTCTCGTGTTATGAATTTTTAATTCTTTAAACAACTTTTTTTCAGACTGAACGTATTGATCTCACGATTAGCATATTGTTTCCGATTTTTTTAGAGATGAGGTTAGCTTTGGCTAACTGTTTCATCAATGTTTTTCCTGTTTGATGAAACAAAAAACCCAAGAATTGAGATGAATTCAACATCAAACAGAAAAAAAATTGATGAAACAGTTACCCAAAGCTAATTTCACCTCTAAAAAAATCGAAAACATTATGTTGATGGTGAGATCAATAATGCCACTTTGGGAAAAAGTTGACTATAGAATTCAAATTATTGATTAAACAAATATTTCCGTATTGTCGAGTTATAAATTTTCAATCCCGTAGTCAACTTTTTTTCACACCGAAAATATTGATTTTACTATTATCATAAGGTTTTAAATTTTTTAGAGAATGAAATTAGCTTTCGCCAACAGTTTAATTACTTTTTTCCGTTTGATGAAAAAAAAAACAAGAATTGAGACGAACAAAAATTTAAGAAACAGTTAACAGAATCTAATTGAAAAAAATTAAAACCTCATCATAACCGCGAGGTTATGACTTTCAGCTTAAAAGAAGTTGACTATGGGATTATACATTTATAGCACACGACTACTGAAACGGTTGTTAAATCAATAATTTTTTCAAGCAGTTATGGAGTCAAAATCATTTTTTGATCAGGAAAACTGCGAAACTATAACAAACACATGAAAAACGCAATCAGAAACCACAGTGAACAACACATATAAAACGAAAATAAAAAAAACGCGAAGAAAATGAATGAAGAATCTCAGCGATCAGCTGAGATGATGACTGTGCGGGACGGCGCCGCACAGTCCAGAAGCCACAGGCTGAGCTGCTCTCGCCGTCCGCGCCCTCTCCACTCACCCCACTCCCTCATAATTACCCCCCGTCTGACGCATCCCATCCGCACACTTTTGATAACTACGTATTTTTGAAGCGTGTTTCTTTTCATTCTTTATATATAGGATTTAAAATAAATTGGCTCAGAAAAATCGAGATAAACCGGAAATTCAGAAAAAAACATTTGAACTTTTTATTTCAGAAGTAAATATGATTTCAAATCAGATTTTTGACATGCTCGGTACAAAATCGTTTCTATGTCGCGTGCGTGAGCAGCGCCTTAGGGGGTCGTTTATACTTCGGCCGCCACGCGGTGCGGCACAATGCATTTCTGTAATATTGATAAGGCGGCGCGGCGCGATCGATATTACAGAAATGCACTATACCGCGCCGCTCGGCGGTGCGACTATAAGCGACCCCTTAGATACATCAGCAACTGAAAAATGACGAAAATTTCCCTAATTCGATGAAAATAGATCAATGTGTTCACTCCGATGTCTTTAGTCGAGTGATGCAACTTTTTATACACTAAAGTCCGCTGGCAACGGAGTCATCATGAGAAGAAGGAGATAAAGACTGCCTTCGAGAAGTTTTGAAATGCATTCGAAAATGTGCCAAATGCATATTTTATTAAAGACTAGAGGTAAAGGCTTGAAATGTCACGGTTGTATCCAGCAGAGTTGCCCAATATTGCACTTTTTGTAGGCAGCGCCAGTTAAGAAGGTAATTAGCGGGGTCATCAGAAAGTGCAGTCGTAAATAGACTATAATAAGGCTTAATATTTAGTTTATTCCGCATTTTAACACACTTTCTGAATCAGAATGACGCTGCGAGTCAAACAGTGCTATTATATCTTCGAATTACAGCTATGAAAAATGTTTGAACTCATTGAATTTGAAAAAGCTGAAAGTAGATCGAAATTGCACTGATCTTGACTATGCATACATTTTTAAGATCAGCATGACCATTAGAATGCATTGACGTTTCGAAATTGCAAAAATATCTACTTTGCGAGATTTTGGTTCCTTTCTAAGAAAGTAGGTCATAACTAAATCAAAACTTTATTTCTTCTCAAACCAGAAAACATTTTTGGAATCAGCGCGACGAGACGAATCAAACGGTGTTCTGGGATTCCGAAAGCATTCACCCTGAACCAAAATGACGTTTCCGACGCGCTTTCGACACATGTTATGAGCGGTATTGCATTTCCCCGACGCTAGGTTCGATGTGTTGTACGCAGGGCTACTGCGTACCGCACTGAACCGGACGTCGGGTAAAAGTGTTTCGCGCTTCAAAACTCTCAGGTAAGTTGCATTGCTTCCTGTTTCCTGTACCAAAAATTCTTTGAAGAATAAGAGAAGTACATGCTGGGTTGATGGAACATTCCGCGATGAAAAATATTCGAGAATTCGGTGCCTGTTTCTACGGTAAAACGAAAAGAAGACGACTGTCATAGGACGTGGGCCGAGTGACCAGATGGTCCGGCTGGATTTTGACCTACTTTGCGGCCGTTTTTCATCGTTCTTCCGCACTTAATCTTCTTGGAGGGACCCAAAGCTTACATTTAGGTAAAAAACGGGCAACTGTTTCATCGTGAACACTGCATTCGAAACTTCATCAACCGTTCCCGAAAATTCATATTTGTCCTCCCTCTTTAAAAAAAATCAAAATATAAAGAATTTTTGGAAAAAAAAACTCACAAAATTTTTAATTTTTTTCTAAATATAACCGCATAAAAGCCATCACTTCAGAGAGTAACCAACAGCATTTGATGCAACTGAGCACAAAATTAGAGCTCATTGCCCCATTATGCGAAAAGGCGTGGGGAGCAGGGATGAGCGGAAATTTTTTCCTGAACTTCGGAAATCGGAAGGACCTTCTCTCAATTTCGGAAATCGGAACGCCAAAAACCATCGGAAGTCGGAATGCGGAAATCGTAAATCGGAAATACATTCAGTGAAATTCTTAACCCTCCCCTGGTGACTGTGTGTACCAAAAAAACTTGAACTCATCCTTCTTTACTGAAAGTTCTCATGCAAACACAATTAACTCTGGCCTTGTAGAAAGTGAAAACGGACCTCGAATCCGAATTCAGCGCCCAAAATAGCCCGCTGGGGATTTGGCCAGGGAAAGCGTAAAAATTTTTTATCTCGTTATCATTTCCGATTTCTTCCACATTTTCAGGCTTTTTTTCGGAAATCGGAATTCGGAAATCAGAAGGCCGAAAACCATCTGAAATCGGAAATCGGAATTCATCCCCATTGGGGAGCCGATTCTCCACTGGATACGGCTGACTACTAAGAAGGCAGACCTCGGTGCCGATTATACTTGTTCCGAATCGAATTATCGTATGAGTATCCGACTGTTTCGGTCGGATAAAAAAGTCGACTTCTTAATTGAAAAGTCGGATATCCGAAAATGTGCGATATCCGACTACATTCGAAAAGTCGAATATTCGAAAAAGTGCGATATCCGACTATAGTCGAAAAGTCGAATATTTGAAAAAAGTGCGATATCCGACTGCAGTCGAAAAGTCGAATATTCGAAAAAGTACGATATCCGACCATAGTCGAAAAGTCGGATATTCGAAATGAATTTCATTTGGAACAAGTATAGTGCCGATGCGAACTGACCGTGTCAGGCGGTCGGTTACGTTAGAGTAAGTCAACCCAATTCTGACCTATGGAATGCAATCGCTGGGCTAGACAGGATACATCAGACATGTATGAGCTGCCCAAGAGTCCTATGCATGTTGTGACCAAGTTCTGACTAACAGGAGAGTCAAGAATCTGCTTTGATATGAGACATAACGTGATTTCATGGCACCGAAAATGAGGATGCCGCAAGAATTTATGGAGAGGCTGACGAGATTGTGCGTGACTTGCTCTTGTTCAACCTTTAGGAGCAGAAAATATGGGAGGAGGAGCAAAATAGGACAAGGCTCAGCAGGGAACATGGAATCCTTGGAAATGTCTGTGCAATTGAAGAGTACTGAGCACGTCCCCAAGCTGATCTTAGCAAAAACGACGACAACGTGTGAAACAAAAGGTCTACCCTGTGCTTTGAATGCTTTAATTTTCGATAGCGTAGAACCCTCAATCGAAGGTTCTAATGTAGAAACACTTATTCTGAAAGCGTTATACATAATAGCATATTACGATGTACTAACAAGAATTCTTTCATAGTACTCAAATACGGGTTAAATACACGCTTAAAGCAGCTTCAAAAAATGATAAGATAACTATTTGATAATAACGCACAATCATCATCATGAAAATGATTATGGAATCAAACTGAAGGCCAGTCCATTTCTCATCGTCTCTTGCACAAGATGGTCGACCGCTTGTTAGTCTCGTGGTTATCTGCGAGATAGTTTTTCTAGTGAACTTGGGATGGTCTACGATATATTTGAGCCCGAGGGGCACTAAATCATGTGTAAGTTATTAATAATATAGAATAGTTACATCACACATTTTAATGCGATATTAGCCAAAACTTTCCAACTGACGAAGCAGTTTTCTTCTTCACTGAAGAGACCCGAGAAGACTGTTCCAATAAAGTTCGCCTAAAGAAAGGATCGAAACGAACTTTATTGACCTTTTTTCAGTGAGATTCCAGTAGAAAAAAAAGTAATACAGCTAGATTTATATTGACCACTTGAGTAGTCCAGACAGGACGTACATATTCTCTATTTAGGAGCTAAAATTACTTTGTTTCTCTGACTGGTTGTGCGGAGCGACGGAGAGAGCCAGCGAGTCTCCTACCAGCTAGAGATCTAAATCAGTACTGAAAATTCAACGAGTTAGCACTAAGATAGGCATGTACAGCCACCAGGGTGGTTAGAATATATCGGTAAATGTATTTGCGGACTATTTCCCATAGTTTTTGGCTTTCCGTTTCCTGAATCACCAAATTTTGAAAAAAAAAATCGCTCAACCCTAATCCCAAAGTTGCTCACTGAGTAGAATCGCGCCTTCATATGGAGCTCTGTCTCAATATCTGCTTGGGCATGTAGCCCTTGATACTGCGGAGCTAAGGGAGATAAAAAATGAAAACATATTTAATGGGGATTTGCGTAAAAATTTTATTTTAGGTAGCAAATTGTAGTAAAGGAGTTACCGTTTCAAGCTATGTTCATATAGAATCATGAAACACGTAAACCGTTCAAGTGTGGTACCATCACTAAAACGTCGAAATTCACATCACTCAAGGCGCGAGCGGCGGGCGCGTCGCCTCGGCCTCCGTCTGCCCTACGCTCTCTCACTGTCTCTACCCTCTGCTCCCCACCAGCACGCTTAGGAGCCAAGTGAATTTCGCCGTTTTGTAGCCTGTACGTCTCTACTGGTCCCTACGTTATAGGCATCGTTCGCGCTGAAAACCAATTTCCATTTTTTAGGCTCAATTTCATGATTGAGCCCGGTGGACCACGTCGGTGAAGTTTTGCGCTTCAAAAACAAATGGTTCTGAAGTTGGGGTGATTCAAAATCACGATCCGCCACCAGTTTTCACCAACCATCTGGCACGAGGAACAGAAGCGCCATCACAGGCGCAGTTGATTCAGCATTTGAAATTTTTAAAGCCATTGTTCACCATAAAAAACGTGTTTCAGTTTTCACTAGGAATGGGTAGTGGAGGAAAACACTGTATTGTTGACGTCGAAAGAACGCATAAAAACGAGACAGGTAACGCTCCAAAAGAGCCCGAAGCTGCCACTTCGAGCGCAAGGCAAACCCAAAAGCGCATCGCACGCCCACCCACGTGAACAAATGAATGCTCGAAATCGTCAGATGAGCGATGATTTCCAATCATTAGCCCCGTCTTCCCTTCATTCTCAGCTTCTCTCTTCACTCAGGTCAGCTCGCATGGATCGGCTGCAAAAGACGGAAGTTACAAGCCTCGCACAACTCGTCCACCATGTTTCCTTAGCTCGATCTTTGAGAGACCATAACTCCGTTCCCAGAAGGTCTTGTACGATTCCAAAGACATCATTGGAATCAGCATGGGGCGCTTTTCAAGATAGATGGAAAAACAGAAAAACGATTCTCATCGTGAACACTGCCTTTAGTTCGGGGAATTCTGACATCCAAACTTGCCCAATGGATACTTCTATTTTTAGAATAACTTCCAGTGAACAAAAGGCAAGATAAATTTACCCACTTAATAAGCTTAAACCAAAAAACACATCCGACGTTTGTGAAAAAAACTTCTGACATACATATTGCACCAGACACACCGAAATTGACGGAGGGATGGGAAGAGAATAATTCGAGACGTGTTAAAACGAGTTTTTTTGCGAAAGTTAATGGTTTTGTGGAGCCTTTCCACTCTTATTCTGTATGTCAGAGTATGTCAGAGAATCGCCTGCGCAAAGAAATGAAAAAATTAGATACGGTTTTTGCGCGTTTGATGCCTTTAAGACCGGGGTTCATACTGTCGGCATGGATCCTGACGATACTTTGCGTTCTCCACTGAAGGTTGGCACAAACTCGGTGCACCTATGTCATAGCATATAGCATCGAGTTTGTGCCAGCCTTCAATAGGAAACAAAAAGAATTACTAGGATCCATGTCGACTGTACCTCCAGCGACGAGCAATGCGAAGCAAAGATTACTGTGCTTATCTGGGCCAAATTCCGGTCCGCAATCGCGTCTCGACACGCTTTGCGGCCCCACGCGCTGGAGTCAGTCGAATTTTCAGCGTCAAAGCCGACTCGATATGGTTTTTTTATACAGTTTTCTCCAATTTTCTTTACTTTCCAGTTTCTAAAACCCACCTAGAGTCAACAGATCGGCGGCTTCGGCGGTGGAAACTCTTCCGACTTGAATGCGCGCGGCCGCAAAGCGTGTCGAGACGCAATTGCGGACCGGAATTTGGTTCAGAGAAGCACAGTACTATCATTAGCGATCGAAAATCATTATGTCTGATATGCACTGGCGCTGTTCGCGGGAAGTATGATCCCGACCTAGCTAGGGAAACCATTTTGGCCTTGTGCGAGATGAGCAGAATCAAGTACATAGAGAGAATGCCTATGCTACGAGTAGTAAAAACTGTGACTGACTCCGGCGTAACCCTGTTGATTGACTTAATTTTTACTTGACTGACTTAATCGGTTGGCTTTCGCCTGACGCGGTCATTCCGCATCTTCACCGAGGTGTGCCGTCCTAGTAGTCAGCCGTGTCCATTTTTCACGGTCTTCAGCCACAATTTGAACACATTCCATCCAGCTGTCACTATTCCATTTCCTGCGAAACGAAACATCGCGCCTGAACTGTCTTTCGATGCCGAGTGACTTTAAATCCTCTTTAACCACATCCGTCCAGAACTTTCGCCTACGCCCAGGTGGCCGTTTCCAGACAGGATTTGGAAGCATTTTTAAAGCGTGTTGTACGAGACGATCCGGCGTTCTTCTTAGTATATGCCCGAGCAGTCGAAGTCGACTTTCCATTGCTGCTTGAGATGGCGTTAGGAGATGCTGGCACCTCCCTCGTGTCAAGCGTTGATGTACTGCGTCGATTTCCTTGTAAAGGTCTTCGTTATGGCATACACGCGGCCAGAAATATCCAAGCAAACGCCTAAAAGCTTCCTCTCCGTGCAATCCAACCTTTCCATCTGCGTTTTCGGTGCTGCCCACGTCTCCGATCCGTACATCATGATAGGGCGAATAGCGGATAGGTAGACGCGCAACTTGACTTCCTTCGCGATGGTGGTAGACCACAAACACTTGGTTAGAGAATTGAATGCAGACGTAGCTTTCGCACATCGTTGTCGAATATCCGCTGCATAACTACCATCGTTCTTCAGCAAACAGCCCAAATAACAGAAATCGTCCACCAGTTCGATACGTTGTCCGTCCACACAAACTCCAGTTGAAGGCCTCTGAGAGACCCACATCTGCTTGCATTTGTCGGGACGAAGACGAAGTCCATAGGCTGCGGCATACTTCGAAACGAGGTTCACAATGCTTTGCAGTTTTGCGTTGTTTTCAGCGAATAACACAATGTCGTCGGCGTACACCAGGTCGACAAGGAGCGTCCTGATGGTGTTAGGATCACATCCGCAGGAAACTGTTCTGGCACTCTACGCATGATGTCATCAACGGCGAAGTTGAAAAGAAAAGGTCCTGCAACGGCTCCTTGCCTTACTCCTGTTTTCACCTCGAAAGCTGACGTAAATCCGACAGGTGTACGAACTGCTGCTGTTGTTCCTTTGTTCATGTCCTCGATTAACCGAACATACTTTTCCGGGACTCCATCTGCTCGCAGAGCATTGAGCAATCGATCACGATGAGGAGAGTCGAACGCGGCTTCAAAGTCCAAAAAAGCAAGCTGTAATGGCTTCGAAAACCGCTGCCACGATTCAATTACTCTTCTCACGACGAACACTTGGTCGATGGTCGATCTTCCAGGTCGAAAACCGGCTTGCTCATCTCTGGTCGTTCCTTCACGATGTTTGATAAGTCGCTCGAGAATGATACGTTCTAAAACCTTGTACATGACACGAAGTAGAGAGATTCCTCTGTAGTTCTTAGGATCCGTGACGGATAGCTTCTTGTGAAGAGGTACGATAATCGCATGTCTCCACGAATCGGGTATCCTTTCGCTCATCCATATGGCACGGATGGTGTTGGTCATTTCACGAATCCCAGACGGAGGAAGAGCTTTCAGCATTTCAGCAGTGATGTTGTCATCTCCACCTGCCTTTCCATTCTTCATTTTCCGGACACAATCCAAAACTTCAGACTCAGTCGGCGGTTCCTCACTGACATCGTAATGTGCTCTCTGAACATGCGGGAGCTCAGGTACTGATGGCGCTGGACGATTCAGTAGTGAACTGAAGTAATCCTTCCATATTGGCAGCGTCGCATCACCAACTGCAACTCCATTGGTAGTGTTCAAGACAGGAGAACATCTCTTCATCTTCCCGCTATACTGTCGCAGCAACGTGTAGGCTTTCCTCGGATTCTTCTCCTCCCAAGCCTTCTCGAACTCCTTAGCTCTACACGTCCACTCTCGTTCGCGGTCACTTTGAAGCTGCCGACGCAACTTCCTCCTCAGACGCTTCTCCTCCACGAAGTTTCCTGCAGTTCGGAGAGCACATACTCTGTTGTAGGTAGATGTTGTTTCTTCTGAGACGTAGGCGAACTTCTTCTTAGGCTGTACAACCGGGAGTGCCTCTTTCGAAGCGTCCTGGATGCATTTGACAAAAGAATCCGCGTCGCAAAGTTTCTTCTTAGTCCGTACTCCGATGTGAATAGAAACGCGTTGTCGGAAATTCCTTCTGCACTCTTCATCTCTGAGACTTGTCATGTCAATCCTCTGGAGAGGCTGAGCCCTCGCTTCCTCTTATGAATCCTCGCAGTGAAGTTCAACAGAACAGGACGGTGATCCGAATCGAATGCGACATCCCACACAGCTCTAGATCTTCGAATGTCCGATACTGGAATATTCCTCGTCAGGACATAGTCAAGCTGTAGTTTCAAAGTTGTCATCTTCCGCTTCCGCTGCTCTTCTGGAGATAGCCGGGTTGGTCCCTGCCACGTAAGCTGATGGCGGCGATGATTCCTCTTGAATGTCGATGCAATAATCAGACCACTGCGTTCACAAAAGTCGACAAGGCGGTAGCCATTGTCCGATGTTTGCTCCACTGGGTAGAACCATTTACCGAGTACTTCGGATTCCTGATCAAGTCCCATCTTCGCATTTGCGTCAATCCCCACGACAACAGCATGTTGACAAGGTATCCTGGCCAGCAACGTATTGAGTTCCTCATAAAACGCATCCTTCGAATTGTCTTCGGCGGTTTCAGTGGGCGCATGAGCACTCACTATCCACAGATTGAATCCTCTGTGATCCCGCAGTCGTACGAATGCATTCCGACACGACGTTGAGCCGAACTCCTTGACCATACCATTGAAATCCTTCCTTACAGCTATTGCACAGCCTCCCACTCTCCTATCGTCAGCGTTGCCGCAGTAGATGGTGTACTCTCCGACGCTGATGACGGGTCTATCCTGAGGCGGGTTTCCTGCAAAGCAGCAAACGGTGCATGGAAATAGCTCAGAAGTCTGGATAGCGCAGTTTTTGGATATCACTCGACAGCGATCGACAGTTCAGGGTGGCGAAATTGTGGCTTGTGGCCAAAGACTCCATGACTCCCTAGGTACGGATCCTAAGGTGTTATGGACCAGAGGCCTTAGTGTGCCGGACGGCGACACCTTTATGCAATGTGCGGGATACTTTCGCGATATAGTTGTGCACGCTATATCGCTCGAACGTTCCCTGTGTACACTCAAACGTCTGCTGGGTTCAGTAGAAGCAGGGGCACCAACGAGCAGGTACCAACAGACTTGTATACACACCCCCACCCTGTTGATGAAAGAGTTATAGGCTCGAAACGGTCAGTTGCAGTACTAAAATGACGTTCTACCCAATGTAGCCCACCATAAAAGTCTAAAACACTGGGAACAGACCTCATATTCGCGTTCGGCGCCCAAAATCACCCCCTGGACGCAGTAAAAGCAATAAAAAATTCAGACTCTTGGATCCCCGAAAATGAGACAGAGCAACGAAAAATAAGTCCCCATAGTGCTCCGGACTATAAAATTTTTGCTAAACTTCTCCCATGAAGGTTTTCTAAATGCTGGACATGAAAATGAGGCCCGTTTCTGATTTTCTGAACGGTTAAGTTGAGTTAAAGGCAGTGTTCACGATAAAAGTCGTTTTTCTGTTTTTTTTTCTGCCTGTATTGAAAACGGTCTCATGCTGATTTTAATGGGGTCCCTGGAATCGTCTAACACCAATTCGAAACGTAGTTATGGCCTCTTGAAATTCAACTAGGGAAGAATTGTGGACGAGTTGCCAGAGCCTTGTAATTCCTGTTTTTTGTAGCCGATGTGTGCGAGCTGACCTGAGTAAAGAGAGACGTTGAGAATAAAGGGAAGAACGGGGCTTTTGATCGGAAGCCATCGCTCATCTAACCACGAATTCAGGGAAACTGTTATAGGACGTGGACGGAGTGGCTCATTGGGTTGGCTGGCCCACGAGGTTTTCACCCACTTACCGGCCGTTTTTCGTCGCACTTCCATTCTTAATCTTCTCAGAGGGAGCCAAAGCTTACGTTTCAGCCAGAAAAACGTGCAACTTTTTCTTCGTGAACACTGCCTTTAAAGTGAGCAAGGTACAATATAACTGTCGTGAGACGCTGCAATCGGCCGAAAAATTTGAATTTGTCGCCGGGTTTGTTTTCAGTGCCTCAAATAGCTTCTATTAACTCGTCAAAAAGTTTGAATTCTTTGAGTTCGAAAGATTCGGACGAATACGCGCACCAGGGTTCAGCACGGCGTTGCGATGATGTCCGAGAAGTTATGTACCACACCCCCCCCCCTTGCCGAGCGGACCTTGTATTACTACCCCCCTGCCTCCACATATCGTGTCATAATTCATTCATTCAGGCTCGGAAGCGGATTAGTTGTAAAAACTCGTCGTCTGCCACAATCCATTCACAACTATATTTTTCGGCTAGTTTTCAACTCCAGACCCTCATCTTTTATCAGTTTTTTTTAAACTCTCTATCGGAAATACAACTCACCTGGGGCTTACCTGAAATTTCAATTTTTTAAGATTTTCAGGGTAGTCGCCCAGGAGTGTGGGCAAAAAAAGGTATCCGTCAGGACCAATTTTTATGGCTTCTGGGCCCAATGGAGTCTTTTTGGACAAATTTTGGTGGTTGGAAATTTTTCGACTTGGTCCGAACACGATTTTCGTATGATTTTTTGGGCAACGAAACAGGTTTTTGAGGCATCCATCTCGATATTTATGTTTATGTCGGGAAAAAACTTTAAAAACTAAAGAATTTCTCATTTCCTCCTGGCACTCCTGGCTCTTGAACACAACCTAACGGGCTCTGCTTAAAATATCTTTAAGTACACAAAAAAACGGTTTTGAACACAACTAAAGACAGCCCCCACGCTCACTTTGAAGAGGAAATCCAGACACGAAAAATCGAGCTCAAAAAACGGCTGCTCCCAAAATCCATCCGCAACTAAATACTTCAATTTTTTCGAAGTATTTAGTTGCGGATGGATTTTGGAAGCAGCCGTTTTTTTTATTACTTCGAGAAATTTTCAACTTCAAACCCCCATCTCTAAAGGCAGGGTTCTCGTTTAAATCTGTTGTTCTGCTATACCCATGGAATGGTAGATCTGGCCATCACAAAAGTGAAAATAAGTAAAAAATTGGAGAAAAAACGCTTATCAACAAGTTATTGCTTGGTGTCCTCCCGCCCCCAACTATCGAGATCTGTGTAAAAGCCTGTTTTGTCAACTTTTATTTCGCTTCTAAAGTAATTGCTGAGCATTTCTGGAGACTACTGACCACTTCAGCAGCAAAATAAAATACGGATAAGCCAGCATTAAAGACACAGTCCGACCTCGGAATCGATTTTTTTTTCTGCCTATCGTGGAGAAAAATTCACGCTGATCACAATGGTGTCTCTAGAACCGCTCAGAGCTCACTACGAACGGAGTTACGGCTCTTCAAAAACCTCAATTTTGAACGGCTAGAAGTTTGCGGACGAGTTGTCTCGAGCCTGTATTTTCTCGTTATTCGCAGCCAAGCAGGCCACAATATAATGCCAGACCAAAATCAAATAGAAGACCATAGGTTTTGAATGAAATCATTCGCGCGTCTCTTCCCTATTGAGGTCGGAAACCTTGCAGTGGGCGTTACCCATTTTTTCTATCAATGAGGCGTGGCCGACTTTTTCCTGGCTTTTTCTCGCTTATTTGAGCGAATTGAGATTTCGCGCTTGGCAGGGTTGCTATAGGCGGCGACCGGACCATAATATCAAAAACTACATCTGAGGTTGGACTGTGCCTTTAATGAAAATCTCGTTAATTAGGGGGCCGGCCGACACCGGTAATTAGCTGTTATACCATGTTTTTGAGCGTTTTCCCCGCGAAATTCCAGGTTTTTTCACTTATTTTCACTTTTGTGATGAACAAATCTACATTATCATGAAGAGAGCTACAAAGTCGTTTTTATCGCGAACCCTGCCTTTAAGCTGGAGCAGTTTTTTTTTACCCTCTATTGAAAAATCTACTTACTTTAGGTCAATCTGAAAATCTTTTGGTCCAACTCAATGGTCCATCATTTCACAGAATTTTTAGCGTTTCCTATAAGTTGAATGCCAAATCATAAGCATAAAGTATTTCACTTCTTTTAATTAACGAGACTGTCACAATTTCTTCAATTCCAAATCATTTGTAGCGAAGCAGAACAGTTACAAATAACACTTGAAACTTCGTTAGGGGAGGGTAAACACCAATGGGAGGTCCGTTTCGGACTTTTAAGGTAGGTCACGTGAGGTACAACGTCAATTAGTGGTGCAAAAAATCGTTTCGAGTCTATAACGTCTTCAGGTACAGTATGAGGCCGGAGTTTATCACAGTTTTCTTCTACTCGCAAGATTTAGCCTATTTTTGACCCAGGGTATAGCACACCCAGGCATGCAAGGGTCTGTATTCATGATGCGAATGAGTTCTAACTAAGGAAGTCGAAAGTGCGCCTGAGCATGAGACATGACGTGACTTCATGGCGCTGAAAAACAAAGAATTTATGGAGAGACAGAAGAAACTGTGCATGTCTTGCTCTCGTATATTGACCCCTAAGAACAGAAAATGTGGAGAGGAGGGTAAGAACCAGGATGCGGCTCAACAGAGAACACTCATGAGGTTCTTGAAAATGTATGTGCAGCTGAAGAAGTTGGAGCGTGACTTGGCCTCAATTTCAACACGGATCTCAAGAACGCTCTTAAGAAAAAAGATTATTTATATGTGTATGCATACATTTTTGAGACATCCTGCATGATCCATACGCCTTTTTCACACCCGCCTTGGGGTCCGTAGGAACTAAGGCAGAGTTTGCAGCCAGAAGACTAACCGCCTAGGTACGACATACTTGCTAGGTATCTATTACTAACTTGCCCAACTACTACAGGTCCACGCGTTGTTGTAAGAATGAAAGTTTCCGCGTTTGAAGTCTTGCCCTGTCGAACTCGGCTACATGGAGCTAATAGCAGCACGTGCTGCTATGAGTAAGCCTCTAAACTCGGCTTAGTGTTCAAGTTGAAAGCGTATCGTGATTGGATTAAACTTCACCAGTGCATGGGTTAGGTTTGGTGACAGCCATAAAAGTTGAGGGAGAAGCTAGTACGCTATGCATTGGCACCCTTTTATAAATGAATGTTTGGGGCTTATAGAACAAGAAGCATTTTTCTCGCGGGACTCTGAGAGTTTTGGCAGAGAAATAGCCGAGCAACAGTTTTGGAGAAAATAATCTCGTTCCAAATTGTGTATATTCGGACTAGTGATTTGCACAAATCGCTTCTGCCAAGGCATATTCGCGGATGTTGAAGTTTATAGGAGGCGAGCGGTCGCGTTCAGGGTCAGTGAGAGAGCACAGAAAATGCAGAGACTCCGAGTAATATTCACCCTTACCCCGCGGGTGAATTGTTCATGAATACGGGCCCTGAACACGACCACTCTTTTCTCGCCCAACCCTTGAGATAATAGCGATTGATTGTCGAATAAACACCGGGCCAGCGTCGCGGCTTACCGACTGAAGAACACAAGCAATGCCGATTTTGGCACTCTGCTTCTCTGGGCCAAATTCTGGTCCGCATTTGCGTCTCGACACGCGATGCGGCCGTACGCTCCCGAGTTGGAAGAGTTTACAGCGTCGCAGCCCGGAAGAGCTTCCAGCGCCATCTGTTGACTCTAGGTGGGTTTTGGAAACATAAAATAAAAAAAATTAGAGAACTTCGACTGACTCGAGCGCGTGCGGCTGCAAAGCGTGTCGAGACGCAATTGCGGACCGCATTTTGACCCAGAGAAGCACAGGAGAAAGTTGACCTGTAGTATGAAAAACTGATACCCGAGAAAGGGTTGGTGCACTCCATTTCGCAGCGAAACTTACTTAGTTCCTTCGCGTGCGTGTGCCTACGTACGCTGCTCTCTTCGTCCCCCTCACCCACCTTCGTTTTCGAATTATTTCAGTTTCATACTTTTCACTCATTCATAATTCCTTGTTCAGAATCTCGAATGCATTAGCAATTCTAGAACTGTATTCTCTATTCGATAGGATAATTAATCGATTAGTTTTGAGGTTTTGATCGAGAAACAGCCGCCAAATAGCTTCCAAATGCCTTCTCGCCGCGTAATAGTCGCGGAATTGCCGCGAAATAGCCGTTTATAATGCTCGCCGCGAAACAGCCGCCAAATACTGTTCCCCGCGAAATAGCCGAGGAATAATGCTCTCCGCGTAACTGTACAACGCATCCCAGAGGCACGTTTAGGATGTGGACACCTACCTCGGTTCAATTACTTGAGTTTGAGGTGCTTGGATCACGCTCAACCTCTGGAAGCCCAGCCCAACCGCTGGCGGCCCGGATGAGCCGGAGACGGCTACGTCTTGGTTACTTTCAGTTACTTTACGTTATTTTTCGGCTATTTTTTCGGGCTACTTCTTGTTCGTCCCGACAAACCCCGAGAAATAGCCGCGAACTAGCCCACCAGGAGCCGCTGCGGAGCCTGGCGAGTCAATTCTCGGCTGTTCCGCGCCCAAAACTCTTAGAGTCTCTTATATGATTGTAGCGCGAAATGCATGAGTCTCCCTTCAGCCTTTCGCAGAATTTGACCTACTTCTGACCCAGGAAGTAGGAGACCCAGACCAGACAGGATACGACATCAGACATGTATGAGCAGCCCAATAGTCTTATGCATTAGGTGATTTAGTTCTGACTGAGGAAGTCGAAAGTGCGTCTCAGCATGAGAGATGACGTGATATAATAGACTTGAAGAAGGAAGGATGCCGCAAGAATTAATGGATGGGCGGATGAAGTCGTGCGTGCTATGCTCTCCTCGCAGCCCTTTTGAAGGTTCGCGCCTTTCGGAGAAAACAAAGTATGTATGGTAAGAAGGGGTAAGCCTAGTTTTGACTGCATCGCTGCTGTTTTTCATCGCAGCGATTTTGCACCCGCTGCTGCAGCGATGTAGCAGCGCCAGCGATTCGGTTCATAGTGCATAGGCCCACGGATGATCGAAGAAATTCAATCAATCAGTGAAATTAATGACTGGTATTCATCAATAACGCGTTTCGGCTCGAAAACACTGATCTTGTCATGTGCAAGGGTCAACATTCATTAGACAAAACGTGTCCTTCGCTGGCGATCGCTCCATCGCTGCCATTTTGGCCGCGATGGAGCGATCGTCAGCGACCATTGAGAATCGCTCTTCAGGCAGCAATGCAGTAAAACATAGGATTTCGTCGCCGCGACCCAGCGATGTAGGACGTATGCCACGAAGCGATCACAATTGGAGCGGCTTTCCATTACGCGCGATGAAAAAGGAACAGTCGTCCCTCGCATGGCCGCAGCGACCACCTGCAGTCAAAACTAGGCTGTAGACTAGGAAAAGACTCAACATAGAGGTCACTTATAGAGTCCCCGAACATTTGGGGACGGTGAGAGTCTTGAGCACCCCCTAGACCCCCATTTGGACGCAGATTCAATGAATGTTCAGAAAAGAAGATTGGTTGACTTTTCCTCTAAACATATCTAGGTAAGGAATAGATCCTTGTCGATAGGTCACACACCATAACGATTCAAAATGTGGCAAATTCCTTGGATTAAAGGAAGTGGTCGCAATTGAATATGCTCGTCTCCTTTTCCTCTCTAAACCCCTTTTTTGGGTTCAGGGTAGTAGGACCTATGAGAAAAAATCGAAAAAACCGCTGTTTTGGGTCGAATTTGAAGCCAGAATTTTCTTGTATTTCGATAATGGATGAGTCCACTCAGATAGAGACATCAAACTTCCCGCGGTACCACTAGCCGACGTCCCGTAACCCCTCCCGCGGAAGGCCAATAGAACGGTCGCCGGTAGTCGGCAGCGCCGTTTCGTTGACTGCCCGTACACAGTGAACAAGCACTCTGCGGCCCTTCTGCCACCGCCTAACGGCTAGTGTGATGACTGACAGAAGACAGTCCTAAACCATTTCGCGGCACATTCAAAAATCACCCTTTAAGTAAAGGTCTGTTGAAACGAAATTTCAAAAATTCCGCTTGTGGGGATTCCATCTTGAACTGCTCTTGACAAGTAAGGGGTGAGCTTATACAGGAAAGTTTACTACACCCACTGATCCTTGCAGTCTTCCCATTCGCAGAAGCCATTAACGGACGATGGTTCACCTGCCCAAGACCAGCGTCGCACACAGCGCGGGTTTTGGAAAGAGTCTTAACACAGCGTTCTCTGCTCAGCAATTGTTCATTGGCTCCACTCTAGTGGGTGGTGCAATGATGATATCAAAGTGGGAATCGATGAGTGAGTGTTCGATGACCCCCAGGAATAGCCGACTGCCCGCCGACACTCACAAAATTGGAGCCGCGCGAAGTCGACTAGCCCGACTTGGCCGGAAGAGGGCTGTTTTTATCTGAGCACTCCACATCATCGCCATCGATGATCTCTAGCATCAAGAACATCATCTGGCTTGAAATTGAAATTCAATCAATGAACATCGACTCATCTAGTCAAAAACATTGAGTGAAGTGCTTGCTTTCATTGTTCAATTGTTTTTATCAAGTTAATTTGCATTTATTTCTTCCCCTGAATGTCGATGATTTTTGACCGCTCGGCATGAGACTGCGATCTTTTTGTGAATCGCTGTGCACGTGTGCACGAACTGACATCTTTGGGCCCTAAAACTCTAATTCCAACCCGTTTTTTAGCGCCCTGCCTTCAAAGTTTTTCAGCTGTTTTCGATCTGAGCTGATTTTTATAGTTTTTTTTTTCGATAACGTTTTTCATCGTGACCACTGCCTTCAATGCTTTTGAGCTCGTTTCAACGCTTTTTTCAGCTTTTGTAAGACAGTGCAGCTCACCACTCGCCAAGACGTTCCACACTCTCCTTCTGGAGTCCCATCCATTTTCTAGGACGTCATGCCCACGTCTGTTTGAAATCCTATCCATTTTACCCCCACGGTATGTTTCATTGTTTTATGTTTTGCCAATAACTGCATTGAAAATGTGTGCTGATTAGCAATGCGTCGACTGATACGATCGGCAGGAAAAAAAAGCAACTCAAAATTTACAACCCGGCTTCTCATTCGGTGCAGCAACTGTTCGAAAGCGGCTCAAGTCAGGGGTGGCAGAAAGTTTCTCATTTGTTGGGCTTTGTAGACTTGACCATTACTTCATGCCTATATTTCTACTTTATCGTGCTACAACCTATTTGCTATGCATATGCTTTATCGTGCTATGTTTACGTCCTTCGTTGTTTTCCTTACTTTCCGTGACGCTTGGTACGCTCCTAATCACGCGTATCTCACTTTCCACGGCGCACCGCATGCTTCACATGGGGCGCTACTCACAACTCACCTTGCGGTACGCTCCACATGCAGCGCTACACACAATCCACTACGCGGAGCACGCCCGACATGAAGTGTTTCCAGTTTCCCCCGCCATGGCAAGTCCTTAAAATGAAGCGCTACCTGCATTTGGAGCGGATCATGTTAATTAAGGACTTGCCATGATGAAGCGCATCTCACATTCCACGATGCAGTGCACGCATCAGATGAAGCGCTACCAGCATTTCACGATGCGGCGCACGCTTTACCCGAACTGCCTCTCCACAGTGTGACACACGCTTTACATAACGCAAATCCAACCTTCGCCGATGTCGTGTGCTCTCCCTCTTAAGCCCTATCCACTTTCAACGACTTCCCGCTTTGTTCTCAACTACAATTCAGTTTGTACCACAATACTGGAACAGCACGTGGCCGTATTATCCGCCAAATGGTAGCGCTTGCTGCAACATTCAAGTTGTTCCAGGCCATGTGCCCCTCAAGCACCATGCCTGACTATTTGTTAAATTAGAGCCGAACTACAGCAATGGAGGTGTTTAACTCAACAGCGATACTTCTTTCCGTCCACCACAAAACGGTTTAAAGGCAGGGTTCACGATAAATTTCACTTCCGATATCTCCACGGTTTACGGAAGGTCTGGTGCCCTATATAGCAATGCATGCTCAAAAAGGACACAAAAGACGCGTTTTCGAGCCAAAATAGGCGCTCCCTTGTTTACGTTGATTTTTGAGCGTGGAGGAATTGACCGCTAGAAGGATGATACCTATCAGTGCAATGAAGCAAACAGCTCACTTATCAGCACTTCCTTCACTTGATCATTCCAATAATCTGAGTCTTCATTTGTTACTTTCAAGGGGCGGATCTGGGGCACGGGGCGTGTCTGGGGCACCAAAACGCTTGTTTGCAGCCGTTATTTTGCCATTCCTGGCTCTTTTTCTACCGTTCCTTTGGCACTGGGAGCCTAGGATCCTTCTCCCCTATCATTTTACTGTGGAAAGTCAACGAGGATGATCATCGTGAACACTGCCTTTAAACGACGATAGCGTCGCGTGCTATTCCGCAACAGTAGTGGCGAAAGAACGTCCTAAAACGAGCCATAGATAGCCCAATACGGCCCTCGAAGTTGTATACCTATTCCCCACCCGCCCACTTCCCTGTTGGCGGTTGAGGGGGTGGGCGGGGCGGGCAGAGCATAACCAACTTCCGACTCTCGCCTAGTCCTGGTTTCTCACAATTCACGAAATTTGGGGAACAATCGCTCACATGTCAGAATCTTTGACCCGCCCTCCTTCAGCCTATCTTTGCCGAGAAGTTTCGTTGAAAGAAGTACGAATAGCTTCGGGTCTGTACAAAGCAAAGCTACGTCTTAGCGCTGCAACGCTCTACTTCAATAGCTTCAGTACAGGCCGAAATGAAGGTAACCGATAAACGCTTAAAGGCAGCATACACGCTCGTAAACGTGTTCGAGATAACTACGGAAATGGAATTGTATGGCTCAGGAACCAACGCCTACGCATTATGAAGCGTCAAAAATTACCAACAATGACGCTACACGAGTGAGAAGTTGGCCCCGCCCCTCTATTTGCCCGCCCCCTGTATTTGCGTCCTCCTCCAGAACGGAGGTACTGAGCCATTTCCACCGTCGGAGACGTTTGTGGGTGGTACAATAGGTACAACAGGTAAACCACAAACGTCGCCGACGGCGGAAATGACCCAACACTCCTGTTTTGGAGGGGGAAGCAACTACAGGGGGGCGGGCAGATACAGGGGCGGGGCCAACTTCTCACTCATGTAGCTTCATTGTGGGTCATTTTCGACGCTCAAAAAAGCGTAGGCGTTGTGTTCTGAGCCATTCCAATCTATTTCCTTAGTTATCTCAAACATGCTTACGAGCGTGTATGCTGCCTTTAAATACCATGCCAGCAGTCTTTTGGATGCAAATGAGGCAGCGTCCATACGTGGCGAGAGCGTGCGTTTCCGCAAAATCGACTTTCATCAAAGGCACACGTTTTGCTTGCCGCTCACGCTCGCGCGCCCCCGCTCGCTCACGCCCGCTCGCTTTCGCTCGCTTACGCAAGCCCAAAGGAGGAAGAAGCAAGTTTGGCGCTTACTGCAAATCCTTAAACTAGGAGACATTAGACATGTCGCAGAACTATTGCCCTTCTACCCAGTAGCCCCATCACAGAACACGCAAACCCTAGGAAATAATCAGCCGTAGCGCCGATCCAAGAAATTGATCAACCCGGTCCAAGATTGTCATTCGAATCAAAACGAGGTGGGAGTGTTTGAGATTGCTGAATATCGGACACGGGCTACTGGGAAGCGTGGAGGAGCGTTGAGAAGACAACAGCGGGAAGGCACGCTCTGGCCACGTTTGGACGCTGCCTGACATGAAGAGACTACGAAATAGATCAGATTTTCCTTGCCATCGGCTCAGATTTGCCGCGACGCGAACGCCTGCTGCAAATCAATGTGTATAAAGGTGCAACCGGTGCATCGTGGTCAATCCGAGATCGCTATTCCCGTCACTTCTATTTAAATTGTTGTACGTCTCATGTGTTTTTTATTTTTTTTTCTAAATATCTTCTATTTGCAATATTGCCGCAAAGAGAACTGAATGTTTCCTTACTGGATTTCAAATCCACCATAGGAACGAAAAATCTATGTTCTCTCATAGTGACCATTCCAAATGAAATGCACTTTTCTAGAACCATTTTCGGACGAAAAGTCCGAATATGCCCATCGCAGCTGCCTAGACCCACTCTGAAAAAAGTTATGAGCTTTTTTTGAAGCTTCGCGGCAAGGTAAGGGTACCCCCGATGCAATTTTCAGGGTGTTTTTGAATTGTGGTGCGCGCGAAGCGCGCACCAGTTTTGGTTTTGAATTGGCCATGCGCGCGACCCGTTTTTCGAAATCTCAATTCAGAGTGAACGAAGAAATTAGCTCTAAATTGCATTGAAAAGAGCGCAAAAAGCTGGTTTATATACCCAAAAATGGTTTGGAATGGTTTGCTGGTTTTCGAGTAAAAAGTGAAAGATCGCGCGTTTTTGTTGTTAATCTCCTTTTTTTTCAGACGGAGTTCACGATCTTGCGGGTACACTTAAAATTGAGCTAGGAAGCTCATTTTCGGACTGGAGGCTGGAAATAGATGGAGGTCGCTCCTATTCCATTTTGAACTTGATACCTTAACTTTGAAGGGTACCTCAAAATCGTGGGTTTACATACTAAATTAGCCGTGGAGCACGAAAGCTGCTTCTTTCTGCTACGACTGTGGAAACCGTGGTGGGTGGGTGAATCTGCGGCCAACCAACGCAGGTCGTCGGAGGTAAGTACTGAACTTGTCAGAATTCGTACTCATGACGCGTCATCGATCGATAATCAATATTATCGATTTTGGCGCTTTCTGCACTATATGCGGCCAGTAGTAGTGATTACTGAAGGGATTGGTTTTCTTGGTTGGGATATTTTGCTAATCAGTCATTATCGATAAATACCAATCAATAATATTGATTTTTTCGCCCGTTGCACAAAATGCCGCAATGATTTTTTATTGCTCACTTTTATGGGGATTTTTCTGATCATGCAAGATCAAATATTAATGAAGTCACTTGTTTGGAAATTCTTCTCATCAGGCAAGATCAAATATTAATGATCAATAATATCGAGCTCTCACATGTTGCACAAAATGCGCGATTGAGTGGTATTTTTTATGGTTCTGGGTCATAGGTTTTAAAAATTGTACTCATACCGCAATATCGTTTGTTAGATGTTTCATCATTCCAAAATGGAAATTTCTGAGCAATATTGAAGTCAGAAAGGGAACCTTCGGGAAAAATATGTGAAATTTCTGAAAATTCAGCTTCCTGGCAAAAGTAACGATTTGGTAATGGTGAAAAAAAGTTTCAAAAATACCTTGAAATATCTTTAAAATGATTTGGCGTAAAATAGCCTGGAGTAATAAAAAGCTAGGAAATGAAGTGAAATAACCAAAAATGTGATTTGGTGGTCGATCATTTCACAAGCTTCTCCGTTAAACTTATCAACACGAAATCAAGCGCGCAACGGAAACATTAAGCCATTTTTGAAAGCTGTATTAAAGGCAGCATACACGCTCGCGAGCATATTCGAGATAACAGCATAGATAGGTCCGCACGGCCCGTACTATGTCGTCAACGACGTTTGAAGCGCTGAAAACTGTCCAGGATGACAGTATTCGACAATGTTTGAGCAATCTTGCCTTCCACGCCCGTATTTTCACACCCCTTTGTGTAACAGAATGAGAATCGATACTTGAGAAAACATGTGATAACTTAGAATGGTAGTACTATAAAAAGAGAGTGCAGTAGAGAAAAAACTCGATTTACCTCAATATAACATGTTTGTGCACTGATAAAGTCCTCCATTTCAAGAGGTCAGCCCAAGTAGAGCGGCATTCTCGAAAGTGGACGAGAGTTAATCTGTATGCAGACATGTTATATCCAAGTAAATCAAGCTATTTCTCTCGTGCACTCCCATTTGATAGTGCTATCACTCTCAATTATCACACGTTTTCACAAGTATCGATTCTCATTCTGTTACTCGAAGGGGTGTGAAAATACGGGCGTGGAAGGCAAGATTGCTCAAACATTGTCAAATATTGTCATTCTGGACAGTTTTCAGCGCTTCAGACGTCGTTGACGACATAGTACGGGCCGTGCGGACCTATCTATGCTGTTCTCTCGACTATGCTTGCGAGCGTGTATGCTGCCTTTAAGGAAATCAGCATAGGTCAAGCTAGATGATCTGCATTCCATATCGTGCTTGATTTCGTTTTGATAAGTTCAACAGAGGAGCTTGTGAAATGATCGACCACCAAATCGTATTTTTGGTTATTTCACTTCATTTCCTAGCTTTTTATTACTCCAGGCTATTTTACGCCAAATCATTTTGAAGATATTTCAAGGTATTTTTGAAACTTTTTTTCACCATTACCAAATCGTTACTTTTCCCAGGAAGCTAAATTTTCAGAAATTTTTCTTCTGATTTCGCTAGAAACATGTATGTAGGGGTAATCTGGGGTGCTGATACGAATCTGGGGTATGCTTGCCCAAAATTTAGGGTTTACTTTGGGTTACGGTAGGTAACATGCCATTTAGGAGGCAAAGCTTACCTAAATATTCCGATAATCGACAAATGGACATCAAATTCGTATTCAGAACCCCAAATAATCCCCACATAGAAACTTTGAGACAAATCTGAAACTTTGACCAAACTACCGTATACCCACCGTAATCTACCGTAAGCTGCCAAAAATCGATAAACCGACATCAGATTCGTGTTCAGCACTCCAAATAACCTCCAGAGTAATAACTTGAGCATATTCTATAGAAGCACTTCGGAAATCGTCAAAAGTCGCGATTTGTCATCAAATTCTCCCCCGATGGGAATCTGTGAACGAATACAGTCGAAAGCTTCATAAAATCGATAAATGAACCTCAGATTCGTGATCAGCACCCCAACTAACCCTCCAGAGCGAATTTTTTATCAAATCTGGGATATTTTTCTAAAACGCTCCGAGAGGCCTCTAATTGGTATAAATAAACGCTCAGCCGAAAATTCGCCTCTAATTGATATAGATAAACGCCCAACCGAAAATCCGTACGAGTCCAAAACGCTATTAGTCTGCGCAAAGTTTGGAAAATGTTCCTTCACCCATAATTTTCTTAAGGGGGTAGTTTTCGGCGCTGAACACGATTATGAGGTCCGTTTCCGGATTTTTCGTAAAATTAATGCGCTTTCTGGAGAGTACAATAAATACGAAAATCAGAGAAAAAAGACCTATAACTTTTTTCAGAGTGGGTCTAAGCAGCTGCGATGAGCATATTCAGACTTTTCGTCCGAAGATGGTTCTAGAAAAGTACATTTCTTTCGGATTGGTCACTATGACCTATTGTGGTTCCCTTGTGAGATATGTTCTTTCTGAAAAAGGAGTTTTCAGTGATTTTTTGTCGGTTTTTCCAACGTGGCTGTCATAGAGGCTACTAGACCTCTCATTATTTGTATATGGAAAACTCAAAAACGAAATCCATCGTGAACGATGCTTTTAAGTTCCTCATTTTCTCCTTCGCAATGTTATTCTTGCAGCAGTCGTTGCTGCTGCCAACGATCATATATAATTACCAACTTTGTTTACCTATGTATAATCGTCATCGTAATTGCTGACAGACAGCTCAGCTCGGGTAGAGCATTCGGAAAAATACAATAGCAATTATTCAAAAAAAAAACTGATTGGAAACGGGGTTGTGGACAGGACGTAGCAGAGTATGTACATGGATAAATGGAGAATTACTGGTTTAGTGAGCCTACCCTGGCACTCTGATGATTAACGTGATGTTGTGAAAGCATGGCTAAATCAGTGCCAGCGAATCGACAATGCGTAGGGCAAAGCAAGGCGAAATGAGAGGATAACTAGACTTGTACATACGTCATCTGTAGGAACACTATTTGAAATTTGGCTGCAAAACTATGCAGTGGGAGGTTACTTCCGAGAAAGAGTTCCTTCTCAGGATCTCATATAGCCAATTCACTTTATGCTCCACCCATTCGTGTGTGCGTATCAAAGAAAGCAAACGCAGTCAAGGAAAGACGCAGCAATCAGGGAAAATCGAATTTTTCTCGGCTTTCCCTGCAATCAGCGTTTTTCTGTTCGGCGAGAAAATAGGTGGAACGAATGGGAAGTTGAGAAACTAGCCGAGGTACACGTTATGAAATTGCTCGCCGATGCGTATAGACTGTCCGAATGAGATTGTTCGCGCGCGCGGTCGGCATGCGTGTGGAGCGGCCGTCGCGGAGCCATTTTTAGAGCGTCTTCCCACGGTTGCAAACAATTGGGTGGGACATCGCAATACAAGAAGCATTCAGCAATTCGGAAACATTCAAGGAATCAGATTTTCTCAATACAGTTCTATATGGAATTTGCGGATTTCCGGCCTTTGAAATAAACATGTATGACCGGATATTGGCTACTGCAGCGTCCACAGCTAGCAACATAAGTGGTTAGGGAAAGTGCGGTTAAGAATTAAATATTAATGGTAGCTCTAGCGATCGTGGTATCTACGCTATAAGGGGTCGCTTATTCTCTCGCCGCCAAGCTGCGCGGCGAAGTGCAGTTCTATTAGGGGTCGTTTATACTCCCGCCGCCGAGCGGCGCGGCACAGTGGATTTCTTTAATATTGCTCACGTGGCGCGGCACGATCGATATTACAGAATCGCACTTCGCCGCGCCGCTCGGCGGCGGAAGTATAAAAGATGCCTTATATTTATCGTGCCACGCCGCGTGATCAATACCATAGGATTGCACTGCGCCGCGCCGCCCGCGGCGGGAGTATAAACGACCCCTTACAGGTTTGCATTTCGCCGCATCGCTCGGGGGCAAGGTGTAAACGACGCCTGACATTCATCGTTATCAATGTAAATGTTAGGATTATAATGTGCCACTCCGCCCTGCGGCGGGAGTAAAAACGACCCATCAAACAGATAACTTCTTATAATCATAGAGATACAGCCATTCACAACACTTGTATAAGTCCTTCGCTAGCTCTAGTCCAGCGAAGAGACAGGGACGTGTTGGTAGATCGTCTCTCGCGATCGAAATATTAGTGGTCAGTGGTGTCGCGATCGTTGCACGACCAGCCGCCAATGATCGCGCTTGGTTCATTCGCTAGACTAGAAATGGCGAAAGGAATTAAGGTTCTAACAGAGAATGCAGAAAGCGAGACACTATGAGGAGCATTTTCGTTTGAGAGACTTGTGGAAGGAAGAAATCCAGGCAACTTCGGCTGTCGACAGCTGGATGGGATATCACCTAATCAACCGCTTCCTCTTCGAAACCGATATGATGTTTGTGAGCCACGATAGGCGTGTTTGTCACCTCAAAATAGCCCGCCAGTCGCTCCGAAATTATGTCGCCTAATGTCCGCTTTTCCACATCCGCTAACTGCATATATGTCAGCTATCACTACCAATGGAATTGGTGTACCTGTGCATAACTTCGTTTTCCTATTTTGAGTGGCTGGTGTGGCTCCACATTATGAAATTATCGACAGTGCATAGTACACTTCACGATTTTTCTAGCATAGTACTCCGATAAATGTAGTCGTTGTGAACAGGCTCTCGATGAGCTACAACTGACCAAAAGACAGGTCTCCGGCGAGAACTCGGCGAACTTACGGAGTGCGTGATGCTTCACAGCTTGCAGCAAGAGACCCTAAGTTGAAGTTTGGAAGATTGGTTCTAAAAGAAAAGGGGAAGGGGAACTAGACGGTAATGCAATTCAACAATATGCAAACAAAATTCAAATAGTGATGCGCAGCGAGACAGAATAACATGTGTACAGGCGATCAATAGGCAAAGCTTTCGCAGCAACAGCCAGGCTCTTTGGAAACTCTATCGTGGCAAACAGTCATTTTCGACAGGAAACGGTTCACAAAACATCCCATGGACGTGTCTCAATCGAATATTTAAGTCGTGCTCAGAAATGAATGATTCGGAAGGGCTTCTGTTCTTATTCGGTATCCCAGATTAATCCTTTACCTATGTACATACATTGTGGCCCACAACACTTCCATAGTCCGGAAAATTGAGGACTGCTCAGAGTTACATTATGGGAAACAAGAAGAGATCGTCGAATTCATCAGCGAAAATGTTGAGTTTAAAAACATTCAAGATAGCAAGCTGCACGACAAAAAAAAAAGTCAAATGAGTTAGCGACAAATAATTGGCAAAATAGGAATACTGAGAAAAACTACGAAAATTTGTGCTAACAAGGGAAGTGTTTAGAGTAGTAAACGTATCTGCGAAAACGACCAGTATCGTTAGTATCTCTTCTGGCTCAATAGTAAAATGCGCAGTATCCAGCCCCGAGCTGCAGGTTCAAAAAAGTTATGAGCATTTTTCAAGCCTCGCGAAAAGGCAAGGGTACCCACCATGCATTTTTTTTTGCGAGTTTCAAAAAATTTTCTCGGATTCAGCCCAAAACTTGTATGAAGGGGTAATCTGGGGTGGTGCACACGAATCTGAAGTCTATTTGTCGAAGTTTCGAGGTTTACTGTAGGTTACGGTAGGTAACATGTCATTTAGGGGCAAAAGCCACCTTAGTATTCTGAAAATCGACAAGCGGACGTTAAATTCGCATTCTCCACCCCGAATAACCCCCGTATACAATTTTGAGTAAAATCTGAGATTTTGACCAAACTACCGCATACCCACCGTAATCTACCGTAATTTGCAAAAAACCGATAAACGGACTCCAGATTCGTGTTCAGCACTCCAAATAACCTCCAGAGAGACAATTTGAGCAATATCTACCGTAGCCCTCCTAAAATCTCGAAAGTGGCGTTTTTCCCTCGAATTTTTCCCCGGTTGGGAATCTTGGAACGAAATTAGCCGAAAACTTTGGAAAATCGACTAATAAACTACAACTGCGCAGTTTTACTATTGAGCCACTAGAGATACTAAAGTACTAGTCGTTTTGGCAGATGCGTTTACCACTCTAAACACTTCCCTTGTGAGCTGTCTGCAACGTCGTCCTCATCAGGGAAAACTTTGAAAATTGAGAACAAAACTAGAATTTTATTAAAAGAACAAGGTTTGAAACTATGTACATGGTGGGAAATTACCTCCAACCAGCCACATTTTGAACGTTACTTTCATAAACGGAGAGATTCAGAAGTTGCAGAATCATGTTGATAGGGAAAATAGTACGTTCGTGGAACAACAACAGTCATAAGATTAACGATTAAAAAGGTGAGGTATAATGCAAATGCTCCCTAAACTGCCATAGTAGAAATGCACCTTAATCTACCATAGTTCATATTCTTATAGAAAACTCGACGTAAAAAGTCTATAATTATAGCCAAGCTTTCTGAAGAAATGTTGGCATGTTGCTTTCTCACTCAAGTGCCTCTAGCTATGAAAAGCGGCAAGAATGCTAGATAAAACCAGAAGTGTCTCTTATATCCAGAAAGAAGCTATATAGGCTAAAAAATTTTTGCGGTTCCACGCCTCACTGATCAACAACGAGGGCCGTGGCGTAATACGAGGTGATTTGGTCCATGGTGGACGAGATGATTCAATTCGTACTGGACAATAATGTTATCCTCCTTCGGAAGATGGCTAAAAATAGAAAATAGCCGGTCAGACCACATAAGGATACATCTGGATGACGTAGCTAAACTTTACCAGAAGTTTGGTCAACTATTTTTGGATTCCTGATTAGGTCCAACTTCGAAGGGATGTGCCAAGTTCAAGATGGAATGACGCCAATTCTGCACTTCATTGTTGACTCGGTACACGAAGTCGGGGAAATGCCACTGCGTTTTGCAGAGAAGGCAATATTTAGTATTGCATGCTGCTACTTGGGAAGAACAGCAATGGAAAAGAAACTTTCGAGGGATTCTAAGACGCACGTAAGACCATTAACACTAAAGTTCGATTTGGGCCCCAATAATTTTTTTTCTCGCTAGAGGCGACATGAATTTCAAAAGAGATGAAGACATTTGTTCATCACTCGCCAACATGTTATGTTATGTTATCTCTGCCAACGCGTAGCTAGATGCCTACGAGGGCGCGGCCTGAAACGCCGCCAGATTTCATGTAGCGGTAAACTAGGGGTTTCGGCTACAATAGCTAAAACCCGCATATTCTTGTGTCGAGGCTACAAGGGTGCAAATCCTATGTGTATTCTTCGTAAAAACAAACGCTAAATTCGAAACATTGATCTCTCTGACGCTAAACCCGTTTATTCTCGCTAAAATTTTGTAGCGAGAATCTACGGATTCCGCGACAGCCTGTGTTGAAATGCAAATTCAAACCCGCGCTGGCTACGCGGAGCGCACGGATGCCGTTCGAACAGTGTTGGCCCAGTCAATCCACGGATAACATGACACTCTGTGGGTGGTCGTGGAGGGTGACCCCATGTTGCTCTGGAAGACCTTGCTAGTTCGCTATTCATACTACTCAACGCCAGCGCGGCACGCGCGTGTAGCTCTAGCGCGGCGTTAGAGTATGAATACTTTACAAGCGCGTGACGCGCGTGCCGCGCTTGCGAAGACTATGAATACTCCAGCGGCGACGCCTAGGCGGAGCGGAAAAATGCGGGCCTAACTCTACCAAACAACCAAATTCTGGTAATGCGTTCACCACCACGATAACAGAGGATTTCTTGGAGTTAATTCTCAAGTAAACGAATAAAGTCGATGATGAATTAGTAGTGAAAATGGATAAAAAGCCGTTACGGTCATCGCCGCCGTGGCGAAGCGGGCGTCACGCGCGTGCCGCGCGGGCAAGGCGTCCGGCCATTCATACACAAACGCCACGCCAGCGCGGCACGCGCGTACCGCGCTGGCGTTGAGTAGTATGAATAGCGCCTAGTATAATTATGGCCTCTGGGTTGCTGCACGCCGTGGGGAAGAAACGGCGATGCGCTCGATTGCAGCGGGGATCGCCTTTCTTTTTCGGATCAAGACTGGGTGGGTCGATCGACCGAGTGCTGCAACGAGAATAAGCGTAGAATATGCGGGTGCTGTAGCGAGAGTTTACGTAGAATATTCGGGGGCTGTAGCTAAAATCTCAGCAACTGGAGCTAAACTTTCAGTAACTTACGTAAAATCTCGTGTCAAAATAGGACTAGATGCCTCCGAAGCCTCGGGCGTCTCTGGTTTCCGTGTGAGGCATCTAGCTACGTGTTGGCAGAGAGTTTACGTCATGCCATTTCATGTCATGTCATGTCATGTCATGTCATGTCATGTCATGTCATGTCATGTCATGTTTTACTATGTCATGTCATGTCATGTCATGCTAAATGTTATGTTATGTTATATTGTTATGTTATGTTATGTTATGTTATGTTATATTGTTATGCTAAATGTTATTTATATTTATATTGTTATATTATGTTATGTTATGCTATGTTATGTTATGTTATGTTTTGTTATTTTATGTTATGCTATGTTAGGTTAGGTTATGTTATGTAATGTTATGCTATGTTATGTTTTGTTATGTTATGTTATATTTATGTTATGTTATGTTATGTTATGTTATGTTATGTTATGTTATGTTATGTTATGTTATGTTATGTTATGTTATGTTATGTTATGTTATGTTATGTTATGTTATGTTATGTTATGTTATGTTATGTTATGCTATGTTATGTTATGTTATGTTTTGTTATTTTATGTTTTGTTATGTTTTGTTTTTTTATGTTATGTTATGTTATGTTATGTTATGTTATGTTATGTTATGCTATGTTATGTTATGTTATGTTATGTTATGTTATGTTATGTTATGTTATGTTATGTTATGTTATGTTATGTTATGTTATGTTCACATACTCAAAGTGACCGCCATGAAAACCCCTTGTGGAACTATGTAGTTACATAATAGGTGCAAGACATATGAGACACTACGAAACGTGAGATATATGAGATGCCCATTCCCCAAGGACATGTTCCGTTTGCTGCATGTAGCGTATAATTGCAAAACAAGTGTTCCTCATTTTTCACAAAACGCAGGAGGGTGTTTTCGGAGCTGCAATTTGTTTAAGAAAGATACATAGATGAGAAAGGCAGAAGTTTAATTTTTGAGCTTCTGGCTACCCAAAAGTTTCAACACCGCTTCAGAAAACAACGACTATAATGAATCAGAGATTGATGAAGAAATATATTTTCGTCATGGCGCTGAATTGCAGAATCAGCAGGGAGAGAGTGAATTGCACAGAAGCATACTGAATAATACATGAGCACGCGTATTCTTCCGCACTCACTCACTCAGAAGAGATTTCTTCCAGCTTCTTCCCTGCACCGAAAACAACAACATTATTCGGACCGCGGCTCGGCGTATCATGCGCGGCGAAAACATTGAATAATGTGGATATTTTTCATTTCTCTATCTCAACTGGCGAATCCATAAAACGAGGAGACGAAAGCCTTTCCGGGGAGGTATCATGGGAAACCAGATGACAACTGGCAGCTGCGTCAGCAGCAGCAGCATCTGCAGCTTCCATGACGTTCACACTAAGCAGCAGAGATCGCCGTCGTTGTTGAAAACAGTGGATAATGGAGGATTGGGGTCTATGACTAATGCTCAACAGCAGACAGACATCCTGCATCGTGTTCGCACAGTGCGCTACCCCGAATTATTGTGTTCGATTTCAGAATCGTGATCAAATGAGAAAACAGTAGTAGTGTTCGGTTTCACCATCGAGAAAGAATTGTGGGTCTATCACTCTAATATTTCAGCCCGTTCTCGCAATCTGCGGGTCGGCTCCTGTTGCTGTCCGGGCCGCTACAGTTGCAGTCAGGGCTATTCCAGTTTGCCCGAACAGTAACAGCAGTGGCCAGCGGACTGAGAGAACGAGCCGGACTCCGATTCCTGTTCGCTGCGGCTCGGAGCCGAGAATGGCGTGAGCTGAGACAAAACAATTATCTCTTATGTTGGAGCAGCCAAAATCAGGGCTTCCCTAGGAATGCAGGCTTGCACGGGTCAACAAAAACTGCAAACTCACGGAAGAGTGACTTCGCAACCACAACACGCTTTCACCTCGAGTTTAAAAGCTTCTTTGTATTTGTAAGGAGCACGTGGCCGAGTTTAGAATGACTATGTCCTGCAAATGCCCCGCTACCCCGCTGCGCGACGGAGATACAACCGGCCTACACCAGGGGTGTTCGTAAATGAAAATTCAAATTTCGTAAATCGTAAAACGTAATTACAACAAAACCACCGTAAATCGTAAACCGTAAATCGTAAATCGTAGGCAGCAAATAATAACTATAAACACTAAAATTATTCCTTCTATGGTGATAGAAGAGAAACAACCTACTGTCCACCGTATCACGTAATAAGTACATATTAGGTTGCGTTCAGTATTAGACAGCGAACCACGTTTAAGGGGTATGGTATATATTGTCGCTGTCATGAGCGACAGGTATGCAATCTAGCACAAATCGCGGCGGGAACCGCATCGGAGCAGCGGCAGCGGTTGTCGTAGGTGCAGTTGTCGCGCTTAACCCTCAGCGACGTGTCGCCGACGGCTGACATACTGACATAATGCAAATGTGCCGAAGCCTGTCGCTGTTCAGCGCACTGAGAATGCGACAGATATGATGGGTATGGTATACTTTGTCGCTGTAATGAGCGACATTCATGCAATCCAACATAAATCGCGGCGGATATCGAAGCAACCCCAACGGCCGTCGTAGGAACAGATGTCGCGTGTGGGTCGCAGCGAAGTGTCGTGCAGGGCTGACATACTGCAAATGTGCCATAGCCTGTCGCTACCACTGTCGCTGTCGCTGTGCAGTGCACTGCGACAGCGACAGATTTAAAGGGCGGGAGGCGGTCGCTGTTGCTGTGCAGAGAGACGAGACCTTTTCTCGTAAAAGTACACCATACCTCTGATGGCACCGTTTTTACCCGTATTTCTCTGCTTTCCCTTATCATTCATTCCACAAATTCTTCCCAGATCTTGAGAAACCCACCTGCCCGCTGGGCGACAAGGACACAATTATACTCGTGATGCCTTTCCCAAAACGCAAACGCCGTTGTAAGCGCGTAAAACGAGCCTAAATGACCGTATTTGAGCAATTTCCGACGGCCCAATTTGAGAACTTCTCCCATTTGCAGGCGAAACAGCAACACCGATTGTACAGTCGGTAAGAATTGAACTTATATGTACTTCGAATTCCCTACTGAAGGTTGGCTCAAACTCAGTGCACGTGCGTTAAGAAATATGGCACCGAGCTTGCGGTATGGCTACACACAGAGGGAGGAGTTGACCTGCCTTTTGCGGCTCTAATTCCACTCGGGACCACTTCCCTGGCGTTGAGTGGCGTGACGTTTCAAACTGCAAAAACGGGACAACTCCTTCGTCGATGTGTACTGTGCTTATCTGGGCCAAATTCCGGTCCGCAATTGCGTCTCGACACGCTTTGCGGCCGCACGCGCTAGAGTCAGTCGAGTTTCCAGCGCCAAAGCCGACTCAATATGGCTTTTTTATGCAGTGTTCTCAAACTTTGTTTACTTTCCAGTTCCTAAAACCCACCTAGAGTCAACAGATCGGCGGCGGCGGCGCTGGAAACTCTTCCGAATCGAATGCGCGCGGCCGTAAAGCGTGTCGAGACGCAATTGCGGACCGGAATTTGGCCCAGAGAAGCACAGTAGACAGCCCCTGTTCCGTGAAGAGTGCCTTTAGCCTGCTTTGCGTTGTAGGCTGCAGCTGGTGAGACGTGCGTGGCTTCCAACGTGGATCTGTTGTCCAACGCCTCGAACTTCGACCATGTGCCCCGCGTTATGAAGATAGAATCACATCAAAGAACGATAACGGGATCGTGATGCAGTCACACGCCCGGGCTGGTCCCATCTCCTGACCAAAACATTAGTATACTCAAAGTGGGATTAGAGCAGGTCAATTGGAGATATCTTGCGATCTACTTCCATTGCGTGTATTAATAGACTCTGGTTCATTTCAAGTGAACCCATGTTTTCGATTATCACCGCGCGGAGCGGTGGCTTTTTCGCCGGAACCTCCTTATCACTATTTATACTTCAACAAGGCTCACCGCTCCGCTGCTCGTGATAGTCGAAATCCACAGGTCACTAGGGATTTACTAGAGCTTATTTACGAAAAAATACGATTTACGGTCCAAAATGTCGTGAATCGTAAACCGTAATTACGCACACCCGTCGAAACTTACCTCGCTGCGCTAGACAGACATCATCAGCGGTCAAAAGTCCTATAGAGAGCGACTCGAGCCCGTCTTCTAGGACAGAACTCCACCTGTGCCCTCCTGAAGGTGGGTCGGCTCATATACATACTGTGCGGCTGATTAAACAATTGTGGACCAATAGAATAATGTGTTCCATGGAGAGCACGTGGCCCCGCTGTCGTCCAAAATGTCACGTTGCTGAGCTGAAGGCGTGTTGTGGTTGGATGGGACACCATGTGTGTAGCTTACGCGCTCCATTTCCGCGGAGAACTCGACCACGTGCTCCTGGAGGCGTGTGCATCTAATGGTTCCACTGTGTTACCTAGATTTTTGCCCCAATCCGATCAAGAGACTCACATTGACCCGAAGTTAGCCCTGCGCGCCATCTGTTGACCAAGATCATCCCATCATGCTCATATAGAAACAGGTCCGTGGCTTGCGTCCTCAAGAAAAAACATTTAAATCTCATCCGCGGCTGGCGTCGGCGGTTTGAATCTCACTGGCAGCCGACGGCATAGTAAGCTGATCAGCTGATCAGCTCTTCTCTCAGCCTTAATCGATCCGCGGGCCGGCGCACGCGATCACCTCGCCAGCCGAGGGTGAGATTCAAATATTTCCTTTCCGGGGGATGCAAGCCACGAGCCTAACTACATAGACTCAGAATCCTTGGGACTCAAATGATCAGAAAATTCAAGAGTTTATCATGTCCTCGCATAGCTGGAAACGTTTTTTTCTCAAAAAGGGGTAGAGACTGACTGTCTGCTCAACGAAAGTCATGCCCAGCTAAGTAGCAATCGATCTAGAGTCTGTCCGAATCATAGTGTCCTCCCACGCGGTAGGCGTGCGCGTCAAGCGACTCTCGGAAAAGCTTGTTGCGGACGAGCCTTTCAACGGGTAACAATGCTCCTGCTAATCGATTACCATTTCCGAAAAATGCTATCGAGACGAACGCTCGATTCGCACGCCGACCGCGTTGTGTGACATTCTCGTTCGGATAGGCTGCGTGTGAGCACAGCAAATGAGTTCGAGGCGCCCTCTCTCTTATTTACAGGCTTCATATTCACTACACGTCATTCATTCTCCACGAATGCAGCGGATTCTGCTGTGTTACCCTTGATGCACTTGTTAAATGAGCCCTGTGTACTAAAAACAGCGCCGTGTAATGGCCTCTGGTGTACTGGGCGTTCGGTAGAGGGATTTCAACTAATTCATTAGAGGAACATCTCTGGTGTTTACCTGAGGAGGTTCCTGGCATCTCAAGGGACAATTCCTCTGTGAAAAATAGGGCAAAAAGTTCTGAAAGTTGCACGAAAAAAGTGTAAAGCTTACCACTATTTCCCCCTTTCCTCCCAAAAAAAGTTAACTTTCAACGCAGAAATCTCTGAAAAAAAACCTAGGGGGTCCTTGGGAGATCAGGAATGACATCTACAGCCATTAATCATTTGTGATGATTCAGAGCTGTGAAGTTGCCGTTCCTGTTTCACTGAGCAGCATGGTTTCCTGAGAAAAATGAAAACAAGTGACTTGTAACATGAATGGCCGAAAACAAGTTACTTGTAACATATCTAAGCTTGTGTTTGTTACTTGCGACCAATCTCAGGCCATCTAGGCTGCAGGTAACATGTCGACGGTAGAGCGCCTCTGATATGTTGCATGTAACTTACTCGGCCAAGATAATTGGCAAGTAACATAAATCGACCAGGAAGACATTTCCTAGGGGGTATACGACGCACACCTGATGTCAGTCTAAGAACAGGCGTTCCTGTCGGTTCAATTGCGCAGGCTTGAGGTATTGAATCCCACAAATGCAGAGAAGGCCCGAAGAGCGATTTCCGTTTTGCGTGACCGCGTGCGAACGCGTCACCTGCGTGGCGTGCCGCATACGTGGCGGAATGGGGACCCAAGGTGAATATATAAGCGTAACTTACATGTAACATTAGTGTAACTTACATGTAATATAAATTTAAGTTACACCTGATATGAATGTAAGTTACTTGAGACATTAAAGTAATTTATTTTTATATTGCAAGTAACTTGTTTTCATTTTTCTGATCACCTCTTGAGAAAATTTCAATTTTGTCTGAATTAATGAATTTTTTTTCAAATGCAAAGACAGAATAAAAACTTTTCCAAAGTCATAGGTTTCGAGAGAACCTCTTTTACCTTTCTGCTCACCTTCACCTCTCAGACTGCAGTCTGCACCCCCCGCTCAGAGAAATCAAAACAACTCAGACATAAGGGCGGACCTATCGCGCACAGAACTTGCCGAATAGTACTTACCGCTCTCAGGAACCGTTTTGACCGCGATCGAAAGCCCAATTAGGACTTACCGCGAATAAACTCGCGGTCAGAGCGATTGCATTCCGGTGCTCCTCAGACATAAGGGCGGACCTATCGCGCACAGAACTTGCCGAATAGTACTTACCGCTCTCAGGAACCGTTTTGACCGCGATCGAAAGCCCAATTAGGACTTACCGCGAATAAACTCGCGGTCAGAGCGATTGCATTCCGGTGCTCGCGATACAACCGCTTCGCCATCCGGTCGGATCGCGCGCAAACGCAGTAATAGGACTGATGTCGCACAAAAATCGTACTGACCGCGTTTAACCGTGAGGTGGTGTGTGTGGTGTGTTCTGGGCGGTTCTGCGTCTCAGTTCACGCGCAAAGCTAAAATTCGAATTTGCGCGCTTCTTCATGGTGGAGTCCATTTTTTTGTATTTATCTGTACTTCATCACGGTTCTTTCTTATTGGTTCACCAGCGGCGACGGCCGGCTGACGCCGGCCTCTGCCGCTGGGGCCCGGCTGCGCCGGCGCATTTGCCGGCTTCGCCGGCATATTGGGTATAAGGCAAATAACTCGGTGCTTTCTTTCTTCCTGCGCCGGCCCATAAGCTGGTTTAGGCGGCAACACTTAAACCATGGGAAATCACAAAGCATTCCAAACCTTGCTACGCCCGTTTACCTCCTTATCTGTAACGTGACACACCGGTCGTTCTTCCGTTTTATAAGATCCTGAACTGGCCTCTGATTTATCTTAATTTTTGTCATGATAAGGACAACCGCTGTTTGGAATTTACTAAACGTTTTCATGATCAACCGACCCCCTGCTACTTTTATTGCCAAATGAAGTAGAATGATGTTTGTGTTTCATGGATGCAGATTTCGATTAACTCTTATTTTCATCGTATATAAACCCGATTTAGAAAAGTTAGTGCATATAAACAGCTAAGCAGTTGAATTGAGTGGTGAAGGGTAGGGGACCTGAAGAAAGGAGTGGTGTACGCTCTCTTTTAGACGCACATAGTGATTCTGAAGTAATGCGCTCTCTCTCTCTCTTGAGTCTCACACGTTTTCTGCGGCGTCCAACGCCTCCTTTTGGGTCTCGCACACTTCCTACGGCGCGATCTCCCTCGGGTCTCACACATTTTATGCGGCGCCCCTAGCACTCCCACTTGGGTCCCGCACACTTTCTACGGCGACCGGCGCTCTCCGCACTTGGTTCCCGCACACTTTCTACGGCGTCCGGCGCACTCTCACTCGGGTCCCGCACCCTTTCTACGGCGTCCGGCGCACTCTCACTCAGGTCCCGCACACTTTCTACGGCGTCCGGCGCACTCCCACTTGGGTCCCGCACACTTTCTACGGCGGCCGGCGCACTCTCACTCGGGTTCCGCACACTTTCTACGGCGACCGGCGCACTCCCACTTGGGTCCCGCACACTTTATACGGCGTCCGGCGCACTCTCACTCGGGTCCCGCACACTTTCTACGGCGTCCGGCGCACTCTCACTCGGGTCCCGCACACTTTCTACGGCGTCCGGCGCACTCTCACTCGGGTCCCGCACACTTTCTACGGCGTCCGGCGCACTCTCACTCGGGTCCCGCACACTTTGTACGGCGTCCGGCGCACTCTCACTCGGGTCCCGCACACTTTCTACGGCGTCCGGCGCACTCTCACTCGGGTCCCGCACACTTTATACGGCGTCCTGCGCACTCCCACTTGGATCCCGCACACTTTCTACGGCGTCCTGCGCACTCCCACTTGAAACCCGCCCACTTCCTACGGCGCCCTGCGCACTCCCACTTGGATCCCGCACACTTTCTACGGCGTCCGGCGCTCTACCACTTGGATCCCGCACACTTTCTATAGCGTTCGGCGCTCTCCCACTTGGATCCCGCACACTTTCTCTGGCGTCCGGCGCTCTCCCACTTGGGTCCCGCACACATTCTACGGCGTCTAGCGCACTACCATTTGGGTCCCGTACATTTTCTACGGCGCCCTGCGCACTCCCACTTGGGTCCTGTGAAATTTCTATGGCGTTCGGCGCACTTCCACTTGGGTCCCACACACTTTTTTCGGCGTCCGGCGCACTCTACCTTGGGTCCCGCACACTTTCTACGGCGTCCTACGCACTTCCACTTGGGTCCCACACACTTTCTACGGCGTTCTGCGCGCTCTTGAGCCCGTACCCGTAAGGTAGCCCGTCTTGAAAGTCAAGCCGAATAAACGGTCAAACAAACACACAGAGAAACGCACACATACATAAACACACACACGCACACACAAATTTACCAAAATATATTGGTTCATGTTGATCTCGTATTCATTCATGGATGTTGTTTTTGTTGTTTGTTCTCGCAAGGAACAACAACAACATTGTTGTTCTTTCTGATTTTCCATAAATTTCTCGCTGACGAATCGTGGGACCACCATAGCTGTTCTGTATTGCTTCCTTTGAAGTTTCCCCGTTGCGAGTCGTGGTGGGACCACCACAGCCGTTGCATATTGCATCATTCAAACTTTCTCAGTGATAAATCGTGGTGGGACCACCGTGGGTGTTGCATATTGAACCCTTTGAGCTTTCTTCTTTTCGGATCGTGGTGGGACCACCTCATTTGTTGCGTATTGGGCCCTTTCAAGCTTCTCCGTCACGAATCGTGGTGGGAACACCATAATAGTTGCAAATTGCGTCCTTTAAAGTTTCTCGGTTACGAATCGTAGTGGGACCATCGTAGTAGTTGCATATTGTGTCCTTTAAAGTTTCTCTGTTATCAAACCTCCGTAGCCGTTGCATATTGCCTAATTTAAACTTTCTAAATTTTCTTCGTTGCCACTCGTGGTGGGACCACCGCAGCTGTTGCCTATGGCGAAGAATACTACGTGGCCTTGAGCTGTGGCTCACTACGCGCCGCGGTCGCATTGCGGCGTCGCAATTAGAGCACGCTTACCTCTGTTTCAGTGGGATGTCAGAGTGGGAGCCGAATGCGTAATCATTCACATGCTCTGGTTTCCTTCCATCATTTGAGGTTGTGTAACTAACACAAGAAATCATTTCACCTCAAGTATTGGCAACTGATTATGATTCAGGGCAGCGTGCATTTCGAGTATAGAGTAAATCAACTAGGTACTATTTTAAGGATAATAATAATATTACAATTTTGTTGTGTTATCTTCACTATAGTGTTACTATCTTTTTGTTTCATATAACGATTATCACCGCATTTTCTGCTATACCTAATCTAAACCCTCTTCGCACTTTGATACATCAGCGTCAGAACCTTCATAATTCGGAAGATACCTAATTTTTAGTCAGATTTAATCCTCTTTCATTGCCCAAAGGTCATCCCGATCATTTTTTTTTCACCCAAATATTTATACGAAATGTTTATATATGTGATCTTGTGGAGAGTGTATTCTACCAACCGGCTGCGATTCTTCTTTTACTCGTGGTGTTTCTTTGCCATATTTCATCTCGAGGACGGTAGTGGAGTAGTTTCGGCCTCAGTTCGCCATTAACGTGGGAACTGGAGCATTGCAATTTTTGAAACATACCCCTCCGTCTTTTTTAGACCGCTTGCTGAATGATGGGTTGTCTCGCAAGTATTACAGGGAAATGTATTGCAGTCCGTGAATTTAGCCATTTTAACATCATTTTTCCCTTGCTACACCTGTGCCTCTGAGCACTCGTGACCCCCTTATGTGCCTATACAGGTTCTTGAATGCAAAAGGCTTTAGCTTGCACAAGGGGCAAAAAGTTGATGTGTTCTCCGTGCCTGAATGATTTCCGTAAGGGTTTCTGAGACCGATCCTCTGTTGGCAGTCTTGTGAGAGATAACTGATAAGCTCAGGTGTTAATCCTAGGAAATACGGAAGAAGAATGTCTCAGAATAAGAAATTATTTAAAGTATAGAAGAAGAGAGTATAGTTGTACACGAACGAAATTTTCGAAATTTTTTTCGTTCGTCTTCTTTCGTTCGAAAAATCGTCGAACTAAGTTTTTTTTTTCAAATTCCGTTCCTTCGAAATTTTGTCGAACGAATTTTTTTAATTTTTCGTTTGTTCGAAAAATTTTTTCGAAATTGTACAACTATAGTAGAGAGTGATAACTGTTAGAAACCAGGCACTATTAACATGATGACGAGTGATGGAGTTTGACCTCCGTCAGTTTTACCTGACATTTAACACCCATGCTCCATCACTGGAAGTAGGAACCATTGTTGATTGCCAATAATGGCTTTGTACACAGCGGTCTTCATGCCGTCTGAAAACCTGTACATTGTTGTCTGTCATGTTCTTCTTCATCCCACCACAACCCCATCCAAAGGCGTTGGCGACGTATGAGCGTGCTCTAATTGCAACGCCGCGACGCGACCGCGGTGCGTAGTGAGCCACAGCTCAAGGCCACGTCGTATTCTTCGCCTATGGCGTCCTATAAAGTTTCTCGCTATCCAGGCGTGCTATTGAATGAGGTAACATCAACAGCGCTAGACTTCAGGGGCCGGATGCATCAACGCGCCGGGTTGGGGCAGGGCAGTCGGCATCTTTGACGATCGCAGTGCGAGGGCAGTAGATCATCTAATCAATAGTGCCCCAGCAGTGTTTTTTGCTGCGCTAGCTGCCCCAGCCCCCTAGCTGGGTTTTTTGAATAACAGAGATCTTCAAAGGCGCAGACTGCCCTGCCCCTGCCCCAACCCGGCCTGTTGATGCATTCGGCCCAGCTTCAAATCCTACGCGGAACACGGTGTTGACGTTTATGATACAATAAAGCGCTCCGTGGCTAGCCGAAGGTTACGGTAGCACAAGATCCCGAGTGCTAAAATCTCTACGTGCTACTGCTTTACAATGTCGTTATACCCTGTCCTTAGAGTTTGTTGATCTACTACGATGTCATTACGCTGGTTCATCCCGTAATAAGCAATTACATTTTTTCCTGTCAATTGCGTCATTTGTGCCGTTTTCATCCCGAGTTTGTGATTTTTCGCTTCAGAATGCGTTGGGTCGTGGTCTCTTGATTTATATTAGCCACAATATGCTCAGCTTTCTATCGTTCCGGCCTGGCTCCAGTTAATTTCCTGTGAAGCTCACGGTTAGTTTAACCTAGTAGTTTTCTGAGTTTCTGATAAAAACTCTTTTTCATGATTTCAGAGCGATTTTATGCCGTATGTGAATCATTCGGATAGTGATCAGTCTGTAATTGCCTGGCCCGAAATTCGCCATTTTTGGCACGAAATTGCCACGCTCTCACGACCACGAATTTCTACATTTGGTGAATGCTTATAAATGTCCCTCTATTGGTCTGTGGGATGGTATCTTTTGTAAAAAATCGGAATTCCCTTTATTCACAGCGCAAGCCACGCTCGCGAGGCTACTGTCTTCGCTTCTCCTCCACTCTCGCTGTCTCTTACCTCTGCTACCGACTCGCATTCGTAGGAAGCATGGGAATTTCTCTGTGACACAGTCTGTATCCGCCTGACACTGGCGTTCGTACACTTGGTTGGCGCCGAATTGTCTCGAAAGGGTAGGATTGGGTTCATTACCCGTTTTAGCCATACTTTTACTATGACATCATTTCGTTGAAATGCTGCGAAATTGAAAAATTCAGAGTTCATCCATGTCCCGCTTGTTTAATAACCTTTGGAGATGAGATGTTCGCATCTGTCCTATAGTTTTGTATGTATCCTAAAAGCAACACCACGCACGAGCTGTGCTTTATATTTGATAATCTAGTTCGGAATGCTCTTTTTTTCATTCGATCGCTTATGATGGCAATTTTGTCGTGTCATCGAATGTTTTGCCATTTCTGTTAGTGTTAAATTTTTGTTTTCTGTTGTACTGTTGTTTTGGTGCGCAATGTCTCTTCTATCATGCTCTTGTATGCTCATTCATTTGCGAGTCCTGGAATTTGTTTGCATTCCGTTTATGATCCTTCCGCATCTCGAGTCTATATACTTCTCTAAGAATTGTTTTCATTTTTCTCTGAAGATGCACACAATGCGTGTCTGTTCGCTACATATATGGTTTCGGTATTCGATTTAGTCTGACGCTTGGACCAGGCGGCTGGTCGTGCGGTGTTGGCGGCCTCTTTGGCCAACGGGATTTCGATTCGCGCGCGGCGATCTACCGTCGCAGCCCCGTCCATTCTTCAGATTAAATTTATTACGTTAACTCTATGTATCCATTATCCACAGTAGTATTAAATATCCAGTATCCACTAGGCATTATTCGGATTTTTCTTTAATGATTCACATAACTGTGCGTCCAGTACATTTAAGTGCCTTTGCGATTTGTTCAAGATGCGAACGAAAATGAAATTATATCTATTTTGATGTTAAGACTGAGAATTAGTGAAAATGGCCTGGAACCATATTCACCGCCGACGCGATACAGAGTTTATTTCAATCGTTCATGGATGCATATGGATTTTTGGTCGATAAGGATTGTAAGCACAGCTTCTCTTCATTTGTCGCGATAAGTATGAATCCGGCCCGTAGCGAGTGAAAATTGAGTCTTGTCTCGATTTGTAGACCGATTTCCGGTATTGTAAGCCATCCTTTCGGGAGGTACGGTTGAGAGTGATATAATGATTGTATCCTTGACGATTGTGGCTATCTATACATGCCTCGCTCTGTTGAGCTGTAGATAGCCGCGGTAGCTCAAGATACAATCAATAATAAATTTTTAGCCGCACCTCCCCTAGCGACGGTGATCTTTTGTGTTTGTGGCTATGGGCGCTCCATAGAACCCCATACTGTTTACTTTCGAGGGCCACCCGTGGAAAAAACTTGTTTGGCCCTGTAGGGTTGACAGCACGCAGGCCTACGGCTACGTCCTGAAGGTTTGTGCGCGGTATGTCCTATTATGATGAAAGTGTACTGATCGCCTGGGGTGGTAGTAATTGGGTGTGTTAAACGCGAGTTAACAGGAGTTAAATTCGCGTTAAACGCGAGTTTAACCACACCAGATTGTAATGATAACTCTTGATAGTTAAGAGAGAACTCGCTCTAGTTTCACTCCAACATCCCCCAGTGGTAGGCCTCTTATACACTTCCAATGAAAACGCCTCGAAAAAGCGACAATTGTAACCTTTGTTACGAAAAAATAGCCTTTTCAAAACGTTTTCAGGTCTGTTTTTCTCTAAAATTCCGCCATGTGGCATCCTCGCGGTAAGTTCGCGTTTAACATACTCTCGCAGACAGCACGGAAATAGTGCTGAAATGCGAGAGGAACTGGCGGTTAACGAAAAACTCCTCCCGAGGAGTTTTTGGATGCGGTTAGCAAGATACAGTAGGAACAGTTTTGACCATCTTTACTGAGGGCAAGTACGAGTTTAATTAATGCAGAGGGTTAAGGAAGTTTGATAGCACTGTGAGCGATTTTGATCCAGGACGTCACCCTATGTTTAAAACTGAAAGGTGTTCCAAGGGAGAGTCTTTTAACGGCTTCCGATAGGGAAACGGGCGATGAGGGATCAAAAACAAAGCAAGGATCATTGCTGAAACACGTTGGCCGTCTTCTTTGGTGGCACTAATCAATCCCTCCCAATCAGCTGTTAATTTTTTTTTCGAGCGCCGACACTTCTCCCGCTTTTGTTTATTTTCTTCCGGAATTCATTCGCTTTGCTATTATCAGGTTAGTTTCATTTTCATAATTCATTGCATAGCACAGGCTATGAGGAGTATGTAGTAAATTATTTGTTTGCTCGCGTTTCGAAGGGGTTTCCACAACTTTTTTAGTGCAAAAAAAAGTGAAAATTTTCCAAGCCACTGATTTTCAAGTGATTTGATGCTTTAGTAATCATTAATCAGCATTAGTCGGGGCGTATCGGGCGAGTTTTGTGGGAAAGAAATGCGAACTTGTTTCTGAACCAACTAAATTTGTTCTCCTTTTTCTGCAAGATTCTAATACTCCTCTTTCATTGCCAGATCAGTGCCATCGTGGCCTCTTTTTTTTTGAGGCTCCGCGACGCAGTTGCTTTGGTGCATTGGTAGAGCCAGTCCAAGTGTTTCAAATTCTTACCTTGAAATATGTGTACAAAATCTTTTCCTTAAACGATGCGCATATGAGTGTGTAACAGTGTTTCTATATATTTTCAGCACTAACTGCGGGCGGGGGATTAGTTTCATTTTGAGAAGACGGCAAACACTTGACAAATTCAACTGCATCAATGACCGAAACCACACCATTACCCCAATCTCGGAGCAAGACTTGAGTTGCACACTTCCAAAAAAAAACAATAGAATTCTTTTTCAAGAACGAAAATAGACTATCTAGTTTATCATCATTGTTTTAGGTTTTGATTATCCATTTCAGTTGAATGCAGGACATTCTTTGAATTTATGCATTACTCGACGAGTTGCGGAATGTCTTTTTCGCACCTAGCGTTACCTTTTCAAGAACACCTTGTAAATAATTCATCCAGAAATTCTCAAAATTTCGTTCACTCGAAATTTCCTTCCGATAAATTTTTTGTTTTTCAAAAAAACTTTTGTTTTAAAATATCAAAAAAAAGTTAACAAAGTTACTACAAATGCAAACTTTTGTCAGATCACACGCAATTGATTGATTGAGGCTAATGATTAATCTAACATGTCTTTTGGAGAGTGGTCCTGAAAACTCACGGAGCTCACAAAAAATTACGAGAATTAGGATTTACAAGGAAAATTTAAAAAATTGCATTTTGATTGTGTTTCGAACAAGCAAAATATTACGAAGTTCCTTTTGAAAGCTCTTCCTAATGAATAAAATAAATAGCATCACTTGTATAATCTTTCCGATCCCTCGTCTTTCCACCGTAAACGTCGTTCGTGTCCAAGTGTAGAAAATACTTATGCGGACGAAGGTCACGCATAATGTATGTGTAAGCAAAGGGCAGCTTTCGTTAAACCGGCAACAAACCGTGGCACCTATTTCGCGGTTCGTAGCCGGCCAGGAGGTGGCGGTTAATATGTGTTAATTTGGCGGCTCCACTGCATTTAATTCGCGGTATGTTGGCGGCTTGGAGGTGGCGGTTTATTCGCGGTTAACACACCATTTACTACCACCCCTGCTCTTTTAGTGTTGACCGCGCTCTAAAGACGGGTTGATCGCTCCAATCGCCGGTTTGATCGCCCTCAAATACCGGTTTGATCGCCGTCGATCACGCGATTGTTCCTATTATGCGTCGCGATAAGTCCGCTCCTATGTCTGAGAAGTTACTTGTAACATGAATGTAACTTACTTGAATGTCTCAAGCAACCTACATTTACATTACATGCAACATACATTAATATTGCATGTAACTTGAATTTAAATTCCATGTAAGTTACACTTATGTTGCATGTAACTTACGTCGATCTTTGCAGACGACACGCGACTCAGAGGGCGCGTCCCAGACGACACACTACGCAAAAAGATGCTGTGCAGGGCCTTCCCTGCTGGGGTGGGGAAAAGTACCTCAAACTTAGGTAATTGAACCAACAGCAACGCCAGTCGTAAGCCTGACCCCGCGAGTGCGTCGTACATCAATCTTGGAAATATCTTCTTGGCCGATTTAGGTTACTTGCGAGTTACATTACTTATAACACATCATGTAACATATCGGAGGCTCACTGCGCGCAGAAACCTGTCATAATCGAAAACAAGCTATGTACTTGTAAGACATATAAGCTGATGTAAGTTAAGTGCGACTTATCTCAAGTCATTTAAGTTACATGTAACGTATCGGAGGCGTACCGCACGCAGTATCCCGCCGATATGTTACATGTAACTTAAATGACCTGAGATAAGTGGCAAGAAACTTACATCGGCTCAGATATGTTCCAAGTAACTTGTTTTCAATTTTCTTAGCACCCCCCCCCCTTCAAACCTATGCTAGCGGTAGCTGACTGTTCCGGAACATAGCCCCTTGTCATAGTCATTAGGGCTTTCAGAGTGGCGTCGCAGGGAGACCCGCTGTCCCAGAGTGTATAGGAACGATGCGAAGTGCAGTTCTGTAATATTGATCACGCGGCGCGGTACGATCGATATTATAGGAATGCACTTCGCCGCTCCCTTCTCCGGCGGAAGTACAAACGAACCCTAAGACAATGCCCCCTCGCTCTGTGGAGAGGCGGCACGAGGTTCACAGCATCGCCTTCCCGAGAGCCGCTACATTTACGTATTATAGGGGCATTGACGCTATGATTATGCCTTTCAAGTGGAAACCGTCCGTACGAAAGGACAGGATTTGTGTCGCTGTCCGTAATGGCGTTCATCAATTCACCACCTAAATGACGCTATATCCCTAAACAATTCAAAGAGGTTGTTAACGTAATTCGTGGTTTGCTATGGAGTCATGGCAGCTCGTTAACAGCTGGGAGAAAATTATTCATAAGTGCATTCACCATGCGTGCAAGGCAGTTAGACTTTTGAGAGATCCGTGGCTTCGTTGGGTGGAAAAAGGGTGAGATTTGTTCAGGATGGCGGAAAGCAAGGTTTCTCGTGATCATGTAACTCCCCAAATGTGATTCCGTTTACGTTTTTATTCCTCAATTTGGGAACCACCGCTCGTTTATAACTGTTCCATTCGATAAGGCTGTTTCCGGGAATAAAAAGAATTCCACCTGGTAAACTGGACGCACCATTCTACTCGGTGTGAAACATGGAGAGTTTTCCAAATTTCGAATTTCCCGCGTCTGAAATTGTAAGCAGGTCAAGATGTCTGCCCTCGAATGTGTTATGGTCATTGCGAAATGCCGTCATGTGGCTCGGACTGGTACAGAAACAGTCGCATTCGCTCATCCTTACAGTTCTCCATCTCTGGTTTTTGCTGTGAAAACCTTAAAATCTCCGATTATTTCATAAATACAGAACGGATCATAGTGATAGGCCCACGCCCATTTCTCCTACCTTTGTAAGTATGTATGTGTCTGCATTCTTTCTGAAGTTTTCGATAATGTTACGAGCAGGTTAAAATGATCATGTTTCGATGAGCCTTATGAGCTTACAGAAACTTGCAGTTTAGTTATTGTTAGTTACAAATAGCGCTATTCGGAAGGCAACCTAGTAGACGTCGGAAGCGTGACAAATATTTGCAGGAACAACTAACTGAAAGGCTTTTGCAACCTCTTCCTTTACTGATCAGTTTCATCGTTTTCCACTCTTCACTGTGCTCGTGCGTTACACATCCTTTCTCATTTTTTTCTTCACTGCTTATCAAATTTCTTGCTAGAAACCTGTTATTGTTTGCGCTAATTTCGAGGAGAGGTAGCAAGCACGAGTAAAAAAAAATAAAGCAGCGTGTTCAGAAGTCGGATTTTGACGGTTTTGTGGCACCTGATTAACAGAAATCTCAAATATACAAAACTATTAGCAAAAAAATCCAAGTGATCACAAGGTGTAGGTAGAACCGAACCTCTCCAGCCGCTTCGCGGCTGGAGAGGTACAGTCATATTGGACTGCCTCGTTGGACTTGTGGCCACATTATATATGCTACATCCCATTTATGCTTTTTCCGTTCAGGTGAACGTGAAAAAATGAAAGAAATCCAGGACAAAAAAAAGGATAGCAAAATAAGAATCCCTTCTGGAACCCGTGCTAAGTACCTAAGACATCGTGCGCTCTCAAAATGACTCAATTCTTAGGCACAATCTCTAGATTGGGGCTAGCTGAGATCATCAAGGAGACTCTAAAAATGCGCTCCCTGACTGTTATGGGCACCCAAAAATGATTTTGGGATTGATAATCTAGCACATCTGGGTCGATAATCCGTGCGAATGTCTATCAACTTCGAAAAGAATAACAGCAAAAACTCTATTGGAAAACTATGTGGTGTTTTTTCTAACTGATGATATTATATACTTATGATATAGTTATTAACCGATGATATTGTTTTATATCAGATAGACAATCTGAATATCTTTATCAAAAAAAATTCGCATGAAGATTAGAGTTACTACAATACAATTCTTGTACCTTATGGCTATTTTGGTTTTACAAAGAAGTTTTCGGGCGATATTGTAAGCTTTCATGCTTTGCAAAAAGGTTTCGAGTAGTTTTCCACGACCTTCTCTTTGTGGCGGTCTAACGATGTTTCCAAGTGATAAAACAACGGCATTAGTAAAAGATCGAAGTTGTTCTTCACTGCCACAAAATCCCCTTCTGGAAAAAGATGATGGAGCAGTCGTAGAATCTACGAGGAACAGAGAGCCGTGCTCACAGCTACAGCCAAGGTTTATTGCCAAAGTAGCCGCGGTCCACGTCAGCGGATCGAGAATATGTGAATTGCATGTTCTGCAGAATGCTGCGTAATACCGTAGAAATCACACTTCTAAGCAAACTTCTGCTCTCCTGTGACTGTGTTTAATTCAAATGGAAACAAATGGTTAGCATCTGAATGAAGAATATATGTACGATGAAACAATAATGTTCCAAGTCACAGTTTATAACAGCTTTTGGTGATTGAGATGGGTTAATTTTTACAAAGTTGATGCTAGATTAACTGAGGTTACTTGAAAAAGAATTTCCCTATCTATTTAGTTATGTTGACAAGGCTTGATATAGAACTCGATTTCGCCCTTTGAGCAAAGCTCCTTATCACTGCCCGTAAAACTTGTTCTCTGTAGAAATTTGCATTTGAATAAAGAATGTGGTAGCAGTAGAGAATGATTACACTATGTAACACAATTTTTGTTCCTAGCTTCTCACGTTTTTTTTTGCGAAAATAGAAAGATTTCTATTCTTTTTCGGCATTATGATCAGGTAAAAACAAAAATGCACAATTCATCTTCACGATTATTTATTACTTTATCAAACGACCGATCCTAAGTTTTTTTTTCAGTTTTTGAAAACAAAACAATACTTTGCAAAATAAATATTGCTGATTAGTGGTTTGTTTTAGTTTTCAACTAGCCAAAATGGCGTCTCAAGTTTATCGCACAAAGAAAAAATTTTAAGAATCAAAGTTTGTGAAAAAATTGCTATATTTGCTCTATTGAAGGAATCGAGTCCTTGTGGGTGTCATCATCTAGTGCGAATAGAAGCCGAATGTTTTTTCATTCGAGGTACAACTCTGAGAGAACTGCCCGCAATCGTACCGCAATCGTGCCTCTGCGGCGCCGGCCGGCACCGCAGAGGCACTATTGCGGTACGATTGCGTTACGATTGCGGGCAGCCACGATCTTGCCGCAATAGCCCCGCAATCGTACCGCAATAGCGCCTTCGTCTCAGCTTTGGCGCTCCTGCTGAGCCTATAATTTTGTTTCCAAGCGATTTCTGCTATCACTAAGTCATTATTGGCCACGTCTTCTTGATTCTTACACAATCTCCACTGAATAAAGTATCTTCCCGTGGCCCATAGATTTAATTCACTTTCAGTAGCAATATCCACACACTAGACGCCAAAGAATCGGCTGCCTAAAACACGAATACGAGCTGTGTAGTTACGTTGGCACTATAGTTCACGAGAAAGCACAGCTACATGGTATTACATGCAGCTATTTGTTCCTACATATCTATTCTCCGATGAACTTGTGTCTATTTTGAAAGTCTATTTACTTTTGGTATGGAACGATTACACTCAATTTTTTGTCACAGTAGAATTAATAAAATTTGTATTGCTTCCACAGAGTAATTCAGGTTTATCCGAATGAGACTGCTTGCCCACGCGGCCGGTGGGCATGTTGACCGGCCGCCGCGAAAGTCACTTACCTAACAATTTCAAAGCTCAAAACAATTTGCGACGTTTAGTCTGACGTTTTGTTTGCAGGGCGCAAAACACACCAACAGGCGTGAATACATGGTTTTTTTTCAAAGAACTTTTTTATTCGGCTTTCAAAAGTTCTATAGGGACGTTTCCCAATTATCCTCTACATGGAGAACTTGCCTACTGAAAAAAACATAGAAAACTAGAATACGGCTTTCTATCGTGGACACAGCCTCTAAAAAATTTAGAAAAAAATCCGCTTCTACCTGGAAACACACGCGAGAGAACTATGGGACCTCGGCTTCACACAGAATGCGCATATTATAGAACTCAGGTTTGTGAATTCAGGGAAGTGTGGTCGAATGTGCTCAAAAAACTCAAAAGTTCAAAGCTCAAAAAGCTTCTTGAAGGCACAGTCCAACCTCAGGGGTAAAATTTGATATTATAGTCCGCTCACCGTGAATAGCAACCCTGCCAAGCGCGAGATCTCAATTCGCTCAAATAAGTGAGAAACTACAGGGAAAATGTCGACCCCGCCCACGATACCCCCAAACCCTAACCGCGCACACCATCCCGGAAAGGGAACCCAGAGTTCTGCTATTGTACGTTTTGCCTTTGAGCATTGCCATACAAACCGACTTTTCCGTTCACGAAGATTTTAGTTCTCTATTTGAAGCAAAACGCCTAATTAAGTTTTTAGGGTATTAGGGGCGGAGCCGACCTTTTACCTGTAGTTTCTGACTTATTTGATGGAATTGAGATCTCGCGCTTAGCAGGGTTGCTATTCGCGGTGGGCGGATTTTAATATCAAATTCTACCCCTGAGGTTGGACTGAGACTTTAAGCTCAAAAAATTATTCTAAACTTTCACGATAAAAAATGATTCAAAACTTTGTCAACATAAACCCTTATAAGACTGAGGAGGATTAATGTGTCAGTGTTTCCCTAAGAGAGGTAATGATTTTTGAGAAAAGCAAGAGACACGCTTTTGTTCCAGCAGAACTGAAAGACGAAGACGAGTGAATGAGAAGCGTGGCAAGCCGGGTTGAGTGAATCGATAAATGGCAAGGCTGGTTTCAGCAGCACTGTAATTTTGCCGCAGTAGCTCCGCAATAGTACCGCAATCATTGCGGCGCTATTGCGGTATTTGACACAAGTGCGAGCCCACTGCATCGTCATTGCGGTACGACTGCGGAACTATGGGGACTGCGGCACGATTGCGGTACTACAGCGGCCAGTTCTCTCAGAGAATACCCGCGCTAAGTTTTGTAAAAACTGGGAGCATCTGGCAAACTTGGCAAAAAAAGCGTCCGATGCATGTAACTTTTTTGAATGAAGACTTTTTTGAGTTTTGAAAACGCTGTCATATTCACAGATCAAATCGCTACCTAACCATACGACTTTTAAACCGAGATTCCCTAAAATCGGTTTGTTTTTGAAGAAAATAGTTTTTGCAATGGGTTTTCAAAAACGTCGCGCGCGCGAAGTGCGGCGAAACTTTGAGCAGTATTTGTGCAAGTAATAGAGGAGCAATCTTTATGTTTTCTCCATAAATTAGGTGTAGGTGAGAGAGTCTCAAGGTTGGTATTGGTTGAATTTTCGAAATCCTTCATTAAACACGCTTGAGGACTACCTGAAAAGTCGGACTTTTGTTGCGAAAACCTTGGACTCTAAAATGAAGGATTTCGAAAATTTAACCAGCATAGACGTTGAGATTCTCTCACCTGCACCTAATTTATGAAGAAAACATACAGATAGCTCCTCTCTTACTTGTACAATTACTGCTCTAAGTTTCGCCGCACCTCGCCGCGCGCGACGTTTTTGAAAAACTATTGCAAAAACGATTTCCTTCAAAAACAAAACAATTTTAGAGAACTTTGGCACAGAAGTCACATAATTATGTAGCAATTTGATCTTTGAATATGATAGCGTTTTCAGAATTCGAAAAAGTTTATATTATATTATATTGTTATTTGTTAAAAAAAACAACTTCGGCTCACAAGTCACATAATCAGGTAGCAATTTTATCCGCGAATATGATAGCGTTTTCAGAATTCAAAAAAGTCTTCATTCAAAAAAGATACATGCATCGGACGCTTTTTTTGCCAAGTTTGCCAGATGTTCCCCGTTTTTACAAAACTTAGCGCGGGTATTGTAGATTGGGCGATTCTAAAGGAGACGAGTATCGACAGATATGATTATTCACTACTGCTATTGCTCTATTTATTCAAAAGCAAACTTCTAAAAATAAAAAGTTTTACGGGAAGAAATAAAAAGCCTGGATCAGTAGGAGAAACCGAATATAATATTACGCCTTGCCAAAACAGCGTGAACAGAGAAGATTTTTTTTTCGAAAACCGCAGTTATTTCTGCATTAAGTGTTCACTGTGCTCACCTTGGGTGGTGATTCAGTCAGGTTTCAACACTTTTATGCTCCTATGATCGGTTTTAACCGCTACCAATACATATATGCACATGCAAGTAACTAATACGTGGGTGTAACCCTAAGCCCCGATCGCCGTTGTCGCAACGCGAACCCCGCGGCGCCGCGACCTAATTGCAGCGGCGAAGGGTTCGCATCGCGATCAGTCCATCGCGGCGAGACATTAATAGTTGGAATCAACATTTCAGAGAGTTACAGAACAGTTCCGAAAATGTTGCGAACACATTAGGGCATGAAGCTGCGCAAGTTACGATCACGATTTCAACAATTAACGGAAGACTTCGATAAGTTGTTGAAATTAGTGTTCGCAACATTTCTGAAATCTTCAGAGCAACCACCACCGCTGCCTTTACCGAGTTGAGCAAGCGGAAAACTTGGAAAATCTGTTAATTGAAGAATATGAAGAAAATACTTCATGACTTTTGGCCATTACAAACGGCAACCCGTTCTCGCCCTTTCAGCTCCTTTTTTTTTCATAATCGCCTTCAATCTCAAATATTTTCAAACCTGACGAACTACCTAGGAATACATGGGGTACGCTACTCTAGAGAAAAATGCTTTCTAGAATTAAAATCCACAGTTTTTCTTCCCCAGAAAAGATTTATTGGAGACCAGGTTTTCATTGGCTCTAAAATGAATTTGTGTTGCTCACGTGGGAGCTATCCGGCGACTAGAAACCCTGCGTCGCGTACCTTTCGGGAAGTATGGTTCCGGCCTAAGCCTCACTCATTCGTTCATTCATTCAACGACTTTATTATGAAAATAAAGAAACATGCATACGTATGTGAGTGAGATTCCTTGTTAAAGAAAAAGGATGCATAACAAAGGCAGAAATAAGAACCCCGTAAGGAAATAGCTTTTTTCGACAACCACTGGGAGCGGGAATATACTGTTGGGTCCGTGGCTTACCTATTCAAGAAAAAACATTTAAACCTCACATGCGGCTGGCGCGTGCGCTCTAAATCTTAACGACGGCTGGCGGTATGGTAAGGCGCTGTTCATACTACTCAACGCCAGCACGTGACGCGTGGGCGTGGCGTTAGAATATGAATACTTTCCAAGCGCGTGACGCGCGTGCTGCGCTTGTGGAGACTAGGAATATTCCAGGGCGGCGCCATTGCGGAAAGGATATAAGCGAGTCTAACTTTTGCAAACAACCAAATTCTGTACACGCGTTCACCACTACGACAGCAGAGGATAGTAATGGAATTAATGATCTAGAAATGGAACGAAATTCATCATCATTTAGTAGTGAAAATGGTTTAAAACCCGTTACGACCATCGCCGCCATGGCGGAGCGGGCGTCGCGCGCGGGCGATACGTCGGGCCTTTTATACACAAACACCACGCCCGCGCGTGCCGCGTTGGCGGTGAGTAGTATGAATAGCGCCTAAGCTGATCAGGCCCGAATCTATGATAATCGCCGGTCCGCTATAGCGGGCCGGCGCACGCGACCGCCGGGTCAGCCGCGGGTGAGATTTAAATTTTTTCTTGAGGATGCAAGCCACGGACCTAACTATATACGTTCGCTGGAATTCCGGTCCACAATTGCGGGCCACGGCGGCAGCAGCACGCAATTTAAAGATTATTCGTGGTGGACAACATCCCGGCATCGCTACCATCGTTCACAGCACATTTCACTTGCGCTGCGTGTCGCAACGGCTGTGGTCCGCAACTGCGGACCGGAACTTTACTCCGGTATAGACCGTATTAATAGGCAAACTACTGGTGAAGGATGTCCACCTTACCATCACAGAGAAATGGCGACAGAATTAAAGGAGCTCTTCTTCAATTCGCGCCATTAAGGACCACTGTCACTGGTGCTGTCCAAACTAAATTTTTTCGGCAAACGCTGGACGAATCATTATTTTGTGACAGCATCTGCCTAGTGCTGCATCAAGGTTGCAATGGTGATGTTTTCGGACATGGTTGCTACACCTTGGCAAGCTTATAGCTATTTTGAATTCCGGAAGGTGCAACTATAGCCTTTTTGTCGGTTCATCATGGTGTTGGACAGCAAGCTGTAAACGTAGCCCTCATCTTGGTCCGCAATTTTCCTTGGGTGACCTGATAAGTGCGTGGGGCTTTAATTCACTCCTACACATGCTTTTAGCCTGGTTGTTATGGTGGACCTATCATTTTGATGCGCTCTGTAGATCATACCCAAAGTAAAACTGACGGTTACTTCATTACTTACCGTCAGGTACTGCAGTAATACATCTTCCACAACTGCAGTAGATTCAGATGCACATAGCGCGCCTCTGTCGGTTCGCTGCTTCGTTCGCTTGGAAGCGTTATATGAAAACTGCGTTGGCTATGCCAAAAAACGATTCTGTGGTACTAAGGAACTTCTCGTTGCCTATACTGGTAAAATCAGACAAACTTGTTATCAACTTCAAGGTAAGACTAGTTCGTTTTTGTTTTTGCCTTCCTAGAGACCACCCCTACGGGACCCAACAGTTATTCTTATTAACCCATTCACGACCACGCCTAATTTTAGGTGTAGGTGGCTGCACGTTCGGACCGCGTGCAATATTGCGTCACCGTATACAGTGTCCCACCGGTGGGCCACTTTTGCTCGAATGGCACGCCACCAGACAATCGATTTTCGTTTTTTTTTGTGTATCGTACCACTGTCGACGTCAAAATCATGATGCCAAAGTTTTTGCTTCCATAACTCTTTCCTTCCAGTGAAATGGCCTACTAAATTTTGACTGTGTAGATTAGACAATCCACAAAATCACGTGAGTTCGTTCAACTCTAGCGTTTTGAAACATTAATCATCGTAGATTACCATGATAGACATTCTTCTGTTCTTCAGTTGACAGGAAATGCTTGGTGAACTCATAATTTTTCAGATTTGCACTATTTTTGATTTAGGTACTCCCCCGCTCTTGCGGTCTATCGCATTCCGACGCGAGTTTTTTTTTGTAGTAAACATTTCAAGCATTCATTTTGGCATTAAGACGTAGAAAACACTCCTCAATTTTTCATATTGACTGGGAATGCTGAAGGAAATTACGTTTTTTAGATCTTCGCCCATTTTTTTTTCCTGGCCACCCCCTCACCTCTCCGGTTTGGCGCCTTCTTTGGATTTTTTGTATAAAGCCTTCTTGAGCGTTCGTTTCTCTTACATTTGGACGTAGAAAATAGTTCCATTATTACATATTGACTAGGAATGATTAGTGTAAAAACCGTTTTATAGGTTTTCACTCGTTTTCTGCTCTGGGACGTCCCCATTTTTCTCGTCCGCTCCTCTCCAAGGTAGTTTTAATCGAAGATGGAGCCCCGGCCTACGATGGTACACCAACCATAACCAAGCAGCACTTTCAAAAAAGACCCTAATGATCTCAACATTGGTGATCTTTACATAAAATAATTTCTGTGAACAAAATACGGGCGAAGGAAAAGTCGATTCTTCAGACTCTGCGGGGGGGGCAAGCGCCGGACAATAGAGCCCGTTTTCGACTTGGGGGAGCGACAGCGCAGGCCTCCCCCAAGGGGGGCTTCAGGGGAGGCCCCTGCTCTCCTCCGGCGCTTGTCCCCCCGAGAGGAAGAGAGGGAAAAGAAGGGAAGAAGTCGTAGAAGGTAGTTTACGACAATAGAGACCAGAGAAGGGATCTATCACGTGCTCGACTGGTATAAAACACGCCTCACCTCATGGAGAGCCGCATTCGGCCCAACAGGGCCGGCCCTGGACGGCGACTTCGAGTCACTGTGAGAAAGGGATATTTTTGGAGGAAAGCGGAGACGCTTTCCGGGGAGGGGGGACGTCACTGCTCCGGTGTCAGACGTCACTGCTCCGGAGCAGTGACGTCATGGCTCCGGGGCAGTGATGGGGGCTTCAAGGCAGTGACAGGGGGCTTCAGGGCAGTCACAGGGGGCTTCAGGGCAGTCACAGGGGGCTTCAGGGCAGTCACAGGGGCTTCAGGGCAGTGACGGGGGCTCCGATCAAGCCAATTGTCACCCGGCGGTAGCTCCCTGATTGGGGGCAAGCGCCGGTGCCCGGAGGGTTGCCCCCCTGAAGAGCTGCGCTAGCCCCCTCCAGTGTATGAGTCTCTACGCGGGATGGTGCGCAATATCAGTAATCATATTTCTGTGATATATTAAATAGTGTTATACGATTTGACCACTCTTAGAAGTAAGGATTGTTTCCCCAGTAATGGGGAAAATAAAAAATTCACCATTAATTGCTTGTAAAAATGCGATCTGTACTGAAGTTTGCGGTTTTTGACCTCGCTGCAATCGAAGGGTCAGACATATTGTAGTGGAGAAGCTGCCAGCGGACCACCAAGTTTATAGTCACTCTCTCGAATAGGTTAATACATAGACCATAAGTAGGTTTAGAAATTCCTTCATGCGGTGGAGAAATCGATTTTTGAAAACAGTGTCCCACCGGTGAGACACGCGGTCCGATGTGGTAGTCAACGCGTGTCCCACCGGTGGGACACGCGGTCGTGAATGGGTTAAAGGCATTGTTCACGATAAACTTCATCCTCGAATTTTCTATGACAAACGCTTCTCTTGGCTCTCAGAAGCAGAACAGCATCGAAGAAACGGGATGAAAAGCTACCCAGGAGCCACAAAACAGCTTAGAAAAGTGGGCAAACCCCGCTCCGTTTGGCAAGTCCGGCCCCTTTCCTCCCCTCGACGTGAACAATTGAACACTCGAGATCGTAAGATGAGCGATGGTTTCCGATCAGAAGCCCCGTTCTTCCCTTAATTCTCAACTTCTCTTTTTACTCAGGTCAGCTCGCATACATTGGCTGCAAAAGACGGAAGTTACATGAATCGGACAACTCGTCCACTATGCTTCCCTAGCTCAGTTTTTGAGGAACCATAACTCCGTTTCTAGAAGGTTTTGTACGATTCCAAGAACATCATTGGAATCAGCACGGGACCGTTTTCCAGATAGGCAGAAGAACAGAAAATCAATTCTTATCGTGAACACTGCCTTTAAAGGCACAGGACACCCAATAAATTAATTTTCAGATTTCGTGCAGATCTTGGAGAGAGTCACACGCTGATCACAGCAGTATTTCTAAAATCGTTCAAGACCCCCTTTGAACAGAGTTATGGCTCTTCGAAAACGCCTATGTTTTGAGGGTTAAAAATCGGTGGACGAGTTGTCTCAGGCCTATATTTCTCTTCAATCGCAATCGTTGCGCGAGAGCGAGACAGGATAAGGAAACAGTCCGGCAATGGACTGAAGAACGACGACTTGTTGGAAATCATCCATCCATCGAGCCGATATCGAGTTCAAAGATCTGTTAGGGGGTCGGGCCTGTTGTGATGAGCGAGGGGAGTCGGGCATGTGGTGGTCTCTTATATCTCGCTTATTTGGAGGAATTAAGATCTCGCATTTGGCTCGTGTTATACAGGAGGGGTCTTCTACACAATTACATGAAAATCTCGAAATTCATATCTGAGGGTGTGCTGTGCATTTAAGGCAGAGTTCTGGATTAAAATTCTTCCTCAGTTTGTGGCAGAAATCGCAATTATGGATGGTTACTGTGAGGATTCTGCCGAAAAACGATTTTAGCGGATTTTTTTCGGCAGGGCCTTTTCATTAGTGGGCATTCTTGTTGTTGTTTCATGATTAAATGTTCAGCAAACTTTGGATTCCTCTCTCGTCTATAATGAAGCTGTGTTTGGAGGAGCTACAGGAAACGAAACCCCGTCGAGCAAGGAGAGTCTCTACAGATGGAGTGAACTTCTCCTTCTCAATTTCTCGCTGTCAACTTCCCATCGAAATGAAGGTTTTTAGGGTTTGAAGGTTTCTCTGTTGTCATGGAACATCGATGGTCCTGATAAAAATGGCCTTGCAGAACGAGTAACAGCTGTGCACGACGTAGTGAGAAAGTGAGATTCTTCAGTAGAATACCGCTCATACTCACCCGATTCTCGGCACCGAGGTTGCTGTACGGGCCGCTGCTCTAGGTCTCCGGGTCATTGTTGTTGCTGTCCATGCGAACTGGGAGTTGCTCGAACAGGAGCAGCAGTGGCCCTGAGATCGGTGAAACGAGTCCAGCTGTCGTGCGACTCCGATTCCTGCGCTGAGAGAATATCTTGCGATCGTTCACGGATAGAATCCCCTCGGTTTCTGGAAGGGTCCGAGAGGATGCAAGCACGGGTTATCGCGGGACGACCGCGAGATTCTGCCAGCCCCCACCTTTCTACTTCGTCCGATAGTCAATGCACCCACGGTTTTTCACCACGATGAGTGTTCTCAGGCTGTAATGCCGGCTGAGGGGGCAGGTAATACCGGCGAGTCCCGGTATTCACTGCTCCCTTAGCTGGGGCCGAATTCATGAAGGCGAGGGGTTGGGGTAGGGGTAAAAGCGCCGGCACCTTTGATGAATACCCGCGAGGGCGAACGGTCTCGTAGCCGAGCAGTGTCTCATTTTCCCCAGCCTCTTGGTGGGGTTGGACGTGGGCACGACTGGTTAGCGGTCTTCCGCTCGCACAGGGTAATCATCAAAAGTGCAGACGCCTTTACCCTTACCCCAACCACGCGCGTTCATGAATTCATCCCCTGGTGGAGCGCTTACCCGGCAAATGGTGGGCCCCTCGCCCCGCATTCACTGCCACCTCAGCCGGTATATGGAGGTTCGCTCACTCGGTATTAGTTGCTTACAGTGTGAATGATATCGATCTGCAGAAGCTTATAAAACCCCCAATGCCCCCCCCCATTCCCCAGCAAATTCGAGCCCGGCTCTTCGTCCCTGAAGCGGCAAGCCTTACCTTGCTTCAAAATTCATGATCTGACCCGCTGTCACGTCCCCACGGTCACAGCGAACCGTAAGAGGTGAGGGGTCAATGATCCAAATCGTGTGGATGACCACCCGTTCGAATGTCATCGCCCGAATCAGCTCGAAGCCCATTTTGCCCGCGCCGTACATGAGCCTGGTTCGCTTTAGTGTCTGCCCGATCACCCGGTGTTAAGCTCCGCCGTGGATCTATGTCCGCCCGCTGACCCGGTAAGACGCCCCGCCCTAAAATACGCTGCCCGCTCAGCCGGCGAGCCTACTTTTCCGCCCGCTCTGCCAGCGTTATTATCTGAGTTGTCTATCAGATCAGCACGAATCTATAATGTATTTGCCGGGGTCGTATTTTGCGCTTCTTCACAAGTCTGCACAGCGTGAGGGCTCGGGACTGTAGGAAAACCACCACGGTAGTATTGCGATAAACTTGGTATCGATCGTGGTATATAGAATCAAAGTACGAGCACGAGAATGTTAACGAATGGGTCAATCAGGTAACTATCGCGGGACTGACGCCGATAACGGATCGAGGGGAAACGAACAAGGTATCCTCTATAAAACTTCGTAATTCACATCATTCGAGGCGCGAGCGGCGCGCGCGAAGCCTGGGTCTCCATCTGCCCTCCGCTCTCTCACTGTCTCTAACCTCCGCTCCGCACCTGCACGCGTAGGAACCATGTGAATTTCGCCGTCTTATTGCCTGTACCATCGCGGGAGCATCGCGGCACTAGCGCGCAAGATTCTCTCAGAGTGTTTGCTGCTGCTCGGGGCCGAGAATCGTCTGGATACGTTTTGGTCAGAATGCATGCGAGGTGCGTCGTCGCGTTTCTAGCGCCCCTCTTCCATAACTCCCTTTAAACTCAGTGTTTTTCGTATCTGAAAATACAGTTAGGCTCCTCGTCCTGATGAGACGGGCGATTCAACGCTATAATGATTGCTGAGGTTGAAGTTCTAGAAAAAGGTTTGCGAGGAAATTTTTGTATGTCATGCAGTATGTATACAAATACTGTTTCCGGCTGCTTAGCGCTATGTGTGCTGTATAACGATCTGGATAAATGAAATATAAAGCTTTTTTGATCAAACTTACACCTTGAGTTTGATCAAAAATGCCGTTGATTAGCTCTGTTCACCAGAATAGTCCATGTTTTCATGTTAGAGAAAGACTGAAATTTAAGCGAGCCTCAAAAGAAGGGCGCCACAAGCGCGAAAAAGCGTAGCTACATGCATTCTAACGAAGGTATACGAGGTATTGTAGTTTGTAGAAAAACTTCCCAATCAACCAAGAAGCTCTCAAAGGTTTATAAGTTTGAGAATTTCAGGGTGAATCCATATTTTGTATTTCTCCAAGAAGTTGTCGATCAACAGCTGCCGACAATCAAGAGTTTATCTGATCAGTACACCATATTCTATTTGAATAAAAGCTTCCCTCACTACACGGCGATACTTGCCAGAAAGACGTTCAACGTTCTACGGTGGGTTTCTTTGCTCTGAATCGCCCTGAACCAAGAAAGCATGAGGACCAGGGATGTGCGTAATTTCGACTAACGACTAACGAGCTTTTTGGGTGTTACGACTAACGAAATTGAAAATATATTCGTAAGCAATCCCAAATTTCGTTAGAAAATCAATCGGCATTTACATCGCGCTCCAACCCAGGGATTGCATCAGGATTGACACAATCCTGTTGGTTTTTCGGAGAGGAAGGTACAAAATAAACATAGCCTTCGCAGTTCTGAAGCCCCCATATTATGACTCCAACCGAATGTTGCGCAAGGTTAGGGGCAGCACTTTTGCGACTTCGTGGCAATCGCGCGACTTAATGGTAGGCTCACTGAACCGGTTCCGACACTGACCGGCTCCAGCGGAGATTTTAACAGAATGCATCAAACAAAGGTGATACGAGGACTACGTTAGGCACTAGCGAACCGAGGTACTTATTGCTTTTACACAACGATATTCTAATACTAGCAATGGTGTGCGAAGCGGTTTGAGAACGGAGGATTTTTAATTTTTTTTTATGAAACCGAAATTTTCGCGGTTCCAAAACAGAGAAGTCTTAATAAAACCTAGAATTTATTTTCTGGAATGTCTTTTTCAGCATAACGTTATGCATGAGGCAGCTCTTCAAAATATGGAAATAGGTTTTGAATCAGGCATAAAACTTGACGGAACTCAAGCAAAAATCAGTATTGGCAGTTGCAGATGCGAGAGGAGCGATTGTCCGCGTGTCACACGCCCTACTTCGCAGCAGACGGTTGCGTTGCGGCGATTACTGAGCAGCCGCTTGCACTATCTCTATCGGTCTACAATTACCGCTATGCGACCGCCCGCAACAAATCGGGGTCTTGTGCATTTCGCCATGTAATCGATTATATCGGGCTGTACCTGCAGGTCACAGTTGCGCATTATCGGGAACTGTTATCCGATAATTGGATGGTAAAGGGCGCGTTCTCCAAATTTTAGACATCGTCAGTGGCTGAAATTTACGCATGGAAAAAACCGAAGAGTTCAGGATTCCCTCGGTTTCTCATATTGCTTCTTCTTTCATAAAAAAGGACACAAATCTATAAACACGTGCCCTTGAGTATTAGGTTTTCATACATCTTTTTCATTATGTATATTTTGGCTTCGAGTTTAAATCAGGTTATCTAACGATGAATGCTCTGTGTGTTCAATAGCCATGAATGTTTTGGAAAGCAAGCATTCCCTCATGCCTTACTTTTTCTTCTCCTAAGAACTTTTTTCTGCCTCATCTGTGCTGATTTTCAAAGACTAGATGTTTAACGACTAACGACTAACGAGGGTTTTGGTCGGTTGAACGACTAACGACTAACGAATTGCAAAAGTTCTATTACGCACATCCCTGATGAGGACATGACTTCACATCACTTTGCCAGCGCTCATTTTTAGTCATGAGGAAATCTACTACCAAAACTCTCCACAGGGACGAGCACTACAAATGTTGGAGGTAAGCGAATAAATGGAGTTTCTCTGATGAAATTTGCCGCGAACATACCATGTATTGGAGGTCGCATACTCAGAAAAATGAAGACAAATTACTTGTAAGATAAGAGGCCCAAAACAAGTTACATGTAACATATCTAAGCCGATGTAAGTTATTTGTGACCTATCTCAGGTTATTTAAGTTACATGCAACATATCTTTGGCACACCTCAGAAAAATGAAAACAAGTTACTTATAACGTAAGAGGCCGAAAACAAGTTACTTGTGACATATAAAAGCCGATGTAAGTTACTTATGACTTATCTCAGGTCATTTAAGTTGCATGCAACATATCGACAGCACACCGCGTGCAGTGCCCCTCCGATATGTTACACGTAACTTGAATGGCACATGTATGACGCACTTCATGGGGTCAGGCTTAGCACAGGCATTGCTGTTGGTTTAAAGGCAGCGTTTACGATGATCATCCTCGTTGACTTTCCAAAATGATAGACGAGAAGGATCCCAGGCTCCCAATGTCGAAAGAAGGGTAGAAAACGAGCCAGGAGCGGAAAATAACGGCTGCAAACAAGCGTTTTGGTGCACCATACACGCCTGATGCCCCAGATCCGCCCCCTCGGAATGAAGAAATGAAGACTCAGATCGCAGGAATGATCAAGTCAAGGAAGTGCTGATAAGTGAGCTGATCGCTTCATTGCACTGATAGGTATCATCCTTCTAGCCGTCAATTCCTCCACGCTCAAAAATCAACGTAAACAAGAGAGGGCCTATTTTTGCTCAAAAACGCGTCTTTCGTGTCCTTTTTAAGCATGCCTTGCTATACAGGGTACCAGACCTTCCGTAAACCGTGGAGATATTGGAAGTGAAGTTTATCGTGAACACTGCCTTTAAGTTTGGGGTTGTTGACCGCACACTAGCAGGGAGGGCCACGCACAGCGCTTTCTGCTTAGTTCGTGGTCCGGGATGCTAGAGGGCGCGTTTTCTGCATCGAATGTGGTCTGTGTCGTGTGATGGCCACCCACAGTGAATATATAAATGCAAGTTACATGTAACATGAGTGTAACTTACATGTAGTATAAATGCAAGTTACTTGAGACATTCAAGTAAGTTACATTTATATTGCAAGTAACTTGTTTTCATTTTTCTAAGTAGGCTAGTGGCAGCCCTCTATCTACGTCTCTGACTGTTGTCTATTTTCCTCTGACACGCCGCTCTGACGCACTGTTGCCCAAAACTGCCATTGTGCAATCGTGGTTTGCGTGATTGCGCGTCACAGTGGTTCGCCATTCTGAAAAATATTGCCGCGATCCCCGCGACTCTCCCGCGACCCGGAACTCTTCCGCGATCTTACCGCAAATTGGTAAATGAAGAATGGTCCGCGGTTCTGCACCGCATCTCCACCGCGCAGGCGCCGAGCAGGAGTAGTTACGATTGAGTCGCAGCAGTATTTGTCAGAGTCAGGGACCCAGAAAGTGAGCTGCCACTATCATTTCCCATCGCCAATCACAGCCTTCCGCTCCACCCCGTTTTTTCCGCCTTCCCGCGACTCGATTGCCTATCGTCCACCGTCCCCGCCTACCGCGAACCCACTGGGGCGGCATGCACGTACGCAGCGGGTTAGGTTGGGGTTAGGCAGGGTTTGAAGCGTCGGCGCGTTTGATGATAGCAGCGCGAGGGCTAAAAGGGGGTTTGGCTAGCACTGAAAAATCATTCCCTCGCAAACCCTACGTAGGAGGGTGGGGCAGCCAAAACCCCGTTGAGACCCCAACTATTGATTATCTCCAGCACTCGCACAGCAATCATGAAACGCGCCGACGCCCCAAACCCTGCCCAACCCCAACCTAACCCGCCGCGTACGTGCATTCCGCCCCTGAGAATCAACCTCCAACCTCGTACCCCACCGTCTCTTGGCTTGGCCATATTAAGTTCCGAACCGCGCGGCATAGAAGAAACCGTCTATGATGGAAGAAATCCTCGATTTCTTCCATTTTGATGGGTTTTTGCTTCGACTCAATCTTAACCCTTGTTGCCTTTTGCCGTGTTGAATCTAGGTTGAGTAAAAGATTAAAACAGAAAAAAATCACTCATTTTTAAATGTTCTTAAATTCAGTGTTCACCATGAGAAAGTTATGTGTTTTTTCGCAGAGACGTAAACTTTGGTTTCCGCTCAGAAGTGTAAGTAAAAAGAAGGTACGACGAAAAACGGCGAGGAAGTGGGTTAAAACTCGTAGATCAGCCGACCCATTGGATCACCCTGCCCACGTCTTAACAGTTGCTTACTAAATTAACAGCTGCTAAAATTTTGAATACTTCTTATCTCGAAAGACTTTAACATTCAAGCATGTGTATTGAAACTATCCCATTTTTAAGGAATTTTTAGTAGAAAATAACAGAAATCTAACTTACTTATCTATAAATTTTGAAGCACGGAGTCATTTCCCTACGTTTCGATTTTCGAAATTCCGCAGTCTACTAAGCACACCAAACAGGCATAAGCGGATTTTTTAGGGTTTTTCTAAACAGTTTGTCTCGGAAGATTGAGGGGTTTTGGGGATTTTTTTTTCTATTATTTTATAAATTGCGGGCCTATCTACGCAAAAAAAACATTGAAAAATGAGATGCTGTCTGTATTGTGAAGACCGTCCCTAAATACGAGAAAAACTCAAGAGGTGTTCATAAAACTGATCTGATCGGCTGGTTTGGTGCGATGAAGCTCTAGGTAATCGCGTGTAGCGAGAGTGCGTCCGCAAATCGCAGAAGCTAAATATAACTTGAATAAGGGTTGTATGGGATCATACAGTACTCTCAGGATTTTCCTGTCAGTTTTCGATCCGAATTCTCTAATCGAAAATCTTAAATTTCAATTGTGGAATTCATATTCATAGTCGACACAGAAGTGTTCGTCGGTTCAGTGTACTCTTGTAGTGAGAATTAGCATTCTCGAAGACTCATGGATATGTTTTTAGGGAACAGTTGGACAGCAGAAAATCTTCCTGCTCAACACGCATCTGGAGAGTTTGCCGAAATCTAGTACACAGAGGTTGCAATTGGTTTGCCATATTGTGTGGCCTACCCCTAAAGTACCACATTGCAGGATGGAACAATTCAAAATCGGCACGGAAGTAGAGAAGGATTTGATTACGCGATATCCGGATTGTCTTCTATTTTATGGCGGCGATTTGAATATCAGAGAACATGAGGTTGGGCCGGGCACTGAACTTCAATTCTGTAATTTGTCACGATTTCTAACAGTAATAATCATGAGTAGAAATAAACATAATCAGCTATACACAGCTGCAATAAGTTTTGGAGGGGGCCACGACGGAAAAAGTTCCTGCCTGACAGATGTCCATCCTCAAGTATTTTTGTGGAAAGTCAATTCTTCAGATGTCACAACTTCCTCGAGGTGTTGCGGATGCATGGGAGGCTTGTGGTGCTAATAAGAAGACGAAGTTCACTTGGGATGCGGTGGCGAATGACAACAAAAGTTGTTGTTATCGTACTAAACATAGGTGAGTGCTCTGCTCTGCTCTGTTGAATGGACTGATTCATTTCCTATCCACAAATTTCTCATTTAAGGTTTGATCGCATTTTCTGGTACGGACCGCTTTCCCTTGTGAGGTTTTCGCTTGTTGGTCAGGATAGGGTGGTAGACTGTTCGCGCTTTCCGTCTGATCATTGGGGCATTTTCTGTGAATTTTCGTAGTGCCGCCATTATCTCGCCTCCGATACAGTTGGTCCAGTTCGCAGTTGACTCGCCTTCAGGTTGCATGCTATAAGGTCAAGCGCCTACTTCCTGCGATGAGCGACGCCGCATGGTGTTTATTATCGATCGATATAGCTAAAGTACAGTGTCGCGTATAATGGGAAGTATGGAGTTAAGATTTCTGAAATTTAGCGACTTTTCTTCCTCAATTTACAGTTAGCGCTTTTAGATGTCGCTGCAATTTATTTTGAATGCTGTTCGTTTTGTTTTCACGACATTCTGTAAGACGCTCACTTGTTTATTATAGTCTATTTTCATATGTGTATGAAGCAGCTAACGATTCCATAAATGATTTTCGGCTTCCTACTGGTCGGAAGTGATTCCGAAATCCTAGACGACTTGTGAAAGCGTGTAGTATATTCAATAATAGCATGGCAGTTCCTCAAGGGATTCATGTAGGCAAGGTCCTCCTTGGCTGGAATTCATGAACGCTAAAGCGGTGGTCCCAGTAGGGTTTTTTTGGAAACGTTCGCAAACCAGCGATTCATCATCGCTAGGTTTGGTCAGGACTGGGCTACGCCTGGTTCCCACGTAACCTCACCTCCGAGGTGGTGGTTTGGTTTGGTTTGGTCCCAGCTGGGGCAGCTAACCAAACGAAACTCTTCCGGGACCCTATGTGTTCATGAATCCCAGCTCAGATGTTTAGTTATATGTGCCGGAAAGGTCTGGCAATCAGCGCTACCAAGATGAGATGGTGATTTATCTCTTAAAGCCAGCATAGAGCTTGTAAACTTAATTGAGATAACTACGGAATTAGAATCGTATGGCACAGAATACAACGCCCACGCATTTTTAAGCGTCGAAAACGGCCCTCAATTGCGCTACACGAGTGGGAAGTTGGCACACCCCTGTATCTGCCCGCCCCCTGTATTTGAGTCTCCTTTTAAAACAGGGGTGCTGGGTCATTCTCGCCGTCGGCGACGTTTGGTAGTGGTGGAATGGGTACAATAGGTAAACCACACACATCGACGACGGTGGAAATGGCGCAAATCCTGTGTTTTGGAGGAGGACGCAAATACAGGGGGCGGGGCTAACTTCTCACTCGTGTAGCGCCATTTCGGATCGTTTTTGACGCTTCAAAATGCGTGGGCGTTGTGTTCGGTGCCACACCATTCTAATTCTGTTGTTATCTCAATTACGTTTACGAGCGTGTATGCTGTCTTTAAAGGCATCGTTTACGCTGAAAAGCAATTTCCATTTTTCAGACTCAATTTCATGAATGAGCCCGGTGGACCACGTCGGTGAAGTTTCACGCGTCAAAAACATATGGTTCTGAAAATGGAGTGGTTGGAAATGACCATCCGCCACCAGTTTTCATCAACCATCTAGCACAAGGAACAGAAGCGCCATCACAGGCGTAGATTGTTCAGCATTTGAAATTTTCAATTCGGGAAATTCTAACATCCAAACTTGCCCAATGAATACGTCTTTTTTTAGGATAAGTTTCAGTGAACGAAAGGCAAGAGAAATTCACCCACTTAATAAGTTTAAGGAAAAAACATATCCGACGTTTGTGAAAAAAACTTCCAATGTATTGCACCCGACACTCCGAAATTCACGGAGGGTTGGGAAGTGAATAATTCGAGACGTTTCAAAACGAGTTTTTTTTTGCGAAAGTTGATGGTTTTGTGGAGCCTTTCCACTCTTATTCTGTATGTCAGAGAATTGCCTGCGCGAAAACATGAAAAAATGAGATGCGGTTTCTTGCGCGTACGATGCCTTTAAGTTACATTGCCTTGGTTTCCCAAAACGTTAAACTCTGGTCTAGGGTAATAAGTGCGGAAATGATTAACAGGTTACAGTGACGGTAGGTAGAACGTGTTGAAATCAGTTGATACGTCGACTACTCGGACAGTAACACGGGTCGGATAGCGGGCGCATGGCGGGTCGAACAACACACTTCTCGTGATCTGTACAGCCATCGTCCCGGGATTAGCCAGACTTGGAGGTATTGCCAGGCTGACCAAGCGCCTGTTCTCAGATTGGAACTCCGGTCGAACCTATGCCGCTGATAGACCTGTCCGGAGTTATCGCTGGAGCATGGCAGGGGAATGGCGGTAAGGAAAAGGCTTGCCGGGCTGACCGCGGGAGGATATTTGGGGGCCGGTCGGACCAACGACAGCAATTGAAGTTTCTGTCGGATCGTGGGCACATGCGGAATTCGTCGGTCGGTTCGCCGGCAGCATTACAGCGTTGTCTCTATGCCGGGTTATTCTAGGACGATGGCGGTCCGATCGCGGGGTGGATGCTGTTCGGTCCGCCAAGCGCCCGCGATCCGACCTATGTTACTCGACCGAAACTCCGACTGAAACTTCAATGGCTGTCATAGGTCCAACAGGCGTCTTGACATCCTCCCGTGATCGGCCCGGCGAGCCTTCCTTTTACTGCTATTCGCCCGCAATGATTTCGCGATCAGCCCGAAGAAGCCTTTTACCGCGGTCGGTCCGACCGCTGTTACTGCCTGAGTAAGCAAGAGACGAGCTCAGTGGTCTCTCGGACTTGGGCAACTTTACCGTCAGCCTGTGTGAAGTTCATTTAATCGTGCATCGTACATGTCGCCGGCTAGCAGACTGGTCAAATAGGAATGGTTTCATCCACGCCATCCAATCGAAAAATTTACATTAGCCCGCGATCCGGTCGGAGTTGCAATTACCCCCCTTTCATACTTCGAAAACGGCGAAAAAATCGCAGAAATCCGCGAAAAAAATCGCTGGAATCCGCGATTTTTGTCGCTGTTATTACGGATTTCCCTAGAAACAGGCTAATCGTGCGAGGACCATCTGACATCACGGGTAGGGACGCAGAGGAATCTTTGTAGTATTGAAGGGGACGGATTTCGTTCACTTTCTGAGAGAGGTTTGCGCTCAGTAAATGCGCCTTCTCCTGTTTGGGGAGGTGAATGCACCGTACAATGCGACAAGACTTCAGGGGCGGCATGCATGAACGCAGCGAACGGTGTCAGGGAGCCGCTCCGCGTGCCATGCGCGCAGCGTCGAGCAACGGGGCGGCCCCGAATTTTGTGGCGTGTATTGAGGTGCCTGATTTTCGGGGCCGCCCTGTTGCTCGACGCTGCGCGCATGGCACGCGGAGCGGCTCCTGACACCGTTCGCTGCGTTCATGCATGCCGCCCCAGAAGTAGATCTCTGGCCACCGTACGGGTGCAGGACTTCAGTGGGAGTGTGCAGGACTTTGGAGGGAGTGAGCAGGAAGTGATAGAAAGTGTGCAGGACTTCAGTGGGAGTGTGCAGGACTTCAGGGGGAGTGTGCAGGACTTAGAGGGAGTGAGCAGGAAGTGATAGAAAGTGTGCAGGACTTCAGTGGGAGTGTGCAGGACTTTAGAGGGAGTGTGCAGGAAGTGATAGAAAGTGTGCAGGACTTCAGTGGGAGTGTGCAGGACTTTGGAGGGAGTGTGCAGGAAGTGATAGAAAGTGTGCAGGACTTCAGTGGGAGTGTGCAGGGCTTTAAGGGGAGTGTGCAGGACTTCAGTGGGAGTGTGCAGGGCGTGATAGAAAGTGTGCAGGACACCAGTGGGAGTGTGCAGGACTTAGAGGGAGTGAGCAGGAAGTGATAGAAAGTGTGCAGGACTTCAGGGGACTGTGCAGGACGTCACAGAAAGCGTGCAGGACTTCAGTGGGAGTGTGCAGGACGTGATAGAAAGTGTGCAGGACTTCAGTGGGAGTGTGCAGGACTTTAGGGGGAGTGTGCAGGAAGTGATAGAAAGTGTGCAGGACACCAGTGGGAGTGTGCAGGATGTGATAGAAAGTGTGCAGGACTTTAGTGGGAGCGTGAAGGAAGTGATAGAAAGTGTGCAGGACGTCATTGAAGATGTGCATGACTTCAGTGGGGGTGTGCAGGACTTCAGTGGGAATGTGCAGGACTTCAGGGGGAGTGTGCAGGACGTCACGGAAAGTGTGCAGGATTTTAGTGGGAGCGTGCAGGAAGTGATAGAAAGTGTGCAGGACGTCATAGAAAGAGTGCAGGACACCAGTGGGAGTGTGCAGGACGGGATAGAAAGTGTGCAGGACTTTAGGGGGAGTGTGCGGGACGTGATAGAAAGTGTGCGGGACTTCAGTGGGAGTGTCAGATGAACGACAACAGGAACCTGAATAACAAGCTGCACGTCTTTCTGCTGCGGGCTGTCCAGTAAATCGCAGCGGAAGCAGATTTGTGCACACTCTCCGAGCTGTCCTGCACTAGTATTGGGATCAGAATGTCATTTTTCCTAGATTCTCGGACCGGGCATTGCATGTGTTCATCTACAGTCTGTACGCATCGCATCGATACTGGCACGGATCGCACTGATGTGTTATAATATACGTGCACATAGTTTGCGCCAACGCAAAATAAGAATCGCAAAGTACGACTGCGATCCGTGCCCAGTGTAGATGGATAAATGCAATACCAAAAATATGATGTGGTTATCCCAATACTCGTACAGGACAGCTCGGAGAGTCCGCAGAAGTTTGATGCCGCTGCGCAGCACCAGACACTCCCACTGATGTCCTGCACACTTTATGTTACGTCCTGCACACTGCCTTTGATGTCTTGCACACTCCCACTGATGTCCTCCGCATTTTCTATGACGTCCTGCACACTCCCCCTAAAGTCCTGCACACTCCCTTTGAAGTCCCGCACACTTTCTATGACGTCCTGCACACTCCCACTGAAGTTCCGCGCACTTTCTATCATGTCCTGCACACTCCCACGGATGTCCTGCACACTTTCTTTGGTGTCCTGCACACTCCTACTGATGTTCTGCGCACTTTCTATGACGTCCTGCACACTCCCATCAATGTCCTGCACACTTTCTATGACGTCCTGCGCATTACCACTAATGCCCTACACACTCCCACTGATGCCCTGCACACTTTATGTTACGTCCTGCACACTCCCCCTAAAGTCATGCACACTCCCTTTGAAGTCCTGCACACTTTCTATGACGTCCTGCACACTCCCACTGAAGTTCCGCGCACTTTCTATCATGTCCTGCACACTCCCACGGATGTCCTGCACACTTTCTTTGGTGTCCTGCACACTCCTACTGATGTTCTGCGCACTTTCTATGACGTCCTGCACACTCCCATCAATGTCCTGCACACTTTCTATGACGTCCTGCGCATTACCACTAATGTCCTACACACTCCCACTGATGTCCTGCACACTTTATGTTACGTCCTGCACACTCCCCCTAAAGTCATGCACACTCCCTTTGAAGTCCTGCACACTTTCTATGACGTCCTGCACACTCCCACTGATGTCCTCCGCACTTTCTATGACGTCCTGCACACTCCCCTAAAGTCCTGCACACTCCCTTTGAAGTCCTGCACACTTTCTATGACGTCCTGCACACTCCCACTGAAGTTCCGCGCACTTTCTATCATGTCGTGCACACTCCCACGGATGTCCTGCACACTTTCTTTGGTGTCCTGCACACTCCTACTGATGTTCTGCGCACTTTCTATGACGTCCTGCACACTCCCCCAAAAGTTCTGCACACTCCCACTGAAGTTCTGCGCACTTTTATACACAATACTCTATGCGAGCTTAACAAAAATATGCTGCTAATAACTTCTCTAGGATGACGCTGTAGCGACAAGAATCATCTCAACCATTCTTCTCGCAAATCTTCAAGCTGCGAAAAAAAATCGCTCAAAATTTTTCGATTGATTCGATAAAACAACTATGAGCGAAATTCATCGCTGCAATCCGCTTCAAAAATCGCAGCTTGAACGTGCGATTATTTTCGCCAGCGATAAAATTCGCGATACTCTGGTATGCTTAACCATTGCATATCTGCGATTTTTTTCGCAGCTTTCGAAGTATGGAAGGGGGGTTAGGCCCCCGTCATAGTCAGTGGATCTACTGAGTCCCACCCGGTCGATACGCACCGAATTCGTGGCAAATGGGTGGAAAAAATCAACCCACTGAGTCCGACTGCGACCGTCTGATGCCCACCGCAATCCCCCCGGTCGATACTGATATTTCTCATGCGTACAAGGGCGGGGCCAATGCACCGACTGAGTCCCACTGAGTCCCACCCGGTCGATATAGGTGTTTCTCACGTGATTTGGGTGCATTTTTTTCGGCCGACTGCGACCTGCCGAGTCCCGCCGCATCTCGACTCTCATCGTCTGCGCTCTGCCCCACCTGCTGCTGATACGGAAATCAGATTCAGACATGTTGAAAACAAGAAAAATCAGCCACCAAACACGTTCCGATTCACAGCTGAGGTGTTAATCGTCACTATCAATTGCGTGTTTCGCAGAGGAGCTGGTTGGTGCTGGGGGCAACCGGACTCAGTGGGACTCAGCAGGTTTTTCCATCCCGGACTCATCCGGACTCAGCAGGTTTTTTGACGAAGTCTGACCGGGGCCTGACTGCTCTCGATCCGATCGACGAGCTCACATCGTTCCGCGATCATTCCTGATGAGCCTTCAGCATACCGCCATGCTCCCACGATCAGCCCGGAGAGGCTCTCAGCGCCATCAGTACGACCGGGGTTACCATCTGAGCAGATATGCTTGTCACATTTATTTCATTCGAGAAAGCAGGTGGTACTTTCGTGATTGTAGTGGATTCCGGTTCGCATTTGTGGACAACCGCAGTTGCGACACGCTGTGAAAGGAAATCCGCCTTGAAAATAGTTTTGGGTCCCAGCACGATAACATTCGAGCAGCATGCTGTAACAGCGAATGTCTGCATCTGCGCGCCGTATCCTCACTTAGGTATAGACAATACAGTCGGCACGGAACTTACTGAGACTTCGCGTTCCTTGTTGTGTGCTGGCGCGAATTCGGCGCACATACTGAGGCGATTCTCGTCCCCGAGCCACACTGAATAGGATTCGGAGCCGCCTGACAGTTCGGCTCGTTCCGCCAATCTCCGGGCTACTGCTGTTGCTGTTCGGGCCAACCGAAATAGCCCGGACAGCAACAGCAGTGGCCCGGAAAGCAACAGTAGTGGCCCGGACAGCAACAGGAGCCGACTCGCAGATTGGAAAAACGAGCCGAAATGTCAGGCGGCTCGGGGCCGATAACCGCCTAAGTATGTTATAGCACACGCGCGCCGAGTCTGTGTCAACGAACAATGAGTAACGTAAAGGATCGGTAGGAATCATGCCGACTGTGCATGTGTTGACACGGTAAACGCGTTGATTGCGGTGTTGCGAATTACATGAAGACAGCCGAAGATGGATGCCGCTTTCCTTTACGACTAAATTTTTCGGAGCGACTGCATAATATAAGTCCAGTCAGGAGATTTTAAACATTCAATGATCAATTCGAGTGAAACATTTCTAGTCGAGTATGTCAAAGGAATAAAAGTTTCCGAATATTCGAATAAACAAATAAATCGAAAAATTGACTTTTCGAATATCCGAATAAACAAATTATTCAAAAAATTTACTTTTCCAAATAGTCAAATAAATCAATTATCCGAAAATTTGACTTTTCCGAATAATCGAATTATTCGCATATTCGATTATTCGTTTATTCGGCCGAATATTCGTTTCCCGAATATTCTTTGACATACTCTAATTTCTAGAAAGTCATGTGATGCATACATGATTTTTTTCTTGTGTTAATAAGACGTTACCGGAAGAAAGCGAGAGACGTCGTATAGTTGGGTCCGTGGCTTGCGTTCAGGGACCCAACTATACGAAGAAAAAGCATTTACTGTGCTAATCTGGGCCAAATTCCGGTCCGCAATTGCGTCTCGACACGCTTTGCGGCCGCACGCTCCCGAGTCAGAAGAGCTTCCAGCGTCTGCTGACTCTAGGTGGGTTTTGGAAACTGGAAACTAAGAAAAATTGGAGAAAATTTCATAACAAATCCACATCGAGTCGGCTTTGGAACTGGAAACCCGACTGACTCGAGCGCGTGCGGCCGCAAAGCGTGTCGAGACGCAATTGCGGACCGGAATCGGGCCCAGATAAGCACAGTAAATCGCACCCGCGGCTGGTGTTGTGGTCGTGTGTGCCGGCCCGCTAGTCGATTCAGACCGAGAGAAGGGCGCAGCTGATCAGCTTACTACACTGCGTATCATAAAAATAGGACACCCCCTGAATTTATAAGTCTCGTGTTTGCTCGGCAAGATATTTTTTGTCAATACTACTGTGACCAGGATGTAGAATAACCCCCCTATACTCTGCTTATCTGGGCCGAATTCCGGTCCGCAATTGCGTCTCGACACGCTTTGCGGCCGCACGCCCTGGAGTCAGTTGAGTTTCCAGCGCCAAAGCCGACTCGATATGGATTTTTTTTCAAGTTTTCTTCAATTTCGTTTTTTTCAGTTACTTAAACCCACATAGAGTCAACAGATCGGCGGCTGCGGCGCTGGAAACTCTTCCGACTTGAATGCGCGCGGCCGCAAAGCGTGTCTAGGCGCAATTGCGGACCGGAATTTGGCCCATAGAAGCACAGTGCCTCTTTTGGGACAGATCGAATGTTTGTGCACTTTTCTTGAATAAGTTTGTGTTTTAGAGCGCGTATCAGAAAGATAAGACACTCCTGGTATAAATCGGATTTCTCGTTCAATAAAATTGTGCGACCACAAACCTAATGACCGATGGGCCTTCCTCGCACCTTAACTGCAACAAATACTCAATTTAATATGCTATCGACCAAGATAGTCGATTTGCTAGTTGATCTTGCTTCATTTCTCGGTTATGGCCTGTTGAAGGGCAGAAATCGAGGGATAACGTCGACTATAGGCTCAGACCCGAGCCTCCAAAATATCCTAGAGATCCTCCATTGGGTTGAGATCAGGATTGTAGACTAGACACTCTGTACAAGATAGTTTTTGTCGAAAAAAGAAGATCTTTTCCGAATTGTTCGAGTGAATTTTCACTTTGTTTTACCAGAAATTGCAACTTTGTCAAAGGTAGACGTCCCCAAGGGGTAAATGCTCTGACGAATTGAGGGATATCTACCATCGCAGTTCTTGACCCTAAATTGGACAGCATCTATCCTCGTATTCCTTTAGTAGCACTCCCCACCATCAGACTTATCGAGAAAAATTCGTTTTCGTCAGAAACCATAGCCTATACTCAAACACTCGGAGTAGCTGTATATGTACCAGGTTGTCCAATAATTCTTGTCCGAAAATTTCACCCTTTTTAATTTTTTTCAACTTTATTGAAAAACAAGTCTAATCAACAATATAATCACCACAGTTATCCACAACAGTGGCCCATCGATTGGGCAGGTCGCCGATGCCTTTCGCTTAGAACTCTGGGGGCTGCGACTCGAAAAAGTCGAAAATGTCGGATTTGAGGTTGTCGTAGTTGGTAAATTTTCTTCCGGCCAAATGGTGCTTCAGCGGGCGGAACAAGTGGTAGTCGGAGGGGGCGAGGTCCGGGGAATACGGCGGATGGGCAACCGTCTCCCAATCGAGCGTCGCCAACTTCTGCTGGGTCTCCTTCGCCACGTGGGGGCGCGCGTTGTCGTGCAGCAGGTGGACCGCGGCCCGTCGGGGACGCTTTTCTCGGATGGCGGCGGCTAGTTTCTCGAGCTGATGGGTGTAGATGGGTGACCGTCCTGTCTTACGGGAGCAGCTCGAGGTACAGCATGCCCTTGGTGTCCCACCAGCAGCAGAGCATGATCTTCAGAGGGTGCAGGTCGGCTTTCGGCGTCGTCGCCGGCTCTTCTCCGCCCGGTATCCAGACTGCACGGCGGGCGACGTTGTCGTAGAGGACCCAGCTCTCATCCCCAGTGACCAGGTCCTCGAGAAACTCCTTGCGATGCGGACGAAGGAGGAGGGACTGGCAGACGGCCACGCGGCTCTGCTTGTTGGCGTCCGTCAGACGGTGGGGGTCCAACGGGCCAGAACTTTGTGGTAGCCGAGTAAGTGGAGTCGATTGTGGATGGTGGACTTGCTGCAGCCGAGCGTCGTCGCCAGTTCACGGGTGGTGGCTTCCGGCTTCTCCTTGATACAGCGACGGATTTCGTTATCATCCACCGTAGAAGGCCTCCCGCTGTGCTTCCTGTCCTCGAGGCTCGTGTCGCCGCTCTCGAAACGATTGAACCAGCGGCTGACTGTGCGTTGGGACACTGCACCCTCCTTGCACGCTCTGCAGGCGACCGCGGTGCCCGTGTCGTTGCCCAGCAGCCAATCGTAGTACACGAACGTACGAATTCGACCTTGGTTCATTTCAGTTTGTACGGGTAGCTACATAGACGCGGCGACTGCGCCTTATATACCCCTAGCGTAGAACTTTGGAGAACCTTCTAGAAGGTTCTTACACTTGCCTAATATTATAACACTTCTAAGGAAAATTATAGAATTTTGAAAATTTTCGGACAGGAATTATTGGACGGCCTGGTACTTCAGCCGTCGGAATTGCGGTGGCAGATCTCCCATAACCTGTCATAGCATTTGCTCTTCAACTACGTCTACAGCTTTCGTTTGCCAGCAGATGGATGATCTTCAATAAAGTACCAGAGGATATCAGAATAACACCTACTTTCATTTCCCCAGGTTTTCGGGCGACATGGTTGGAGTTCTCAGCATGGAATCCGAAAAGATCACGTGGGCAGGTTTGGAGTCGGCTTCTATGCTCGGCAATAATTATCTTGTCCCGAGTGGCTAATCTACAGTCATTATCTCAACAAAATGAAGAATCTCTGGGATATTTAAAGGCAGCATACACGCTCGCAAGCATAGTCGAGATAACAGCATAGATAGGTCCGCACGGCCCCTACTATGTCGTCAACGACGTTTGAAGCGCTGAAAACTGTCCAGGATGACAATATTTGACAATGTTTGAGCAATCTTGCCTTCCACGCCCGTATTTTCACACCCCTTCGAGTAACAGAATGAGAATCGATACTTGTGAAAACGTGTAATAATTGAGTGATAGCACTATCAAATGGGAGTGCACGAGAGAAATAGCTTGGTTTACTTGAGTATAACATGTCTGCGTACTTATTGACTCTCGTCCACTTTCGAGAATGCCGCTCTGCTTTGGCTGACCTCTTGAAATGGAGGATTTTATCAGTGCACAAACATGTTATATTGAGGTAAATCGAGTTTTTTCTCTACTGCACTCCCTTTTTCTAGTGCTATCATTCTAAGTTATCACATGTTTTCTCAAGTATCGATTCTCATTCTGTTACTCGAAGGGGTGTGAAAATACGGGCGTGGAAGGCAAGATTGCTCAAACATTGTCAAATATTGTCATCCTGGACAGTTTTCAGCGCTTCAAACGTCGTTGACGACATAGTACGAAACTACGGAATTAGAATGGTATGGCACAGAACAACGCCCACGCATTTTGAAGTGTCAAACAACTCCACAATGACACTACACGAGTGGAGAAGTTGGCCCTGCCCTGTAATCTGCCTCGCCCCTGTATTTGCGTCTTCTTCCAAAACAGGGGTGCTGGACCCTTCCCACCGTCGGTGACGTTTGTGGGTGGTGGAATAGGTAAAATAGGTAAACCACACACATCGACGACTTTGGGAATGGACCAGCACCCCTGTTTTTGACGAGGACGCAAATTCAAAGGGGCGGGCAGATACAGGGCGGGGCCAACTTCTCACTCGTGTAGCGTCATTGTGGGTTGTTTTTGACACTTCAAAATGCGTGGGCGTTGTGTTCTGTGCCATACCATTCTAATTCCGTAGTTATCTCGATAACGTTTACGAGCGTGTATGCTGCCTTTAAGTTTGTCGGGTCTGAGCCAATGGCCGGCGATTTCTCTCGATTTCTGCGCTCCATCAGGCAATAGCCGAAAAATGGAGCAAAAATGGAGCGGGTTGCAAAGACTGATCAGCTTGGCCAAAAGTATACGAAATTGAGTATTTCTTGCAGTTAAAGGCAGGGTTCTCGATAAAATCGGTTGTTGTGCTATCCTCATGGAAAGGTAGATCTGGGCATCACAAAAGTGAAAATAAGTAAAAAATTGGATAAAAAACGCTCAGGAACAAGTTATCGCTTGGTGTCCTCCCGCCCCCAATTATCGAGATTTCTATAAATACCTGTTTTGTGAACTTTTATTTTGCTTCTAAAGTATATTTTGAGCATTTCTGGAGACTACTGCCTACTTTAACAGCAAAATAAAAGGCTGTTAAGCAAGCATTAATGAAAATCTCGTTAATTAGGGGGCTGGCCGACACCAGTAATTAGGCCTTATACCTTGTTTTTAAGCGTTTTTCCTGCAAAATACCGGGTTTTTTCACTTATTTTTACTTTTGTGATGACCAAAACTACATTGTCATGAAGAGAGCTCAAAAGTCGTTTTTATCGTGAACCCTGCCTTTAAGGTGCGAGGAAGGTCCATCGGCCATTAGGTTTGTGATCACACATTTTTACCGATCGAGAAATCCGATTTAAAGGCATCGTTCGCGCTGGAAATCAATTCTCATTTTTAAAGCTTAATTTCATGTTTGAGCCCGATAAACCACACTGGTGAACTTTGGCGCGTCAAAAACGTTGGGCAATGAGGTTGAAGGCGTCAAAGATGAGGACCCGCCACCAATTCTCACCGGTCATCTAGCACTTTTTTCCTAAAATGTTAGTGCGACCGTAAGACAACATGAAAAATAGTTACGGCACGAACTCCACATGCAGAAAATTCCGAAAATGACAGTGTCGAGGCCTCCAAAAGCAGAAAAACTTCAAAAAGGATTTTGGCGCAAAATTCAAATTCGTATTTACATTGTGTTCCGATTGACTTTTCTTTACAAATGAAGTTTTTCCATTCGCCCCTTCGACATTTTCGTTCACTAGAGAGGCCAAGCTACACAAAAGCATGAAAAAATAATATACGGTTTTCTGCGCGTATGATGCCTTTAACCCAGAAGTGTCCTATCTTTCTGATGCGCGATTTAAAACATAAATTTGTTCAAGAAAAGTGCACAAACATTCGATCTAACCCAAAAGAGGAAAGACTTTGTCAAACGCTTTTTGAAAGTCAAAATATATAACATTCAAATTATTTTTACTATCTAAACTAGAGGTCCACTGATTTAGCGTTTCAATTATCTGAGTAACAGTTGACTTCCCTTTCCTGAACCCATGTTGTCGATCAGACAGCAGTTTATTATCCTCGAGATAAGTTACAATAGCCATCTGCAAAGTTTTTATCAAAGAGTCACAGAAATTCGAGGTGATGCTTGCTGGCCTATAATTGGATGCCTCAGAGTGCGGAGACTTCTTTGGCAATAGGAACACTAAAGAATGTTTCCACCTAGTTGGAACCTCTGACCTGTAATATATCAAATTGAAAAAATTCTATAAAGGTGAGGAAATGTGAACCGCCACGCTCTTAAGAAAAGCGAAAGGGATGTCACCAGGCGTTAAAGGGTTCCTCTATTGCGGAGTGAAAATTACGGCCTTTGGTCGCAAGCCTGTGAACGCGTAGTCTGCCACCTTCTCCCCCACACTCTCCCGCTGTCCCTCCCTTCGCTTCGCACCCGCACGCGAGGGAACTAACTAATTTTGCCTTCGAAACAGAGGATACGTGCACCGAGTTTGCGCATACGCATAGTAAGGAACGCAAAGTATCAGTGCGATCAGTGTCACCTGCTGCATCTATTTAATTCAATATAAAATTGGTGCGTCATATTGAATAATAAGTTTCCGAGATCACGTACCATAATCTCCGTTTAAAGCAATTAAGGCAAATCAAATAAAAACACTCATACCGCTGTCTGCGCAGGGACTTCTTCGTTCATCTGATCTTTGCGACTTTAATTCTAGTCTACCCAGCTAAAAAACTCCAAAATAAGTGCATTCCTGCCAAATCAGCATGATCTGTTTCGAAGCTTTTTATTTTACGCGAAGTATGTGTTTGGGACGTGGCTACAGACAACATTGAACTTGACGACTCTTCCAAAAATTGTTCACACCTGAATTCTCCTTGTGGGATCATGCCGGTTGCTATAATTACAGGTAAGCCCTAAAAGTTCAGGTACTGTAATATTAGATGGTTAATGTTAATTTATATGTTGTCTTATCTGATCTCTGATTCGATTTTAATAATTTTGGATCCATAAATGGCATTGTTTATTGTGATCGGTTTTTCCTCAATTTTCGCGATTTTTTTCAGTTTTTTTTTCTCAGAGTAGCGAATGCAGTCGAGTAATGACCAGGAGCTTCCAAGTAATATTTGCTATTATAGGAGCAAGCTCAGGAATAGGCCGGGCAACTGCGCTTCTTTTCGCCAGACACAAATATCAGCTGTCCCTGACCGGTCGGAATGAAGCCGCTCTTAAAGATGTCGCCAATGAGTGCGTCCAACTAGGGATAACCGAGAATGATGTGAGTAATCTTTGGTATGCAATTTGAAAGTTGGGTGCCTTATTTTCTGGACTGATTACGGTTTTTTTAGAGTAGCAACAGCTGGATCTCAACAAAAATATTGCGCGTTCAAATCATTTTCCGACTTTCTTGTTCACTGTCAAAAACATTCCGGTTCAATCTGAAGGTGTCGAAGGTGTTCATGATGCTCTCAGACTCTCACCTGCTGCTTTTAGGTTGTGCTAAGTGCAGCAGACCTTGCTGCAGATTCCGCTCCCAAGACTATAGTCGACAATACTCTCAAGAAATTCAGCAGGATCGACTCATTAGTGAGCTTTTTCTGTCCATATTCCTTCTCAACCATGGTATGATACACGATTACAATACACAAACCGCAGAAATCTTCCATCGTAGGCTGGCACATTGCGCAGCTATTTCTGTGCCAAAGCTCTCAGAGTACGGGGCGCGGCCTCCCGACGTTCTGAGGCGGAAGGCCGGCATTCTTACGAAAGCGGTGATCAAAAACGGTACACGAAGCATATGGAACGAGATTTTAGTTTCCCGGCGCACAGTTGTGTACTGGTTTCACTGCTTTCAAAGAAAGTGAGCCGCAGATGGCCTAAAATGCACACTCTTGGACAAAACGATTAATTTACTCCCAGATTCTCAAAAGGGATACTGCAATAACTTCCAACTGAAATAACTAGTAATATACATATAAATAGCTTTTCGTAGTTTCCATTTGATTAATGACTTGTCATCAGTATGACGAGTGCAGATTGGCCGTAAATACAAGGTGATATGTCCACAGTCGGACAATCTACACAAGAAAGGGGCCCGTTTTGATGGCATGGTATTCTCGTATTGGCTTAAACGGTTCCAAGGTTTAAGCATAGAGGCTGAAGCTCCGGAGGAGAAAATGGGGGCAAAACACTCCGACTTTTGAGAATGACTTGAAACCCAGGGGTGGGCGAGATTCAATCGAAAGTGCTAATCTCCATGTGGGAACATTTGGCAATAATGCCCAACTGTGATAAAAAGGAAAAAAAGAGAAACGCATCGCATCAACGCCTGAATATCGCACACACTAGAGTTGGTTCTGCTCCTGCTGTCTCCTAAAGTGTTCATGTCGGTGTTATGTTATGTTAACTAAGATTTTAGTAAGTTGTGTGGTGAACAATAGTAATAAGTGCTGTCATTCTTGTGTTTGAATAGTGCAAACCACATTCGGTAGTGACCCAGCGCAAAGAGTAAAGGACGGGGTGGAAACGGCAAGATGGTCTCGCAACGAAGACCCTGCGCTGCATTGTCAGCATACGGTGGAAGATTTTTGTGGTTTAAGGATTGTAATCGTGTTGGAATGATGCTACTTTCAAGGTTAACTCTGCCGGAATTCTTAGAGCAGGCCAGGTTATCGATTCTGATATGAGCGTATACGACGAACTGTTCAACGTAAATGTCAGATGGTAAGTCATCTAAGGAAGATCGATTCTCACTATGGCCTAGTGATTACTTCCGGCGACGCGCGGCAACGATAGTGCATATCATACATATCGGCTCTCGGTTGATATGTATGGCAGGCACTATTTTGCGTCGCTTGTCGCGGGAAGTATGCAGTAGGCCACTCGCGAGACTTTTTTTTCAATAAAAAAATAGACTGTTTCTGCCACAGAATTCGTGAAAAAATCAGCATTTTCCACTGATTATTGCGAAGGCATGTCCAGTTTTCAATCAGTGAGTACTGCAGCGATCTGCCGCTCAGTTTTTTGAATTTGTTCTCCTTTTTTTCCCTCGAATATTGTTTTTTTTAATCGGTCGACTGTTTTTTTCCTGTTCTAGATTTTAAGAATAAAAAAAACTATGGTTTTATCGATTCAGTCAAGAGGAACTGCTCATTCTAGCCTAGTTCGTCTAACCCGTGAAGCTCTTCCACACATTATAAAGTCAAAGGGAACCATCGTCAATGTGAGCAGCATAAATGGCCCCTGTCCAGTGAGTTTTGCTCCATTTTTGCTTTTTTCAATGTGTGGTTGCGGACATTTGTCTGCTCCTTCCCTGACAAAAGTTTGCGTGAAGCACCCAAACCCATGTGCTTCAGATGTGTTTATTTTGTGGAACGATTGTCTCCTATCGTGGGGCACAGTATGGAGATTACGGGGCGATTGGGGCGCATGCCTAGTCGACTTCCTAGTTTTGCCCCACAATCGCCTCATCAACTCGTTCTTTGTCACCAAAAACGCCCTGCTCTTTCTTCAATGGATATCGCGATTTACCGGTGATGTGATTAATGGGGCCTTTGTGGGGGCAACAGCGGACTCCTTGGGGCGATTGCATGGCGAAAATAGGATTCTGAGTGAGGCGGCGCGCCAATCGCCCCATAATATTGATTCTGTGTCCCATAATAGAACATGATCGTCTCACAACATAACCACTTTTGGAGCCCACTTGTTTGGGGGGGGGCTCAACGTGAACTTCTCTGTGAGTCAGCAGTGACGGTCAATTTAGGATCATAAGAAGGTCCATATTACGAACACAGCGGGTGGTGGTCGTAAGGTGACCAAGCCGCAAAAGGGGCGGGGCGAAACTGGGAGGAGCGGATGGTTGTGATTGGCCGCCACAAAGGCTAGTCACAATTTTTTGGTTCGTTCTCCCTCGACCTTTCCGTTGCATCGTCACCTTACTCTGAGAGTTTAAGCCGAGAAATAGCCGCGAATTGGCCCACCAGGCTCCACAGCGGCACCGGGTGGGCTATTTCTCGGCTTTTCACGGAACGGACAAGAATTTGCCGAAAAATAGCTTAGAAATGACCGAGGAGTAACCAAGACGCAGCCGTCGCAGGCTCGCTGAGCCACCATCCGGGGCCGCCAGTGGTTGTACGGGGCCTCCAGGAGCTGAGCGAGGTCCAAGTGTCTCAAACCTGGGTAATCGAACCGACGGAGGTGTTGACATGTGAGCCATGCCTCTGGGATGCGTCGTATACTTACTTGGAGGGCATTCTTTCTCGGCTATTCCGCGGCGTGCATTATTTGGCCGCTATTTCGCGTCTGTTTCGCGGCAAGCAGACATTGCGCAGCTATTTCTCGGCTAAAACTTTCAGAGTAAAACCACCCCCTTCCCCGCTAAACCTATCTTGAAGTCCAGCAGTTTATAGTCAGGTCGGTGACTTGTTTTCTCAAGAAAAAACATTTAAATCTCACCCACGGCTGGATGTGCGGTTTAAATCTCACCGGCGGCTGGCGGTATGGCAAGCTGATCAGCTGCACTTTCTTTAGGCCTGAATAGATTAGCGGGCCAGCGTACGCGACTGCCGCGCCAGCTGTGGATGAGATTTAATTGTTTTTTTTTGCTTGAGGAAACAAGCCACGGACCTGAATATATGTTACCTCTACAACATAAGACATCTCGCCCAGATACCTAACTGTGGTCGGAGGACCTATATGCATCCAAGGAAGGCGCGTGGGTAGGGCCTCCTTTACAACATTCTTTACAACAGGATACGGATTAGAATAAATTGCTCTTCTAGAACATGAGAAACTGATGGTTTCTGTCTTCTGGCACTACATCAGTTCCTTATTACTACCCTCTCTCTACCACTACCCGCTCCAAAATTTAACTAGGGTCGTCTTCCGAAAATTCGGTGATGAAGCAAGATCTTGCGCACGCTGTTGAATCCTTGCGCTGAGTTTTTCACGGCATTTGTGTTTTTTCCCGAGTTTCTATCCATTGTTTTCGTTGTTGTTGAGCGCGTCGGCAACGACGTATAAATAAATAAATAAAACATTTTCAGTTTCCTGGCGTTACGTACTATTGCATGTCTAAATCCGCTGTGGACCAGTTCACAAAGTGCCTAGCCCTCGAAATGGCTCCGAATGGTGTGAGAGTAAATGCCGTCAAGTGGGTTCACAAGTTGTTTTCCGTTTTTCTGTCATGTAATCACAGCTTATACTTCTTTTCAGTCCTGGAGTCACCGTCACAAACCTGCACAGGCGAGCTGGTCAGGATGAGACAGCATATGCTGCTGTAAGTCTCCGTTTTTTTCTCTTGTTGTGCCCCTCTTACCCAGAAATTCTGTGTTTTCAGCGAGTAATTTTTCTTAAAGTATGTGTTTTTCGCATGAAATCTTTTGATTTTCAGTTCTTGGAGAAGAGCAAGACTACCCACGCCCTCGGTAGGCCTGGAGAAGCGAATGAAGTCGCTGAAGCGATCCTTTTCCTGGCTTCAGACAAGAGTTCATTCACTACTGGTCAGCTTTTAAGAGTAGATGGTGGAAGAGGAATCATGCATCCTCGGTAGAGAATTCTTTTTATTTGTAACTTTGTGATCTTGTTAGACGTGTATACTCACGGTGTCGAACACGCTGTTCATTCTTGTCATTGTTTTTGTGCTTTAGAGGATTTGGAGATCATATTTTCCCAACTATAAACATTCGCGTAGTCTTTTTTTACGTGTCACAGCGTTTGTTTCAAACACAATTGTTATCGACTGTTTTCTGTGTTGTTTTCTTTCAGAAAGTTGTGAAATTGTATAAGTTGATCGTTTAGGTGAATCATGGTCCTTGTCGCCATTGTGACTGGTATGTTACCTGTTCTGTGTTCCTTCGTTCTTCTGCCTTCCTTAGACTGTTTGACTATTTAGGAGCCTCCTCAGGCATTGGCATGGCTGTAGCTGTTCGACTGGCTCAGGAAGGATACTATTTGTCGTTAAGTGGCAGAAATGAGGTTGCACTAGCGGAAACTGCTAAACAATGCAAGGAAGCTGGAGCAGCAGGTGTGAGTGCTTCGTTAGGTGTCACCTTAGGGTGTGAGCTAAGCATCAGCTCTGTCGTATTCCTTGTAAATTTGTGCGTGTCCTCAAGGCGTATGTCGGATTTGCGGAAACGAATTGTATTGTCAGTATCTCTTGAGAAAATATAGCAGAACTTTGCAGTACCGCGCCCCGAGCAGCTGGTTCCAAAATGTTATGAGCGTTTCTAGAGATGTGTTGATCGAATCCACAGCTCAAAATGCATGGCTGCCCTCTCATCGCTGCGGCGGTATCAACGATGCCGTGAGCTGTAGCTTCGATCATCAAGCCTTTTTAAAGTTTCGCAAAAAGGTATAGTTTACCGCAATGTTAAAAGGACATGGTGCGGTTGCGGACTCTTGCTAACATACGGTAGTCTGATTGTGTTATCACTCACTTTTTCGAAATAACTGAGGTTGGTCGGAGTTTCTGTTTCCACTCTCGCATTTTCACATGTTTTCATTGCTCCCACAGATATAGTCATATCAGTGAAAATACAGACTCACCGGTCTATCACAGCTGTTTCGGAAAAAATGAGTGATACCACTAACAAACTACCGTATGTTAGGACGAGTCCGCAACCTCACTAGGTCCTACCTCCATTGCTGTAGACTGTAAGGGTACCCATCAGCGTTTTTTGTCAATTCAAATTTTGCTAAAAACTTGTATATGAGGGTAATCTAGGGTGCTGAAAACGAATCTGGGGTCTGTTTGTCGAAATTCTGAGGATTACTGTAGGTTCCGGTAGGTATTAAGCCATTTAGGGGAAAACCTATCTTAGTTGTTCGAAAATCGGCAAACGGACATCAAATTCATACACACCACCCCCAATAACTCCTGCATACAAACTTCGGGTCAAATCTGATACTCTAACCAAACCAACTGATACCAAACCGTATACCCAACGTAATGTGTAGTAAATCGGCAAACGGACCTCAGGTTCATGTTAAGCACAGCAAATTACTCTCAGAGAATGGTTCTGAGACACATCTATCGAAGAAACCCGAAAATCTCGAAAGTGGAGTTTTGCCCTCGAAATTTCCCCGGCTGGGATGCTTTGAGCGAACTAAGCTGGAAACATTTGAAAAATTCACAAATAAACCTCAGATTCGTGATCAGCGCGCCAAAAAATCTCTGGAAGAATTTTAAGTCAAATCTGAAACATTTTTCTGAGGCGCTTTCAAAAACCGTAATTGAAATAAGTAAACGCACAACCGAAAATCCGTAAGAGTCCTAAATGATATCAGTCTGCATGAGTTCGGAAAATGCGCTTTCACCTAAGCTTTGTCCAGGGGGTTGTTTTGGGCGCTGAACACGCTTGTGAGGTCCGTTTCCAGATTTTCGAAAGTTCGCTGAGCGTTTTGGAAGGTACAAAAAGCACGAAAACGACCGCATTGAGCTCTTAACTTTTTGGAACCAGCTGCTAGGGGCGGGGTACTTCGCAGTATAACTATAGATGCTCAATAGGTACTGACAATACAATTAGTTTACGTAGATCCAACATACGCTTTGTATACTTCCCTTGTAAGGAGTGAACGCTACATGTATACATATAGCTGACAAGGATGCCTCTGGCTCTTTTAGTTCTCCATTGAAGGTTGGCGCAAACTCGGTGCACATCAGGCTTAGCGGGCCGTTGTGTAGGACCCCTGCGAAGCAATGATTCCCTCATTTTGCTGGCCAAGTATCTCAGAATTTTCTACGATTTCATCTCCACATTTTCGTTTTTGGACGGGAATTATCAAAATCCCCTCCCGGAATTTCCATTTTTGGGCTAAAACTTTTACAACCCCCTTGCCACCCGTTTAAGAATTACGCGACCGCGCGTGACCTTGGTGCTCATAGGTTATAACATGTGTGCACCAACTTTGTGCCAACCATCATAAGGGAACTAAAAGTGTCACTGCGATTCATGCCGACTGTAGACTGACGTGCACTTTGAAAAGTGGCCTGTTAGGGGTTGTTAGGGAATGGAGTAGGAGCAATTCCACATTCTCAAAACTTCCTGAATGCATCTGGGTAGAGGAAAACGCTGAATTCAGAGAAACAATTTTGATATGTATAGTCGTTTCGCCAAAGTTAGCCTTAGTGAATGGAGGACGCCGCTGCGGTAAATCGCCGTTCGCGATCGAAACCCCGCTGAGCGGTGGTGCCGCGGGCGCCGCAAATGTTCGCGTCTTTCCCATTCGCTGGACTAGTTTTAGCAAAGGGCCTATACGTAGACCTTGACACCGGTAAGAGATTTTCGTTGGAAGTATGCAGGCAAAATCAGTGCAATTGTCTACAAATTTGGATCTTCTTGATCTCGTCTAGGTTATCACTACTGTCGGTGATCTTTGCGATGAGGCTAATGCAAAGAAGCTTATTGACCACACGGTTAGCGAGTGCAAACGGATTGACACTCTGGTAACGCCTTAATAGACAGCAAAGATGTGAGTAGTATGTAGCTAGGTGTGCATTTTAGGTTAACTCAGCAGGAATATTAGTGTCTGGGAATGTGATAGACGCGGGTATGGACTTGTATGATCGTCAGATGGAGGTGAACGTGAGGAGGTATAGGTGCAGTGCTCCAGCCACTCCGAAATGGTTAATGGTTTTCTCGAATGTTTGTCATTTCCAGTGTTGTGGCGTTGACACGTATCGCTCTACCACACATTATCGAAGCAAAAGGAACGATAGTGAATGTATCGAGTGTTACAGGACCCTGTCCGGTATTGATTTCTTTGCTCCTATTGTGCTGTTAGCGGAAAAATGTGGGCCCCTTACAATTAGCTCTGTGATTTCAGTTTCCTGGTGTCACCTATTACTGTATGTCGAAGGCAGCGCTAGATCAGTTCACGAAGTGCTTGGCACTTGAAATGGCGCCACATGGGGTCCGCGTGAACGCTGTCAAGTGGGTGTTTTTTTTCGTGACTTTATTTTTGTAGAAAAAGAGAAATGCAGAAAGGCTGGTAAAGAGACTCTTCCTTCTTTCCTTCCGTTCCTTTCTTCCCACTCTTTCTTCTCTTTTCTTTTCTCATCCTTCTTTCCCCCCTTTCCCTTCTCTCTCTCTCACATCTGTCTTTCCCTCCATCCCACTCTCTCCATCCCCCTTTCTCTCCCTCCCTCCTCCCCTTACCCCTCAACCTTCCTTCTTTCTCCTCTTCTTTTTTCATTTGCTTCATTTCTTATCCTATCCTTCCCTTTATTTTCTTTTCCATTCTTCTTGGTATCCTTCCTCATTCTCTCTATTTTTCTATAGTGTAGTCCACAAAAAGTTGCCTTTTTTCATATCAATGAGGAGCAGTTTCTTGGAGATCAATATACATCGAGGTCATCGCTGTCATCATGGCGAACGTGCTGCTATTAGATTCCTGCGTATTGATCTCCAACCTATCACTTTTCAGTGATATATAGATGTGCTACCTCCGGTGGACTGCGCTATATTTCTTCTTTTTCTTACTTTTACTCATCATTTATCCCATTTCTTCAACTTTTCTTTCCTCTTACCTTTTCTTTTTTCTCATGCTGCTCATTTCTTTGCTCTCTCTCTCTCTTTTCATCTTCGTTCCTTTCGTTCTTCTTTTATTTCTATTTCTCCCTTTCCTTGCTTTTCCTTTTCATTTATCCACCTTCTTCTCCTCTTCTTTGCTCTGCACCCTAGGGTTGGGCAGGCTTGCGACCGGTCGCAACGGGGGTCACGAGGATTTCCGAAATTTAAAAAAATATGAAAATTCGGGGGGGGGAGGTAAAATTTTTTGGAAAAATGGGGATTAGCTCCCCACCGCCCGGAAAGGTAGCCATTTCTCCATTCCAGGGGGGGGGTTCGTAGAAAATTTTGGTCACTATGGGGGGTCGTAAACTTTTGGTCACCGGTCGCAACGGCCTGCTCAACCCTGCTGCTCCCTCCTTCCTCACTTCTCTCTCTTCCTTCTCTTTCTTTCTCCGCAAGCAATTTTTATTTTCTGTTGCATTCCATTGTTCCCCATTTTTTCCGACACTTTTTACTTTCACACCCCTCACTACCCCCCCTTAAAAAACTCATGTAGGTTCGTTCTTCAACTCTAACCTCAGATAGTCATTATTTTTACTTTTCCCCTTCAGTATTTAGTCGAAAGAAGCGGAATACGAGGGTTATACTGGATCTTCTGTTTTTCTTCTCTACGTGGCTTTTTTCAGTCCGGGTGTCATTGTCACGAACGTGCACAAAAGGGCAGGTATGGACGACAGAAGCTATGATGAGGTGGGGTTTGCGAGGCTTTTTGAAATCTCGTCATAATTGGTGCCTGTCTAGAGATGCAAATGATTGTTTTGCAGTTCTTGGAAAAAGGAAAGACCACCCATGCCCTTGGCCGAGTGGGAGAAGCATCCGAGGTAGCAGAAGCCGTACTGTTCCTTGCCTCCGCGAAGAGCTCATTCACAACGGGCGAACTACTCAGGGTTGATGGCGGCAGAGGGATCATGCACCCCCGTTAAGTTTTTTATATCATTATTTAGTAGGTACGTATTTACATGTTATTCATGAACCGACCAGAGATTGCCAAATGTTGTGATAGTTGTTGTGATTTCCTAACTTTAAAAAAGTATTCACTAAAAGATAGGTTTCGTAGGAATAGTTTAATATTTTTAAAGATGAAAATTAACAGTATTAACAATGTGATCGACGAATATGAGCTATTCTACGTTTCGCTTCCATAAATCTTCTCTCCAAACCTGCTGTCGTTGGTTCCTGTGCGATGACCAAGTCCGTACTCATTTATGTCTGAAATGAGGCAAAGAGGAGAACAATTCTTCAAGTTAAGGGATTCGCAGAGGTAGTAGGATAAATCAAGGATCTTGATATCAAGATTGATATGTACTGTCCTTATCTGGGCCAAATTCCGGTCCGCAATTGCGTGTCGACACGGTTTGCGGCCGCACGCTCTCGAGTCAGAAGAGCTTCCAGCGCCGCAGCCGCCGATATGCTGACTCTAGGTGGGTTTTGGAAACTGGAAACTAAGAAAAATTGGAGAAACTTGTATAAAAAAGTCATATCGAGTCGACTTTGGCGCTGGAAACCCGACTGACTCGAGCGCGTGCGGCTGCAAAGCGTGTCGAGACGCAATTGCGGACCGGAATTTGACCCAGATAAGCACAGTAGGTGGTATCTCAATTTATTCTTGAAATTGAGAAGAGGAGCGGTATGGAGGTGATTTCACTCGGGTTTTTTTTCAATTCTCAAGTGTACTCACGGCGAGAAGGATTGTAGAATTCTTCAGACGAGGAGGAACCGGCGAGCTGTGGGACTGAAATAGAGAAGTTAGTGCGTATCTCATGCATATATAGTGTGCGTAATTTTCTTAGTGAGCCGCGACGCAGCTGCGTGAAGCGCGCGGAAACTGAATGTAGTGGTGGCTAGTCATTTAACGATACGTATCCCACCTTCAATAGAAAGATACGATGCGGCGAAAAGTTGCATGGACCATAAACGTTATTTGAAGGTGAAAACGTCACATATGTGTAGCCATACTACATATGGGTTCCAGAAGGAGCAAGGACTCACAAGGAAAGTGTCTCTAGCGTTAAAGGCATCGTCCGCGCTGGAAATCACTTTCAATTTTCCGGGTACAATCAAACAATTAGGGGGGCTGACATCGCCCACGAAACCTGAATCTCTAGAAATGCGCCCCTTGATTGTTATGGCAATCTGGAAAGTGCTGCGGGGTCGATCATCTAGCACTTCTGGGTCGGTCATCTAACACTTATTCATTGAATGTTTGTGCAACTGTCAAACAAAATGGAAAACAATTATGACACAAACTCCACATGCAGGATAGCTTCAAAAATGGCCGTGACCAAGTCTCCAAATGCAGAAAAGCCTCAAAAACGATTTTGGCGTGGAATTCAAATCTATTTTATTACATATTCAAACTGTTTTCCTTCACAAATGAGGGTTTTTCAGAGGTTCTTTTGACATTTTTGTTCACTAAAGAGGCCAAACTATACAAAATCGGAAAAAAATAATATAGGGTTTTCTGCGCGGGCGATGGCTTTAAACGCATCTGACAAAACGAGTTACGTGGTTACAAACTACTTGGGGGGCACTCAGGATTCAGTTGGAGAATGAGTGATACCGCTTTTAGAAGTAGAAGTATTTTTATGGCGTCTCCACGAAAACATTGCCTGGTAACGCTATAAGGCATATGATTTCAGCCAAAACTTTCATTTTCATGGACGAATTATTTCCCTTTCTCCAGTGCCCCCCCCCACCAAATAGCTTCAAGCCGTTACTTTGTCTTGGGCCCGCATAGCTAAGCTACGTAGTACCCCTCTCTGAGCTGCTGGTTCCGAGAAGTTATGAGCGTTTTTCAAGCTTTGCCGAAAAGCACGCATTTTTGGGGTGCTTTGCACAATTTTATACAGGTAGGGGTAAAGTAGGATGCTGGGAACGAATCTGGGGTCCGCTTGTCGATTTTCTGGGGTTCACTGTAGGTTACGGTAAGTAGCATGTCATTTAAGGGCCAAAGCGTACCTTAATATTTCATAAATCGACAAATGTATAGTTAGGTCCGTGGCCTGTGTCCTCAAGAAAAAACGTTTAAATTCAAACCGCGGCTGGCGCTGCGGTTTAATTCTCAGAGATTGAGATTTCAACCGCTACGCCAGCCGCGATTTGAATTTACGCGTTTTTTCTTGAGGAAACAGGCCGCGGATCTCACCATACCTCATATTCGTAGTTTGCATCCGGAATTACCCCGCCTAGAAATTTCGAGCCAAATCTTAGACCTTGGCCAAACTACCGTATACATACCGTAATCTACCGCAAGCTGTCGAAAATCGATAAAAAGGCCCCAGATTCGTGTTAAGCACTTCAAATAATCCACAGAGAAACAATTTGAGTCACAACTATAGTAGTATTGCGGAAATCGTCAAAAGTCGTTCTTTGCCCGCAAAAATTCACCCAATGGGAGACGTAGGCCGACATAACGTCGACATGGATCGTGAAGAGACTTTGCGTTCAGTGTTGGAGGTTTGCGCAAACTCGGTGCCATAAGCTATAACATAGGTGCATTGAGTTCGCGCCAACCTTCAACAATGAACGCGAAGTCTCTTCACGATCCATGCCGATGTTAAAGGCAGTGTTCACGATAAAAAATGTGTTTCAGTTTTCACTAGTAATGGGTAGTGGAGGGGCACAATGTAACGTTGACGTCGAAAGAACGCATGAAAACGAGCCAGGAAAAGCTCCAAAAGAGCCTGAGGTTGCCATTTCGAGCGCAAGGCAAACCTCAAAAGCGCATCACACGCCCACCGACGTAAACAAATGAATGCTCAAGATCGTGAGATGAGCGATGATTTCCAATCATTAGCCCCGTTCTTCCCTTCATTCTCAACTTCTCTCTTTACTCAGGTCAGCTCGCATGGATCGGCTGCAAAAGACGCAAGTTACAAGCCTCGGACAACTCGTCCACCATTTTCCCTAGCTCAATTTTCGAGGGACCATAACTCCGTCCCCAGAAGGTCTTGTACGATTTCAGAGACATCATTGGAATCAGCGTGAGGCCGTTTTCAAGATAGGCGGGTAAACAGAAAAACAATTCTCATCGTGAACACTGTCTTTAAGTCGACAACTTAGGAAAGTAAATAATTCAACCTGAGATTCGTGATTAGCAACCCATAGAGCCCCCATGGGGAAGCCTAAAGTCAAATCTGGATAGGTATATAATTTCTTCACGTTTTTGTATAGCTTGGCCTCTTTAGTGAACCGGAACGTAGGAAGAGCTTTTGAAAATCCTTCGTTTTTAAGGAGATATCCGTCCGAATACTTCGTAGAAATGGTTTTGAAGTTCACCCAAAAATCGTTTTTGGAGTTTGCCTGCATTTGGAGAACTGGTCACTGACATTTTTCTAGTCTTTCAGTGTGTGGGATTTGTACCATACCTGTTTTCCATGTTGCTCGACAGTCACATCAACATCTCATGAAAAAGTGCTAGATGAAAGTGCTAGATGATCGACCCTGATGTGCTAGATGACCGAACGCGCAGCAGTTATTGGCTGGCGATCACTTTACCGGACGCATTTTCAGAGCCTCAGGCTTCGTGAGTGTTGTTAACTAGCCCAAACTGTTTGATTGTACACAAATAATTGAAAGTGATTCCTAGCGTCAACAATGCCTTTAGACGCCTTCAGAACCCCCTTATTGACGTGAGTAAACGTTCAACCAACGATTGGTACACGTCGAAAACGCTATCACTCTATTCAAAGTTCGTAAGATGTGCTTTCACCAAAATTTTGTCCAGGCTAGCTATGTTGGGCGCTGAACACGATGATGAGGTCCGTTTTCAGATTTTCTGAAGAATACGGCGCGTTTTGGAAGGTACAAAGAGTACAAAAAACGACCGACTATAACTTCTTTAAGCCAGCAGCTTGTGGCGGAGCACTAAGCAGTGATGCGGGTGAGAGTCGGGCCTTTACTGTGACATGCACAGAAATTCCTGGCGTGCATTTGCGTATGCGGTAGCGCGGGATAGTCCCAGAATTATTTATGTTGGAGTGTTCAAATTGAGAAGCAAGTATTGAGTGAAGCGGTAAACCCGCCACGGAGGTTTGGGCGGCGCTGGTGGACTATGACAGTTCTTACCGCGCGGAAAAAAAGTTTCATAGTCCACCGCTCGTCCCGCGCGTCACGCGCGTGCCGCGCTTGCGGTGAGGACTATGAATGACGCCTATGGATGCATGAGAGATACGCACAATGTACCCATGTAATTCATTCTCGCAGATGCGTTTGACAAAAATGTAGATTCTGATAAACATCCTTTGCGCTTCTCATCCCTACTGGGAACGAAAACTTGTCGATGAGAGTGGTTCATTTTTTTGGGTAGAGGAGGTGTTCGACCTTTTCCTCCACAAATTGAGCGAATTGAGATCGAAGAAAAATATTTTCAAAAAATTGCCCCTGGGATCGGACCGTGCCTTCGAAGCGCAGGCCAAAGGTAAGTAGTCTGATTGTGCCCTGTGACACTCAATGTTCGTCGAAAAGAGGTGATGAATTTTTTTTCGGTCAATCGTGGCTAAATTTTTCATTTGATTAATTTATATCTGTTAGACTTAGAAACACTTGCAGTAAAATCATAATCTGATCCAGCTGATATCGATTGACCCTTATTCATTGAAATTGAGAAAGCAAAGGCCTACCTGGCCGAGCAGACACCACGAAATAGTGTACTAACAGAAATATAACGATTAGACACCTCATAGCAGTCAAACGGACTCCGTATGTGACCCGAACTTCAGCTGAGGGGCTGTTTATAATCGACTGTGGCGAAATTCCGTGAAAAAGTGGTCACCTGAGACTATCGCGTTTGAGATCAGGCATAGTACACGTGAACAAGGCACAAAACTTCCTCCTTTGCCCTTTGCGAGGTGTGACATTATTGTCATCACTGCAGAGTTGAATATTGGACTGAACATAAGTTTTTATCGACATGGCCAAACTGAGCGCACATTGACAATTTCCGAAGAAGATAGTTGTCCAATGAAGAACATTTTCAAGCAATGTATGGAGCAAAAATGTTGCCGAAATCTTCGGAAATTTTGCAGAAACAGACGTTAAAATTTCTTGGGAAATCAGGGAATTCCTCACTCCAGAATTTAGAAATGTTTTCTCTCAACTGTAACATTTCGGTAGTCAATAGTGAGCGGTATCCAACCTACTCGTTCAGGAGTTTTCGGTTTTAAAACAATTTTCGCGATTTTTTACTGCCTTCGCGGTGGACCCTTATACTTACCAGAAACACAGAAACTATTCCCATGGCGAACATTGCATTTGAGAATTTCGACGCCACAAGATTAGAAACCTCTTGTGGGTATTTAGTGGGCAACCTGTACATCTAAGGACATTTAGTAATACACTCCGTTTCATAAATATACGAGCATTCCCAAAATGAGGTTTCTGAAACTTGCAGCAAACATAGACAGGGACTTGATGAAGGAAGCCCCCCTGTTCGAAGGAGCATCATGAGTCCATTAGGTCTCAATTCACTCGTTCGAATAAGGGTTGCATTTAAAGGCACAGTCCAAGCTCAGGGACGAAATTTGAGATTTTCACATAATTGTGAAGTAGGCCCACCCTAGATAGCACCTGCCAAGTGCGAGCTCTTAAATTCTCCGAATAAGCGAGATATAGGAGGAAGCCACCCTGGGGCGCCCACATCCGGAACAGGGATGTGCGGAATTTTCTGTTTTCTGCCCATTTTCGACCATTTTTTCTGTTTTCTGTTTTCTGTAAAAATAGGCAAAAATTGGACAGAAAACAGAAAAAACGTGTGCCGCGATTTGCATCAGACTGTTGCTTTTTGGATTTTTCGAAGCTAAGCCGATAGGGTGAGGGTGTACTTCACCCAGGCTCCCAGCAGTTGTACCACGCTAGACACTTTTATCTCGCTGGAGTGGTTATCCATTAGGGCACGTGTGGCGTGGTGGGAGGAAACGGTGCTGTTCGCTGTACACGGTCGGGCTCAATCCTCGCCGAGGTGAACCAAACCAAACAATCCCTTCAATTTGGAACAGATTTATGTAGGTAGATGAAGGCACTCATTGGGAAGTCAGCTGGCCCCCGCAACCCACTAAATAAGCACGAAACCCATTTCTCTGAAAAAATGTGCCGCGTCAGTGCCTGCAAAGTACCGCGATCTTCGACTGTGCCGCGTTAGATCCGCGATAGTGCCGCAGCGGCTCCATGATCAGACGATTCTGCTGCCGTGCCTTGGGCCTCGACATCGCGGCTATAGTACCGCAGCAGCTCCGCGTTAGGATAGCGCCGGCTTCGCGAGGATGCAGCAGCGAACCCGCGTGGAGTACGATGCGCTGTCCTGTGTTGTAAAACAAAATTGTCGCCGGTTCAATATACCCAAGTTTGAGGTACATTCCGTGTTTCCTTGTGCGCAAAAGCGGAGGTAACCTCTGTCCTCATCAGACAAAGGACGTAACGACTGCAGGTGCGAATTTTCGTTCTTGCAACTAGACCCCTCTAGTTGTCTTATAATTCTCAAATAACTTCATATCAGACACTCTCCCGAAGCTGCTGCGGCGTTATCGCGGAACCGAAGCGGTACTGTCGGGTCCCGCTACGGCTCCGCGGTAGTGCCACCACGGGTCAGCGATAGTGCCGCTTCTGTGCCTGCACGTGCCAAAGCGGCACTATCGCGGAGCCGCAGCGGCAATTTCTCTCAGGGTCAAGCCTCTACGAATACCCGCTCCCCAGCGCACCCGCTTTGGTAAAGCGGTGGTAATGTTGGCCCCACCTGTACCATGCACGCCAAACTCTAAATACGTAATTTAATTCACTGCAACTCAGATGGCACTGAATTCAGTTAAGATGAAGCGCCAAGAAATTGATGGTGAGCCTATGAGGCAGATGATAATTCTGCCACAGGGGTGCGAGAGGCTCTCAACGGTGGAGCGAACGGTGCGTCAGGTCATTTATACTCTAACGGCACAGGCGCGCGGTACGGGCGTGACTTTCAGCTCTGAGGAGTACAGTGCTCAAACCAGCAGTTATCCCGCAATAAGTGTCAAAATATGTACACTCAGGAACGGAAAGCTCGCTCCGACTTCAATTCGTACTCCTTGTACAGACATATGTATTGAGCCTCTAATGAATAATCGAGCTTTTATTGCCTGGGAAAAGGAAGGTTTTATGAACATTTGTCACCTCATCGCACTCATAATCTGCAGTTCTTGAGCGTCTATACTTTTGCTCTGGCCAACGGTAAGATTTCGAAAATTCAATGGAAGAAGCATAGATCACTCAAAACATTTATAAAAAAAGTTCAATGTTTTGAAAAATTTCGTTTAGTGTACGTTGAACACGCTTTATTGATTTTTAAAATTTCTCTGTTTTCTGTTTTCTGCCCATTTTTGGAGATTTTTTTCTGTTTACTGTCAAACTAGATTTTCTGTTTTCTGTTTCCAAGAATACTTTTTCCGCACATCCCTGATCCGGAAGCCACTTTGTCCCGCCCATTTTACGATACGGTTTTCGATCAATAAACCCGCTCTTCCCTTCATTCTCGGCCTCTCTCTTTATTCAGGGCGGCTCGCATCCATGGATTACAAATGAAGGAACTTAAAAGACTCGGAAAACTCGTCCAGCATGCTTACACAGCTCAATTTTTGAGGGGCCATAACTTCGTTCCTAAGGGGTATTGTACGATTCCAGAGACATCATTCGACTTGGCGTGAGACCGCTTTCAAGATAGGCAGAAAAACAGAAAAACGACTCTGAGTTTGGACTGTGTGTCTTTAATGAAACCCCTCTAAAATTTGATAAAGGGTTCCAATCAATCTTCGTCGGTGAGAACCAATCATTGGAGCTGACTCGGGACGATTCCACTGGGGTGACTTGAGGAAGGGACAAATTCTTTCGGGTTGGAGGAGTTCCGATGAAGGAAGCGCCGCGGTCAGAGCGACATACCAGGTTGTTCAATAAGTTTTGCCGTTCGATAAGAGAGGGCGTTCCGTGTCACAGCAATGGAAAAAACTGAAAATCGTGCAGTGACAAAATTCTTATTTTTGGAAGGTGTAGCACCAAAAGAAATTCACGAACGAATGTTAAAAGTGTATAATGATTGTTCACCTACAATTAGAACAGTAGAAAAATGGGTTGTTGAATTTAAGCGTGGTCGTACAAGCCTTGAAGACGGTCCACGTGAAGGACATCCAAAAAGCGCATCAACACCGGAAATCTTAGCCAAAATACAGGATATGGTTTTGGAAGATCGTCGATTGACGGAGAGAGATTTAGTAGAGGCTCTACACATTCGAATGCGACTTTCTCAGCAACATTTGGAGCGTTTTAGAAATGATGAAAGGGATTTTGTCGATTCATCAGTATGGAGACTTGGGTCTATCATCATGATCAAAACAAGAGGCTGAAGAATGGTGTGAACCTGGTTTTTCGGCTTCGAAACGAGTTCGTGCCCGGAAATCGGCCAAAGCTGTTATGTCGTCAGTTTTTTGAGATGCGAAAGGAATTTTGTTTGTGAATTACTTGCAAACTGGTAAATAATTAATTCTGAATATTATTGCAACCTTTTGGACCAGTTGAAGGAAAAAATTCCGTGAAAAAAGACTCGGTTTGCAGAAGAAAAAATTATTTTTCATCAGGACAATGCACCGTGTCACAAGAGCATTTTGACAATGGCTAAAATCCATGAATTAAAGATCGAAATGGTGGAGCATTCACCGTATTTCTTCCAGAACTCAAAAAATTTATGCGTGGCAAGCAATTTTCATCAAATGAAGAGGTCATATCGGCTGTTGAAGCGTATTTTGCAGACCTTCCGGATTCTCACTTCAGGTATGGAATCTACAGATTGGAGGATCGTTGGAGCAAGTGTATTAATGTTCAGGGAGATTATACTGAACAGTAAAGAGTATTTTGAACCATAAAATTGTGTTTTTCTTATCGAACGACAAAACATATTGAACAACCTGGTATGTACAATAGCGGCTTTACGGTCGGTGCTGCTTTGCGAGATGCAGAATGAGGTTCGCGGAGTACCAGAAAGTCTTGGAAGGTCACCTTGCACCGATTCTCTGTAGGAGACGTAAAGGATTCTGGTATGCTTAGGTGCCCTAATTATCTGAGGTAGCAATCGAATCAAAAAACACCGAGTTCCTGAACTGCTGAAGGAAAAGGCCTGCTGTAGCGGCGTGTTAAGCCATTCGCGTCACTCAGCTGATGTGACACCCATTTTCCATCACGATTTCTCGTTCGGAAGGAATGAAAGTTTTCAAGGAAGATACAAGTGCAAACCGGAAAGCCAAAGCAAGTCCCTGCATACACTGAGCTAGATCCTACTCGACGGCAGGCTTCAGTAAACCGGCGTTTCAAACTTGTGTTCTTTCTTAGGCCTAGTGCATACTTGCCGCGACGCGCGGCAGCGACAGTGCATTTGTACCATATGGATTTTCTGTCGATATCTATCCCGAACACAATGTCGCGTCGCTCGTCTCGGGTAGTACGCACTAGGCCCTAATGGTTTTTTTCCATTTCGGAGTTTCATGGCTATTCTGGAATCGCTGAAACCAGCGATTCAAGAATAGCCATGAAAATCCGAAAGGAAAAGGACAGTTCTTCCAAGTGCTTAACAGAGCTATCGATGCAAAATCGCCGCGTCTCAAATTTATTAGGAGCCGTACAACATAAAGGTGCTCGCACGATGCTTTCTTGTCCATTACTTTTTAAAGCAATTTTTTAACTAAAAATGCCACAACGGCAGTAAATAAACCGACAATGTGGTCGGCGGTCTGCTGGCAACCAGCTGGCCGACAAACACCGGGCCGGTTGTTCTGCCGGTTCGCCGCCAGCACTCTAGCGAATTGCTGGCAACCCATCGACAGCGCGATGTCATTACGGCCTGTTGCCAGCGCTATGCCACCAGTCTGACAAACTACTTGCTACTCCTGTATTGCAGGCTGCATTCCTGCTCGAATCAGTGCTCGAATCAATTTTTAAAATATCAGGTGGTCGACCGCAGTAAAACCGAATTTCACAATGCCAGCGCATCTCCAGCTAGCAGCCCTCCCATTGCCTATCACCCGCTGAACGCGCGGTGACTGCCAACAAATCGCCCTAAATACCTACTTTTGCAAGCCCGCCGCCCGCTCAATTAGTCTGCGCGTAAGAAAAGCATGAGCGCACCTAATTGATGATTGAGAAGGGCCACAAGCTAATTCGAAATCACCTCGCGTGCTCTCTCAGTGACGACTACCGCGGAATTCGCATTTCTGTAAGAACACCGTAGTACAAAATTACCCCTATAGTACGAAACGAGTCGGTTTGGATCATAATTTTTTCGCGGTTTTTCCAATTTGGATCGATAAAAGGTGTGAAAAATTTAGATCCTCTTTTCCAAGATTTTCAAAAAAAGGTTTTGTATAAAGATTATAAACGTCTATGCAAGCAAATTTCGAAAGAAAAGTTCATATGTTTCCTCTAGCTATAGAGAAATCCAGTCACCTACGAATTGAAGGCAATATTCATAATCATGGTACTGACTATAACTACACGTCAAAGGCACAGGACACACAAAAAATCAATTTTGAGATTTCATGCTCATCTTGGAGAGAGTCACACGCAAATCACAGTGGTATCTCTGAAATGGTCCGAGACCCCCTATGAACAGAGTTATGGCTCCTTGAAGATGCCTATATTTCGAGGGTGAAAAATTGGTGGACGAGTTGTCTCAGGCCTGTATTTCTCTTGATTCGCAGTCACTGCACGCGAGCGAAACAGGATGAGGATGTAGGTCGGAAAGGGAGTGAAGAACGTAGACTCGTTGGAATTCGTCCATCCATCGAGCCGCTATCGAGTTCGAAAATCTGTTAAGGGGTCGGGCCTGTGGTGGTGAGCGAAGGGGGTCGGGTCTGTGAAGGTCGCTTATATCTCGTTTATTTGGAAGAATTTGGATCTCGCATTAGGCACGTGTTATACGGGAGGGCTCTTCTACACAATTACATAAAAATCACAAAATTCATATCTGAGGGTGTACTGCGCCTTTAGAGGGTCAAACTCTACGATCTGTTCCAGAAGTAAGAGACCTAGGTTTTCTTGTATCCAAGAACTTGAGTTTCACACCGCATTACAGAAATTCGGTAAGAAAAACGAACTTTCGCACTTACAATCTTTTCAAGACATTGAAGAGAAAAAATCTTCGGGTACTTTTACTGACCTACAAAACCTATGTCAGACCCATCGTCGAGAGTGGGATCACAATTTCAACCCAGCGAAAAAGAGGAACATTGATCTCTTAGAAACCGTTAAAGGCAGCATACACGCTCACAAACATGGTTGAGATAACAGCACAAATAGGACCGCCTGGCCCCTACCATCTCGTCAACGGCGTTTGAAGTAGCTGAAAACCATCAGGTTGACAGAATTCGAGCATTCCTGTCTGAAAGCCTGTGGAGACCCCACTTCCCTACGAATAACAGAATGAAGAGTGAGGCATGTGAAAACATTTGATAGCTTAGAGTGATAGCCCTAGCAAATGAGAGTCTACGAGAGAAACGGCTTGGTTTACCTGAATATAACATGTCTGCTTACTGATGAAATGCTCCATTTTATAAGCCAGCCGGAGTAGATGGGCTTTCTTGAAAGTGGATGGGAGTTAATCGGTATGTAAACAAGTTATATACAGGGAAATCAAGCTGTTTCTCTCGTAGACCCTCATTATAAAGTGCTATCGCTCTAAATTATCAAATGCTTCCACATGCCTCACCCTTCATTCTGTTATTTGTAGGGTGGGGTTCCACATGCATTTGAGAGGAATGCTCAAATTCTGTCAACCTGAATGGTTTTTAGCGCTTCAAACGCCGTTGACGGCATGGTAGGGGCCAGGCGGTGAAATTTATGCTGTTATCTCAACCATTTTTGTGAGCGTGTATGCTGCCTTTAAGAATAACTACACTCACAAACTAGTGATGAGGTGCGCTGGTCTTACTGTGCTTGTCTGTGCCATATTCCGGGCCGCAATTGCGTCTCGACACGCTTTGCGGCCTCACGCGCTCGAGTCAGTCGAGTTTTCAGCGCGAAAGCCGACCCGATTTGCCTTTTTACACAGTTTTCTCCAATTTCGTTTGGTTGTCAGTTTCTAAACCCCACCTAGAGTCAACAGATCGGCGGCTGCGGTTCTGGAAACTCTTCCGACTAAAAAGCGCGGCCGCAAAGCGTGTCGAGACGCAATTGCGGACCGGAATTTGGTCTAGAGAAGCACAGTACTTATGCCCAGGTGCCTAATGGTGCCGATAGGGCTAGGACCCTAAGATTGCCTACCCTTTATAGAAGGCGAGAAAGAGCTGATATTATGACGATGTTCAAGATTTTCACTAGGAAATTGTCTATAGAACCAGTGAAGTTTTTTGGAACTTACGTTACAAGAAGTAGAAGAGGGAAGCTTAGACTTTATCTCCCCGTGGCGAGGTCACAAATAAGGTCAAGTTTTCTCGCTTATCGAATCCTTAATAAATTCAACCAGCTTCTGGGTGAGAATCCGAGCCTGTGGAGTATGTCTTCGAACGCTTTTAAGACTATCCTGAAAGTTAGCCGACAGTCCAAGCTGGCTTGCTGTGATATGTATGCTTGACTCTTTGAGTCTAGCTATCTGTTCCTAATGCGTGCAATTAGCTCCTTTTGATGTTTTTTTGTTTGTTTTTGACTCCAGTTTTTAAGGCTGTGTTTTATGTTTTTGTATGTTTTGTATTCCATTTTCAGCTTTTTTTCTCATAACGTGGGCTTGCTCCGCGTCCCGAATAAATAAATAAATAAAAATAAATACATATGTCTTCGACGAAAGCGAATTATAGGAGTTTTATGATTTGTGGAATTTCCGCCCCGTCACATTTAATATTTTTTGAAATTTGCCGTACGCCAGACTTAGAAGTGTGTGGAGTTTTGACAGCATCTCTGGTCACATTTCTAACTATACCATCTTTTAAATCGAAAAAGAAGCGCTTGACATGCATCGAATCCTTATTCAATTCAATTTCACGTGGTGATGCAGAATATACTTTAACTTGTGTGATAGTAGTCTTGCCTCAGGCCCCGGTCATAGTTGGATGAGCCGACGTATCCAGCCCGGGCGATACACACAGAATGCATTGGAAATGAGATGCAAAAATCCTTCGGTGTATCCCCCCCCCGCACCCCCCAACACCCACCCGGTTGATACGTATGTTTAAAATGATGGATTCAGGTTGAGAAAATCACTCGGTGTATCCGACGCGGTCGATATCCATTCTTTACGTGGATGAGAAAATCACCGGGTGGGCGGGTCGAAGATAAAACATTGCGTATAACTAGAAAGCTAACCTTACTGCTACCTCCCTTACTCCCCCATACTCTTCTTCACTATTTCTCTGAACAGGTGCAATCCTGTTGGCCACGTAATCATCGTCATATCTAGTTGGATACACCGAGTGATTTTCTCAACCTCACTCCATCATTTTAAACATACGTATCGACCGGGTGGGTGTTGGGGGGTGCGGGTGGGTGTTGGGGGGTGCGGGGGGGGGGTATACAGATGCAAATAGCACCAACTCTGACCGGGCCTCAGGACTGTCTCTGCTAGACAGTACTTTTTTTACCACTACTGTGTTGTTCAAGGAATTATCAATGATAGTAGATACATACGGTACTGCCTGGAGAAGCAAACAATTCCATTTGGAATCACTCCTCCTGCTTCATTTTGACTCATTCTTTGAAACTGTGCGGCCATGAATGGAAATGGGATAAAAGTACGATTATTTCTCGTTTTGTTGGCTCGATAATGTATCTCTATGAGGTCCGCGTCATGTTTTATGGTAAGCCGGCTGTACCGTAACTATTCTCCTTGTGTTGGATGCATATCTTTCGAGTGTGATGAGCTAGCGGCACCCGGCTGTGTCCTGTGGAGGTATTATTATAAGCAAAAAAAGCTGAGGATCTAGACGGGACGGATTGATTTGTCAGGGTTTGCTCGTCCATGGCGCTTGTGTAGGCATGGCGCAAGGCGTGTGCGCTTCGTCGCCGCTGCCGCGGTCCAAGTTCGAACCCGACCATGCTAAGATTGTTCGTTGATGACATTGCATTAACCACCGAGATTTCTGATCTTTGTGATTACCATTCATGCAACACCAACTGAGAACTTTTGTGCCATTTTTAAAGGAAAGGCATCACTAAATGATTCCTATCTGCCTACAGCCAAACCATGTCAGTTCGTGTAAAAAAGAGCCCAGAAATGAAATGAAACACCGATTGGTAACGCTATCCATCGAAGCATTTCTATAAAATTTTATAGCAACAATGGTTAATAGCAATATCAAGCATCTTTTATCAGGTTTTTTGTTCATTTCTATGAGTAAATCTTGGGTCCCTCCCACCCCTAGTCTAGGATAGACCCCGTTTTTGTTCACAACAAGGTCTCTGAAATTACAAGGCTTTCAAATCTATACATTTGTCAAATTATCCTCCAGCGAGTACTATAACGTAATTTCTGTTTCAATCAATTGTAGTTAGTAGTTAATAATCAAAAGTCAGTAATTAGTAGTTAATAAATAATTGGCTATACCGCTGGATAGTATACTTGTTCCAAATGAAATTCAGTTCGAATATCCGACTTTTCGACTATAGTCGGATATCGCCCTTTTTCGAATATTCGACTTTTCGACTATAGTCGGATATCGTACTTTTTCGAATATTCGACTTTTCGACTGTAGTCGGATATCGCCCTTTTTCGAATATTCGACTTTTCGACTATAGTCGGATATCGTACTTTTTCGAATATTCGACTTTTCGACTATAGTCGGATATCGCACTTTTTCGAATATTCGACTTTTCGACTGTAGTCGGATATCGCACTTTTTCGAATATTCGACTTTTCGACTATAGTCGGATATCGCACTTTTTCGAATATTCGACTTTTCGACTGTAGTCGGATATCGCCCTTTTTCGAATATTCGACTTTTCGAATAAAAAGTCGACTTTTTTATCCGACTATGAAAATAATTGAAGTGCAAGTAACCGTTTTTTTCACATGAAAACACGTCGATTTCTCACTCATCCACTCGCGGGCGTTCTGACAGATTAAAGCATCACTTTTCAAACCAAAATCAGACCGATACTCAGACACGCTGACGGTTGTTCAGCGGGGTAAAAAGCGCTTGTTGGTGCGTCGGCGGGATTCAAAATGGGGAGGAGTGGAAGTGCGGGTTGTACCTCAGATAGAGAGAAATTCAATTCACGGAGACGGTTATTTGGCGGTGGAAATGGGGTTGACGGTGCAACGGCGGGGACGTGCTCTACCGTCAAATATGTGACACGTTCCGCAACTCGGACCAAAAAAGATGGGTGCGCCGGCATCAACATGTTTAGACAAAGTATTAACATTGATAGGGGTATAAAAAGGCTCCTCATCTCACCGTGAGCCTCAGTCAGCTTTTCGGAGTTGGACCTGGAAGGTGACCTCGAGTCACCTTCCGGAAGATCCACCGGATACTGGAGGATAATTTTGTCGCCGAGGAGGGGCTCCCCAGGGCTCGGGGGGTGGTACCCAACTTTAGGGTCATCTCCCCATGGTCCGCAGTAGGGTGCACCCCACCGTGGACCGTGGGATCACCTCCTTTGTGGGGACGCCAATAGGGATTTTCCCTGGGTCCCCTCTGCGGACCCGGGAATACCCAGGATGTATTGGAAAGCGCGTGACCGGAAATGTGGTTCGGTTGTACCGCGGTGTGATATCGGTTGAATGGCGGTGGAAGATCGGTTGTCCAGCAGATGCCCCAGCCGATCAACCGACGTTCCCCGCCGAGTAACCGCCCATGAGTCTGTGCGGTTGTACGGAGGGAACAATATCGGTTACACGCTGGATGACCAGGGAGGGGCAACCGACATTCCCCGCGGAATAACCGCTCCCATGCCTGAGTATGACTGCTTGGTGGATGTTTAGGCGTGCCTTATAGTATTTGCCACAGGTTTCGTGGTAGAGCTTATATCTGGCGGAGTTTCCATAGCTATATGCTGCTAGCGTGCTATATTCTTCCATTTAGATGTGAAAAAGGCACTTCGCAATGAATAAAGTGTGTCCAAATGGTAATGGCGGCCCACGCGGCCGGCATGCTTGGCAGGCGGCCGTCGCATGTGCCGCCCTCGGACGAGTGTTGGATTTCAGGACGGCCCTCCCCTCTCCTGCACCGTCTGCAGAGCAGATTGATCGGCGCAGTGCTTGCTGCCAGCCGGTGCCGGCCCCGTTCGTAGTCGATGGCGGTGGGGAATTTTCGCATGCCCGTCCGAGAGCGACAAACGCGACGGCCGCCTGCCAAGCACGCCGGCCGCATGGGCCGCCAATCTCATTCTGACGCACCTTACGTTCGCCGATCAGTGAGGCCCCGGTCAGACTTCGTCGAAAAACCTGCTGAGTCCTGAATGAGTCCGGGGTGGAAAACCTGCTGAGTCCCACTGAGTCCGGTTGCTCCCAGCGCCAACCAACTCCTCCTGTGAAACACGCGATTGATAGTGACGATTATCACTTCAGCTGTGAATCGGAACGAGTTTGGTGGCTGATCTTTCTTGTTTTCAACATGTCTGAATCTGATTTCCGTATCAGCAGTACGTGGGGCAGAGCGCAGACGGCGAGTCGAGATGCGGCGGGACTCGGCAGGTCGCAGTCGGCCGAAAAAATGCACCCAAATCACGTGAAAAACACCTATTTCGACCGGGTGGGGGTGAGGATGATTTCGGCGGGACTCAGTGGGACTCAGTCGGTGCATTGGCCCCGCCCTTGTACGCATGAGAAATATCAGTATCGACCGGGGATTGCGGTGGGCATCAGACGGTCGCAGTCGGACTCAGTGGGTTGATTTTTGCACCCGTCTTCCACGAATTCGATGCGTATCGACCCGGTGGGACTCAGTAGATCCACCGACTATGACGGGGGCCTCAGAGCTGTCCGATTTTCTTGTAAAGAAATTAGGTTGATTCTATACCTAACTTTGTTTTTGAAGTTGATTATTGCGGTAGAGAGCCTATCACATTTTGATTTCCTATGAAATGTCACATATTCAGTGGTCTACTTCCGTGGAGAAAAAGAGCCTCTACAATTTGGGAAAAACGTAAAAACATAGAAGTTTCAAAAAAGTTGCTAGAAATAATTCTTCCCGGGAGAATCTGCTCTCTGCCGACGGGTCGCGAAATGCCTCACATGAGCACATTAGATTCTCGGGGCTTTGGAGGTATCTCGTCTAATTTTATCGCGAGAATTTACATAAACTACGGACATATCAGCCCCAGTTGGTGGAATTTTAGCTACGTCACCTTCAAGAACTAAGGAAATTCTCGCCGAGAATGCGGGAAAAAGGGTGGAAGATTCTCGCCTTGATCGATCCACCCTGTCCTGATCAGTACTATAGGGTGATCTCGGCTGCGATCGACCGCACTGCCGTTTCTTCCCACTGCCTGCAGCGTCCCCGCGGTCAAATGTATCGTTGGCACGGTCTTCCAGAGAGCGGTTCGGGGTCACCCTCCACGATCAGCAACAGAGTATCGAGTAATCGATTCGCGAGAGGACTGAACCAGCACTACGAACGGCATCCATGCGTTCAGCGTAGCCAACGCGGGATGAGATCGCTGTTCAACACAGGCTGTCGCTAATCCCATAACATGGTTGAGCAGGCCGTTGCGGCCGGTGACCAAAATTTTACGACCCCTCTGTGGACCAAAATTTTTACACCCCCCCCCCCCCTTCTTGGGATGAAAAAAATTTCACGACCAAAATCGTGGCCCCTATAATTAGTACTAAATCTCTTTAATTTGACATCTTGAAGTCCACATAACTCGTTACCTTCGCAGAATTATTCCTTTTAAGCCAATCCTCGTTGGGACCGGCGTTGAGCCATAAATACAACTTGGGGTTACAGACGCAACGGTTATTTTTCATGGATAAAATACCTTTCCAAGTGGTTTGGAAGCTAAACGCTATTTTTTCCGAAAATTTTACGAGCCCACTCCCCCTCAAATTTTCATTTTTCTTCAAAATTACCGGAATTTCTAAGACCTCCCCGTTGCGACCTCTCGCAAGCCTGCCCTACACTGGCCCATAAATTCTCGCAACAGATTAAGGCGAGAATTCAAGGGCTTAGCGACAGCGAGATTAAAATAGAGAATTTCGCCTTTGTTTTTGCGTGAAGTATGCTTAGAGCTTGCACCCTTACACCTTTGATGCAGTATATGCGGGCTTTAGCGAGCGTCGCGAGGACCCGGAAAATTCCTGCACTACGGAATTAGAGAGCGTAACAGGCCGCTCCTTTGAAGGCACTTTGCTACCCACGGGCAGAGTTTTGAGCTGTTGAATACGAAAGGAAAACTTGACAGACGCACAGAAGGGTGCCCACAACGATCCATCGGTCGCACGAAAATGTGTATGGTGCCTCTATAGTTTGAACACGCACCGTAGTCGTCCAACAAATAGCAGAAGTCTGTCAGCAACATCAACAAGGTTTCTTAAAAACGCTCCCATCTGACCTACACCTACAAAGTTTCTTCCAAAAGCAAATATAAATAAAAATTGTGTTTAAAGGCAGTGGTCGCGATCAAATATGCTTGTCTTCATTTTCTCTCTAAACCCTTTTCTGGGTCTCGAGTAGTAGGATCTATGAAAAAAAAATCGCGAAAAAACCACTGTTCTGGGCCAAATTTGAAGCCTGAACTTTCTTGTCTTCTAATGGTGGACGAGCCCATTCCACTTCATCGGCATCGATGACCTCTTATATCAAAAACGACAGCTGGCTTGAATTTGATTTTCAATCAGTGAACCTTCGGATTTATGTACACATCTAGTCAAAACATTGACTGAAGTGATGCTTTCATTGTTCAACTGTTTTTATTCGTTAAATTTGCATTTATTTCGTCCTCTGAATGTCGATGATTTTTGACTGCTCGGCATGAGACTGCGATCTGTTTCGTCATCGCTGTGCACGTGTGCACGAACTAGCTTCCTTGGGCCCTAGAAACTCTAATTCTAGCCCGTTTTCACCGCTCTACCTTCATAGTTTTGAGCTGTTTTTGATCTAAGCTGATTTTTGTAGTTTTTCTATAACGTTTTTCATCGTGACCACAGCCTTTAAATAATAACTAAAATCAAATACAGATTACCGGATGAGCGTAATTATTTTCGTGGAGTGTGATTGACAAGCAGTTTTTTTGTAGTGAAGTTGTGAGATCCGACTTTGCGACAATGTTCGGATTTTGAACTATTCGAATATCCGACGTTTCGACTGTAGTCGGATATAACCCTTTCGAATATTCGACTTTTCGACTGTAGTCGGATATCGCACTTTTTCGAATATTCGACTTTTCGACTATAGTCGGATATCGCCCTTTTTCGAATATTCGACTTTTCGACTGTAGTCGGATATCGGACTTTTTCGAATATTCGACTTTTCGACAGTAGTCGGATATCGCACTTTTTCGAATATTCGACTTTTCGACTGTAGTCGGATATCGCACTTTTTCGAATATTCGACTTTTCGACTATAGTCGGATATAGCACTTTTTCGAATATCCGACTTTTCGAATAAAAAGTCGACTTTTTTATCCGACTGAAACAGTCGGATACTCATCCGATTATTCGATTCGGAACAAGTATACTGGATAGCCCTCAATGCCTGGATCATGATTATCTCTCTAGTTACGCTCAATGTTGACTTTGATGCGAGTTACACAAAAAAGATGGAAAAGACGCGAAAACCACTCGCTTTCTGACCGAATTCTACTCGCGGTGGTATACCTAGCCATCTGGTTTGTTCCGAAACAGCCTTCGTTCCACCCGGAACACTTCGCTTCTGCCCGCGGACAGCAGCTGTCTGATGGAACATAACAGCGAGTTTATGAGCGGCGTTCATCACCTTAAACGCTTTATTGTACTTTCGTGGATATCAGATTAATGTAATAAGGGATACACATATATTTTGGCTTTTTTTTTCGATTGCACTCCATAGATTTTTCTCTCAACATGATATGAATTTTGATATTCGCATATCCCCTGTAAAAAACTTCCCATCACTCATTGTGCGTGCGTATGCGCGCGAATCCAGTTCCTCCCTCTTCCCTCTGCTCTCCCGTGGTCTCTAGTCACCGCTTTGCACAAGCGCGCGAAGGGACTATGGGAGTTACCCTTTTTACACTCTTTATGAAAGATGAACTTGAGAACCCGAAAAAATCAGCGTTATTTTGTAGGGAAGACTCTCCCATTCAACTAGCGTGTGGATTACACGATGTGGAGGTTGTGATACGTTGGTGACGAGAGATGATGCACTCAAAGTGAGATATTTGGTCAAATCGTAGCAATGGTTCGTAGGTTATCGTCCATGTCAATGTTTCAGGAAGCCGCGACGCAGCTATGATTTGGTTATCATTGAAATCGAGCGGTTATTCTGCCAGAAATATAATGGTAAAATTTGAGAGACAGCCGCTGCCCTTTTGAAAAAGCAAAATTATACCTGCACTCCGGCTTCCTGAAGGTATGACACGTACCTCATGTTGTTATGTTACGTTATGTTATGTTATGTTATGTTATGTTATGTTATGTTATGTTATGTTATGTTATGTTATGTTATGTTATGTTACGTTATGTTATGATATGTTATGTTATGTTATGTTATGTTATGTTATGTTATGTTATGTTATGTTATGTTATGTTATGTTACGTTATGTTATGTTGTGTTATGTTATGCGTTATGTTATGTTATGTTATGTTATGTTATGTTACGTTATGTTATGTTATGTTATGTTATGTTATGTTATGTTATGTTATGTTATGTTATGTTATGTTATGTTATGTTGTGTTATGTTATGTTATGATATGTTATGTTATGTTATGTTATGTTATGTTATGTTATGTTATGTTATGTTATGTTATGTTATGTTATGTTATGTTATGTTATGTTATGTTATGTTATGTTATGTTATGTTATGTTATGTTACGTTATGTTATGTTACGTTTGGTTATGTTATGTTGTCTTATGTTATGTCATGTTAATGTGACTTCACAATTTTCCAGGGTCTTGTCGTTTCTGCAGCCGGTAGACTGTATCATCGGCGACATTTTCACTGCACGAGGTGTAAGGTGTGTATTAGAATTGTGGATACTACAGATTTATCAGACGATTAGTGAACTGTATCACAACTGATTTTTTTTTGAAAATTTCGAAGAAAGGCTAGCCATTTTCTTCAAGTTTGATTTCCGCAAGGTTATCTGTTCTGAAAAAATATTCTATCAGGCCAATCTTCCTTCTATGGAATATTATCCGTGTGGGAATCATGTGATGTGTGTTGACTGTCATTTTGATGAGATCAATCCGAAATGTGACGGTTTGGATGATTTTTTATTTGCCGTAGGGTTGTTAAATTATATCATCCGTCATTTGTATGCTACCGTAATGCACTACGGTATTTATGATCAAACAATTCTGTTTATTTCCAGAATGTAATCGGGCAGTGTATGAAGAGTATTTGAGCGTCAACGACAAGATCTACCATCATGATTGCTTTTTGTGCGCTAGATGCAAAAATCCTATGCCAGGTTCTCTTCCATTCCTAAATTCTTGACTCCGTGTCTTGAAAAGCAATAAAAACCTTTCCACTGATGCTGAAGGCATAAAGTGCTCAGGTAAAGACTCTAACCTTTATAAGTCATTTTTCAGGAGGAAAATACATGGTCTTGAATGGGAAACACTACGATGAAGACTGCTACTACATGACTAAGTACAGCCTGATAAAGCAACAATAAACTCATTGGTCCTCCTCTCAAAATATTTTGAGAAGTTGTTCTGCATATGCCAGAAACATTAATTTGTTTTCATATGTATCTACTCAGAACCTGGTACCGGGCGACCAATCGCTGCTCGTCCGGGTCGCCCGAAATGGTGAATCGGGTCTCGAGAAAATTTGTACATTGTAGATTAATCGACCGTAACGTACATTCACACGCAATTTCGCTGCAACGGGAAGGCAATTTTCGTCATCCGGGTGGCTGGTAACATTTGAGGGGCTAGCGGATTGCTCGAAACGGGATCGGGCCCCGATTTTGAGTGTCCGGGTGGCCCAAAATGCAGTTTTTCTGCCCCGGGAAGGCCGGAAAGAGGTTCTGAGATGTTAGGCTTGGAGCGGTTTCGCCAAGACATAGACCACCAGGGGTGCGTTCCAAGAATGTTTCCATCTCAGACAATGGGATGGACCGACCGCGGACATGTTCCGTACTGACCGCGGAGAGGTTGCGTACCGACAGCGGGATGGGCGACGTTTGGAACGCAATTCGCACGCGGTCGGCACGCAAATTAGCCCGGTCGATACGCACGGCCACGCGGTCAGTACGGAATGCCACGCTGTTAGTACGCATCGCCACGCGGTCAGTACGTCTTGCCACGCGGTCGGTACGCATCGCCTCGCGGTCGGTATGCACTGCAACGCGGTTAGTACGCATTGCCACGCGGTCAGTAGGACCGCTTTTCAGATACTGACAGCGGTGGGAGCGCATCGCGACGCGGTCAGTACGCAATGCCACGCTGTCGGTACGCATTGTCGCGCGGTCGGTACGCACTGCCACTCGTTCAGTACGCATTGCCACGCGGTCGGTAGACATTGCTACGCGGTCGGTACGCACTGCCTCGTGGCCAGTACGTCTTGTCACGCCGTTGATACGCATTGGCACGGGGTCGGTACGCATTGTCAGGCTGTCGGTACGCATGCACACGCTGTCGGGACGCATTGCCACGCGGTCGGTACAAAGGTTGCTCGTAGGATTGACCGCGGTTAGTACGCACTCAACCGCGGAAGGCTCGATTTTATCACGCGGTCAGTACGAAACGTTTTTGAAGACGGCCGCTATTAGTACGCATGCACGTGCGGCAGGTATTCATTGCTTCCAATGAATTGGCGCTCTTTCGAAACGCATTAATACTCGGATTCAGGGTTTGTGAAAAGAAAAAAAAGGATTTTATCACGAAGGTCAGTATCTGGTCCCAAATAATTGGAAATAAGCAAACGTTGGAAGTAGGGGTGGGGCTTGGGGTAACGCACGAATAAGTTGAAACAGCCTAAAACCGCTGGCTTTTAAACAGCAAAGGACAAGCTTTTTAAATCAACAATATCCAAAGTCTAGTTTGCTTAGAGGCAGCAGACACGCTCAAAAATGGTATCGATTTTATGACATAAATCAAAGGTTTGGAGCTGGTTGTATTGGGAACTGACGAAAAAACGGACGAAAACTGTGTGCAGATAGAGGAATAACGGTTATTTTGTTATCAGGTGAAAGTGGACGAGTTTTACGGCGCGCGGTTGAAACAGCGAATATTAGCAACAAGACGGTTGAAATAGAGAAGCCGATATACAATTACAGCCTATACTGAAAGGTTCACCCTGTTGGAAGCATCAAAAACCAGCCAAAGTGGCCATATTAGTACTATCAATCTGGACGAGTTTGTATACTCTGTTTATCTTGAATTGCACAAAACACGGTCCGCCAATAGTCCTCTAATTAGCCCGCTAGTACCGTAGTGTACGTCCACGACGCGTTCTCGGCAGACCCGGGTGGCAGGGGTGGGTGGCCGAGAGACGGCAATGACGAGTCGATTGCTCTGCACACCGGGTGCACACGCGGGTCTACGAGAACGCGTCGTGGACGTACACTACGGTACTAGCGGGCCATTTAGAGGACTATTGGCGGACCGTGTTTTGTGCAATTTAAGATAAACAGAGTATATTTTGGGCGGGGTTGCAGAGATTTTTCGATTTGTATTGCTGGTATTTAGTAGTTTTGACTCGTTTTTGACGCTTCCAACGGCGTGAGCAGTTTACTAGGAGCCATGCGACTTCGGTAACGTAGTTATCTCAACAACTTTTTCGAGCGTGTCTGCTGCCTTTAAATGAGCTTAGGGGAGCAAGCTGAGGAGCGATCGGTCATGGCAAAATAAGGATATCTTGACATGATAAACCCAATACGCCACACTTCAACCGGCTCTAAATGAGGGAGCTAGGTCCCTGTCAGAATTGGATGAAAAAATCGCCGTAACCCGTCTTGGCCGACCCGGTCGCAACGTATGAAAAGCATGGACGATGGAGGTTGCAAAAAGCACTCGGGGTCGTACTCGCCTTCAACCCGCCGGGAAGTAGAAGGAAATATGAGGTGAAATTTCAGCACGAAATGCGCGCTCCACGGCCACCTCTCGCCTCCCTTGGCTTCCCTCGCGACCGCCGGAGTTTTTCGCATCGGATCGCTGGAGAGTACTCGCTTCTCGATAGAACCTTTATCTTTCCGTAGTGATATCGCTACGGAACACAGTTTGCATTTCCATAATACACAGTGTAAGATGGGTTAATCTGTTCCTCTGCCACGCGCGGTATCAACCCTTCCGTTTCCCTTCGACGTCCCTCGGCGGGTTGTTGGCGAATACGTTTTTTCCACCCCACCTCATTCATGTCTTTCGTGATTATCGACCGGGCTGGCTACGGCGATCGGCCAACTATAATCGAGGCCCTAGCCGTTTCAAGCCTACCGCGTGTTTAGCTCAAAATCGCCCCAGCCGCGATCCAGCTGAAGAGGTTTGGTTTTTTTAATTTCATGTTAATGAAAAACAAGGTGCACACTCACGCCGCTTTGTGGCGTACTTGTAGGCGTGTATTATGACGCATCGAATGATGAAATCGTTGCCAAATGAGTACTTAGGTATTGTCGTTCCTCGAAACCCAGTCCGGTCCCACACACTTTCACCTGCGTCGACTCACTCCCAGTTGGGTCCAACACACCTTCCCCGGCGCTAGGCGTACCCCCAGTCGGGTCCCGCACACCTTCCCCAGCGCCTGGTGAACTCTCAGTTGGGTCCCGTACACCCTCCCCGGCGCTTGGCTCACTCCTGAGTCCCGCACATTCTCTGGTCATCGGTCAACGATCTCTGGTCAACTCAGCCGTTCATTATTATGTATGATAACTATGTTTGGCGTTGGGAGGCCAGCCGCGTTAAATCGTTTTGCCTTGCTTGCACGTCTTTTCTCTCGTAAAATTCACTTATTTTTTCACCATAGGTGTCCAGATATTCACCTTCATGATGAAAACTCAGTACTCTTTGAATCACGAACGCTTCTTTTAGGCATTAATGCGCGCCATTCCAATGGGAGCAATGCATACCTGCTGAGTGTCACTTTTCAAATAAAACTTTTGTGTTAGGAGGAATTTTACTACATTTCTTCAGCCTAAGATGACATTTCTTGTATGTATTTTACAATATTCCGTTTCTACTCTCGCACTTCCTTCCTTTGTCTCTTTCCTTATCCTTCTATAAAAAATTCAATGTGTTAATCGCGTTGTGAGCTTAGTACTCGTGTGTTCTATTTAACGAATTCTCATGGGATCGAACGTTCTCGTTGAGAGTGATTGTAGACCCTTTTCAATGGCATACGCCAGCTGTTGAAACTGATTGTACTGTCGTTATCGGGCTGAAATTCCGCTCCACGATTGCGACGAGTCGCTGTTTCAGCACGCAGCACAATTATAATCGTGCTGGGAGAAGGGGTAATTGTGTCGGGACCCGCTAGTCCAGCACGATTATCGTCGTGCTGCCACCGCGTCTGTCCGCAAGTGTCCGCTGATAAACTCGCTCTTCTCTGCAAAGAAAATTTTCATTTGAGTCCACGTGAAAGGACATTTGTCGATGAGTTCCGCAATAATCGAAACCATCAAATTTTGAATATTATTACTGAACCATTCATAGGCATTACTACACCAACTAGAACACGAAGATGAACAATAGCATCAATCAGAAGGGCAAGACGATCGAGATCAAGACAAAGAGCAAGAAATAGTAAAAGATCGAGATCAATAAACAGAAGGCAAAAAGAGAAATATCCCCTTGACAGCCAAATAAATAATTGCTTTCAAAAAAAATCAATAACTAAGTAATGTCGTTCTCTGGGCTAAATTCCGGTCCGCGATTGCGGACTACGACTGTTGCATCATGAGACACGTGATAATCATGCTGGGAGAAGGGTGAATCGTGACGGGAAAAACCGGCCCCAGCACGACTAACACGTGTCTTATGAAGCAATAACCGTAGTCCGCAAATGCGGACCGGAATCTGATCCAGAGAACGACAAAAATAAATAAATAAATAAGTAAACAAGTCAATTAACAAATAATTAAATAAATAAGTAAATAAATAAATAAATAAATAATTAAATAAAAGTGAATAAATGAGTATATAAAATAGTAAATAAATAAATAGGTAGTTAAACCGAAGAGAAATATCACATTAACGAAGAGATGAAAACGAGGAGAGGAAAAAAGTATCTGAAGTTGCAAAGAACGAGAAGAGAGCGGAGGAGATAAAGAAAGAGAGAAATAGGAGAAATTGGAATGTATGAAGAAAAACCCCTGCGATTCGAAGGAAATCGCCATTTTTTAGTTGAACTTCTTGGGCACTTCGGTGGAGACGGGAGAAAAAGTATATGCGGTCGCCACTAGCGTGTTCGATAGTGAGGTGATCAAGGAGGTCATAGAGGTTTCGGATGACGAAGAACTCGTTAGGGATATCAATTATGGCCAGTGGAGATTCGAGCATTTATTTAAATCGTGCGTGATGGTGGTCAAGGTAGCCTCTCCCGTGTTTTCAACTTTGCTACCATCATTTACAGTTTTTTTGTGTACAATTGAGCCATTCGGGCTAGGTGACAGACATCACCCACAAAACTTGAGCCAGAGGACTGCTGTGAAGTCGATCAACAAGCACTTCTGGGTCGATCATCTAACACTTTTTCATTGATTTTTTATACAACCGTCGAACAACATGGAAAACATTTTTGGCGCAAAAATTCTTCAAAAATGACAGTGACGAGCAAATGCAGAAAAACGCCAAAAACGATTTTGGCGCGAAATTCAAATCAAATTTACCAATGAATTCAGACTGTTTTTTCTTCACAAATGAAGGTCTGTCAGAGACCCTTCCGACAATTCCGTTCACTAAAGAGACCAAGCTATACAAAAACATGAAAAAATGTTTAGATTTTCGATTTCGCTTTTCTTTTTTTTTAAGAATTTTTTAAAGATTTTTATTTTCCTCATGGTTCAAAGTCTTGTGGTGCTTAGATAACTCAAAATTGGTATTTGAGCCTCACTATGGCGGAAGTCAGCAAGAGCCCAGGACAAAAACACACAAAACAGCTCAAAACCGGCTATAATTAGGATCACTCCGCCCGTTCATGTTGTTGCTCCATCCTCGAATAACGATTTTTTCAAGAGCACTAACTGTTTTGAAGAAAACGAAATATATTCTTGGGATAGATGAAGCCAGATGTGTGAATAAAATTGTGTTGCTCCATTTCAGTGATTCTCGTCGGATTCTCAGTTCTAAAAATGCAGCTGTCACAGAGACCAACCCATCTGACTCTCTACCGGAACAACAAGGTCAAAACTTTTCAGGGAGAACCCTGCCTCTGAAGGATCGATAGGCTAAATGTGCAAACGCTCGAGATTTCGTTGTTTACTAAGCACGTGCATTTGCGTATGTACCACACTCACGTGTTCACTTGCTTACAGAGTGCGTGCGATTGCGTACTGAATGCGTGTCATTGCGTGCCGGCAGCGCAAACTTACAAAACGACCTCGCCTCCGCAATTGAATGCGTACTGAACGCGGGCGATTGCGTACTGCACGCTTGTATGTAGCGAACACATCCTTGCCTACCGCGCGGACTGACAAAGCGACCTCGCCTACAAAATTGTTTGCGTACTGAACGCGGGCGATTGCGTGCTGAACGCGAGCACATCCGTGCCGACGGCGCGGACTGACAAACTGACCTCACCCACCAGTTTTCCTGCGTACTGAACGCAAACACTTGCGTACCGACCGTGCAATCTGAAAAACCGATCTCCCTCACCAGTTTGCCTGCGTGCTGAACGCGAGCTCTTGCGTACTGACTGCGTGTGCTCACGTACCGACCGCAGCGAAAAGTCATGTTTCGTACTGACCGCGCGCAAAGATGACTGCGCGCGGTCAGTACGCCTCCATGGAAAATCGCTAACGGTTGGTACGGAGCTCAGGCGTATCGACCGCGTGCACTATTTCGTTTTCGCGGTCAGTACGAAAATGCCCGCGTTCCGTACGGAATACATTTTTGCATGCGGTCAGTACGAAAGTGGCACGCGGCCGGTACTAGAAGCGATTTTTCGCCCGCGGTCGGTCCACCCCATTGTCTGAGATGATGTGGTGGGAGGGCAATTAGCCTTTCCATGGACAACCTGTTGCCCATGGCCACGAATTAAAACTGTAAATTGCTTCCAAGCGGCCGTGGCTACGTTTCCATGGAAGCCTTTTACCATGGGAATCTTCTTGGACCGCACCCCAGGCTCCACAGCGGCTCATAGTGGGTTACTTCTCGGTTATTTCTCGGCTACTATTCGGTTATTCGTCGCCTATTTCACGACTATTGCTCGGCTGAAACCATGTTTTCCATGAAATAGCCGAGCACTAATCGAGAAATAACCGATACCTCGCCTGCGAGGAATCGCTGTGTAGCCCTGTGGGCTATTCCTTGGCTGTTCGGTCATAACCAGATATTTCCCGGCTATTTCTCGGCTATTACACGGAAAACAAGCGTTTCGTGGCTGTTTATCGGCTATTTCTCGGCCGAAACTCTCAGAGGAGTTGACTTTCCCTGATCACCTTTCATTCAAAGAATTGTGGTGCGCGCGAAGCGCGCACCAGATTTGGCTTTAACTCGCCCATGCGCAACACTGCGATTCCGGAATCAGCGTACAGAGTAACTGTGGAGATGCGGTTTTTTCTTCATTGGAAAGAGCGTAAAAAGTTGGTGTATGTACCAAAAAATGGTTTGCAATGGTTTCTTGGCGCTCGAGAAGTCCCGAGTCGGAAGAGTTTCCAGCGCCGCAGCAGCCGATCTACTGACTCTAGAAGGGTTTTGGTAACTGGAAACTAAGAAAAATTGAAGAAAACTGTGTAAAAAAGCCCCATCGAGTCAGCTGTGGGGCTGAAAACTCGACCGACTCCAGCGCGTGCGGCCGCAAAGCGTGTCAAGACGCAATTGCGGACCTGAATTTGGCCCAGATAAGCACAGTATGTTATTGAATCTGAACGTAGCGTCACCAATGACGGCAGAGACCACTCGCGCGCACTCCACCGACTGGACTAGAAATTACGAGGTGACCATGTAGGCGGTGAAAAAAATTCCCGTATTTCTTCAAGAATGCGGGTGCATAGCTATGTTGGCATCGAAAGTCGCTGAACGGCACTTTCGCGACAAACGACGCATCATCCTCCTTCCTCCTGCGACGTCGTGATAGGTAGCCTGAACCAGTGCCGGAACAAATATCTTCTTTGTTCCAGTTGTTCACAAATGAGTGATTATGTGATCTACCAATCTTCTGGCAAACGAAAACGTATCCGCGAAAGAAGCAGAGCAAAGAATCTGGAGAGGCGGATTGCTCAACCCGTGTCATAAATGCTCAGTACTTTTTTACCCTCGCTTTCACAGTCAGATTTATTCCGCGCCACCCGTAGTCCACCAATCTATAATATACCTAGACGCGTGTAGCGCAGCGACAAAGACGAAACTGTTAAGGCACTTGGTCCAGTGGTCAATCCTTGGCTTAGGCCGGTATCATACTTCCGCTCACGAGCGACTCGGCGCGATGTTTAGCATCAATATCGAGGTGGAGATGACAACATCACTGCTGAAATGCTGAAAGCTCTTCCTCCGTCTGGGATTCGCGAAATGACCAACACCATCCGTGCCATATGGATGAGCGAAAGGATACCCGATTCGTGGAGACATGCGATCATCGTACCTCTTCACAAGAAGCTATCCGTCACGGATCCTAAGAACTACAGAGGAATCTCTCTACTTCGTGTCATGTACAAGGTTTTAGAACGTATCATTCTCGAGCGACTTATCAAACATCGTGAAGGAACGACCAGAGATGAGCAAGCCGGTTTTCGACCTGGAAGATCGACCATCGACCAAGTGTTCGTCGTGAGAAGAGTAATTGAATCGTGGCAGCGGTTTTCGAAGCCATTACAGCTTGCTTTTTTGGACTTTGAAGCCGCGTTCGACTCTCCTCATCGTGATCGATTGCTCAATGCTCTGCGAGCAGATGGAGTCCCGGAAAAGTATGTTCGGTTAATCGAGGACATGAACAAAGGAACAACAGCAGCAGTTCGTACACCTGTCGGATTTACGTCAGCTTTTGAGGTGAAAACAGGAGTAAGGCAAGGAGCCGTTGCAGGACCTTTTCTTTCAACTTCGCCGTTGATGACATCATGCGTAGAGTTGCAGAACAATTTCCTGCGGATGTGATCCTAACACCATCAGGACGCTCCTTGTCGACCTGGAGTACGCCGACGACATTGTGTTATTCGCTGAAAACAACGCAAAACTGCAAAGGATTGTGATCCTGGTTTCGAAGTATGCCCCAGCCTATGGACTTCGTCTTCGTCCCGACAAATGCAAGCAGATGTGGGTCTCTCAGAGGCCTTCAACTGGAGTTTATGTGGACGGACAACGTATCGAACTGGTGGACGATTTCTGTTATTTGGGCTGTTTGCTGAAGAACGATGGTAGTTATGCAGCGGATATTAGACAACGATGTGCGAAAGCTACGTCTGCATTCAATTCTCTAACCAAGTGTTTGTGGTCTACCACCATCGCGAAGGAAGTCAAGTTGCGCGTCTACCTATCCGCTATTCGCCCTATCATGATGTACGGATCGGAGACGTGGGCAGCACCGAAAACGCAGATGGAAAGGTTGGATTGCACGGAGAGGAAGCTTTTTAGGCGTTTGCTTGGATATTTCTGGCCGCGTGTATGCCATAACGAAGACCTTTACAAGGAAATCGACGCAGTACATCAACGCTTGACACGAGGGAGGTGCCAGCATCTCCTAACGCCATCTCAAGCAGCAATGGAAAGTCGACTTCGACTGCTCGGGCATATACTAAGAAGAACGCCGGATCGTCTCGTACAACACGCTTTAAAAATGCTTCCAAATCCTGTCTGGAAACGGCCACCTGGGCGTAGGCGAAAGTTCTGGACGGATGTGGTTAAAGAGGATTTAAAGTCACTCGGCATCGAAAGACAGTTCAGGCGCGATGTTTCGTTTCGCAGGAAATGGAATAGTGACAGCTGGATGGAATGTGTTCAAATTGTGGCTGAAGACCGTGAAAAATGGACACGGCTGACTACTAGGACGGCACACCTCGGTGAAGATGCGGAATGACCGCGTCAGGCGAAAGCCAACCGATTAAGTCAAGTAAGTCATCGACCAAAAATCGATGTGCCTGATATGCACTGTCGCCGTCACTCGTCGCGGGAAATATGATCCCGGCCTTACAAGGGAACCACAATAAGTCATAGTGAACATTCCAAATTAAATGTACTTTTCTAGATCCAATTTCGGACGAAAAGTCCGAATATGCCTATCGCAGCTGCCTAGACCCACTCTGAAAGAAGTTATGAGCGTTTTTAAAGCTTCGCGACAAGGTAAGGGTACCCACCCCATGGAATTTTTAAGGTGTTTTTAAATTTTTCTTCCGATTTTTCTAAAAAGATGTGTGCAGGGGTAATCTGGGGTGCTGAACACGAATCTGGGGTTTGCTTGTGGAAATTTTAAGGTTTACTGTAGGTTACGGTAGGTAACATGCCATTTAGGAGGTAAAACCTACCTTAATAATTCGAAAATCGTGAAATGGACATCGAATTCGTATTCAGCACCCCAAATAACCCACACATAGAAACTTTGAGACAAATCTGAGATTTTGACTAAACTACCGTATTCCCACCGTAATCTACCGTAAGCTGTCAAAAATCGATAAAATGACATCAGATTCGTGTTCAGCACTCCAAATAACCCCCAGAGAAATTATTTGAGCATGATCTATAGTAGCACTCCGGAAATCGTCAAAAGTCGCGATTTGCCATAAAATTCTCCCCCGATGGGAATCTGTGAACGAATGCAGTCGAAAACTTCGGAAAATCGATAAATGAACCTCAGATTCGTGATCAGCACCCCAAATAAACCCCCAGAGCGAATGTTTAGTCAAATCTGAAATATTTTTCTTAAACGCTTCGAGAGCCATCTAATTGGTATAAATAAACGCCCAACCGAAAACCCGTACAAGTCCAAAACGCTATTAGACTACGCAAAGTTTGGAAAACGTTCCTTCAACCTAACTTTTCTTATTGGGGTAGTTTTGGGCGCTGAATACGATTATGAGGTCCGTTTCCGGATTTTCATAAAAATAATGCGCTTTTTGGAGGGTACAATAAGTACGAAAATCAGAGAAAAAATGCCTATAACTTTTTTCAGAGTGGGTCTAGGCAGCTGCGATGGGCATATTCGAACTTTTCGTCCGAAAATGGTTCTAGAAAAGTACATTCTATTTGGAATGGTCACTATGACTTATTGTGGTTCCCTTGTTAGGCCAATTTTGTACATGTGCGACACGTGGTCGAGTCGCTCAGCGACAGTAACCGCCTGTCGCGGAGCTCCCGCCCTTTGAATCTGTCACTGCCGCAGTGCGCTGCACAGCGTCAGCGACAGTAGCAACGACAGCCACCGGCACATTTGCAGTATGTCAGCCCTCCGCGATGCGTCGCTGCGACGGACACACGACAACTGTTCCTACGACGGCCAGTGCCGCTGCTCCTATGCTGGTCCCACCCCGATTTGTGCTAAATGTCATGACTGGCGCCCATGACAGCTACAAAGTATACTATTGACCTTAGGCCAATCAACACTGCTATTTCTCCGAGTGTGCAAATCGGCATCGTACCTGGCTGGGTGGGCAAGAACACTGATTTGAGTAACGGCTGGTCCATGTGGGTGGTGGCCATCGTGTATTACAACCCCTGAAAAGGCGGGAGAAATGGGAGAGATGCAGCGAGTGGGCTGTCGCTAGCTCCGTGCTGCGTCCAATCAGGAACCACGCTCCTCCCCCGTTTCTCCCGCCTCTTCAGGGGTTGGGATACACGACGGCAACCACCCGCCCACGCGAGTCCTTTTAAAGGTCGATTCACATTCGAAAGCCTCTACACTTTTGAAGGAAAAGCGAATGTGTTCGGCAAAATCATTATGATGTTCAAGTACTTTGGCATCTGATATATCGCGTGTTTCCAAGAAGTCAAACACAATATCTACTTTGCGGTTCAGTGGGGTCCATTTTTCCATTTCCAGTGGTGTATGGTAAGCTACGGTAGGTATGCGGCATTGGCCCACTCTTTATCGGAATGTTGCATCAGGCAGCATTATCGTGACTATCGTGCTGGTACACCTGGTTATCGTTCTGGGACTACATAGTCCCGGCACTGTTATCTTCTGGGTGCGTGTTTCGAATGTTGTATATCTAGGCATACTGACCCCCACAGTAACTAAAAGAAACTCACGGCCCGTTCGCGGCGCTTTTCCAGGACCGTCCGCGGCCGACGACCGGACGATCCTTCACCGAAGTCGGCAAAGCGCCGGCAAAGCGCCGCGGACCATCCTGCAGGCGCCGCGGATCGTCCTGCAGGCACCGCGGATTGTCCTGTAGGCGCCGCGGATCGTTCTGAGAGCAGCCGCGGACCATCCTCTCCGACACAGTCATGACCGCTCCGCCTCTTCTCGAGAGATGCGTGAATGTCGCGGTCCGGGGCAGAGAAAGCTCCGCCTCGGTCCGGACAAGGGCGTAGCCTTTGCCGAGGTCTGCGGTGAGGAGCAACCCTCCCTGCGAACCGCGGCAAAAACCGCCCTCCCCCTCCCAACTGTGAGGATATCCCTATCCCCCCAGCGACCAAAAATATGCTTGCCTCCGGAAAGTGACTCGAAGTCACCTTCCAGGGCCGGCGTCAGAATGCCGAATGAGGACTCGTGGGAGATGGGGCACCTTTTATACCGGCTGTGCATAAGATGAACACATTCGGACGTGATCATTCGCTTTACCATGGTTTTTCATGGTTGCCACTGCAGCCGTGCCTGCGGTAAAGTGAGATGTGAGTAAGTGAGATGTGGAAGTGGAAGTCGTTCAACTGCCGGTGCGCCCCGGAACCACCCCATCGAGAACAATCAGCGCCGCGGATGGGCCGTTTGACCAACCCGCTACCAATTGTGCCGCGGATCAGCCGCCAAGCGCCGCGGACCGTCCGGAAAGCTCATCTGCCGCCGCGGACGAGCCGTGAGTTTGTCTGAGATGCTACCATCGAAAATTGAGACGAGTGAACCCCAGATTCGTGGTCAGCACTTGATGACCTCTTTATCCGAGATTTGGGCGGAAAATCATAGCACTCGGAAATATAGTTAAGTCCGTGGCTTGTTTCCTCAAGAAAAACATTTAATTCAAACCGCGGCTGGCGCCACGGTTTAAATGGGGCTGGCTGTTAATTACCAGCCAGCCGCAGTTTTAATTTGAATATTTTTCTTGAGGAAACAAGCCACGGACCTAACCATACATGTATTCAACGGTGAAGGGCAATCGGTGACCTCCCAATAATGTTGTGGATTATGTATGTCACAAAAGTTATCGCGACATCTGAATTTGAAAGTGAAAAGACGCTTCCAGCAAATTGATTGACTGAGCTTTCTAGTTGCATAATTACCCACGTTTTCTACAGTTTTAATAGATGTTTCCGGAGTTAGGCCTTCAAGTATTTACTGTCTTACTTGCTCGAGTGTCAACAAACGTGACCCAATGTGACTCTGATTACGGTAGTTACGTGGACCTTTAAATTTTTCGCACTTCGGCGCTCACCGCATGTGATTGCACAATATAATTGTGACGTCGTTCTGATAGCAGTGTTTGTGATGTAGTTTCCTATCATTTTCCTTTCTTTGGACTTCGATCTTTTCACAGTCTCATGTGGGATGCTCATTTACTCGTTCAGATTCACCAGGTTCAGTTGGGGTCTACTTTCTTGAAGTGGGTTTGTTTTTCGACATTTAACACCTTCCGGAATTTGAGGTCTTGAATATCTTCTGAAACACTTCTCGTAGGTTCCTGTAATTTCAGAGCTGGGACTTAGCTTTTTAATGGCTTTCGGATTGTAAACATGCCCTCAGTGACTCATTCCTGCCGTCCAGATCATTCTAGGGATTTGAGTAGTTCCTAGTTTCGAAATCGTTTCTCAGCTCCGAAACCTGCACAGGTGTAGAGCGGCTCGTCCTCATACGTATTTTTCCTCTTATTGTGGTTTTCACTATTTACGCATACGATGGAGGAAAAGGGGGGAGTCGTTAAAATTTTGGCGCGAAGTGAAATTTTTAATTTTTGAAGGTCGTGAAAACTTTGGACTAAATATATTTGTCTAAAACAGAATTATAAAATTCAAACCGCAGATTCTTTCCACAGTAACCCAATGGGCATGATCAGAGTATTGAAAACAACTCCATTCATTTATCTTCATGATGAAGCGCTGGTCGGTAGAATGATGTCGTGCTCCGTGCAAATAATTCATTCCAGTTTTCATGAAATAATGTTTCGTATGACCGTGCGGTACACTAAGGACTTTCACATCGAGGTACTCGTCAAGTTGGAAGACTTGCAGCTTTCCCTTACTGCTGCATAGGATAGCCCTTTAGGCCCTTATGGGTGAAGCTCTGAATTCTACCTGAGCTCCACCTACTTCAATTGTTGCCCGGTTTCCTGCGCTTCAACGCTTCCCAACTGTTGCTCTCGACAACACTCACCAAACAGTCATGTAAAACCACATTCCGCAAGTATCGGAGTGAATTCCGCCCGAGGAGCATGATATCATTCCACCAACCCACATTTTATCGCGGCTGTAAATGGGATGCAGATGTGTTCCTTCATTCTTATCCTGTCTATTGGATTACGGTGGATGAAATCTATGGTTTGAGTTCTATAATTCTGTTCTGATTAGACGACCCAGTAGAGAAATTTATCAGGAACTCTTAACCCAACTGGTGCATTTGAAAGTTTTAGAGTTTTCAAGGCATTTTCAGGTGGTTGGTGGGCCCAATCTTGCTTCCGGTCAAGCCCTGAGCCCACTTCGAATGCACCCGGAGCCGCGTCCATGTTGCACTTTGGTTGACGAATTTGGCAATTTTCGAGCCACATGTGTTGCAATGCAGGCCACAGATTGGGCTCCGGGTGCTACCGACGAAATTGATTCAGCCAGCGCCCAGAGCGCAACTGTCGACTGATGACGTAGTAGTACCTAGACGGTTGCGCCCCGGGCGCTATCTATAAGACGATTATAAATTGCCACCGGCACAAAATTCTCACGGTAAACAAAATTGATGATACCCAATTGCAAAGGGTAGGGTATGAAAGAAATTAAGAGCGGTGTGTTCTCATTCACACACCATCTTTCTTCGGAGGTGAGCGGCTGAAGCCGAACACACTAGGGATTAGGGAAACAGCCTCACCGGTGATAAAGATAATACGATATTGGGACCTACTCATGGAAAACTTTGGCAAGAAAAACTACTTCACTTCCGTGAGAATTTTGTGCCGGTGGCAAATTATAAACCTGTCTATCTATAAACCGATTTTAGCAACACCATTGCAAAAATCGATAGCTCGACGTATTCCAGACGCTTCGGTAATCGATTTTCGCACCCATTTTAGCTAATCGGCAGCTTTTTAACGGATCCAGCGATTTCCGCCTATTCACCCGTTTACCCTACCTTACCGAATCTCCTTACATTGATTTGACCCTTAATTGTTCCTTGTCTCCATTAGCCCTAATTATGTTCTATCTAAGCATTAATATATTTTCCTCCACTTTGAATTTTGGTTTCGTCACCTTTCCCCTCCCCATTTCACCCTTTGATCATCTGACTTTCCCTGATTGTCCCATCTATTTAATACACTCTCATGAAATTATCAACTATTCACAACAACCTCCCATTCCTAAACACTAACCCCTTATAAAAACAGTTCGAGCGAACGAATGAGTAATTTTGGGCGAAAAAAAATGCACTCGAATAAACTTCTAGCGAATGAATGAGTAAGCCGAATATCGAATTTTCTTCTTCTTCTTTGCAGCCACATCGACGGTAAAAAACCCCTCTTCGTGGAAGGGGCGATGTCGGTTAGCACGGAGGTTATATCGATTATCGAATTTTAGAATACTTAGAATGTGAAATTAAGTCCAATAAACCCTCTCCGAAATTCCCGAATCAATGATTTCCTTCGATTAGGGATTTCCTATTTTTTTTAAGTGAATAATTAGATTTGAAATAAGTCTTTACGGAACTCCCGAATGGCTGAATCTGAGCATTTTTTTCAATATATCTTGAAACATTTGAACAATTACATTCGAATCTCAAATATTATTCCGAAATCAAAAATTTCAAATTTTGGATGATTCGAAATTCCATTTGAAAAATCTTCGAGCACGATTTGTGGTAGAACCCCACAGACTTTACTATGCAAATACGCAGGGCGTGACGGTGGCGCTCGATGATACGATAACGCGCTCCACGGCGAATGCGGTTACGGTAACACAGAATCCCGGCTGCTAAAATCAGTTTTGAATGATTCTTCGCTCGCAAAATATGACCCCAGCCGCTCGCCCTTGGTCGGAAATCCACGGGCACACCGCCGTCCGACGTTTGAGTGTGAAAATCAGAAGTTTTGAATCAAGGTAAATGTTACTTTTATGTCACAAGTAACTTACTTAAGGTCGGAAGTAACCTACTTTTGTCACAAGTTAGTATACACGTACACAAGTATATCTATACAAGTAAAGTCTTCTAGTATACAAGTAACTCACCCAGAAGCAAGATTTAACTTACTCCTAAGATGGAGGAGACATCGTTACGGCACCCCAGGTGCGTGATTGTGAAGAGAAAGCCCCGCCTCGGTCCACTACAAGGGCGCAATCTTCTCTAAGGTCTGCGTTGAGGGACCACCCTCCCCGAGGACCGCGGCGAAAATGCCCTCCCCTAGCCGAGAGGATACCCCACAAGACGTTGAAGCTAGGACTTTTTCAGTCGTCACCGTCCACAGTTACGGACAATCGTGGCGGGACCACTTCGCCATCCATTGGCAGCAAGCCAAGAGAGCGAAGCGAATGTTCCACAAAATGATTAGCGACAGCGGATACGGGTGTTTGGGTCTAAATTTGTTCTGTTTGTGAGCAGTTTATTAGTTACTCAGATTTCGATAAATCGAATATAACATACGTATAAGGCTGCGATGTGGACCAAAACAGTAGGTTAGCGAGCGGAAAGTCCACTTGCCCAACAGAATCTACTCTTATTTAGCAAAAAAAAGTGATAGCAAACTTGTGCTCAGCGTCTAAGAATACCTTTATGTTTGAATTTCCAACTAATTTCGGGTCACAGGCGTAAGATTTCTCATGCATCTACACACCATTGCCCGTAAAACAGTGTAAGAAACTCAAATTCGTGTTAGGTACCTGCCAAGGTGAAGTTTTAGGCGCGCTGTGTCTTTCTAAATCAACAGTACACGTCTGCAAAAACCCTGCCCCTGCTTTCGCGGCGATTTGCTGCGCTACGTTGTCTCTTCGCCTAGTCTCAGTGGATTTTGAGGTGCTCCCGAAGCGATTGCCTGTAACGGTAGACGGTGACAACTGAAAAAGTCCTAGCTTCAACGCCTTGTGGATACCCCCTATAAACCAGCGGTCAAAAATATGGTGGCCTCCGGAGAGCAATTCGAAGTCACTGTCCAGGAGCGGGATCAGAATGCCGAATGAGGACTCGAGAAAGATTAGGTGTCTTATATTATTTGACCGAATCGAATGATTCGAAAAATCATTTGACTGAAAAAGTCGACTTAGAAAACTTAGAAATTCCGAATTATTCGAAAAGTTGAATATTCGAAAAGAATCTGAAAATGTGAAAGTATAGTGCCTTATATACCGGCTGTGCACGTGGTAAGCACTTTGCGACGTGACCTCCTACATGCGAGGATTGCTGGGGCAATTTAAGTTATTTGTGAGATTTAAAAGTGACGAAAGTTACTAACAGTAAAAGACATGTAAGTTCGTTCTGCGTGTTCTCAGTGGAACGTCCTGGGGATGCAATAAAGAAACGATCCTGACCACGTATAAGGCTATTGTGCAACCCGCCTTGGAGTATGCTGCGCCAGTCTGGCAGCACATCGTGTCGGACACCTCTTGGTCCAAGCTGCAGCGCGTCTTAAATTGTGCTCTGCGAATTGCAACAGGCTGTTCTACAAGCTCTCCAATAGAGCACTTACATGCCGAAGCTCGCATATTGCCAGTTAGAGACCACTGCCAACTCCAGGCGCAACAAATGTACAATAACATCGTGAAGCAGCCGAATCATCCATCGCGAAGAGTACTAAACCCGGTGAGAGAGATGTATCAGAAAGCCTTTGCTGATGCTCCGTCGAAAGTAGATGTGCAGAGATGGACCGAAGCCCAACAAGACCGCCTCCGTCTCTTGCGCGCGGAGCATACCCGATTCGTGAAGGAAAACTTGAGCAGAGTTGCCATAAATTCCATCCTGGGAGTCGCACCTCCAAAGGTCTGCGAGACAGAGATGGAACTTGGCAGGCGTGCCAGGTGCACCCTTGCATCGTTACGCTGTGGACACTCCCCCAAGCTTATGTCATACTTGCATAAGATTGGCAACAGCAAACCTGACGAGTGTCCTGATTGCGGTAGTCAAGGGCATACTACTGCGCACCTGTTCAATTGCCCGAAGAGACAGACTACATTAACGACAATGGATCTGTGGACGAACCCAGTGCTAGTGGCCGAGTTTCTGAACCTATGACAGAACCCCTATCTGTGGCTGCAAAGAAGAAGAAGAAAAGACATGTAAGTTACTCGCAAGTCCCAGTCTTGCAAGTAGCCTAAAAAACTGAGACAAGCCACAAGTAACTTGTTTTTGCCCGGATATCTCCCAAGTAAATTGATTTGAAACTTCTGAGAAACCTGATTATAATCTTGTAAACTGCTTAGAACGTCGTTTTGCCACGCTCTTGCACCGTTTGATGCTCTTTTGAATGCCGAATTTGCATTACGATTGTGTACTTTTCAGGCGAAATCACGGCCTCATAGCATTTTTGTTATCGTATGGACTTTGACGAGGTGTATGGAGGTGGAGTTGGCGAAACATTAACGTTTGTTGAGACCGTTGATGACGATGGAGTTCTACATGGAGGAACTCAGGATTCTACTTTCGCTTTCGATCATCATTTCTCCATTCCGACGCAGAGCTCTCAGGTAGGCAAATGCAAGGTTTCGAAGCGATGAGAATTCCTTAAACCTTGGGTGAATTCCTCAGAATCGTCCTCAAGGAAGTAGAATTAATGAGGTTTTGGACTAGATGTCTCAAAATATTCCTTCTTTCAGATGTTTTGAAAACTGTTTTGGGGGTTAACCCAGATTATTTTAAGACTGAATAGTAATAGAGAGAAGTTTGGAATTCTTCTGAAATTAATTGGTTGAGATTGCGTCATGCGCTCTTATCCGAATCCATTCCTTCTCTACCTGATTTTTCTAAAACGTTTTTATCTCCAGGTAACGCATGGGACGTTGTCGACAGGCGTCGATAATAACGCGGATTTAACCTTCCATGATGTTGAGGAGGATGAACAACCCCAAATAAAGAAACTTCCGGAGCACTCATGCAGGTGTGTTTAAATTTCTTTCACCTCTGAAATCTGGATTTACACTATTTTTCTCAGTAAGTGATTACCTAAAAAATACAAGTATGTTTGAAATTGTTTTACCTTGGGTGATAATGTTCTGTATTCGAACTTCCATTATAGTACCTCTTATTATTGGTTCCAACTAGGCTTGAAGCGATATGCTTGGGAAACATGAATCGGAAGATACTGTGCTTATCTGGGCCAAATTCCGGTCCGCAATTGCGTCCCGACACGCTTTGCGACCGCACGCGCTCGAGTCAGTCGAGTTTCCAGCGCCGAAGCCGACTCGACATGGTTTTTTATATAGTTTTCTACAATTTTGTTTTATTTTTCAATTTCTAAAACCCACCTAGAGTCAACAGGTCGGCGGCTGCTGCGCTGGAAACTCTTCCGACTCGAATGCGCGCGGCCGCAAAGCGTGTCGAGACACTATTGCGGACCGGAATTTGGCCCAGAGAACCACAGTATCTAGAAAAGCGTCTTCGACGAAAATAAGAATATATAATCTGTAGAAATTCTGAACTCCGGGCTTACTTGAAATTTGGCGAACTTGTTAACAATTTGCCTATTGGCTGTTAGCAACGAAGTATAAGTTGTAGCGAAAATTTTCTGCCTTTGGATTTTTTTCAAAGCACCGTCGAGTGTTTGATGCCATTCGGAAGCGGATTTGAAGCAGGGTCAAGTGCGGCCACGTAAATTGGTAAGCAGGGTCAAGCTGGGTTGCGAAATTTTGCAGCGGGGGGGGGCGCAAAAAAATTGGCCCGAGAATGAAAATTTGGTGAAAATATCTCAAAAATTCTCGATATTTTTGGTCACCGAGGGGAAATACCGTAGCATTGCTCAGGTTTTTGACGCTTGAACTTCACTACTGAACGAATTTCGGCCGCCTGACAGTTTTAGTTCTCGAGTATATCAATTATCGTGGTTTTCCGAACGACCCGAATATCCAAATACAAAAAAAAATTGAAAAAAAATACACTGCCTAAAAATTCGCTTTGGGGTGGGAATGAGAAAAATTTCAAATTTAGGAAATTATGAAGAGGGGGTCGCTCCGATTTCAAAAAAGTACTCAACGCCCCGCCTGGCCGTGATGGTGAGAGAGGTCGTAGGAGAAAGAAAGTCGGTGCAAAGTGAAATTCCCGGGTGAGGATCGTTGAAATTTCGGCGCAAAGTTGAAAATTTGCGACAGTAGAGTAAATGTAGCCGATCATTTTGATTGTCGAGGGGACGCCGAGCAGAAACAAGCATTGAGAGCGAAGCTCAACGTCTCAAGGCCTTGGCATAGTGGCAAAGGTGCGAGAGCAAGCGAGCAATGATGAAGGGTGGGTAGCGCTATGCAGTTTGACCGCGTCTGCGACCGCACTGCGTAGGGCTCCCAACCCCTCATCATTGCTCGTTCGCTCGCACCTCTGCCACTATGCCGAAACTTTACGAGCTCACGTCGTGGGGAAACAGCAGAGTCAATCTTCAAGGCTATTTTGCTGCCAGTTTTGGGGTATGCTGATTCTGTATGGCAGCACGACGCAGGGTCAAGCGGGACGTTGCGTAATGTTTCGAAATCGGAGCGACCCCCACCATCAATTTTTTTTGCCCAAAAATTTTGCAACGACCCCCCCCCTCCCGGCATCATTCATTCAAGAAATTGAAGTATACGGTTTTCTGGATATTCGGGTCGTTCGCAAAACTTAAATAATCAATATATTTGACCACTAAAACTATCATACGCGGAAAATTCGTTCAGTAGTCGGGCTCAAGAGTCTAAAATCTGAGCAGTGCTACATTCCTTCCATTTGAAGACCAAAAATATCGAGAGTTTCTGAGATGTCTTCGATAAATTTCCATTTTCGCTCCGAAATTTTTGCGATACTCCCTAACCTTCATTTTCTGATGAAATTTTTTGCGACCCCCACACCACCCACCATTGCGAAATTCTGCAACCCCGCTTAATCCTGGCACGACGAAAAATTCAAAAAATGAAAATTTGACTTTTTCTGGGAGTGGGCGTTGAAGGTTTCGAATAAAAAATGAAAGTCATTTCCCGTTTTGTCGGTAAGCAAGGAGGGTATTGGTATGTACACGAAAATTCTAAAAAATGGAATAACTACAAAAATGTTCCTGTTTTCTCGAAAAATTTCAGTTCTTAATTTGCCGAAAAAATGATCCATAGGGGGGCGTTAAAAAATTTCCAATGTTTTTTTGAAATTTTCGGTTATAAAAAGAGGGTAAAGGCCTCTGCATAGTCTCTCGGCAAATGTCGCTCCGCCACGTTGAAGGATAGAGAACAGCTATGCAGCTTCGTGCTTGCCCTTTATTCCCCATCATAGCGGCGCAACTTTTACCGCCAGATTTTGCATAGGCCTTAATTTAACGTCGTCGATGTTCGCGGTACAAGTTGCGTGGCCTTGCTTGCCACCCCTTCACTACCCCGGTGAGAAGATGCACAACTGCGCTAGCCTCACAAGCTTTCCTTGGTTTGTGAACCAACATGTTTGGGTTTAAATTTTTTGCCCGATATGTAGACACGAAGGGTATTTTTTCTGTCAATTATAGGGTTCCATTTTGTCTTGTAGCAGGTTTTCCTAGTATATATATATATATATATATATATATATATATATATATATATATATATATATATGCATACATGTTTAATGCCGCGACGTAACGGGTGTGGTTGTAACAAAAAACGCCTCAAGAATCGAAAGCTTGAGGGATTGTTATAATTTTGAGCTGGTTGCAAGTAGTTCGTGAGCTAAAATAATTTATTCAAGGCACTATCCTAGACGGGGGGCGCTCCGAATCCAAGACGGGATTGGAATGAACGGTTCGACTAGTTGCGCCATCAATCGAAGTTTTTTTATATAGAGCTTTCATAACAACATTGCTCGATAGCGGTATTGAACACCTAGTGCCTTGAGTTTCACTTCATTTTCATGAATAAACCTTGGGTGCCCCCTCCATCTACTGTGCTTCTCTGGGCCGAATCTCGGTCCGCAATTGCGTCTCGACACGCTTTGCGGCCACGCGCTCAAGTCAGTCGGGTTTCCAGCGCAAAAGCCGACTCGATGTGGCTTTTTTATACAATTTTCTTCAATTTTTCTTAGTTTTCAATTTCCAAAACCCGCCTAGAGTCAGCAGATCGCCGGCTGCAGCGCTGGAAGCTTTTCCGACTCGGGAGCGTGCGGCCGCAAAGCGTGTCGAGACGCGATTGCGGACCGGAATTTGGCTCAGATAAGCACAGTAGGGTAGAGCCCTATTCGAAAAAAAAGTTTTGCCGAAAAATGCGCATCCTACGAAATAATTCTCCCTTTTAGATATTGTGGAATATATGAGTCAAGCTGTGTGGCGATGTGCACAGTTTGCAATAGATGGTTCTGCAATGGTAAAGGGAGTACGACCGGGTCGCATCTGATCACACATTTAGTGCGGTCACAGCACAAAGAGGTAGTTAAGTACACATTGCAATTAATCTTTCGCCTGGGAAATGTTCTCAGAACATTCGCCATCCATTTATTCATCTTAAGGTCTGTCTCCATCGTGAGTCAGCGCTTGGAGAAACACAGCTGGAGTGCTATCAGTGCGCGTCCCGTAACGTGTTCATGCTTGGTTTTATTCCGGCTAAGGCTGATTCGTTAGTGGTAGGTTTGGATCAGTGGCTTTCCTATGGTTCGTCTGATACAAATCCTAGGTTTAGGTTATTCTTTGCCGCCATCCGTGCGCGCAAATTGCATCTCAGAAGGATCCCAATTGGCAGGGTGAGGAGTGGAAGCCGCTGATACATGAGAGACAGGTGTGTTTTGTTTATAGCTGAATTGTGAGTTAGAGAGCGTGTTATAATGGTCATTTTATTGCAGCTCCTGCCCTGGATTGTGAGTGTTCCATCGGAGCAGGCTCAGCTCAGAGCGAGGCATATAACGTGAGAATTTCTTAGACACTCGTAGTTGTGTTTCGCCAGATCGCTGACGTGTAAAGGTCGATTTCGTTGCCCCGAAAGGTCGGCCGATTATTTCGAGACATCGGTCTTCGGCGTTTACGCCTCTTCCTCCGAAACACCCTCTGTGTTACTCGAAACACCTTGCGTTTGCCTCGAGACAAGCAGAACAACAGCGGTCTGCGGAACATAAATACGAGTGTCTAAGTCTGCCACCTTTTGATGCAATTAAGGCCGGATAATTTGAGAAGAATTGAAGGTGTATTGTGGTTTTTCAGTGCTGCTCAGGCAAGTCGACTCGAAGATCTTTGGAAAGAGCATCCTGGTGCGACGGTTGAGGATCTGGACCGCCCCGGTGTTGACACGGAGCCAGAAAGTGTGCTTTTAAGGTGATTTACTGAGAGTATTTCAAACGATAAGGAAGTCGTCTTCTTTCAAGAAATCTCCTAGTATAAATGAACTACATGGAAGAAAAAAGCTATGATTTTTGAGAAGTTTTGGTCAAGTCTGAGCCATGCACTCTACTGATCATCGAATCGTGGGCTTAGTTGATGATGCAGAAGTTTTGAGCAGAAAGTGAATAGGACAGTAATAGTCATTCATTTATCTGTGTTAGGTTGAAGCGAAAGTTTCCAGCCTTTTGACTTTGACGATTTGTAAACGTCTCAGTGATAGGCCTTGGGCCAAGTGCGATATAGCTATCGAGGGCTCAATTTTGTCCTATCTAACGTCGCCTTCCACTTGGGCCAAAACCTGCTCATTGGCGAAATATGTGCTATAATTCAGTGGTAATCTTCAGAACTGCTCATATTTGAGTGCTTCGATTCGATTTGAGGTAAACCACCAAAACAGCCAGAGTTGACGGGATGTTGAGTCACCTCAGAACTAGATGGTAGCGTTTGCGGAAAATTTCGATGGAGTGTAATTATTGATTTTTAGCGGGTTCGGTGATTTCGCAACTTTTGTCTTTTCTTACTTATCCATGGAGTTTCGGCCTCGAAGCCTAAAGCTTAAAGGCATCGTACACGATGAAAACCATATTTGGGTTTTTGATGTTTTCGCGTTGTACTATCCCTATAGTGACTAACGGTAGCAAAACGTCCCCTCAAAAACGTCAACTTTTTGAGAAAAACCCATTTTTAGAAAGTTCATGGCAAATTTCAATTTCGCGCCGGCATCAAGTTGCGATAGTTGCGCAGAGAATGCAAGGAACAGTTTTACGCTTCGTTCCTTGGCGCAGCGTTGGAAGCAATTCATCGAGGATGCCGCTCAACTACGACTTCAGCGAAATAAAAATGGGCTACCCACCTGCTGCGTCCAGTGCTGCCGGCTGCTTTCGATCGATGCCGAATTCCAAATCGACTGACGTGTGTATTGGGCCCTATGACGCGTCAAGGCACGCCCGCCGTCAGCAACCCAGGAGTTTTGTTCCTTGTAACAACGGATCGACCCCAAGACCGGCCCTCCAAACCCAGGAAGCCATTTTGAGGTAAGCGAATCTTCACTCAGAGACGGTTTTGTAACTCCAAACTTTCTGAGTGACATTGTCATGGCCCACTAGTCCGAATGAACGCATAAACCCAAATTCGGTTTTCATCGTGGACGATGCCTCTAAGTATAATTTCCAAGTCTCTGCTCAATAATATTTTTCGTCAGTTATCGATCGTTTTTTCGAAAATCGATAAAAATGGCGAAACCCGAATTTTGAAAAACAGAACGATTGATAATTGAAGAAAATCTACTATTGAGTGGGACTTGGCCATTATCCTCTCTTTGAAGCTTCGAGGCCTGAACTTCTCGAATAAGCCAGAAAAGGCAAGTTGCAAAATTACCAAGCACGCTGAAAACCAATAATTACACTCCATCGAATTTTCCGCAAACGCTATAATCTAGTTTTGAGGTGACTCAACATCCTGCCAACTGGCTGTTCTGGTGGTTGAATTAAAATTAAATAGAAGCACTCAAACATGCTCAGTGCTGCAGATTACCACTGAATTATAGCATATATTTCGCAAATGAGCAGGTTTTGGCCCAAGTGGAAGGCATTGTGTGATAAAAAAGAGCCTTTGCTTTTGATCGATATGTCGCACTTGGCCGAAGGATCAATGCTGAAAGGCTTGAAAACCGTCAAATTCAAGTGTTAGGAAATTTCACTTCAACCTATTGTTTATCGTTTATTGTTTATTTATACGTCAAAGTTGACGTGCTACAAAACACCTGAGAATAGAGAACCTGGGCTCACACGTTAGAAATAAAACTACTCATAACACAAAGAGAAAAAGAGGAATTGGAGGAAGTGCATCAAAACAAATCCGAACCAGACAATCTCCGGGCTGAAAGAAACCGAACACATTCGTGAATCGGGGAGTTTAATTGTGCTATAGTTCTGATCATAGAAAAGATACTGTTTTTGAGAGAAACGCCGATTCAAAGACTATTACAATCAATCAAGTCTCTGTTTTGGCATCCTTGCCGAGTTCGTTGCGCGAGCTTGGCTATCGATGTCGTGAAGAAAATTGATAGTTTAATTCATAGCTTTTTTTATGTATTATTTTATTCCAACTCATGACTGCTTTTTATAACGTGACTTTATTTCAATAAATTTCAACATTTTGGGCTGCGCCACGTAAATCTGGATTTCCATTTCGAAACTTTCATCAGATATATAAAACATTTATAGGTACGAGGATGCTTTCCATTATCGGCGGATTTTCGCTCCGCTGGTACGCGAGGAGGCCGAGTTTGACCGGAAGACGAAGGAGTCGCAAACTCAAAGTGTTGGTCATGTGCGGTGGGATCAGGGATTGAACAAGAAGCATCTCGCGTTTTTCCATTTGCCGAAATTCATGGAAGGAAGTGGGTGGATTATTGATTATTTTTAAACGACCATGCATCGTCCTCTCCTACAGGCATGAAACTGATGGTTGGTGATGAACTCCGTTTGAAGCATAGTCAGACGATTGACCGGGAGTGGCAGTGCCTTGGCCAGGTTTTCAAAATTCCTGACAGTAAGTTTTGGTTTCTTTACTCCGAATTTAGCTAGACAGACTGCTGCAGCTCCCACGGTCAAAGCAGGGTTGTAACCAAACAACAGGATGGTTAGGGACTCGCAAAGGTTTAAGCTCAAAGATGTAAAAATTGTGAATTTTGGGAGGGGATCGTAATTTTTTTGGCTTAATGTTCATCTAGGAGGGGAAGGTCGTGACAGTATCCTTCCTTACTGCGAAAATTCCGTTTAGAAAGGGGGTCGTAGCTCCGCCCAGATTGGTCAGAACGCCGAGTTGAGCTTTGGCAGCGGGGCAATAGGTCAAGCGCCCGGTCGCAGTGTGGTTCGACAAGACACGACAGAAGTCTGGTAGTGATCGAATCGATTACCCCCCTCAATTTCATGCTCTTTGCACTGTTCGCCCATCGAGGATGGCTGCCATGGTATATTTCGACGAGCGGTCGCGTCGCGACAACCGCCGACCGATATCTAGCATTGGTTGGTCAACAAGTGTTGAGACGCGACTGTTTGCGACAATGCGAGTTATTTGAGAGCAGAGTTGAGCTCACGCTGTGATGGTCACAGAAGGGGACCGCAGCTTTGAACGTCGGGAATGGAGGGGCCCCACAGCGCACGCTGGCCACATGCTAAAGTAGTTGATATTTAGGGGTTCAAAATTTTGTAACAATGAATCTAATATAATTATGGAATCAATAGTCACAATCTATTCCTAAAATCATCAAATTTCGCTGAATTTTTTTTGATCTGAAGATCATACTCATCTGGATGTCGCGAAATTTCCCAAGCCGGACGAAGGGGGCCGCAAATCACTCGGACCTGTCATAGCGTTATTCCTTACCTGTTCAAGAGTTTTTCACCCTCATTTCGGATAAAATTTACTCGGGCTGTTTGCGTGCATGTGCGCACGTGGGTTGTTTCTCCTCCCTCACGTTCCCTTCGCTTTCCCTCCCATCGCTCCGCACACGCACGCGTAGAGAAGTGAATTTATATCCAAAATTGAGTATACAGTGAAATTTCACATTTGCATCTACGTGTGGGTTCTATGCATTGAATGTCGTGTTTGCGCAGATCTTCTCTGGAGGGAGGAATCGCCACTCAGTGTTTCTTGTTCCATAGTGGATAACGTTCCGGAAGCGCTCGTTTTTTAGACCACAGTGACGAGATCGGTATTGAAATGCGTGCAGCTGCGTCGGAGAAAATGCCAACGGACCCGCGTATCAATTTTACTTGCGAGGTGGGTTTTTCGTTTTTTCCTCTCTTTTCTAGAGCTTACGCGTTTTTTTCACACATTTCCGCTTTATAGGCTGTGTGGAATTCAACGTCTTTCGATCGGATGTATCAGGCGTTGAATACGCTGGAGAAGGATCCGCACTGTGTTTCACAGTATATCTTCCATAAGCTCATGGGACATGATATCGATGAAATACTGTTCAAGGTAACAGTTGATCCAGTCATGTTCTTAGTTTTGAAAAAACTTCGGATTTTTCCAGGTTCAACAGCCGAAGCGTTTGTCAGCGCCTGGCCTGCCTGAGTTGAATCATAGTCAGATGCATGCTGTCAAAACTGTTTTGATGAGGCCGCTGAGTCTCATTCAGGGGCCGCCAGGAACTGGAAAGGTTTGATTTTTGCTCCTGTAAGTTTTTCTATATCGAGTATTACTTACTTCTATTCAGACGGTTACCTCTGCTACGATTGTATACCACCTTGTGCAGCAAACCCAGGGTCAGGTGTTAGTCTGCTCGCCATCTAATATAGCTGTGGATCAGCTCGCTGAGAAAATTCATCGCACGGGTTTGAAGGTGAGATTTTCATTTTTTTGCCATTTTTTGTGGCATAAACAGGAAAACCCTTAGTTTTAGGTAGTACGACTATATGCAAAGTCTAGAGAAGCACTGGACACCAACGTCGAATTTTTGGCCCTACATGCGCAGCTGAAAGCGCTGAAAGAATCTGCTGAGTTGCAGAAGTTGCAGCAGTTGAAGGTGAGGGCATTGTGTTCATAAGTGGGGTTCACTCAGGTAGCAGTCGCTAAGTCAGGTTTATACTCTGTCACAGCGGTAAGCGCGGCGAGCGAGAGACGAGTTTCTCTAGGGGGGGGGGGGGTCAAACGACGCGTGTGTAGTAGAATCAGGAAACCCAGGCGGTCTTCACTTGCTCCGTTTTTCGCTACGGGGAAGTATGATTGTGGCACAACGACACAATGCGCGAATTCCTAAAGACAGTGTTCACGATAAATCTCGTTCCCGAGTTTTCAATGAGAAATAACATGCTCGCAGATGCCGAAGGGAATAGGGTCGAAGAAAGCAGCAAAAACGGGCCAGAAATCGATAAAAACGCATGCGAAGTAAAGATTTCGTGAGCCCAGCACGTCTGATACGCCCGCCCTGCCCCCCGTTCTGACGAGCTTGTGGCTCTGCGGACGTTTTCGATGGCGAATTGTCTAGTAACTCCGCCACTTCAAACCTGATCGATTCGCGCACATTTCGCCATTAGAGCGGGCTTGTGTAAACTAGCAGGGCGCGTAAGCTCGTCTGCGCCCTGAACCTGTACTTTCGTAGGAAACCGCTATTTCAGCTCGTTCTGAGCGCTTTTATTCGCTGTTTCTTCGTTATTCGTTAAGTCGCTACCTAAAAACCCTATTTTTGAGTCGAACTGGAATGTGATCTTCATCGTTAACACTGCCTTAAAGAGTTTAAAGATTTTTCTTGCAGGAGGAAATTGGTGAACTGTCTGCAACTGACCAGGAACGGTACATAAACCTGAAAAAGATGAGTGAGCATAAGTTGCTTGCTAATGCTGATGTGATCTGCTGTACCTGCTCTTCGGCGGCGGATGCTCGTTTGTCGAGGATTAAGATCAAGTATGAGTTGTCTTTGAGACCAATTAATATCTTTTGGGTGATTATTTCATTCCTATTTTTGAAACATTCTCAGATGTGTGTTGGTTGATGAATCGACGCAAGCTACTGAACCGGAAGTACTTGTTTCCATTGTGAGAGGAGTTCGACAGCTGATTTTGGTTGGAGATCACTGCCAGTTGGGACCTGTTATATTGTGTAAGAAGGTGGGGATAAGGTGGCTTCTGGTAGTTTTCACTATTTCCGGGGTGTCTATGGTTTTTCTCGTTTAGGCATCGAAAGCCGGCCTGTCGCAGTCCCTCTTTGAGCGCCTTGTGCTGCTTGGAAATCGACCTATCCGGCTGCAGGTTTGTTTTCCTTTGAGATCTTTCTCCTTTTGGTTAGAGGCAGGGTTTGGCTGAACCTTTGGTTGCGAAATCGTCAGCTTTGAGTTCCACAAAATTGTAAATTCTGATTCTTGATTTAGTCTCCTTCCCACCATTTTCACTTTTTTCTGGCCTACCATTCAGATTTTTTTGTCAGAATAGTGATTTCCCTCCAAGTCCTTTGATCCTCGTTCATACCCAGCTGGTTTTCAACGTCTTCGATTCGCATCAAGGGCTGAGTTTCTGTCCTGCCTATCGCAATCGAATGTGTCTATGGAAGTTCTTTATCGCGAGTTTTATCTTCATTGACATATGAGGTTTTCAGGTGCAATATCGTATGCATCCGGAGTTGTCGTCTTTCCCAAGTAATATTTTCTACGAAGGCAGTCTGCAGAACGGTGTAACTCAAAGTAAGCTTTGCTATCTTGCAAATAGAATATACTCTCGTAAGCATGCCCGAGATAACAGCGTAAATAGATGCGTAAGGCTCGTGAAAGAACGCTTTCGGAAGCGCAAAGAACGAGCCAGAATGGCCCCACTTCGCTGGTCCAGAGTCTTCAACCTGTATGTTTCCACTCCTACGAATATTGAGTGAAAAGCAGAATCGAGAAAAGAACTGGTGACCAAGCGTAGCTATCACTATGTGAGGAAATGAGAAATGAGAGCATCACCCTAATTGATTGCAACATAGCTTATCTACCAGCACTTCACTCTCAAACGGCAACAAAAGGAATGGCGTTCTGCAACGACTTCTTGGGAGCGGAGAATTCAACTGCTAAGTAAAGATGTTGCATCACGATTGATCAGACAATTTGCTTCATCGCTTTTCATTTGATTGCGCCCTTGTTCTTGAGTAAAGTGCTCTCGTGGTTCCATCTTTCATTGGTAAGGGGTGGGAAATTACAGGCTGGCCACTCAGGATTACTCTGACAGAGTTGTCCAGCACGCTTTTGGGGCCTCCAACGGTGCTGGCGTTCTGTTATGGACCGTACAAGTCTGTTTACGTAGTTATCTGGGGCATCCTTGCGGTCGCGTATGCTGCCACTGCTAGTTTCTTTTTTGTTCAGCTGAAAGACAGCTTCGTGGTGTGGATTGGGAATGGCCGGTTCCTGGTCGCCCAATGATCTTCTGGTCTTGTTACGGTCAAGAGGAGATGAGCGCTAGTGGAACGTCTTTCCTCAACAGGACGGAGGCAGCGAATGTGGAGAAGCTGGCTAGTAAGTTGATCAGGTAAGATTCAGACGTGATTTTTGCTCTCTGTTTTCTGTTGAAAGAATGAATTTATGATTTCAGGGGAGGAATGCGACCGGAGCAGATCGGCATAATCACACCCTATGAGGGACAGCGATCCTACATTGTGCAGTATATGCATACGCATGGCACTCTCAACAGTAAACTGTATGAAAATATGGAAATTGCTAATGTGGACGCGTTCCAGGCATGTTTTATGCACACTTTTCGTCTAATCTTTTTCTGGCTAGCTTTTTTTCTCTATTCTACTATGTCTAATTTCAGGGTCGTGAAAAGGATTTGATAATTGTAACGTGCGTGCGTTCGAATGACCACTCTGGAATTGGTTTCCTGAATGATCCGCGTCGTTTGAATGTCGCCTTGACCAGGGCGAAATATGGTCTTATCGTCATCGGAAATGCGAAGGTGGGTCGTATGCTTATTTCAAAATCTCAAATTCATTACGTGTGCCTAGGCACATGTGATATGACGTGAAAAATAACCAGCAAACCAAACATAATCAATTCAGTCATTATAAAACGTATAAAAAGGGTTTAAACAGCAATGGTTCTTGTTAAAGATACCGACCGGACACCATTTTGAAGCCAAAATAGGTAGTTGGCTCTAGCAACTGCTTCCTCATTTTATTGGAGAAGGCTGAGTTGGAGGGGGTCGCGGGCGCAGTGAGTGACGCGTTATTTTCTTACCAATGGCGAGGAGGCGTGGATTTGCTTGTTGCCGCAATGGGAGCGCCCTGGCATAGAGTACTGTGCTTCTCGGAGCTAAATTCCGGTCCGCAATTGCGTCTCGACACGCTTTGCGGCCGCACGCTCCCGAGCAGGACGAGTTTCCAGCGCAGTAGAAGCCGATCTGTTGACCTTATGTGGGTTTTAGAAACTCAAAACTAAAAAACATTGAGAAAACTGAATAAAAAAGCCACCTCGAGTCAGCGGATCGGAGGCTGCTTCACTGGAAACTGCACCGACGAACGCGTGCGTCCGCAAAGCGGTCTGGGACACAGTTGCGGGCCGCAATTTGACCTCGATAAGCACAGTAACATCGGCGTGAATCCCGAAGAGACTTTGCGTTCCCTATTGGATGTTGGCGCAAGCTCGGTGCACCTATGTTATAGCACAGGGCACCGAGTTTGCGCCAACCTGCAACAGTGAACGCAGAGCCTATTCCGGATCCATGCCGACCGTATGTAGCTCCGATTGCGTCACTTCTGGTCGAAAATGAGCGGAGCTTCTTCTTAAAAGTTGGAAACTTGAAAGGATCATCACAATTCGTGATACTGAATCATGAAAACCTACGAAAATCCACACTCATCGAGCCACCCACAGTGGTTTTTCCCCTTCTTTCCGCATTTTACAGCGTTTTTTGGAAACCGGAAGGCCTAGCACTATCAGATATCGTAATTCCGTTAACCCCTGGCTTTGATGGAGACTTTTAAGATCTTCTTTAAGGTGCTAGCTCGGCAGCCACTGTGGAATGATTTGCTGACGACGTTTAGTCAGAAGAATGTCATTGTTGAAGGGCCGATCAATAATCTGAAGTCGGTACAAATCACGTTACCGAAACCGAAGCCGCAGAGGTCTAATCCTGCCTATCCGGTGGGTATTGGTGACTTTTTGTTGCTGATAGTGGTCTCTCATCGTAATATTTTGTTTACAGACTGATCGTTATGGCATCCAAAGGACGACATATACCCTTCGGGAATATCGCGGTTTCCCGAGGGATGCTCCTCCAATGGATCCACATTCGGCGATATCGGCACAGTCGTTGCGTCATGCGGCAAACTTGCCAGTCCCTCTGCATATGCTGCATATGTTCCCTCCACCGCCGTTTCCGCAGCCACCGCAGCAGCGTGAGTTCCGCACGATTTTCCTCGTTTGTTGATCCGTTAGAATCAAACTGCGGCACTCTTTTCGTACGTCGGACACAGCGTTGGAGGCGAGTATGGATATGCTGGACTCTGCTCTCGTTGCGATCATCCATTTCGCTTTTGTCGTGACCTGTTAGCTCTGTATCGTCCTTATCGGAATCAAATTGCGTCGCGCAGTTTCATAGGACCGCTGCGGCGACATTCAGCGCAGGCAGAATCGTGCTGGGACCATTTGGTGCTGTCACGTATGTCGTTGTGCTGTCTACTGTAACAGTGGTTGTCCGCAACTGCAGACTGCAGTTGGGTTCATATAAGATCAGCACTCCCATATCTTGAGCCTGACAAGAGATTTACTTTTTGTCAGCCTGGCCATTCCGGATGAAATAAGCTTCACTAGAACCATTCTTAGCGTAGAATCCGATTATGGACTTCGCAGCTGCCTAAAACCACTGTGAAAACAGTTCTACGCGTTTTTCTAAGCCTGGCGGCAAGGTAAGGGTGTTAACCCACCATGAAATGCTTAGGATGTCTTGAAAAAAAATTCGGATTTGGCTCAAAACTTTTGTTAGTAGGGGTAATCTAGGGTGCTGAACACGAAGCTGGAGTGTGTTTATCGAAAATCCGAGATTCACTGTTTGTTACAGTAGGTACCATGCCATTTTGGGGCAAAACCTACCTTACTATTTCGAAAATCGACAAATGGGCGTTGATTTTGTATTCGCCGCCCCGAATATCCCCCGTATACAAATTTTGAGTCAAAACTGAGACTTTGACCAAACTGTCGTGTACCCACCGTAATCTATCTTAATCTGTCAAAAATCAATAAACGGACCTCATATTCGTGCTCAGCGCTCCAAATAACCCACAGATAAACAATTTGAACCATATCTATCGTAGCATTCCGGAAATCGTCTAACGTCGCGATTTGTCGTCAAATTTTCCTCGATGGGAAGCTTGGAACGAACACTGGTTGGTACAAATAAATGCCCAACCGAAAATCCGTCGAAGTCTAAAACGCTGTTAGTCTTTGTAAAGTTTGGAAAATATGTCTTCACTCAAACTTTGCCCAGGGAGGTTGTTTAGGGCGCTGAACACAATTATGAGGTCCGTTTTCAGATTCTGTAAAGACTAATGAGTGTTTTGAAAGGTACATTAGGAACGGAAATCTATCGAAAAACGCTCACAACTTTTTTCAGAGTGGTTTTAGGCAGCCGCGAAGACCCTAATCAGATTCTTCGCCAAAAACGGTTCTCAAAAAGTACATTTCATCCGGAATGGTCAGGCTGACTAAAAGTAGTTTCCTTGTGAGACATCAGAGGAATCAAAAACTTTCTCATGTCTCCAATGCATGCCTGTGAAACCTGAGTACCATCCTGAAAGCTCATGAATCAAAATTTTCATGAAACGATGGCTCCAGGCTATTGTTTTAGGAATGCCTCATGGTCGTCGTAACAATTCTGCGTGGCCGCCGACACCACAGTCCATGGGGGCTGCTTCTGGTCGGATGGGTCAGTCACAGGCGGATTATAGAGGCATGTATGCATCGCAGGTGAGATCTGAGAAATACTCGCTCCAGTTAGTAAGTGATCCGGTGAATTTGCAGGCGTCGCAAGATCCGTTGATTGGAGTGGATGTGTATGGTGATGTGTCAATGTCTGGATGGACGCAGTCTCAGTCTCAGAATATGGCATCGATGGCGATGCAGTCGCAGCGACCAGTCACGGCGGTGTCGCAGCAGGACGACTATCGACATATGGCATTCAGTCAGGATATCGAAAACGACATGGCGAATCTGCTGCTCTCGCAAGGACCTTGAGAGAGCTCGTGGAGGACCATCTAACGGTATGTAATTTTATAGATTAGGATAAAGTCCAGCGATGTTCCTGAGGTATGACTGGCTTTTAAGTGGTCTCCTGCAGTGATTTAAAAAGCGTTCACCTCACCATTTGATGTTCAAATGCCTCCGTCTCGAGCCCGCTCGTTATTAGCCAGGCGCATTAAGCCAATCACAGGTGGGGCTTGTTGATCGAATACACAGCGCTGGAAGCGCCTAGGATCAGTTATGCTGAATAAATGCGACACGCACGGTGCTTCAGCGATGACATAGGGGCAGCGGCTTTCCGTCACGTGCATCGCAGATGCGAGCCGAACTGCTACTTGTCGCCCCCTCCCCATTCTGTGTATCTTTCCAACAAGCTAGAGGGACTACCTGGTCGGCTGCTTCCAGCATTCGGCTCAATGGTGAATGTCTTGATGATTCATAGTTTCAACTATCCTTTTTTTGTATGGTGCTTGTTCCGTACGCAAATGGCTTAGTTCCAATACAATATCGCGCTCCATGACAACTCGTACCCTGATTCAATTCCGCGCAGTGACTTGCTCGATCCTGATTCGGGGTCTCGAGCTCGCGCACTGTAAAAGCTAGTTGCGAGAGTTTCATGGATCACACCACCAAACTCACGCACTGCTCGCAGCCCGTGGAACTGTATTATCAATGACAGCAAACAACAGAAGGCTCCCACTTGAAAAACCCGAAACCCGCCCATGTCGTCAAATGAGTTCTCCTTGTGTTCTTCCTTCTTCTTGGAGCGGAGCTTCTGCGGCGGCGGCAGGTGCGGCTCCTCCGGCAGCTGGGGCGGCAATTCATCTGGAACCAGCCCCATTGGCGATATTGAAGATGGTGGCGATGTTGCCTCCAGTGATTGCAATCTCATCATCCTGAAGGATGAGAGAAGCGTACACGCAAGCCATCTGTTGATTAAAAGCCGTCTCGAGTGCAAGAATGTGACTGCTTTAGCTCCGCAGAGGGTAAGCGCTTTAGAAGGTTTAAGATACGGGGTTAAAACCCTTAGCGGAGCATCCACAAATGCCACAATTCCATGTTCCGAGGTTATGCCGGAGTGACCCCCTCCCACCATTTAATTTTCTCTTCCGAAATCAAAAATTTTTGCGACCCCCCCCCGAGATGCGTTTTCTGGCCAGTTCATATTCGAGTACTAAAACTGTCAGACGGCCAAAAGTCGTTCAGTAGTCGGGCTCAAGCGTCTAAAACCTGATAAAAGCTACGATCCTCCCCGTCTCTCTAGTGTCTGATAATAATGGTTATTACAGGGGTGAACTCGTGTCCATAAAATATAGTAAACACAAAAAAAAAGAACCAAAACCAATTACTCTTTAACTGAGAATCATTCTCAGACCCCAGATAAACGTCGAGGGCTTCATTGAATGTAGAGCATGACCCACTGACAAGGCTCATTTTAAAAAGCTTATTGACAACGAAAAACTAATGGAAAAACGTTAAAACAGAACCAACAGCACACAAAAAAGAAAACTAGGCCCTACTAGGGCCAATAAGCGGTTCATGTTGCAGACACCGGTCAACCTGCCTTTTGAAAATACTGAAAGAACTAGGCACCAAGAGCCTTTTACTGAAGCGCAGATATTCCAATCCCCCTCTATTTGTGAAAAAGTTTCGCCTTGAGCGAGTTCTAGGCTGAGAGAAGCTGAGTTTGAACCCCTGAACTCTAGTATTAGAACGTCTCAAGGTGAAGAATTCAGATAGTTTAAGACCCACCAGACCATTCAACATCTTGAAAATTAAGAACAAGTCATTTCTTCTCCTACGGAGAGCAAGAGTGTCTTGTTTGAATACTGGCACCGCCATGAGTAATCTTATACAACATTATCGAATCAATCTTTCTCCTCCTCTGCGCTAAAGTCATGAGCCCTAGATAGGCATTTCCCCCAAAATAACATGGCATTGACCCAAAATTCTATCATAATTAAACCCATAAATTAAATTAAACCGTGATGATTATAAAGCCGATCTTCTTGCAAAAATATTTCAAAAATCCTTTAGTAAGCCAAATGAAAACGAAAATCCTCTGTCAGAAACCTTCGCAAATGATACTGGGCCATTCCCGGTCATGGATGATACGTTGTGGTTCATGAAAGAAGACATAATTAAGCTTTTAGAACGATGGACAAGATCTTTATCAACTTCTTCGGATTTTCTTCCTCTTAAGTTTATCAAAAAGATCGTGCACATTATAGGTTTTCCGCTTGAGTATATTTTTAATATGAGTTACATGCGAGCTGAAGTGCCTGATCGCTGGAAGCACGCTCTGATTACCCCAATTCCGAAAAAGGGATCACTGAATGACCCAAAAAATTACCGTCCAGTCAGCATCACTTCAATCTTTGCGAGAACTTTTGAGACAATCATGAAAAAACATATTGTGAAGTATTTAGAGAGCCACCAAATCATTTCGGCAAATCAATATGGGTTCATGAAGGGTAGGTCAGTGGAAACCGCCGTACTCACGTCAATGAATGACTGGACAAAAGCCATGGAGTCTAAGAAAGCGGTCGATGTGGTATTCTTCGATATACGAAGGCTTTCGATAAGGTGCCAATTGCGAAATTAGTGGAGAAACTTAAAGCCATTGGCATACATCCTATGATAGTATCTTGGATTCAAAGTTTTCTCAGAGACAGGACCTACCAGGTTCGAGTAGGCAACTCATATTCGCCTGTGTACAATGCTTACAGTGGCGTGCCACAGGGTGGCGTACTGTCCCCTATTTTATTTCTAATATACACATTTGAAATTCCTGAGAGGGTGGCCCGATTTGATGTTACGTGCAAGATGTATGCCGATGACATAAAAATTTATAGAACCATTGAGTCTTCAGAAGATGTAAACAAGTTGCAAGTAGCAATAGATTTCATCAACAAATGGTCAGATGAGTGGGATTTGCCACTAGCTATTGAAAAAACTTATGTACTTAAGATTGGAAACAGTTCATTGGAAAGCTTTTACTATGTTGGCGGAACGAGTCTAAAAATAGTGAAAGAAGTTAGAGATCTAGTTTTTTGATAAATGATAAATTAGATTTTGAGTCTCATTATGAAATGATAGTAAAAAAAGGCTATGGCTCGTACGTACAATCTCTTCCGGATACTCAAGACAAAAAACAAGAATGTACTCATCAAAGCCTATAAGACCTATATTCGGCCTGTTGTTGAAAACGGGACAACAGTTTTTAATCCGTACAAACAGAAACACATTAAACAACTGGAAAAAGTTCAGAACAATTTCACGCGGAAGCTGCTGATGAGATGCTTCTCTTTAAGTTACACTATGATCCCAGATGGTGCCAGTAGATCCCAGCAACTCGGACTTCCTACCCTTGAAAGCCGGAGAACAAGATTTGATTTGATAATGATGTTCAAAATCCTAACAGGCAGAGTAGACCTCAATCCCTCGGAATTTTTCCATACTGAACAATCGAGAACGAGATTTGGAGGCTTAAGGATAGCTGAGCGTGTGGCTAAAAGTCAGATCAGATCTGAATTTTTCTCAAATAGAACGATCAAAATTTTCCGTCCATTAGTAAAGGAAAACGTCCTTACCATGACTACGAATGGATTCAAAAACCTTCTTGACCTTCGACTTAATGTAAATCTTTCATGAAACTCTTCTTCAGAATATTGTGTTCTAAGTAATTTGTTCTTGTCTGTACTTCAATTAATGTTGAATGTAGTATTAACGTGGCTTGACCACGCTCCTAAATAAATATGCCTTTATAAGTATCATAAGTGTGAAATTCCTCTGCACTCTATCGAGCACTTCTATTGAATTCAACCTATACGGGTTCAACAACACCGTCCGTATCCAAGAAAAGGTCTAAGATATGTTTTGAAAACCTCGACAAGAACACCAAGGTTAGTGTTCGAAAGCGCCCTGAACACTCTTTGCATCATTTTATGGTCGTTCGAAGCCATTTGAACGCAGTGATCGTCGAAACAGAGGTCACTTTTAACGAGATTACCTGACAGTTGACGAACTCGGCGTTAAAATCATGTGTGGTATAGAAGTAAAAAGAATAAACACTGTCTGATTCCTTGCTTTGTCATTCATTTTCTGGTGAAACAAATGTTCTGCTCCGTAAAATAAAATAAAATATGTATTTGCAGCAGTTCTGCGATCGCTAAGGATCAGCGATAAATAGGCTGTGACGTCCTCGCTGACCCCGTGGCGGCGGCCAGTTGTTCTACTCGATGTTTACTGAGCGAGCGATGATTTGATAAAGCACGACTCGGGAGATCCGACGCGCGTGCGCGCAGCGATCAGAGGCGCTTTTTCTTGGACCGGATTCGTGGCGCAAGTGACTAACATGGCATGGAACTCGCCCCTCATGAAATGGAATCATGTTTTATGCGTACTAGTGGTGTTTTGTATTTGTAGTTTGGTTGTTCACGTTCCTGTTTTTGTTCTGTTCAATGCGCTAGAATGTATAGTTCAGTTCCGCAATCGCGTTCAGTCCTCATTATCACAATCGTAGGAGCGAAGCGGTTGTTTTTGAAAAATTCAACTAGAATCATTCTCAAAACAACCGCTTCGCTTCTACGATTGTGATGATGAGACTTCGCGGACTGAACGCGATTGCGGAACTAGATCATAGAGCCGAGTATACATTGCACACATAGTTGGAATATCATAAATCAGTTGTTCCGTCTCTAACATGTTTACCATACCTGTAGCTGTATGTATCTATTCTCATCACATGTAGTAAGCGCAAAGTTCCATTTGTCATGTAATGCTTTCTACATAGCCTGTATAGTATAGTTGCGTTCGACTTGCCGCATTCTTCTCACATTATGTGATTGTATAGAGTTAGCTGGGCTATACTGCTTTCTGTTTCATATGGTTAGTTCAGCACGCCGGTGACCTGGGTTGTTGCTTCATCATCCGATTTTCTCTCGTATATGTACATGAAATCGCTCGCGCACTCGTTTTATCAAGGCAGTGGTCAGTAGAGTTGGGTTGGTTTTGTCAGTGATTGTTGTTGAGCTGGAAACACTATCAAGTGTAAGCTGTATGTGTTAGATAGCCCGCTTTTCGACGGTCAAGTAAACATGTGAACCAGTGATTTTTTTTTCATTCATATATGGAAGAGTTGAGAACTCGTTAATATTTTTGTCTGCCACATTTTTTTGTGGGTGGGTCGGTATGGTTTGTAGACCCAGTACACGAAAATGGAGGAGCCACGGATTAGTTGGCCTGTGTTCGCGTATTCGCTACTCAGATAATAACACCGGTGGGGCCGACGCCGCTGAAAGGCCTCTCCTTCCTCATCGCGGGAGGATGTTAAGGCAGTGGTCGGACTGACGGCAGCCATTGAAATTTCGGTCGGATCGCGGGCAGCATTGCTCCGGACTTTTCACGACTTTGAAAAACAGTTGTTTCAAAAACAAACAAGGCTCACCCAACAAAATAATTTCCATCACATTCAAGGATCCTTGGCAGCCACCGATTTGGCAGATCATGAATTCCTGACGCATAGAACTCTGGCTGTTCTGAGTCGAAGTGTTCTTTTAAGGTTTTTTTGACTTCGTCATTGTTAGTGAACAGTTTTCCATCCAGGAAGTGCTGCATCGAGCGGAACAATTGGTAGTCAGAAGGGGCAAGATCTGGGCTGAATGGAGGGTGAGGAAAAACTTCCCAGCCCAGTTCCAGCAATTTCTGTCGGGTTGACTGAGATACATGTGGCGGAGCATTGTATTGAAGAAGACGAAAGGATCTCCGATCGTCAGAAACTGCTAGACCTGGGCTGGGAAGTTTTTCCTTACCCTCCATATAGCCCAGACCTTGCCCCTTCCGACTACCCTATGTTCCGCTCGATGCAGCACTTCCTGGATGGAAAACAATTCACTAACGATGACGAAGTCAAAATGACCTAAGAAGAATACATCGACTTGAAACAGCCAGAGTTCTATGCGTCGGGAATTCATGATCTGCCAGATCGGTGGCGAAGGATCCTTTAATGTGATGGAAGATATTTTGTTGGGTGAGCCTTATTTGTTTCTGACACAAACGTTTTTTAATCAAAGTCGTGGAAAGTCCGGAAATTTTTGCATCAACCTATTAGCATTGTTCCCACGCCGGATTTATCCTTGGACGATGCCAGGTCGGATCGCGGAGTGGGTTTTCTCGGGCCGCCATGCGCTCGCGATCTGACCGGTGTTACTGTCTGAGTAGAACGCGTTTATCCCAGACCGTCAAAGGGGTGGTCGTCTTATGGCGCGAAACAGTGAAGAGGGCGAGAAGAGCGGTCACCTCTATTGGTCGATGCCGTTTTGGCGACTAACAGCGCTGCTTAGCCCTTCCCTCTGATCTGCCCGCCTTTCTCTTTGTTTGGCGCCACGATTTTACCACCACTTTGAAGATGATAAGGACTTGAACGCTTCGGATTCACTCGTCAGGTCTAGGTGTGCAAGCTTGTAGGCGGCACCTTTTTTGTGTAATAGGCACTCAAAGGTCAGGTCGGTTGGTAGCCTTTACTTCAGGCTTAATAGAGCTATGCTTGTATAACACCATGTCGAAAGAAAAGTATGCGCCCAAACTCGTTCTCGAGGCAAGTCAGGGTTCTGAACGCAGGGATGTGGTACGTCCTTAGCTTGCGAAAGAGTGTTGTAGGGTACGATACTTATACCATATGTGGTAGGGCGCTGTTTCACTGACTAGTCTTGTCTAGGGGAGTTACATATTCTCTCTCGACGCCAGCCCTTTGCAGTAGAATCCGGGGGGGGACTGAGGTCGGCCAGCATCTCTCCCTTTGCAAAAACCCTCTTCGTGGAGGGGTTGATGTCGGTTTGCACGGAGGTGATGCTATTTACTTCACACTGCCACGTCACGAACGCACGATATCTCGGCAGCCGTACCTTAGCCTGTAAAACTCCTCTCACAGTTTGCCGGATGGCGCCGTCCGACACGTTATAAGACAGGACTGAGACAGTTGAGTGCCGGAGAGCGATGGCGGATGACCGACGTCGCAACGCCGCGTTCAACGTCGGTGCGAAATTTCTCTGTTGATGGTGGTATGATGGATACTATCGGTTGCTCTACCACAGGCCTGGAGATCGCCGCGCGCGACGTCGGATATCATCGCCCGACGGCAAAATAACTGTGAAAGGGGCCTAAGAGGGAGAGAGAGAGCCATCAGAAAGCCATTTGCCGATGCTCCAAATAAAGTCAACCTGTAAAGATGAAGATGGCACGATTCACAAGAAGAGCACCTTCTTCTGTTGCGCGAGGAGCAAACCCAGTTCATTTATCTGGAAAGGGCGGCTATGATTACTATTTTGGGAGCAGTGCCGCTTCGTGTGCTGTGATTCAGAGTCTCAACTCGGTAGGCGAGCCAGAAGCACACTCGCCTCGCTGCGCTGCGGACACTCAGCGTTCCTGTAGTCCTACGTGAACAGGATCGACAGTAGCATACCCGACGTCTGCCCGGACTGTGGTACCTGCGGCCACAATACTGTGTATCTATTTAGTTGTCCCATGAGACCCACATCTTCAACTACAATAGACCTTTGGACAAATCCGACGCTGGTCGCTCAGTTTCTGGGCTTATGATAATACCTTCTTCGTGGCTGCAAAGAAGAAGAAGGGGAGTTATTTCCGAAAATTTAGCTCCTTGTCAAACGGAATGATTTGGCAATGCCATTGAGAAGTCAAAAAAGGTCCAAAAATATCCTGAAATATCTTAAAATTGGCGTAAAATAGCCTGGAGTAATAAGAGCTATGAAATGAAGGTAAATAACAAAAAAGACGATTTGGAGGTCAAAGGACAGACGAGGGATCGGGTTTTACAAGCTTCTCTGGTAAACTTGTCAAAGCGAAATCAAGCGCGCAATAGATTGAAGCGTCACGTTCACTTAGCTTGACCTATGCTGATCCCCTTACTACAGCTTTTAAAAATGGCTTAATGTTTCCGTTGCGCGCTTGATTTCGTTTTAAAAGTTTAACGGAGAAGCTTGTGAAATCCGATCCCTCGTCTGTCATTGACCTCCAAATCGTATTTTTAGTTATTGCACTTCATTTCCTTGCTTTTTTACTACTCCAGTCTATTTTACGCCAATTCATTTTTGAGATAACTCAGGGTATTTTTGAAACTTTATTTGACTTCTTAATGGCATTGCCAAATCGTCCCTTTTGACAGGAAGCAAAATTTTCGGAAATTTCACATATTTTTCCGGAAAGTTCCCTTTCTGACTCAATTTTGCTCCACGATTTTCATTTTGGAATGATGAAACATCTAGTACAACTTTTGAAACCTAAGACCCACAACCAAAAAAATACCACTCATTGCCGCATTTTGTGCAGCACTTGAAAATCGATATTATCGATCATTATTATTCGACTTTGTATGATAAAAATAATTTCGCAAACAAGTCGCGTAGAGGCATCAGCAATCGAAAATCATTGCGGCATTTTTGGCAACAGGCGAAAAATCGATATTATTGATTGGTATTTTTATCGATAATGACTGATGAGCAAAATTCCTCAACCAAGAGAGTCAATCCCATCAGCAATCACCACTTCTCGCCGCATTTTGTGCAGAAAGCGCGAAAGTCGATAATATTGATTATCGATCGATGACGTGTTATGACTACGAATTCTGACAAGTTCAGTGCTCACCTTCGACGACCTGGGATGGAATTCACGAAGCCATAACCACGTTTTAGCCATGGTTTGAGGCCGCTCGATATATAAACGATGTGCATAACCAAGGCTACGCTAGCCATGGTTAAAACGTGGTTAGCATTTCGTGAATTCCACCCCTGTGTTAATTGCCTGTAGATCCACCCACACATACTCTTCTCCACAGCCGTAGCATGCCAAATAGTTTTCGTGCTCCACGGCTAATTTAGTATGTAAACCCACGATTTTGAGGTACCCTTCAAAGTTAAGGTATCAAGTTCAAAATGGTATGAGAGCGGCCTGCATCCATTTCCAGCCTCCTGTGCGAAAATGAGCTTCTTAGCTCAGTTTTTAAGTGTACCAACAAGATCGTGAACGCCGTCTGAAAAAGGAACAGGAAATTAGCATCAAAATCGAGCGGTTTTATCAATTTTTCTCGAAAATCAGTAAACCATTCTAAACCATTTTTAGGCTTTCACACCAGCTGCTTGCGCTCTTTGCAATGCAATTTAGAACTAATTTCTACGTTCACTGTGAACGTAGGTTTCCAGAAAGGGGTTGCGCGCGTGGCCGATTCAGAACTAAATGTGGTGCGCGCACCACAATTTGGGGTATGTGATCGCGAATTCAATCTCCTTTTTTCATTTGTTGGAGCTTGCAGTAGATTACTGTCGTTTCAAGACCTTCAAAGTAGCACCGCTGAGATGGCAGTTAGCTCGTCCTTCCCATGAGTATGATCAATATGCGGCGCATGCGACAGGTGCGCTGGCTGGTTAAGGTCCGCAGCGAGGTCAGCAGCAGTGGGACGCACTGCGGAGCTTCAGTTATGAAAGTTCTCAGTTTCTTGTGCTCTTTATGGTTGAAAATAACTGTGATTAGAAGTTTAATTGAGGAAGTTAAGCCTGGAAGGATTTGGCTAGCGCTTGTTTAATGTCCTGATTGTAGAGATGGGCCGAAATTTTCAAAAGAAGCGGAAACGATTAGGCTTGAAAAAGCCTCGACAACCGCAGGAAGGAGGTGCAGATGAGAATCAGGACACGTGGAGAAATGTTGGCTATATTTTATTGGAGTAATCCTTTCTTTAATTGTGTACAATCTCGAGGTAAACCTTTTTTAGCACAAACCCTACAAGGATATTGTGAAGGAAAACGAGAAGTACTGGACATTCTATAAAGCGCAACAGCTATTCCCCGAAGAGGAATGGGATGTGTTCTGTGAGGCGCTCCGGACGGATCTGCCAGTGTCGTTTCGAGTACAGGGATGTCATAAGTACGTTCAAATATTGGAAGGGAGGGTCAACCACTTTTCAACTTTGCTGGTCTTCAGAGATCGAGATCGGCTGATGCATGAGCTGGAGACGAAGTTCTTCAAGCCTATAGCTGAATCTGAAGATTCGAATGTGTTCGAACCGAAGCCTTTGCCTTGGTTTGTATTCCTCCCAGGGTTTTGAGTTGCTGTCGTTCAGAAGTTTTCTATCTTCAGGTATCCTGGTGCCTATCAGACAAGGATGACCAGGACGGAGGTTAGGAGTCATCCGATTCTGGCGCATCTACATAATTTTTTGGTGAGTATAGTTACTATCGTTCTCCGATCCAAATTCCGGTCCGCAACTGCGGACTACGGCTGTTGCATCATGCGACACGTGATAATCGCGCTGGGAGAAGGGTGCATCGGGCCGGGACCAAGTGGTTCCAGCACGATTATCACGTGTCGTATGATGAAACAGCCGTAGTCCGCAATCGCGGACCGGAATATGGTCCAGAGAGCAACAGTATTGCCTACTGTCTGCAATAACTTCTATGGTTGGAGGTCACAGAGGCTGAGCTGGGTCACATTTCCCGGCAGGAGGCGGTGAGCATGATTCCTCCCCTTCTTTTGAATCCCGATGCGGATCATCTGGTGCTGGATGTGTGTGCTGCACCCGGCAGTAAGACGGCTCAGTTGTTGGAAATGATGCATGAGAACACGAATAATCCGAGTAGGTTCGAAATAAAGATCTATTGGTCCCGAGAGGATCCTTTTTCTCGGCGTACAAGAGTTAAATTCTGCATTGCAGGTGGAATGTTGATCGCTAACGATGTGGATAAGAAAAGGTGCTATATGTTGATACATCAGACTCTGAAGCGTTTCCATACCTCAAATTGTGTTGTGATTTGTGAGGATGCTGCGAGGATGCCGGTGCTGAAGGGAAAGGTGGGCTTGACTTGGGTTGACCGATTTTTTTCTTTTATTTGGGTGCAGACGTCTCTCACCTGAAGGGGTTGAGCTTAAAACTTTTCTCTAGGGGTTGTTCTAGATGCTGATGACGGATCTGTGGCCCATTTGTCAATATAGAAGAATTCCGTTTGATTTGGTCCGAAGCTTGAAAATGTGGAAAATTTAGCTGGCAAAACGCGACTTTTGATGATTTCGAGAATGTTACAATGAAATCGTCTTAAAACTTCTACATAGAAGTTAGTTGGGCTGCCTAACACAAATCTGTTGTCGGTTTATCGATTTTCCTTGGATTACGGTATGTAACGGTGTGTATACGGTAGCCTTGCCAAAGTCTCAGATTTGTTTCAAAATTTCTCTGTGAGTGTTATTCGGGACGCTGAACACGGATTTGAGATTCATTTTTCGATTTTCGAGGTTTCAAGGTAAGTAACTCCAGTTAAAAGGCATTGTCCCTTCCATAACCTACAATAACCCCAGGTTTGGCGAAAAATAGACCACAGATTATGTGGGGCCGGATTCATCATTGAATTTCATCGTCGGAAAGCTGGGAAAGGGATTCTTTCTAGTCTGCGCCCTCGTCGGCAGTAAGGGCTTTTTTCGGGCTAGTGTGTTCCCCTAACCAGCTTACCAGCGACAAAATAGAATGATGAGTTCGGCCCCGGGACCCAACCGGTTTTCTATACGACGTGCGGAGGTTAACATCCAGGTTTTCAATGGTGTTTCTATAAGGGTCTCTCTCGCTTCGCGTAGAATTTGAAAAAAAAATCAAGCGCAAACAACTGGTGAGAATTCAGGAGGTCAACTGAAGTAGAATTCTAGACTTTACCTAGGACAAGCTTTGTTCAGCTTGTGTGGTTTCTGATCGGCAGGTTAACCTTTTTGTTGAATAGTTTTGGTCGAATTTATTGTCCTTAATTCAAATTTGAACCTTTCACAGGCAGTTGAACTAAATGAAATACTCCAAGAGTCTTTGAGAAGGTTTCTCAGAAATCCCGAATAAGTGATTTCTTTTTCGAATTTCCTAGTCTTTTGTGTATGATTCTAGACGTAGGAGAAGCATATTTCTGTCCCGTTTGAATAAATATTTGGGTAATCATTGGAACAACCAATCGATAGGGGAGGTTACTCTATTTTTGAAGGTTTCGCGAGGTTGCTAATTTGCGGGCGCAAGCGTGGCGGTCTAGTGGCAGGGTCAAGCGGGGTTGCGGAGTTTTGCAAGGGGGTGGGGTAGTCACAAAAAATTTGGCTCGAAAATGAAGGTCAGGAAGGACCACGAAAAATCCGATGGATAGTTTTAGTAATCAAATAAGCTGCCCAAAAATCGTGCATAGGGGGGATTGTAAAAAATTTTAGATTATGGGAAAAATTGCTATTGGGGGGGGGGTCGCTCCGATTTTGAAAATTATGCATCGCGCGCTTGACCCTGTCTAGTGAGTGACGCGCGTTTGGCGCATGCGGTAAATCCACCATTGTGAGGACAAGTATTTGACTCTTAGTGCGGGAAACGGTTATAGTAGATCTCTCTAAGTTGAGCGAAGAGACGGAAGTTTCCTAAAACGGAGTTTGGTGAATCACCAGCAGTCTAAGCTTCAGGTGGCTGGATAGAGGAAGTAAGGAAGGCCCGACTGGTTGAGACAATGTGGTTCCCGCGGTCACCAGACAGCCGGCTGGGTCTGTGGGAGAGGTTTTTTGTTTTGTGTGTGGGGGGGGGGGGTTGGGTCTGATCACAACTGAAGTATATGAAGTCGGATGTCATACTATGGTTGCGATTGGATCCGCATGGATTTCCAAGTTGGTAGTGCTACCGTCTTGTTTTTTCGGAGCGAAACTTTCTTGGGCCAGTCGCGTGCATGCTCTCTTGCTGTCTCTTCTCTTGCTGCGCATACGTGCGCGAAGAAACTGAGTTTCACCAAAATAGTAGAGGGTAGATTTTTTCCCAGTGTTTGTTGAATGACGGTCGTTCCATGAGAAATGCTCACCTGTTGATATAACCGGTATAGTTGTGCCCTGGACGAAAAGACCGAATATCGAATTGATTCGAATACCCCTTTTTTGACGTCCGATTTTTGAATAGATTCGAATACCCCCTTTTTCGACGTCCAATTTTTGAATATATTCGAATGACCTTTTTTTGAGGTCCGTTATTTGAATAGTCGAGTACATTGATTCCAATCTATTCGAGTGGCACAACTATAATATCTGGATCTATGTTGGTTTTGTCCGTTTGCCAGAGTTCTGTAGAAAACTTTGCAAGGATTCTGCGTAAATTTTTGTACCCTTTGGTGATGAGGCGGTTGAGTGTGTTCACAAATCTAGAAAAGAAATCGGCCGGTCGCATCGGATAGAGTCATGAATGCCAGTTGAAGTGAAGTTTTGGAGTTCCGTATAGTTGTTTGACACGATCGCTCAATTGGCCAATCCTTTCTCTATGTTCAGAATACTGTTTCAGCTTTTAGTTGAAAATAGTTTCTTACAAGGGAACTTCTTTTAGTCAGCCTGGCCATTACGGATGAAATGTACTTTTCTAGAAACGTTTTGGACTTAGAGTCCGATTACAGTCTTTGCAGCTGCCTAAAAGCACTCTGAAAGGGGTTATACGCCTTTTTCAAAGCATGGCGGCAAAGTAACGGTACCCCCTATGACATTTTGGGGTGGTTCGAAAAAATTGTATTCGGCTCAAAACCTGTATTTGAGGATAATCTAGGGTGCTGAATACGAATCTGGAGTACGTTTTTCGAATTTCTGAGGTTTACTGTAGGTTGCGGTAGGTACCATGCCATTTTGGGGGCAAAACCTACTTAAGTATCTCCAAATAACCCTCCTGGGAAGATTTTAGATAAAATTTGGAACATTTTCAAAGGCTTTCAGATCCCTCTAATTGGAATGAATAAACGCTCTACCGAAAATCCGTCCAAGTCCAAGACGCTCTCAGTCTGCGCTGAGTTCGGGAATTGTGCCTTCACCGAAACTTTGCTTAGGGGTAGTTTCACGCGCTTAACACAATTATGTGGTCCTTTTCCGGATTTTCCAGAAATTAGTGCGCGGTCTGGAAATCTGGCCAAAAACGTCTTTAACCCTTTTCAGAGTGGTTTTAGGCAGCTGCGAAGACCATAATCGGATTCTAAGCCAAAAAAAAAGACGGCTTTTGAAAAGTACATTTCATCCGTAATGGCCAGACTGACTAAATGTAGTTTCCTTGTTAGTCTGGAGCCTAGGATGTCATAGAAATTGCTATGCTCCTGATTTATTCTAGGACGATGCGGCGTTGAAATTTGATCGTATTCTTTGTGATGTGATCTGTAGTGGAGACGGCACGTTGAGAAAAAACCCGGAGATCTGGGCGAAATGGACTCCGCAGGACGCGCTGGGACTGCATAGGATGCAGTTGTCAATAGCGCGAAGGTAAGTTTCAGACGTTTTCGAAACCCACATTTCTTCCATTTCCCCACGCTCTCTTCCAGGGGAGCTTCAATGCTCAAAGTGGGTGGCCGATTGGTTTACTCAACTTGCTCAATGAATCCTATTGAAGACGAGGCGGTAGTTGCGCAGTTGATAAGGGAATCAGAAGGCTCTTTACGTCTCTGTGATGCTCATCCCCTACTTCCGAAATTAAAAGCGCTCCGTGGAGTGTCGAAGTGGAAGGTATCAACGTTGATTATCATGTTTTGTAATGTCTATTCATGGGCGGTATCATTAGATTGCAGGTCTTCGACAAGGAGATGAATCAGTATAAAGCACCAGCTGACGTTCCCGATGCGCTGCGGAGGATCATATGTGAGTCGTGCTTTCAGCCGAGTGAGGAGGAGGCTGCCAACATGAATCTGAACTACTGGTATGTTATATCTTTCTGACTACGTTTTTGTGTATTTCTTGATGAGTTGTGTTTCAGTATGCGTATCGTGCCACATCATCAGGATACTGGCGGTTTCTTCGTGGCATTAATAGAAAAAGTCGAAGAGAAGTCCTTCAGCAGTGCCGTTCCTGTGGGGTAATGCCTCACTATGGCGTTATTCTACTTGGATGCAATTTGTACTAGTATTTGGATTATTGTGTTTCAGTGCGCCAGCATACAAGAAACAGAAAATGTTCAAAGATGAGCCGTTCACTTTTCTGAAGAAGGACGACGAGCGGTGGCAGGATATAAGGTGATTCGGAGGTTTTTGTTGTTTAGTGTTTTTTTGTTCGAAGCGTCAAGGATCAAATCTGGGGCATTTCTGATGGGCTCTCGACTTCGATTAGCACTAGCAGCGGAGCAGTGGGCCACCGCTGTTTACAATTCTCTGACAAAAAGAAGCGACCGCGCACTGTTGGTGGTAGTCGAAATCGAGAGCGTTTTAAAAAGCCCCAGAGCCCATACATAGCCAACTAAGAAACCTCGCCTGGTGTTCCCCCGGATTAGAAAGCTGATAAATGTGGTCTAGTCAACTCTGGCACGCTCTCTTCGAATCTGTCCTCGGATCATGCTGCGGACATCCACAAAAAAAGTTATAGCCTGTCAAAGTTCGTATTTCCTGCAGCTGAGTTGAACGTGACGTTTGTAGCTCTTGGGTGAATTTGGCTCAAAATTCTCAGTGAAGGGTTATTTGACGCACTGAGCGCGAATTCAAAAATCGGTTCTCTAATTTATATGAGAATAAGTTGGGGATCCATGAGTAAAGATTTTTAAAAAAAAGCTGGAAGTCCCTAATTGTTTATAAGGCGCCTTTTTTTCATCGGAACCGCGAATTAGTGTTTGGAAAATCCGGAAACGGACCTAGCTGTTGTGTTCAGCGCCTAAAACTACCCTACTGAGCAAAGTTTGGGTGAAGGCACATTTTTCCAAACTCTGCACGGACTGATAGCGTTTTTGACTTGTACGGATTTTCGGTTGGGCGTTTATTTCTACCAATTACAGGGCTCTGAAGGCGTTTCAAAAAATTCTCCAGGTTTCACTCAAAGTCCTTCAAGGTTTGTTATTTGGGGCGCTGCTTGCGAATCTGGGGTCTATTTGTCGATTCTCCGAAGTTTTCGACTTGATTCGTTCAAAGCTTCCCATCGGGGGAAATTTTTATGGCAAATCGCGGCTTGACAATGTCCAGAGTGCTACGATAGATACGGCTCACATTGTTGCTCGTAGAGTTGTTTGCGATGCGAAACACGAATCTGCAATGCGTTCACCGATTTTTGATAGATTAGGGTAGGTTACGGAGGGTATACGGTAGTTTGGTCAAAGTCTCAGATTTGGCTCAAAATTTCTGAGTGGGTGATAAATTTATATGACATTTATCAATTTAGTTTAGTTTAGTTTAGACATTTATAAGCTTAAATTTATAAGTTACATTTATGTCACATGTAACTCACACTTGTATATTCACCGTGAGTTTCCATTTCGGCACGCATGCGACACGCGACGCAGACAACGCGTCCGCACGCGGCCACGCAAAGCGGAAAACGCTCTGAGCGACGTTCTCTGCAATAGCGGAGTTCAGTACCTCAAATCTGGGTAATTGAACCGACAGGAACGCCTGTTCTACGGCTGACCTCAGGAGTGCGTCGTATACTCTCCTAGGAAATACCTTCGTGGCCGAATCAAGTTACTTGCGAATTATCTTGGCCAAGTAAGTTACAAACAACATATCGGAAGCGCCCTATGGTCGATATGTTACATGTAACTTATCTAACTGTAACTGGTCTGAGACAGGTCGCAAATAGATTACATAAGCTTAGATATGTTACAAGTAACTTGTTTTTGGCCTTTTATATTATAAGTAACTTATTTTTTCATTTTGAGTATGCCATTATTCTTCTCTTCTAAGTAAGGACTCTGGTCAGGCTTTTTTCCTCTCTTAAAAGCATCGTACGCGCAGGAAACCGTATATTATTTTTTCATGTTTTTGTGTAGCTTGGCCTCTCTTGTGAACGAAAATTTTAAAGGCGCCCGGGAAAAACTTCCATTTGTAAAGAAAATCCATTTGGAACACATTGTAAATACGAATTTGAATTTCTCGCGAAAATCGTTTCTGAGGTTTTTCTGCATTCGGGGGCCTCGTCATTGTTATTTTCGAAGTTTTTCTACATGTGGAGTTTGTGCCATAACTGTTTTTCATGTTGTTTGCCGGTCGGATCTACATTCTATGAAGAAGCACTAGATGACTGGTGAGAACTGGTGGCGGATCCTCTTCTTCAACCTCTTCCAATCTCATAACCCTGGGTTTTTGAAGCGCCTAAATTTACCGGTGTGGTCTACCGGGCTCATTCATGAAATTGAGCCCAAAAAATGGAAATCGCTTCTGAACGCGAACCATGCCTTTAATTTTTTTTTCGAGACATGAGCAGGTTTATGGGGATCGTACATCAAGTGGCGCTAGTGGGTAAACAATCGATGGAAACGTGAACTTATGGAAGTGGGAAAATCACGCTTGTGCTGTTTTCAGAGGTCATTTTGTGTCTTTCTCTGGGTCTTTTCGGAAACTTGCATCCTTTTCGAGTGAGAAACCATTATTAAACGTTGTATTTGATATATTGATGCTCTATTACAATCTCGTTTCATAAATTTTTGAGTAGTTTCGATTATAGGGGTCACTATGGTGTTCGAGAGGACTTTGAATACCAGAATTTGTTCAGTCGTCGGCTGGCGGAGCAGGACGTCAATTGTCGACAGTTATTTTACGCAAACGCCGCAGTGAAGGACTTTGTGGTGGGGAAAACGTCCAGAATTCAGTCCAGTTTTGGATCGATATCTTACTCGGTTGTGTTTTCAGCAGCGCAACATGTCAACTGTGTCAATACAGAATGCCGGTATGAAAATGTTCAGTCGCAATGAGCAAAAGGTGGAAGCCACACGGTTCCGACTCTCCCAGGAGGGTATTCGACATTTGTTGCCGTATATGGAGAAACAGCTGGTAGGTGTCATTATTCACTCTTTGCATTCGTGTAGCTCAGGACCTTGTCTTATGGTGCATTCTTTCAGGTGAAAATTGATAAGGAGGACATGCTGAAGATTCTGAAGACGGAAGAGACCATGATTCCGCTGGAATCCCTTGAATGCAAAGATGCAGTGAGGGCCCAAGGTGCTGGAAGTCTTGTTCTGTATGCGGATAAAGCGAATCCCGTATGCACCTGGGTGAGATATGGAGAATATTATTGATTTTTTTTAAATATTTGTTCGAATTGTGCCGCTCAAGAGTTCGACTTTTAATTCGCCAGCTGCGTCGAACTGCGGTTGACATTTTGAAAGCGTATTCCTCTCTCTCTCTCTCTTTCTCTCTCCCTCTATCCTTCTTTGTCTCTCGCTTAATCTCACTACGTTGTGCTCTATCTCGCTCTCCTTTGTTGCTTTTTCCCTTCCAGTCGCTCTCAAACTCACCCTCCCTGCCCCTGCTCTTTGCTCTCTCTCCATCTCGCTCGGACGCTGTCTGTTCTATTTTTAAGACACTTTCTGTTGGGCTCTCATTGACTGCCCGTCTATCTCTCCCTCCTTCGCCCTATGTCCGTCGCCTTTTCTCTGTGTCGTTCTCTCTCTCGGTGTGTATATCGCCCTCTTTTTCTATAGCTCTGTCTCACACTGTCTGTCGTCATCCCTATTTCGCATTCCCTCTCTCTGTTTCCTCATCATTCTATCTATCCTTCTCGCTTTTGCTCCGGCGCTCTTTGTATGACTCTGTCTCTGCCTGTCTCTCCTGCAATCAAATTCTATGTCTTTTGCTGTTAACTTCCTTTTACCTTCTGCATGCTATCTCTCTTTATTGTTGTCCCTATTTCTCTCTGTCCTTTTGTCTGTTTGTATATCTCTATGTCTGCATGTATTTCTGTCTAGCTGCCTCTGTAGATTACTATTCTCACATTTTTTTTGTGTTATTTGTATTTTTGCATTCATAGGTTGGATTCCATACGGTTGCTCCGTATTTGTGCAAGGAGGAACGGGTTCATATGCTTCGTATGATGGGAGTAGACTGTTCAGAGATTGAACAAATGATGAAGTCTAAAAGGAAGCAAAAGGTGAAGTTCTTGATATGCATTTTGTATTTTGGTTCTGTAGGCGAGTCGCGACTTAGTGCTGAGCGCTCGTCACGTGCAAGGCGGCGCAGCTGCTTCTCTTTTGAATTCTGCTCAACTATCGTTGGGTCGCACTTCATCGTTCTTCATTGGGAACGTTTTAAGCCTGGGTTCATACATAGCGCTACGCGCGCCTAAGCGGTGCACACCAGGCATATCGATTTTCGGTCTGTGTCGCGTCGCCAGTCGCGGGAAGTATGATCCCGGTCTAATATCAAACGGTACTCGAACACCTTGACTTTGCGCGTGCGTTCGCTTTGTGGCAGTTTCTGACGACCAATGGGGGCGGGAGTAGCGAGCAGCCATTGGTCAGCGACTGCCTAAGCGCTCCAATCATCCTCTCTCTTTTCACACCTGTCCTGTCATGCCGTGATTGCTCGAATGCACTGCTGGCCATAGCAGCCATCTGTCGCTACAAGAAAAGTCGTCACCGTGATAATGCATCGTATTCAAACCTTTTATTTAGGCCGCTGCTGATCGACAAGCGGCTTGGGAAGAGGCGAAGGCCGAAAATAAGGGAGATTCTGGAGAAGCTCCTGAGCAGATTGAGGAGGAAACATCGAATTTGTCTGTTGCCGATGGTGACAGTAAAACAGCTGGAGGAAATGACGTCGTTTCCTAGGTGATTGGCCGCGAATTTTAGTTGGAATAATTGTGATATCTAAACAAGCTGAAGGTTCTGCTGTTGTTGGAAATGTTTGTTAAAGACGTGAAATTTTGATTAAAATGTTGTTATTTAGCAGGTTTATAGCACCGTCAATTGTTTGGCATCTGTTGTTGAGTATTATTGTTGAAACTGAATGAATAAAAGTCTGAATAAAAAATTTTGAATTTGAGTTTGTTTCTTTTGTTTTCATGTATAAGTCTCAACAATTAATATTTGTTCAGTGGATTATTATTTTTTCCATGCATGTGCTGTGAGTGAATTGGTTTTCTGAGGCTTGTAGGTGTCAGGAATGGCATGGAAAACCTTGGATTTTTTTTCGTATTTTTCAGGGGTTGATTTTTTCGATCATTCACGCTGGTTTTCAAAAATTTCGCCTTTTTTGTGTTCGTTCAGTAATTAGATTTGATTCTGTTTTTGTTTTTGATATCAGGCTCATTGGGAAGAGCAAGTTTTTAGAATTGCGGATATACTCACTTTTTCATTCGTTTTTCAAATAATCCATGTGAAGAAATTAGGATATTCGATCACGAAAATTCCCGAGTTTTGCGAGAAATCTTGGAAATTTTAGTGATTTTTCGAAAAAAATCGGTTCAATAATAGAAATATTTTCTTAGTATCCAGAAATAATAGCAGAATTCTCTGAGTGGTCAGTCGAATTAAAACTGGACCTAGGACGTGGAGAAAAATCTTTTTTTCTCTTATTCGGAGTTTCAATTCTCGAAAATGGGTGTATTCAAGAAATAAAACCCTTTGGTAGGGATTTTTGAGAATGATATGATTTGAGAAATTCATTACGAAAATTTTTGATGCTTGTCGCTATCTCCTTTATTTCGTAGTGAAGTTTACTGCATTTCTGCGCGTGCGTATGTGGAGCGAGAGTAGAGACAGTGTGAGAGGCAAAGATGCACCATACGCGCGCGCACGCACGCGATGGACACAAGTAAGTTTTTCCCCGAAATAGAGGGTAATTATTTATTCATTCAAAGTCGCGTCAAATTTTTATGTACTGGAGTCCGGGTCAAGCGAGGTTGTAAACTTGCTCAAAGGCTGACCAGGGGTTCGTGTAGATATCAGCCGAAAAATGAAAATTTAGGGTGAGGACCGTTTGAATTCCCTCGCAAAATCAAATTTTTGAATAGGATTTCCTCAAAAGTTCCGCAAGTTCCGCCCACCAGAAGAAGGTGTCTGTGGCTTTGCCAATGCACTATAAAACGGTCCATACGTTTTATACAGTGTTTAGGGTGTCCTCTTTTCAGGAATGCGGCGGGAGCTGTTGGGCTGTGGTCTGTCTGAGCATGGCCAGTTGGGACTCGGGAGCCGGAGTGCATCGTGTGTGAAGATTCCCGAGCAGATAGGTGGGAAGCTAGATGTATTGCGCTTTTTTGATAGTTCAAAGTTACTTTTGTAGTTAAATGACGTACAGTTGCTCAGAAAAATGAAAACAAGTCACTTGTAACATAACAGGCCGGAAACAAGTTACCTGTAACCAATCTGAGCCGATGTAAGTTACTTGCGAGTTATCTTAGGTCGTTTAAGTTACATGTAACATATCGGCGGGATACTGCGTGCGGCGCTCCTCCGATATGTTACATGTAACTTAAATGACTTGAGATAAGTCGCAAGTAACTTACATCAGCTTAGATATGTCACAAGTAACTTGCTTTCGACTTCTGAGGAGATCCTGCGTGCAGTGCGCGCCGATATGTTACATGTAACTTAAATTGCACAATATAAGTCGCAAGTAGCCTAAATTGGCCAAGAAGATATTTTTAAGGGGTATGTACGACGCACTCGCGCGGTCAGGTTTACGACTGGCGTTCCTGTTGGTTCAATTACCTAAGTTTGAGGTGCTTGACCCCACACCAGCAGGGAAGGCGCTGCACAGCATTTTTTTGCGTAGTGTGTGGTCTGGGACGCGCCCTCTGCGTCACATGATGGACACCCATAGTGAAAATTCAAATGTAAGTTACATGTAACATAAGTGTAACTTACACGTAATATAAATTTAAGTTGCATGTAATATAAATGCATGTTACATGCAATATAAATGTAAGTTACTTGAGACATTCAAGTAAGTTACATGTATATTTCAAGTAACTTGTTTTGATTTTTCTGAGGGAGTCCTTTGTTTCTTCAGGAAAAAAACATTTAAATCTTACCTGCGGCTGGCGCGGGCGGTTTAAATCTCATCGGCGGCTGAAGGTATGGTAAGCTGATCAACTGCGCTCTTCTCTCGGCCTGAATCGATTAGCGGAATGGCGCACGCGACCACCGCCCCAGCCGCGGGTGAGATTTGAATGTTTTTTCTTGAGGAATTAAGCTTCGGGCCTAACTATAACAGTTTTGACGGAAGCGAGGTTTTCCGCACAGGAGCTTCTGATTATTTGACAACTAGTGTGGGAAACACTGCGAAATTTCGTATAATTTAGATTCAAATTTGACCTCGGGATAGCCCTTCTGGGAGAAATTGCGCCAAAAGGAGGAAGTTTTTCAGTTTTCTCAGAATCTTCTCTATTTTAGTGGTTTCGAGTCGAGTTACTCAAAGACTTCACGCAACTTACCTGCTTCCATCTCGCCAGTAGCTCAATTGTATCAAGAACATAGGTTACTCGCGAGTTTCCCTCCTCGCCAGCTTGCATGTAATTTACAATACTGAGAAAATCAAGCTCTTTGCGAGATAGAGGGAAGTAAGTTGTTTGAAGGCCCTTAGTAACTTGATCCAAAGCTTCTGAGCATTGGCAGCCATTTACAAGGTTTATGTTTTGGCAAGGTAGATTCTGACCAGGCTCAAGCGGGTTTGTGTAATTCCACAATGGGTTTGGTGATGGGGTCGTAAAAGTTTTGGCTGAAAAGTTGTGGATGTTGATCGAATTACAGCACGGGAGCAGTTCGGCTGGCACAAGTGACGCGCGCGGCGGAAAAACGCTGCGTGCACTTCGTCGTTGGAGCGCGTTAACCGTGGAGCCTCCGACAAGGAAAATACTTGGCGCCCGGTTAGCGCGCTCCAACGACGACGTGCGCGCAGCAGTTTTACCCCGCTGGCGTCATGTGTGCCTGCCGAAGTGTTCCCGCGCTGTGGATTCTATCAACCTCCCAAAAATTTAAGTTTTTATGTGATGATAGCGAATTTTGGTATAAAAATGAAAATTCCGTGGAGGTATAGAAAAAATGTGGGGATGTGAGTCACGGAGTGGAGGGCATCTTGCTATACCCGTCCCAAACGAGATGGCAAGCGAAGAGTCCAGAGAAGCAGCGCTCCCTCTGCGTCTGACATTTTTGGATTGCGGTTAGACGTCGCGTACGCAAATCACGCAGCATGTCTTACCGTAATCCAAAAACAGAATTCAACGAGTTTTTCACGTTCTCATTTCTTTTTTCACATGCTTCATTATTCTTTTGCGTTCTTTTCGCTCAAAATGCTCGTGATACTCACTCTCGATGCAGATACTCTTCTTAACGTGGCAGTTAAAACGTTTCAGAACGTGGGAAAGTGGAAAACTCGTTGAATTCTGTTTTTGGATTACGGTAAGACATGCTGCGTGATTTTCGTCATACCGTAATCTAAAAATGTCAGAGACGCAGAAGGAGCGCTGCTTTTTTGAACTCTTCGCTTGCCATCTCGTTTCGGACAGAGTATACCGCTGAGGTTGAACACGACCACTTGCTTGACCCTGATTCTATTTAACCCGAGTTTATCGCGGAAAGGAAGTGCTTTTTTTAGTTGGTGCTCCTCTGAATAATGATGGAACAGCAGTGGTGAGTGTAGCGTGTGGAGAGCAGCACACCTTGATATTGGCCGAGGATGGTAAAATGTGGAGTGTGGGTGGAAATGAAGACGGACAACTTGGACGAGGAAGTCGTGGTCCGGGAAGTTTCACCATCTATCCGGTTTCGTTCAGTGGAGGCGTGAAAATGATACAGGTGAGAGCTGGTATTTCTTCAATCGTAGCTCTTTGTATGTTTTTCCGTGGAAGTTCATTGAGCTTCTCCTTTCCAGGTAGCTGCAGGTCGTTCACATTCGTTGGCGGTGGCTGAAGACGGGCGCCTGTTTGCATGGGGAAGCAACGAGCATGGACAGCTGGCCATGCCACGCCATATTCCATGCCAGGAGACGCCAAAGTGAGGCCATATTGAATTTCTAGCGTTTTTTTGCATCCTTTATTAACCGGGGAAGCTTTATATTTTCCGGAATGCCGGTATTTTCGTGAAGCTCGTCAAAATGCCTGTTTTTTATAGTGAGCACTTGATGTCTGTCATCGACTTCCATCTGTTGGATTATAGTTCTGTTTGTTATAAAATGTATCGAAAAATCCTCATTCTCCCTTCAAACTTGCTTGTTGCCATTTTTTTGCGCTCAACGCCGCTTTTTATCGCTTTCGTATGGTCTCCTTGTTAAGTTTTGTCTAGTGACTGGACGAGGCGCGGTCCTTTGGGCTGGCCATGAGGCGTTCGTGAAACCGCCGGTCAGCCGGTATTCGGTCGCGAGCGACTATCCTCTGGTTCCGAGTCAAATTTGCTCTGTTTTCTCGCGCGCTTGTGCGGAGCGAGGGTAGAGAATGAGGAAGTGTGGGGAGAGGGAGACGCAGCATACGCGCGCCGACCTACGCGATGAAGGGAAACAAATTTCACTCGGAAACAGAGGATATCTATCTTCGCACCTTCGCAGCTCTGTATGCTCACTATTCGAAAGGCTGCCGAGATGTCGTACGTTCGTGCCGTGGCAGTGTGGAGGAAAGAAGATCGCCTCCGTGCAAACCGACGTCAACCCCTCCGAGAAGAGGGTTTTTGTCATGGGAGAGGTGCTGGTCGGCCGCAGCTCTCCTGAGGATTTTATTACAAAGGGCCGGCGTTGAGAGGAATCCAGGTCCAGCACGGAAGTATCCATGTGCCACCTGCGGCGAGGATGTTACCTGGCATAAAACAAGTGTCCAGTGCTTCGGATGCCAAAGGTGGGTGCACTTCTCCTGTTCGGGCCTCAGTTCTGTGAGGCATCATGACTCATCCTTTCGTTGTGTTCTATGCTCTGCCCCCAACAACTCTGATTCCTCAATAACCAACCGCCCCCTCTCCATTGTTCACATTAATCTCAACGGCCTTCGCAACAAGTTATCTGAACTCTCTCTATTCGCACGTTCTCATCACCCGGATGTTATCATGGTTCAAGAAACCAAGCTCTCTCCATCTACCCCTTATCTCCAGCCTAACATTCCGGGCTACACCGCCTATCACATGCCAAGGACAGCTCTTGGGGGCGGAGTGTCTACTTTTGTTCAATCTGCCTTACCTTCTCATATTATCCCAAATACTCCTAAGGACGGTACTCTCGAGTACATTCCTGTCCACCTCCCCCTCAAAACCCCTTTATCTCTGTTTAATATATATATTCCTCCTATATCATCTTGTCCCCTCTTATAATCCTATTCCCCTCCTTAAGCAGTTGTACGACTGCTCACTCTCCCCTTCAGCTGTCTTTGCGGGTGACTTCAATGCTCACACGTTCTGTTCCGCTCTTGATTCTGACGCCAGAGGAAGATGTCGAAGAATGGGCTGAGGAGTGTGACCTGGTTATCCTCAATGATGACCAGCCCACTCGTCTCCCTGCCAACGGCCGACCTTCTAGCCCAGACATCTCTCTTGTGTCATCCAATCTTTCTAATGCTTGCACGTGGTCCACATCCACAACTCTCTCCAGTGATCACATTCCCGTCTTTGTCTATATTGATCTCTCTGACTCTCTTGCCCCTTACTCTGGTTTTCGTCATCGTACTTATCTTAATTTAGGCCTAGCAGACTGGACCCTGTTCAGAGATGTTGCACTTCGCCATGCGGTCGACTACCCATGGAATGGTGATGTTCATCAGAAAGAGCGCCATCTAACAAGTGCCATCCGCAAGGCCATGAAAGCAGCAATTCCTGAGGGTCGTGTCAAGACCTTTTTCCAAATGTCAGCAGGGAAATACTGCAGAAGATAAGAACCAGAGATGAGAAGAGCCGCAGACCACCTAGACCCGGACATAGCTGTGCTGGATAATGAGATCAAGCAGGATCTGGATAAGAACAAGAAGGAATGCTGGGAGAAGTTCACTGAAAAGCTGAATTTCAAGGCTGACGGAACTACGACGTGGAAAGTGTTGAGGAAAATTTCCGGCAAGTCCGCTCCCTCGATGAGCTCCGCTATTGAGTTCGAGGAGAACGTCTTTAAATCAGGAAAGCGGCTGCTTATGCGCTCGGCAAGAACTTCTTCATCACACGTGCCAAGCGAGGCGTGCAAAACAGAGTCACGGTTAGAGAACTGAGCCGGTTGCCGCTCATGAACGCTTCTGAGGCCTTTACTCTCACGCAAGTAGAGAAGGCTATCAAAGAAATGCGGAATTCGAAGGCTATCGGACCTGACGGTATCTCCCCAGCCATCCTGAAGAAGCTTCCCACGGAACTTCTACCGATGCTTGCAGATATCATTAACACTTCTTTCCGGACCTGCACTCTACCCCAAGCTTGGAAGACAGCCAATGTGATACCGTTGCCAAAGCCAGGCAAGTCCCAAAGCACGGCAAAGGGCTTTCGACCAAAAAGCCTGTTATCGCCCGTCGCTAAATTAGCTGAAAAGTTGATCGTGACGGACCTGGCTGATCAAAATGAGCGACAGCAGCATCAGCATGGGTTCAGGAAACTTCACTCCACTACTACAGCTCTATTGGAGATCGTGAGCTTTGCGGTCGATGGGTTCAACATGAGAAAGCCCTGAGAACGGTGGCCGTCGCCCTCGACCTGAGCAAAGCGTTTGACTCTGTTAACTTGGGACTGCTGTCCGAGAAACTGCTCAAGTCGTCGCTGCCATCATGGCAGAAGCGATGGATTGCAGCGTTCACTAAAGGCCGCCGTGCTAAGGTTCTGTTCCAGAATCATGTATCCGATAGCATTCCAATAGCAGCCGGTGTTCCGCAAGGCGGAGTGTTGTCCCCTGCCCTATTCAGCCTGTATCTTGAGGACATTCCCGAGCCTCCCAATGAAGTAAGGATTGTTATGTATGCCGACGACATCACCATCATGTGCCAGGATCGTGACCTGCAGATAGCCGCTAACAAGATCAGCGCCTATCTCGTCGAGTTGAAGCTCTTCCTCGATAAAATGATGCTCACAGTCTCTGCTGCAAAATCCTCTGTTTCAGTGTTCACAACGAACACCAAGGAACACAGTGCCCATCCAGATGTCAAATGGGATGGTGACCTGTTGCCAGCAGCAAAATTCCCCAAGCTGCTTGGCCTTATTCTTGATCCCTCACTGAAGTTCCACAAAAACGCGGAACAGAAACAAACAGTCGTCAAGGCTAGGCTTAATATCTTGAGAGCTCTCGGAGGAACATCATGGGGAAGCAGCCGAGAGACCATATTGAGAACCCACAGAGCAATACTTCAGCCGGCTCTGGAATATGCGGCACCAGTGTGGCAGCACCTGGTGTCTGACAGCTCCTGGAATAAGCTGCAGCGTGTACAGAATGCTGCGCTTAGAACGTACTACCGGTTGTGCAAGAGGCTCCCCGGTGGAGCATCTTCACGCGGAGGCCTGCATATTGCCGGTCAAGGAGCATTGTGAACTCCAGGCACAGCAGATGTATATTAATGTTCTGAGGCAGCCGAATCATCCGTCAAAGAAAATGATGAAGCCAATAGGAGAGAGGTCGATTAGGACGCCGTTCGCCGATGCTCCTCGTAAAGTTGATGTACAGAGATGGACCGACTCCAACATGGAAAGGCTTCGTCTTCTGCGTGAGGAGCACACCCAGTTTGTTCGAGGATATCTAGCAAAGGCGGCTGTGAACCCTATCTTGGGAACGGTGCCGCCTCGGGTTTGCGAGTCCGAGTCTCAACTCGGCAGACGAGCCAGATGTGCTCTTGCATCGTTGCGCTGTGGTCACTCTATTCTGCTCATGTCTTACGTCAACAAGATCGACAGCAGCCGACCAGACGCATGCCCGGACTGTGGTGCTCCCGGACACGACACGGCGCACTTGTTCATGTGCCCGAAGAGACCTACCTCCTTAACAACAATGGACCTTTGGACGAATCCTGTGAAGGCCGCCCAGTTCCTCAACCTATGACAAAAACCACTTTGAGGCTGCAGAAGAAGAAGAAGACTATTCGAAATTCTATTGGTTCAAGGGTTTCGTTGTTAATGAGCCTGTATGAAGGAATTTCAAGGTATTGAATGTCTGCAAGTCAGTGGTGCTAGTTGTTTATATGATGGGTATTCCAGCTTCAGGGTTGAGCAGGGTTGCGACTCGGCGCAACGGGGGTCGTAAAAATTCTGATTTTTTTGGAGAAAATGAAAATTTGCGGGAGGGGGGTCGTAAAAGTTCCGGGGCAAAAGTAAATCTCCAAAATAGTCAGTTGCGTGGAAGAAGTATACACTTTGTTTATTTCCTTTAGGTAGTTACTCGGATAAGGCTAAGGAATTTTTTATTCTCCGGGGGGGTCGTGAAAATTTTGAAAATTTTTGCAAAATTTTGGTCAAGAAGGATGGGGTCGTAGCTCTGCCGAAAATTGGCGCAACGGCCTGCTCAACCCTGAGCTTCATCCACTTGGACAATTTTTTTTTAAAGTTACTACTGAGGAAACCGAGCCAGGATACAGCGGGGTTGTGACCGGACGGAGAGGGGGTGGCAGGGGGGGGTTGTTAAATTATCGGCTAAAAAAAGAAAACGGTAAGTTTGAGAGGGGACCGTAGAAGTTTTGAGCAAAACTCTAGCCTAATAGGGGGTGGGTTGTAAAATTTTCGACTGTTGAGAATTTCGGTCATTAAGTGGGAGGGGGTCGTAGCTCCGCCGAAGTTGGTCGCAACACCCTGCTAGACTAAGAGCCGAGCTCAAGTCAATCGCTGGCTTTGTGGAAACGTGATCTCAGAGACGAAACAGTGTTGTACCAGTAGCGCGTACGCACGGTCTTCTAAGTGTTAACCAGCAATTGTAGATCTCGCCTGACTGTTGGGTAACAACAACACTTCCACTGTAGTGTAATATTCATCAGATTCTATGCTTTTTTCCGCGAAGTGTCGTTTTAGATCATTGTCGCGTTCTGTCGCTTAGTTTATCTGCTGACTACCGCGAACTTACTCATATCGCCTACTACGGCGTCTCGGACCAGGTTTTGCAGTGTTATGCTTCTTGATGTCGCTCAATGCCGCTCACTGTCTCCTGCTGCTGTCGATAACTGCCATAAGCCTATTGCTTATTCGGTTTCCGCTTATCGTTCTAAACTCTCGGCTTTTCTTCTATGTCGCTCGTTGTCTCGCATCATCGTCCGTCTTACCTCATTTATACTTCATTTTCTTCGCGGGTCGAGTTTCTGCACTTTTTGCTTTCCCGTCTTTTCTTTCCTCTGATTAGGGAGTTTTTCTTCGCGTTTAGTGTCGCTTAATGTCGCTCGTTCTCGCTTAATGCCGCTCGCTATCGTTGACTGACTTGAGCGTACTTTTAATTTTGTCTGCTTCCGCCACCTGCTCTTAGACTCATGCATTACTTGTGCCTCGTCACGCTGTCCCGCAGGCTTTGACTATTTTTAGATACGAGATTCGAGCAGTTCTTAGCGTTTTGTTTTAGGCACGACTTTCCATGTAAAATCGAATTTCGGATTATTTGCATTTCTCCATCGTTGTTTCCTGTCGCTTAGTTTCGCTAAGCTTCGATATGAACAACATTTTTTGTTCTACTCACTGAGTTGCTTTTTTGCCGCTCATTGTCGCTTGATGTGGTTCAGAGTTTTCCCGGCTTGGACAGCTGCTCAGGGTCACATTTTAGGTGTGCTTTTTTCCACAGTACACCTCGGTCATTTTCATACTGTCGCCAACAGTCGCTGACCATCGCCTTTCGCCACAGGCTGTCGCTAGTAATTGCCCCAGTGTGGGCATTCCCCGCACTCATTTTATTACTTGAAGTCGCTTGTTATCGCCATCTGTCGCCGGGTGTCGCTACTCAATGAATTCATGGCTTTCCTCTCGCCTTTCAATCCCAGACTAGCTCTACTGTTTGCTAACGTCATTTTCTTACCATCGCTTAATGTCGCCAAATATCGCTCGCCATCGCCAGCTACCTTCAGATGTCCTTGGTCAATGACATTCGAAAATATTTAAGAACCACTTCTAGGCGAAGATTTTGCCTAAAATTTTCAATTTTCATCACCTCTAATTTACAAATTTTCCCTTTTTTTGGGTCAAAATTTTAGCGACCCTCACCCTTCTTCCCGTTGCGTCCGTTCACAACCCCGCTGGACCTTGGTCCCAGGAAAAAGACGCAGGTGAAATCGTTCGTCGGGTTGGTGTTCCTTGCCGAAGCCATGAAAACTGCGCGGCGCATACAAGGCACGCAGAGACGCAGACTGCTCTTGAATACAGCGATTTTGATGAATTATTCCTCATCGAATCCACATGATGTTCCCTTTCAGGCGAATAGCTGAGCTAAATGAAGTTGTTCAAGTCGCCTGTGGTCCTCTCCATTGTGTAGCGCTGCTTGAGAGTTGGTACAGGTTTTTAGTCTGTTATTGATGTTTTTATTCTTTCAGTTTTGTCCTTCCTCTATCCAGTAGTAAATCCGAACCGTTTTCGAATGTATCGAATAGTGTGATTCTGTTGGTTTTTCACTTACAGGTGGCGCGGTAGCTGTATGGGGTGAGCAGTGCGATGGAGCCATTTTGCATACACCTCAGTTTGTTAGTCAACTTACGGGTATTCCTATTGTTCGAGGTTAGAGACTGCAGCAACTCAAATTCATAATTCTGTTGCTTGGGGTGAAATTGATGTACATATACGTGTTTTTAGTAGCCGCCGGTGGTAGTAATTGCGTGGCCGTGTCTGCTGGTGGTGGTGTTTATGTGTGGGGTTCTAACGAGTATGGCCAACTTGGCACGGGTGATACATTGCGTGGGTTTTGGATAGTTTTTTTAAAGAAAATCTGAGTTGAATTTGGATGATATTTCAGAATACTAGACGTCTTCTGAGCTTTGTCCCAAAAATGGAGGTGTCTAAAGCGTTAAGCGCATCTCCGAAAAAGAATTACATTGGGATTAGCTCTAGAGCCCCCATAGGAAAACTGCGCACTTTCCGTCCCGAGCTGCTGGTGTAAAGCCTGTCTGATTGAAGCTGTCGGCCCACACGGTCGACGTGCGTGTCGAGCGGCAATCGCGAAGGCATTTTTTCGGACGACTTTTCCCATGTGCTGCAAACAACCGACTGGATTAGTAATCACAAATTGTCTAATACATTTGCTGAGCATTTTTTTGTCTAAAAAATGCCTTCCCAACGAACGCGCGACACCTACGTCCACCGCGTGGGCGTACAGTCTCATTTGGACAGGCTTTACATGCTCAAAACGGTTGTTACGGTGCCTATTCTACCTACTGGAACCCGTCGTGATTTTTGAAAAAAAACTGGAAACGGACCACCTGATCGGGTTCAGCGCTCAAAATATTCCCCCCTGGCCAAAGTTTGGGTGAAAGCTCATTTTTGCACAGAGTTATAGCTTTTTCCACTTGTACTAGTTGTTGGTTGAGCGTTCAATTAGGGGCCGCTGAAAGCGTTTAGGAAAAAAGTTTTAGATCGACTTAAAATTCTCCCAGGGGTTATTTGGGATGCTGATCAAGAATCTGAGGTTCACTCGTCGATTCTGCAAAATTTGCGGCTCTATTCGTACAAAGCCTCCGATCAGCGAAAGATTCGAGGGCAAAACACGACTTTCGACGGTTGCCGGAATGCTACTATAGATGTGACACAGTTTTGGTCTCTGGGAAGGAAGGGGATCACTTGGAGTGCCTAACCCGAATCTGAGATCCGTTTATTGATTCCTCACAAAGTACGCTAGATTAAAGTGGGTATAAGGTAGTTTGGTGAAAGTCTTTGATTTGGCTCGAATCTTTCTTGGGGGGGGGGGGGTTATTTGGGTTGCAAAATACGGAATTGATGTCCATTTGTTGAATTTCGAGTAATGAAGGTAGACTTCACCCTCTGAAATATCACGGTACCTACCGTAACCTTCAGGAAACCTCAGAAATCCGACAAAAGGACCTACGATTTGGGTTCAGCACCCTAGAGAACCTCTACATACAAGTTTTGAGCTGAATTCGAAACTGTTTTCGGAACATGCTGAAAATCGGTACCCTTGTCTTTTCGCGAAGCTTGGAAACGCTTATACCTTTTTGGAACCAGCAGCTCAGGATGGGATTGCACCCAGTTTTCTAAAGAGGCCCAAGAGATACTAAGAAGGTTATTCGTTTTCGCAGATGCGTTTAGTGCTTTAGATACTTTCCTTATTGGTTAAGTAATACAATAACTTTTCAGGCCGTTCATCCCCGTATTTTATGGAAGGGATGAGCAATATGCGTATTATTGAGGCCTATTGTGGCGATTCTCATACACTCCTGCTATCACAAGAAGGCCGACTATTCGCCTTTGGATGCGATGCTCAGGGGCAGATTGGTGGCGGAAAGAAGTGGGTTATCTGGGTGATCGTTAGGTTCTTAAGCGAGGATACAGAAATTGATTGGCGCTAGGCAACTCTTTTTCTGTGCTCTCCATTTGTTCCTGTTCGATGTTCTTCTTTTTAAGATTCGACAAGCACACCAACCCATCGGCCGTAATGGATTTGATGGGTAGCACTGTGACAAGAGTGGCATGTGGAAGGTATGTGACAGGTCTGGAAACTGCTATTTCCGCCGTGATGCTGTTGAGGATGAGTGTATTCTGGTACTTTTTCCTATTTTGCGGTATGGAAAAACACAAAAATGGTTGCGCTCCAGTCGAAAATGCTCCTATTCAAAAACGTTTTTCAAAGTAGGTCTTCACGTGTTTAGTGTTTTCGTAGAATTATTCCGCGGTTTCTCCTTCCTTAGAAGTTCCATTCATGCAAGAGAGCGGAAACTAAGCATTTCGCGCATACAGTGGACAACTAGGGACGTGAAATTGTGAAAGAATTTGAGGGGGGGGTGAAAATGTAGGACCAAGAATGAAAAAAAAAGATAGGTGTGTGTTTCTAAGGGTAACTAAACTGACGCTCACTAAGGCTAACTGATCAGCAGCGTGAGGAGTGTAGTAGAAATCCCTCCCAAAAATGGAACAAAAGTCACAAAAATATTGTATTCTCTCTGGCCTCCGTCATAATCGGTCGATCGGCTGTAGCCACCCCGGTCGATGGGCATTTACATCATGCGAATCAGGTGTAAAAAGTTTGCTCGTCGTCCCAGGACTGAGCCCGTCTGTGCCGTTCGTGGCCGTTCTGGTCGATACGTGTGTAATATGTAAATTGCTTACTTAGATCGAAAATCCCGCCAATGTGGCCGGACTGAGCAAGCCTGGTCCGTCCTGATCCAGCTGTGGCTGTCCCGGTCGATACGTATGCAATGCATTGCTTATTGAGGTGTAGAATACCTTAATTGTGGCCGGGCTGAGCCGGCCGCAGTTCGCTCGATTACGCCGACATAATCGATTGTCATACAGCCGACATGCTAGGGGGTGGCGCAGGATCAAAAAGGACGGGACTCAGAAAAATGAAAACAAGTGACTTTTAATATGAATGTAAGTTACTTGAACTTACATTCATATACTATGTAACTTAAATTTATATTATATGTAAGTTACACTTATGTTGCATGCAACTTAAATTTGTATATTCACCATGGGTGGTCATCAAGCGACGCAGACGACACGCAACGCAGAAAACGCGTTCGCACGCGTCCTCGACCACTCTCTAAGCGGAAAACGCTGTGCAGGGTCTTCCCTGTTAGTGTGGGACAGGTACCTCAAACTTGGGTATTGGAACCGAAGGCAACGCCTGTCCTAAGCGTGACCCCGAGAATTGTATACTCTTCAAGGGGGATCGGGAAGGCCTTCTTAACAGATTTAAGTTACTAGCAACTTATCTTGTGCCGTTCAAGTTTCATCTAGCATATCGGGGGTGCACTGCACGCGGTATCCTGTCGAAATGTTGCATGTAACCTAAATGACCTGAGATAAGTCGCATGTAACTTACATCGACTTAGATATGTTACAAGTAACTTGTTTTCGTTTTTCTGAGGAGAGGACGGCTCAGGATCACTAGGGGCTGTAGACGACGGTACAGTTCGGCTTGCGGTCGACTATGACGAGGTCTCAGATAGTTTTCATCCCCGACATTGTCGAAAAAGTCGTCCTTTAGGAATGGAAAGTGAAAAATTTCCACTTTTTTCGAGACTTTTGGTCACCGAAGTTGTACGTAATTCTGCCGGGGTACAGGGATAGGGTTTGCTTGAACAGTGCAACAATAATGGCAAAGGAACGGCTAAAAACGAGCCATAGATAGTTCTATACGCCCCTGAAAGTTGGTTGTGCTGTACCCGTCCCGCCCGTTCCATCAACGGCCAGCAAGGAAGTGGGCGGGTAGGGCATAGCGCATATAAATTTGAGGGGCCGTATAGGGCTATCTATACCTCGTTTTCAGCCGTTCTTCCGCTGCTATTGTTTCAAAGGACCTCGGTAAAGTTAATTCTCGGTGATAACTCGAATACCGTTTGTTATCGTGAACACTGCCTTTATGTAAGAAAACATCTTTAGTTTTGCAATTTTTTTGCAGTAAAGAGAGTTACTTCCAGGAACCACTCAGTGGTTGTGATTGGCGGTCGGCTGTACCCGTTTGGCCAAAATGCGAATGGTCAACTCGGCAATGGCTCGGCCACAAATCAAGTAATTCCTCGACAAACTGATGATCTCGACCATGTTGTGGCTGTTTTCGCTGGATTCGATCAGACCTTCATTGTGCGGGCTGTTGGATCTCCTGTAAGTGGTGTACAGTGGGAGCTTGGGCGCATGGTGGTCATCCATGTACGTTGTTAGACCAGTGTCGCTTAAGTGAAGATCAAATAACAGGTCGTGACAGCCGGTCCCAGCTATCCCCTTCGTACTCCTGTCTTTCTAAATAAAACCGTTATTTTGGACCTACTCGCTCGGCGTGAGAAACTTGACCTTATTGGGTGAGACTTCCACTGTTGTACAGTTAGTATGTCCGTGTCTTTCGTTCTCAAGAAAAAACATTTAAATTTCACTCGCGGCTGGCGCGGGCGGTTTAAATCTCACCGGCGGCTCACGGTATGGTAAGCTGACCAGCTGCGCTTTTCTCTCGGTCTGAATCGATTAGCGGGCCGGTGCACACGACCACCGCACCAGCCGCGGATGAGATTTAAGTGTTTTTCTTTAAGGACGCAAGCCGTGGACCTAACTATAACTGTTTGTCAAGTTATTCAATTCAATAATCAGTAGTATCGAGTTTCAGACTTCTCGAATCCGTTCTTTCATCAGTAAGCTGTATAAATGGTTCTTTTTTGCTGGAGGATGAAGGGCGCTTTCTGCATGAAGGCAGTGTTTTTGGAGTGAATTTGGATGATGTTATGGAGACGTTTGGGGCCATCGGTGACTCATCAGATGCCAGTCAGTACGCGGAATTGGTTTGTTTCACTTTAAATTGTTCTCTCGTCAAAAGTCGAGAGAGTCGAGGAAACGTTCAGATTATCGAAACGCTTCATATGTCGGTGTTCTCGGAGGAGTTCAACTCGACAGCGATGTTATCCGTAGAAGCGCTTCGAGCGTATTTGATACTGGTGTGGTTCCATGGATTCGTGAAGGGTGTGACGAGACAGACAGTTTCGCGACTCCATTTGCCGTTTGCTGAGTCCATTGCTCGATTGAGACCGGCTTTCAGGAATTCGTTAGGTGATAAGTTATTCCAGGATAGTTCATCAGGATTAATTCCTTCCTAATTTGCATTTTGAGTGCAATTTGGGCTGAAAAAAAAAACTGTTCGAAAACCATAGGTGTTTTTAGAGGAATGGTGGGTGGTGTTGCCAGTGAGGCATTTCAACCGCTTCGTGACGTCGATGATGTCGGCAGTTCGAAGTCTGGTGAAGGATAAAGTTAGTCCAGAAGTGTGCTGGCCGTTTTTGGAGATTCTGGCTTCTCTGTGTGCCATTAACAAGGTACATAGTTCAGTGATCTGATTTTTAATCTCTTCTTCTTCTTCTTTGTAGCCACATAGAGGATTTTGTCATAGGCGGAGGAACTGGGCGACCAGTAGTGGATTCGTCCATAGGTCCATTGGTGTCAGCGTGGTAGGTCTCTCCGGACAGTTAAATAAATGTGCCGTATCATGGCCGACGGTACCGCAGTCCGGACACACATCAGATTTGCTGCTGTCAATCTTGCTGACATAAGACATTAGCATTGTAGAGTGACCACAGCGTAATGATGCGAGCGTGCATCTCGCCCTTCTTCCGAGTTGAGACTCTGAGGTGCAGATGGGGGGCGGTATATCTCCTAGTATAGGATTCATGGCCGCCTTCATAAGATGACACCGTACGAACTTGGTGTGCTCCTCGCGCAAAAGACGGAGTCGTTCTTGCTGTGAGTCGTGCCATCTTTGCAAATTGACTTTGTTTGGAGCATCGGCGAATGGCTTCCTTATACTTCTCTCTCTTAAGGGGTTTAGCACTCTCCACGACGGGTGATTTGGTTGCTTTATGATGTTAATGCGGAGTTGCTGGGCCTGGAGCTGACAGTGCTCCTTCACTGGTAATAGACGGGTCTCAGCATGCAGGTGCTCGATTGGGGAACTCCTTGCACATCCAGGGGCGATACGGAGAGCAGCATTTCGTACTCGTTGCATCTTTGCCCAGGAGAATTCTGAGACGAGATGCTGCCAAACCGGTGCGGCGTACTCCAGGGCGGGCTGAAGAATTGCCTTATACGTTGTGAGTATAGTCTCCCTGCTGCTACCCCACGAAGTGCCGCCCAGGGCCCTGAGAACGTTGAGCTTAGCTTTAACGCTTGCCTGCTTCTGCTCGGTATTCTTATGAAACTTGAGTGACGGATCGAGCACAAGACCGAGCAGCTTTGGAAAGCGAGCAGCAGGCAATCGGTCTCCATCCCACACGACATCCGGATGAGCGCTGTGCTCGGATGGGTCCGTCGTGAGAACGGACACTGACGACTTGGCTGCAGAGATACTTAGCATCTTGCGGTCGAAAAAGCTCTTTAGTGTGATCAGGTACTCGTTGATCTTATTGGCGGCCACCTGTAAGTCCCGATCTCGACCTATGATTGTTATGTCATCAGCATACGCGACGACCTTGATGTCCTGTGGAGGCTCAGGCATATCTTCGAGATACAGACTGAAGAGGGCTGGCGATAGAACCCCGCCCTGAGGGACTCCAGCTGCCATAGGAATACTGTTGGAGACATGGTTCTGAAACATGACTCTTGCCCGCCGACCTTTAATAAAGGCCGATATCCAGCGCTTCTGCCAAGATGGTATTGACGACTCCAGTATGTTGCTTGACAGGACTCCAAGGTTAACCGTATCAAATGCCTCGGTGAGATCCAACGCAACAGCTACAGTTCTAAATGGCTTGTTAAAGTTGAACCCATCGATATCATAGCTGGTAATTTCTAACAACGCCGTAGTTGTGGAATGAAGCCTTCTGAACCCATGTTGAAACAACTGCTTCTCGTTGTGCTCCGCTAGATCCTTGACAATGAGCTTTTCGGCCACCTTGGCGAAAGGTGACATCAAGCTAATAGGACGATATCTCTTTACTGATGACTGAGGTTTGCCAGGCTTGGGTAACGGGATGACGTTGGCTGTCTTCCAGTTTTGCGGAATAGTGCAAGAGCTGAACGAAGTATTAATCATATCAACGATGAGCGGAAGGATCTCAGTTGGGAGTTTCTTCAGTACAGCAGGACAAATGCCGTCCGGACCAACAGCTTTGGAGTTCCGCTTGTCCTTTATAATCTTCTCTACTTGCGCCACAGTGTACGCTTTGGCCGTGCTCATGACCGGGAGGCGGCACAGCTCTCTTACTGTCACTCTATTTTGCGGACCTCGCCTTGTACTCGTGACAAAGAAACGTTTACCGAGAGAGTAGGCGGCTTCCTTTCATGACTTGAAAACGTTATTACCGAACTCAATAGTGGAGACGGTGGCTGGCAAGCTCTTTCCCGATAGTTTCCGAAGCACCTTCCAAGTAGCTCCACTGTCCGTCTTGAAATTCAACTGTTCTGTGAATTTTTCCCACTGTTCTTTCTTGTGCTGGTCGAGATCTTTTCTGATCTCACCATCCAGCTGAGTGACGACAGGGTCTAGATGGTCAACTGCTCTTCTGGCATCTCTAGTCCTGATTTTCTGAAGAATTTCCCTGGTGACGTTTGGATAGAACGTCTTAACTCGGCCAACAGGAATAGCCGCCTTCATGGCCCTGCGAATTGCTTCAGATAAGTGATGCTCCTTCTGGTGCACATTGCCATTCCACAGGTAATCAGCCGCTAGGGGTAGCGCAACCTCACTGAACAGGCACCAGTCTGCTTGGCCTAAATTGAGATAAGAACGTTGACGAACACCAGAAAAAGGAGCAAGAGAGTTTGAGAGATCAATGTGCACAAAGACGGGAACAGGATCACTAGACAATGTTGTTGAGGTAGACCATGAGCAAGCGTTGGAAAGGTTGGAAGAGACAAGAGCTATGTCTGGGCTAGAAGATCGGCCGTTGGCAGGGAGACGAGTGGGACGATCATCGTTTAAGATGACCAGATCGCACTCCTCAGCCCATTCATCGACTTCTTCTCCTCTAGCATCAGAACCAAGGGACGAGCAGAAGGTGTGGGCATTAAAGTCGCCCGCGAAAACAACTGATGATGAGAGGGAATGATCGTTGAGTTGTTTGAGAAGAAGATTGGGATTGTAGGAGGAGGGGCATGAGGTGGTAGGGGGAATATAGATGTTGAACAGAGAAAGGGGAGTTTTAAGTGGGAGATGGATTGAAAGGTACTCGAGAGTACCATCCGTGGGGGTGTTTGCTATGAGGTGGGAGGGGAGAGAAGATAAAACAAAGGTTGAAACTCCTCCGCCAAGATTTGACCTTGGAGCATGGTAAGAAGTATAGCCTGGGATATTGAGATGAGGATTTGTAGGGGATGGAGAGAGCTTGGTTTCTTGAACCATGATCACGTCTGGATGGTAAGTACGTGCGAAGAGAGAGAGCTCAGAAAGTTTGGCACGAAGGCCGTTGAGGTTGATATGTACAATGGAAAGGGGGCGATATGAGGAAGAGGAATCAGAGTTGGTAGGTGAAGAGCATAAACACAGCGAAAAGCAGAGTTATGATGCTTCACAGAGCTGAGATTCGAACAGGAGAGATGCACCCACCTTTGGCATCCGAAGCACTGGACGCTGGTATGTCTCCAGTTAACATCATTGCCACGCGTGGCGCATAGAAACTTCTGAGTGGGTCCAGGATTCCTCTCCACGCCGGCCCTTAGCAGGAGAATCCGAAGGAGAGACGCGGCCGACCAGCACCTCTCCCATGACAAACACCCTCTTCGCGGAGGGGGTGACGTCGGTTTGCATAGAGGTGATCTTCTTTCCTCCACACTGCCACGGCGTGAACGTACGACATCTCGGCAGCATTTTTAATCTCTTTGGACACGTTTACCGTAATTTCAAATAGGTCCGGACTGAAATCTTCTTTGTTTCCTAAACCCGGATGGGCAGTCCCTCAACTGAACCTGAAAAAAGCTCAAATCTGCTCCGAGGTTCGAATATCGCATTTTTCGGAACGGATTTCTCAAATATGTTCTCCTTAAATTTTTCTTAGTGAATGAATAAATCCGCTAAATTTTTGGCAGCTTCAGGCGGTTGCTGTTCCGCGAGACGACGGTGGGGACATGAAAATTTGGAAAAAAATTGAGAATTGGGCAGGGGGCATAAAAAGGTTGGACCGAAAATGGAAAAGTTGGTGGATTCTTTCAATGGGAGTTAAACTGAATATCACCGAGAGTCTTCAGTTGAGAGTGTAGTGTCACTCACAAGCAGCAAATAAAAAAAGAACTAAAAAATTCTTTTTTTTTTCAAAAATACTAGTCACAAAATTGTCGAAAAAATTTACCTCGAGGGAGGACGTAAAAATTTTCGACACCTTTTGGAAATTTGTGTCACCGAGGCTTCTTCGGTGAATGGGAGAACGGTATGCTTGACCCTGATCTTTACTCTATTCAATTCAAATGAAAATTCGAAAATCTATCTAAACATTTGAATGAATAATCGATTTTTCGAAAATTTCGCGATTGCAATTGACTGTGTTTGGTGCCTGAATATTCGATTGACGTGACTGGAAATGCGCCGAATATAAAAACGGGATATTTTGAGCCTCCGATTAAATCGAATATTCGAGAACTTGATCATTTTGATCATTTGAATAAATCGATTTTTGAAAATTTGAATTTTTTTTTCAGAATTTTCTTGAGGTCTGAATTATCAGGGTCGAGCGGCTACTGTCCTGCGCGACAAGGGGGATTAAAAAATTGGAGATGGGGAAGGGATACGTAAACATTTTGGGGAAAAAATGCAGACTCTGAGAAGAGAAAAATTTTTTTGTCATTTTTCGAAGATTTTGTTCATCAAAGGAGGAGGGACGTAGCTGCTCTGATTCCGGAACAACGGTCCGTTTGCCCCTTTGACTGAGCAGGGAGCTTGAAATTTTGGAATAGATCGAATTCTCGAATAATTCATGGATTAGGTTCCATTTTAGGAATGATTCTGACTTCAAAATGATTTGCCGGTATCTTGAAAAATGCGATATTTGAATTATTTTTCTGTCCCGAAATGGCGGCAGGGGTTCGTTCTTAAAATCCACCTTATTCGAAAAAAAAAACCGAGATAAAAAATGAAATTGATAGAGCTCGTGAAAATTGTCAGTATCGCTAACGTCAGGCCTTGGCGCAGGTAGTCGAGGGGCGACGATTTCCAATCTATTGGGTTTTTAACCGAGTAATTGCGGATTATTTCAGAAAATAAAAGACAATTTTTTCATGGAACGAAATAACTTTATTCTGTAATGTATTGCCCATTTTGAGCAATGACCTTTTGCCATCTTTCGGACAGCATCATAATTCAACGTTCATAAAACTTCTGGTTTTTATCAGCAAAAATCTGAATCTGGTACAATTTGACATCATTATCATTATTGAGATTTTCACCATTCAAGGAGTTTTGCAAAGATCGAAATAAAAAGCTATCAGATGGTGCAAGGTCAGGACTGTAGGTGGATGCGGCAAATATCCCAACCAAGCAACGAATTGACAAATCGAAAAGGTGTATTTCATCATGACAATCCAAGGTCACACACATCTTTAGTCACTCGGCAAAAACTATTGGAGCTTGTTTTGGATGATTTGCCACATTCTCCATATTGTTTTGATCATGCACCATCTGATTACTTTTCATTTCGATCTTTGCAAAACTCCTTGAATGGTAAAAATTTCAATAATGATAATGATGTCAAATCGTATCTGGTTCAGTTTTTTGCTGATAAAAACCAGAAGCTTTATGATAACACAAGGTGCTGAGTTGATCGCAAAACGCTTGGCTCCCGTTATGCGGGTGAAAGGATGATTGCTTCGGTGAAGATTTACCGAGCAGCTGACTGAGAGCGGCGCTGGGGCTTCGGTGGTGAAGTGCGATAAGGCGCTCCCCCGGAAAGGGAATATGATGGTTCAATATCGCCCGGAGCCAAACGTTTTGCGATCAACTCAGCACCTTGTGTAAACATACCATAACGTGCACTGCGACGTTAAACTGCAGTTACGGCAAAAACATTCAAAAATCGTGTAAGAACTTTTATGAACCTAGAATTATGATGCTGCCTGAAAGATGACAAAAGGTCATTGCTCAAGTGGGCAGTACATTACAGAATAAAGCTATTTCGTTCATGAAAAAAAATTTCTTTTATTTGTCTAAAAAAATCCGCAATTACTTAGTTACCAACCCAATAATTGTGGAATCTCGCCCTTATATTGATGAGAAAATGCGACCACGCGGCATTTCCTTTTTTCTTTACCTGATTGTTCAATGGTTATTTTCAAGGTCACAAATAAAATCCCGCTGGAGAATTTTTACGTCCACGAACTGGCTGAGAACTACAACTTGAAGGCGGACTATGTGAAATGGGCGCGTGCTCAAGTAGGACGATTTTCAGGTTTTTTTTGTACGATTAGAATGTTTTCTCAGTAGAAAATGTTCCTTTTTTTCAGGAAGGAAGAGAGACTCGAGAGACATGCTGGTCAAATTATCCTTTCCTGATGAATGGTGCGGCAAAAGGAGAGCTTTTGTACGTGGAAGCGGTTATTTCAATGGAGGTTCACATTTGCTTCTTCTCACGTTTGTCACAGTGTTGGAGAACCTAACACGACGTTGGCGCGCGGTTAGGCTCATTCTTGTGTTCAATATGTTTCATAAAGTGCACAGTTACAGATGTCGCTGAATAATGTCCGACTGAACTTGTTTGGATTTGATCTGTTCATTGAACAGCCATTTTTGGATATTACGGTCCGACGGCTGCACATAGTAGAAGACACAATCAACACGTTGCTTTCGCAGGATAAAAAGTACTTGAAGCGACCGTTGAAGGTGGGTAAGCTACATGAAATCCCTTTGATTCCTTCCGTTTTAGTTGAGTCAAGGATAAGTTTTGTTCTGGACAAGTCGTGCTTCTGTGACATCGTGTGCGAGGGACACTTTGTTGACTTATTAGACTAGCCCAGGACATGAACAAAGCAAGAAGAGTAGCAGTTCATACATTAGTCGGATTAATGTTAGCTTTCGAAGTGAAAACAGGAGTAAGGCAAGGAGCTGCAGCAGGGCCTTTTCTTTTCAACATCGCCGTTGATGACATCATGCGTAGAGTTGCAGAACAGTTTCGTGCGTACATGATCCTAACACCATCAGGACGCTCTCTTGTCGACCTGGAGTACGCCGACGACATTGTTTTATTCGCTGGAAACAACCCAAAACTGCAAAAGATTGTGAACTGCGTTTCGAAGTATACCGCAGCCTGCGGACTTCGTCTTCGTCCCGACAAATGCAAGCAGATGTGGGTCTCTCAGAGGTCTTCAACGGGAGTTTGTGTGGACGGACAACGTATCGAAATGGTGGACGATTTCTCTTATTTGGGCTGTCTGCTGAAGAACGACGGTAGTTATGCAGCGGATATTCAACAGCGATGTGCGAAAGCTACATCTGCATTCAATTCTCTAACCAAAAGTTTGTGGTCTACCACCATCGCGAAGGAAGTCAAGTTGCGCGTCTACCTGTCCACTATTCGCCTATCATGATGTACGGGAGGCGTACGGGAAACGCGAGCAGCACCGAAGTCGCAGATGGAAAGGTTGGATTGCAGGGAGAGGAAGCTGTTTTTAGATGGCTGCTTGCGTGCTTCTGACCGCGAAAGTGCCATTATGAAGATTTGTATAACGAAATCGACGCAGTCCGTCAACGCTTGGCGTGAGGAAGGTGCCAACGCTTTCTGAAGCGTCAGTGTAAGGTCGATTTCGACGGTTTGGGCATACACTAAGAACTTAACCAGATCTTCTTGTTCGGCGCGTTTTAAGGAAGCTTCCGGGTTCTGTCCGGACCGTGAGGAATGGGTACGTCCGACTTCTAGGACGGCACAGCTCTGGGATTATGCGGACTAATCATGTCAGACGAAAGCCCGCTGCTTCAGACGAAGAAAACGGCTTCCTTCATTTGGATGTTGTTGAGGATATTTACAAAGCCTTGGGCTTCAAGGCTATGCGCTCATGAAGTTAGCGTCCCTATGGTGCGCTAGATAGCACTGAGGCCCTAATTGGCCCATTTTGATGTTGTGATGATCCTCCGGAGAACAATTTACTGCGCTTTATCACGAATATTTCCGAATGTTTTGGGCTCGAGTTGCAAATGTGCTTTTGGACTTATTGTGGACCGTCTCACAGACCAGGATCGTACTTTTAGCGAAGAGCGACGCGACGCAACGCTCACCATCAATAGCGGCTGAAAATTGATAAACCTGACGCTTCGTTGTCGCTTATAACGTGAAGTATGGTCCCCCGGTCTAAGTTTCTGGGGTTTTCGGGAAACCTTTTGTCATTTATGTTCATTAAGGGGTAACAAATGTCCTGCGGCGGTGATGCAATTGTGAAAGGCAAAAATATATGGATTTCTTTAAAGACATTTTAGGTACATTTTCTGGGTGAGGAAGCAGAGGATGCTGGTGGAGTGAAAAAGGAGTTCTTCATGCTGCTATTCCAGAAGCTTCTGCAGACAGAGTGAGGATTTTTTGATTACTCCCTCTGAAAACTTGGAAATATCTGTTCCGCCAGATCTGGGCAAATTCTAAGGCCAGATGAATCATCTGTTGCTGGTCGCGGGAACTGTGATCGCCGCCCGAACAAACGTATTTATTGGCAAGGTGGCGGCATTTCAATTCCCAGAGTAAATGCTAAGGTATCAAAATACAGTCGGCGCGGATTGCACTAATACTTTGCGTTTCCTGTTGTGTGTTGGCACAAACTTGGTGCACATATGCTATTGCGCCAACACACTAGAAGGAACGCCAAGTATCAGTACGATCCGTGTCGGCTGTATATGGTGCGGCAGAACTGCACAAGATAGCTGACGCTCTCGCGAAAATTCGAGTCCTGCTGACCATGTAGCAGATCCTTCAATACAAGAACAATAAAAACATGAGAAATTGCAATAGAAAAATTAGAGAGAGATAATCAGAAATGACTCTGACGTTCTCTGAAAGTTAGCAAACGGCACGGCAAACAAAGTCTCCTGCAGGGCTCTGCGGCCACGCGTATTCCTGGACTCTTTCTAATTGTGGTAGTATCGAACAAATCGCCTGAGAGGCAGTAGAACTTGAATGTCAGCTATAGCCTTCGGCAACAGAAAAGGCGGTGGTGCGGTTGCGGACTTCTTCTAATGTACTGTGGTATCAATGATTTTCCCGAGACAACTATGAGTGATCGGTGAGGTATTGTTTCCATTTTCGCTTGTTTTCTTTGCTTCCACGGTTAATTCTTATCAGAAAAAAACAGAAATTCACCGATAGATCACAACTGTTTCGGGAAAATGATTGGTGCTACAGTACATCAGGAGCAGTCCGCAACCGCAGCACAGCCTTTTGCTGTTGTCGTAGACTATATGTTGCTCAGTTTTGCACCACTCCACTCGGCCTTTCCTGGTATCAGCCATCTAGAATTAAGTGCATTGTGATGAAAACTCGTACCTAGGGGCTGTCGAGGGTACTGCGTCGATTGGCGTTGAGCGTATCTCCCCAAAGTGTGAGCGAATTCCAGAACCAAGGAATACGGGGGTACGTCGAATAGTTTGCTGCTCAGTGTACATTATTTCTCTTGAAAACTGTAGCCCAGCTGACTTCTCATTGAAGTCAGCCCCGTCGTGGCTATCCATCCTCCAGGTTATTGCCAGGTGCTCTTTCTTAGGGGTGGTTTGTGCTCCCACCTTCGAGCGGCTGTTGCACTGTGCATTTCTGCAGTATTGATCACGCAGCGCGACGCTATCGATATTATTGTATTGCGCTTCGCCACACCATTCGGCGCGGAAGTTTGAGCGACGTCTCAGGGGTTGAGCAGAGTGGCATCACAGCGCGGCGCGACGTTATGATAGGCTTCCTTATTGATATAGCGCCGCGATCTACCAATACGGCAGCCCATCATAAGCTCGTGCCGCGCCGCATTGCGCTTTGCTCAGCCCTTTACATAAGATATCAGCGACGTGACAACGCTTGAGAATCTGGAGCCTAACCATGCAGTTTGAGGTTCCCTTTCCTTGGAGCGTGGTTTAAATTTCACACTGCGGAATGGGACGGACTCGGGTTGACAGGAGGATGGGGGAGAGAAGGAAATGAAAGCGTTCACAGCTTCAGCCCCTAGTGAAACATGCGAAGTTCGCTTTAAGGAGGTGGGCCTGCATGTATCGGCAAATTCAGCTAGACTTAGTTGACAGAGCGGTGTTAGACGTGCGGTCGTAGCGCAATGACACCCGTACAAATCCCGCATTTCACAAGTGGGCTCCGCAGCTCATCTCAGGGGTTCTGTGGGTTCGTTTAGGATATATACAGGCGCTGGATATTCTTGATATTCCAGTAACGTCTTCCTTAGTTTTGACCACCGCCGCAGATACTGCGCCTTGAGGCACGGGAAAACCTTCGTGTTGCGGCCTACAATAACCTTGATTAGAGTATCTTTCTAATCGAAGACCACTACATTATTGTTCCTAGGCGTATTGGCGTTATGACCCAAAATATCATGATAAGTGGTCTGCAGAGTTGCAGCGAACGACGAGTGGTCGCCGAGCGTCAACCTTGATGCGGCGACAGAAATGTTCTCGAACATTATCGACGCGGCGTCGGTTGCCGCTCGCTAGCAGTGACGCAGGGCCGTCGCGGCATCAAAACACTGTGGTGTCTCCTCGTCGCCCTTCACGCTGCGTCGGTCGCCCTTGTCGCCGAAAGTTATCGATATTGTATCGCCCAGCGTTGTTCGTCGCTGCGAGCAACGCCGCGGCTTGAACTCTGCAGACCCATATAGAAGGCGATGTTGATTGCTCTCAAGGGCACAGTCCAACCTCCGGGACGAAATATGAGATTTCCGCATATTTGTGAGATCGTCCCGCACTATGGTTAGGTTCGTGGCTTGTTTCCTACAGAAAAAACTTTCAAATTCAAACCGCTGCTGGCGCGGCGGTTTAAGTCTCACCAGCGGCTGGCTGGTAATTATCAGCCAGCCGCTGGTGAGATTCAAACCGCCGCGCGAGCCGCGGTTTGAACTTAAATGTTTTTTCTTGAGGAAACAAGCCACGGACCTAACTATACACCTACCAAGTGCGAGCTCTCAATCACTTCCAATAAGCGAAATATAGGAAGACGCCACTCTGGAACGCGCACTAGAAGCCACTCTGCCACGCCCCTTTAGACGACATCACGAGCCTGACAGTGGCAAGATGAGTGAAGGTTTTCGACCATTGGCCCTGTTCTTCTCTTCATTCTTTGTCACTCTTTCGTTCTGGTCCGCACTCATATATCGGTTGCGAATGACGGAAGTTAAAAGCTTTGGACAACTCGCTCACCATGCTTTCGTCGCTTAATTTCTGACACTTCTGGGGGATGGGGGGCAAAAACTCCTTTGTAGTGGGATCTGAGCGATTCTGGAGAAAAATAAGCTGTAAAGCTAGAAAACGATTCTGAGGTTGGGCTGTGCCTTTAGGGAAAACAGTGACTTGAAAAAGAGCTCAAGTCAGTCGCTTCTTTGCGTGTTAGGGTCTAACGTGAGGGTTCCGTCGAGAAGAAGAGCGAGTAAATGCTTGTCAGAGTCAAAAGTTGATCGCGGAGCAAGCTGGAGTAGTGTAGTATGCACTAACCAATAGGCCATCACCTCGATGTTCTACTGTCATATTGACCATTATATGGTGCCCTCGCTAAAGCATCATTTTAGAGCTCTTCTGCTTGTATGGTCACTGGTTCTTTAGCTTCATTAATTGTTTTTTGCCGTTTTTTTGCGATGGTGTCCTTACAGTAGACCCACTTATGTCTTTATTCAGAAACACTAAACAGCTTAAATTACGGTTCTTGAGTTCAAGAGAATTAGTGCTTAGTTTTCAGGTATGGCATGTTTGTTGAAGATCCTGACTCGCATCTGATTTGGTTCAGTGGTTATGACGTTGAGGACGTGAATTACTACAAAATGGTGGGAGTCCTCACTGGCCTGGCCGTGTATAACTCCGTTTTAGTGTATTTCCCGTTTCCCTTGGCGCTTTATAAGGTAATATACAGACACACTCACCGATTAGTCAGCTGTTAGGGGATTCCAAATCGTTTTAGATTCTGCTCGATCAGAAGCCGGCTCTTGAAGATCTGACGGAGTTGAGTCCTGTTGAAGGTCGAAGTCTCCATGATCTGCTGGACTATCAGGGTGATGATTTTGAGGTGAGCACACGGTTTCCCTCTGAAATTCGAGGGTCCGTTTCAAAATGTTGAAGTTTTTGTTTAGGATGTGTTTTGTCTCAACTTCACGGTCTCTTATGAAGTATTTGGAAGTACTGAGACGGCAGAGTTGAAGCCAAATGGAGAAAATGTTTCCGTTACGCAGTCAAATAAGGCTGATTATGTCCAAGTGAGTAGTGTTCCTAGAGAAAAATGATTTTAACAAAGAAAAGTAAAGGCTTCCTGGATTTCTACCTGCACTGGAATTTCGAGTGAGGATAAAACGGTCTACGTATGGTTCACGTATAGACTTTGCAACCCGAAAAAATTCAGTTATGCGTTTTTCTCACTAGAACGCGACATCTGAGGATTTTAAAGCCGGTCCGAATTAGACTGTCCGCCCATGCGGTCGACGTGCGTGTGGAGCCGCCGTCCCAGAGACATTCTTTAGACTAGACTGCCCACGGGTGCAAACAGCTGACTGGGATGACACCACTATTCGTCCGATATTCCTGCTGATCGATTTACAGGTTCGTAAAGTGTCTTTGCGACAGCCACTTGGCACTCATGCCGACCTCGTTGGCGGGTAGTCTCATTCGGACCGCGATTTCATACGTTTCCTGGGACTATCTGTATGAGATGGTTGTTGGATTGTGCGCATTATTCTTGCAAGTTTCGTGTTAGGTCTAGATTTGCCATCCTATGGGTAACCAAATGCTTCCGGGAGTATCCCTCACTCAGAAAAATCAAAACAAGTTACTTGTAATACAAATGTAACTTACTTGAATGTCTCAAGTAACTTACATTTATATTACATGTAACATACATTTATATTACATGTACAGGCCATAAAACGGCCAAATTCTCACCGTCGACTGCGTACCACGCGCTGCGCGACCGCACTCGCGTCGGAAGCAGACGAGTTCTGGCCGCTGCGCGACGAGTTTCGGCCGCCGCGCGGCGCAGTCGACGGTGAGAATTTGACCGTTTTATGGCCTGTAACTTGAATTTATATTGCAGTTAAGTTACACATATGTTACCTGTAACTTATATTTATATTTTCACTATGGGTGGCCATCACGTGACGCACACGACACGCGACGCAGAGAGCGGGTCCCAGATCACACACTACGCAGAAAAATGCTGTGCGGGGCCTTCCGTGCTGGTGTGGGGTCAAGTACCTCAAACTTGGGTAATTGAACCAACAGCAACGCCAGTCGTAAGCCTGACCCCACGAGTGCGTAGTACATCGCCCTTGGAAATATCTTCTCGCCCGATTTAAGTTACTTGCGACTTATATTGTGCCATTTAAGTTACGTGTAACATATCGGAGGCGCACTGCACACAGTGTCCTCTCAGAAATCGAAAACAAGTTACTTGTAACATATCTGAGCCGACGTAAGTTACTTGCGACTTGTCTCAGGTCATTTAAGATTCATGCAACATATCGGAGGCGCGCCGCGCGCAGCATTCCGCCGATATGTTACATGTAACTTAAATGACCTGAGATAAGTCGCAAATAACTTACATCGGCTCAGATATGTTACAGGTAACTTGTTTCCGGCCTTTGACGGTTCAAGTAACTGGTTTTTATTTTTCTGAGTCATTGTGAGAGAATTCGCGAACATATTTGAAAATTGAAAAGCCGAAAAACAGAGTTTCGAAAATAATTGAATTTCAATCGCTCGAAAAGTTGAGTTCCGAGCATGAACTCTCGAATTTTGACTCGAACATGGAACTCAGCCGAACTTGAGAATTCAAGAAAGTGGAAGCGTAATCTGAGCCGTACGCATGTCTCCGAGTCGAATATGTCGAATATTTCCAAATTCTGGATGGTGGAATCTTTCAAGAAATCAACTTTCAATCATTATCGGAAATCTAAGTCCGTATCAAATTAAAACTGGAATGTTCGGAAAATCGACTTGATCTAGGGAAAATTCCAAGGTGTGATGAATTTTCAGCGCTATGTGAACCATCGTCTATGCATCGGACGGAACGGTGAAATCGGACGGCAGGCGGAAGCGTTTCGTGAAGGTTTCAAACTGGTGTTGAACAGTCGTATCGTTGCATTCTTTCAACCACGAGAACTCATGGAACTAGTTATGGGCAATGAAAACTACGACTGGTCGGAGTTGCGCAAGGTCGGTTAATCTGAGTTTTTGACGTGTTGGCCAGTTGCGTGGTGGCCACTGCCACCACCAGCCGTTTGAGTTTGGCCACCATTCTTCCTACTCTGTTGCATTTTCAGCGTAGTTTTTCAGGTTTTGTGGTTTATTGGGGTTTGTGGACGCTTCTATAAAATTCTCTTCCGTTGCTTCAGAATATGAGAGGATATGTAGTAAAAAGTTTTTAAATGGAATTTCGTTAATATGGGGTTGAATGCGGCTTGACTGTTGGGGTCCTGTTCGCTGTGGTGTCGAATCGTTCATTTGCCTTACATCACTATGTATTTCGACTTCAGAAATTACGTTATCGATTACCCTAATAGTGTCTAATGCAATTTACGAACTACATGGTATTCTGAAGTCGGTTAATCTTCAAAACTTTATTTGTTTGCATAGTTTTGGTCAAAATGGAGGTCTTTGTCAAATCACCGTAGGCCTACCGTAATCTTATTGATGGACCGAGAACGCCAACAACACCCTATTTTATATGTATTATGCAAATAATTTGTTGACGAGGATTTACATTGTGGATTTTCACTCGAATGACGTCTGGCGCTCTTCATGGGTTTTTATTCATTGCCGCTTAGAAACATTAGAATAACTTGCTTGTGGCTTTAGCACATGTTACTTTAGTGCTTCAACCAACTTACTGTGTTTATCTTGCGAGTAACTTGTTTTTACATTACTAATGATACAGACAAAATGAAAGATCGAATTCAACATGAAATAAAAAAGAATTACGTTCTTTACGAGGTAAATGTAGTACTGAGCAACTTTTTGAACAAGTTACCTGAAGTTACTGTGTTTAACTCACAACCGATTTTTTTCAAACGTAATTCTTTGTTACGTGCAAATTCTATTTCAGTAGGTACATAACTAAATGAAAAGGAGGTTACTTAAAGGCACTGTACACCCTCAGATATGAGTTTTGAGATTTTCATGTAGTTGTATAGAAGACCCTTCCTGTATAACACGTGCCAACTGCCAGATCTCATTTCCTCCAAATAGGCGAGATATAAGCGACCACCACAGGCCCGACCCCCTTCGCTCACCACCACAGGCCCGACCCCCTAACAGATTTTCGAACTCGATAGCGGCTCGATGGATGGATAAATTCCAACAAGTCGTCGTTCTTCAGTCCATTACCGGACTGTCTCCTTATCCTGGCTTTCTCTCACGCAACGATTGCGAATGAAGAGAAATACAGGTCTGAGACAACTCGTCCACCAATTTTTCACCCTCAAAATCTAGGCATCTTTGAAGAGCCATAGCTCTGTTCATAGGGGGTCCTGGACGATTTGAGAGATACCACTGTGATCAGCGTGTGACTCTCTCCAAGATAAGCATGGAATCTGAAAATTATTTTTTTGGGTGTCCTGTGCCTTTAAGGGATAAACGCAGTACTAAACAACTTTTGAACAAGTTACTTGTAGCTTTCACTGTCTTGGTTTTGCAGGTCGTTTTTTTTCTCGTGACATAATATTTGGGGGACCGGAAAGTAATGTCGTTTCTGCGCATGTCAATATTTGATTGTAAGTTATCAGCTCATAGTTTGGTTCAGAGGCGTGTCAAAGACGTTGTGAGATTATAGTGACTTCTTTACTTATAGGCAGTTGAGATACAATTTTTTTGTAGTTTTGTGTGAGATGCCCAGCCGAATACCAGAAGAGGTACATATCCGGCATTGCATGCTTTTTGAGTTTCGCAAAGGATGTAACGCTACAGGTGCTACCAAAAACATTTGCGATGTTTGGTGATTTTGATCTTTCCGACTCGTATCGATCAGGAATACCATCAATGTTAGACAACGACGTGTTAAGGGCGGAAGTGGAAGCGAATCCGTATCAGGCGATCGAAGGATTGTCAAATAGTCCAAAAGTCTTTGACAATGATGAGGAATACATTTATGATTAAAAGTAATAACTCGTTAAAAATGTATGTTTTTGTATTAAGCGTTAAAAAAACGAAACGACATTACTTTCCGGTCCCCTTGATATTATATGCTACCCGTGAACCGCCTGATAAGCGTTGTTTGAAATTTTCAAGCAACTTGCCCCAAAAGCGCACATTTTTTGTTCGAAAGTTGTCGAGTAAGTTACCGGAGGGTGTCTGTTGCACGCAAGTTCAAATTTTTCATGTAACTTAATGGGAAATAAAGTTATTAGTAAGATATACGCAGATTTAAAAAAAAAGTTTCATTATGTTTCTTGAAGCCTTCACCCCACTTGTTGTGTCTGTTTTCACAAGTGTTTTTTTTTCACGTAGCTCCATATCGGTTGCGATCTTCAGCGCGTTAACTAGCATGAAGCGTTAAGCGCGTTAACTAGCATAAAGCTTCCAAGCAGCTTGAGCTAAAGTGGCAGATATTTTGTTCAAAATTTCCTGAGTAATTTTTGTGATTGTTTCTGTTATATGCAATATCGAAGTTCGCATGTAACTTGGAATGATGGGAGAACAAGTTGCTTGCGATATAAACTTTCGATCGTTCGAATAACCTGCTAGATGACTCCGTAATTACTGCATGTTCTTCTCGTACTTAACTCGCTGCGTCTACTATTTTATGGCATACGTAAGCTCAAAGTCCGCATGAAAAACAAAGTATTTGGGGGAAGCAAGTTATCTGTGGGATAAGCGAACAACCTTTGCAACTTTCGAGCAAGTTACTCGAAGCTCTTGTGCTACTTACTTTGTTCACCCTGCAAATCTCTTGTTTTCTCAGATATCTAATGTCACATCAGGGTAAGGCATGGCACTGAGAAGTGCGGTCCTTACTTTCAGCTTGAAAATTAGTAACTTCTGGCTTAGAAGTACCCGCGGCCCCCTCCCTATAGCTTCAAAATTTGTGCGGCTTCTAAGTGGGCCGCAAGTGTTACCGTCACATGAATGACTAAATCATCGGAGGTTAATGATGTATTGTATAAATAATGATTTTTTGTATCGCTTAATGCCAACTAATTCTGCGTGGTGGCGGACGGAAAAGCTGCGGCCCCTTGCTTTCCGATGCCTAAATCTGCGGCCCCTCTGTGATAATCACAGCGTGAACATAACAATGTGACGAAATTTGAACCTGCTCACATTACAAAGTAATGGGAGAAGACGTTAATAGAGGGGCGGGCGCAATAAGTTGCTGGGAGCTCCTAAGTAAGTTGCGCTCAAGTCACAAGCAACATGTTCTATAGTTTTGGGGTAGGTTGTGTTCTAAAAAAAGTCGAATAAATTTTTAAAGATAAGTGTTTTGCTACCGCGCTTAATTTCTCCAATTTCATAAATTGTTTCTCGCGTGTTTCGGACTCGTTTTTTGAGTTTTACCCGCTGATATCTGCTGTAAACGGTTGCCCCAACGCGTCAAAATTGGAATTGTGGTGCAAACGTGTTAAAATACTGGTATTTATCGGTGGTGGCAAAACACTAGCCTGTAAAACTAATATTTTATTCTAAAACCTGTTGAAAAGTTCGTCAGTGTGTCATGGAGAACAGCTTTGCAATTCATCCATTCAATAGTAAGATGCACATGTAACAAAAGTAGTAGATAGTAAAGTATCATTCCAAAATTGTTAAGAAGCTTTATCATGACATTGCGTTCAACTTTCTGTTCACCGGATTTGTAATGAGCGATATAACTGTTAGATAATGTCGATGAAACCTAAGCACCCCTATGTTCTTTTCGGGCTGTAGAACACCAGAGTTCTTCTGCGGGTAATGTAGTAGGGACAAAGAGATGATGTATGCGGATAGGCATGCTTGTATCGTCATCAACAGCTGTTGTTGTGTGTATGTGCCTGTAAGTCCGTGTGTTCATCGCGTCACGGTGTGTGTGTGTGTTGGCGACAGTGCAGACGGAGGCCGCCGCGGGGCTGGAAACCGGATTTTCCATGCGCCATCACGTGCGCGCGTTCAGCAGTCAGTCAGTCAGTGTCATTCAGAGTGTGGCCGCCTCATTGGGCCCGATGGGAAAGGTGCGACTAATTGCAAGTCGCTCGTCATTATTACATTGCGCTTCATCATCCACCACACAACCACTTCACAGAGTGAATGGAATGGCGTGTGTATGGTGTTTTTTTATGGTGCGCGATTGATGAGGCTTCTGGCTGATTCGTACGGTACGCAGAATGAGCCATTAATGAGGGCAGATTACGGGTGTTGCGATGCGGGCTGCACCTGATTGCGTTTGAGAGATGACTATCTGAAGGTTTGAATGGCAATCTCCCATCGAAATCTCGAATCGGGTCCGTCGTTTTGCAGGAGAAAGTTAATAGCCAACATGTGATGCAGTCTACCATGGTCAAGGTCCTTCAGCAAACATCACCCTCGATAAACGAGGAGCGCATACTAGCGGAAAGTAAGGCGGTATACGAAACCACATCGTAATTAGCCGCTGACTGTTGGTTGTCATCTGGTCGCGGAAGGGCTCAAAGCGCTTAAATCTGGGTTGTGCTTCATTTCAAAAAAAGTGGAAGAAAGAATAAAAACCTGATATAAACAGTAAAATATCCCAATACTACAATAAGGCATGAAAATGCATAGTAGTCTAATCAAACACTGATGGGCAACGAATAAGTATAAGTCGAGGAGACTCAACGCTGAGAGCAACGGAGACCAAAGAAGGTGCGGTAAAGAAAGCAATCTGAGTGGAGGTTGCATCGTGAAAGGTGATTACCTCGACGAGCTGAACTTGAAGCTCGTGAAGCAGTGCAGCAGAGTAGCTCTAACTTAGCTGAACAGCTTCGAATTGTAATGCAGTAAATAGCGAAACGTTGAGCAACATACGTCGAACCTATTTTGTGTCTCCGGAAACTTCTAAAAGCAAAGAGACTTGGTGATTCTCACTTGCACTCAACTTGAACTTGCATAGTAAGCATCGAAAGAGCTTGAAAGTAACATGAAATCTTCGTGCTGCGACACTGTAAACAACTAGATGTCGAGAAAACATCACGTCTAAGACAAAGTAGAGCAAGGCAGGTAGAAGGCGATGGTCTCGTCGCGGTTATAGTTTCGCGAAACACAACAGCAGAGCAACAGCGGAAGATCTGAGCGTCGTAACGAAGAATATAACGTTGGTCTCTCAAGACTTCTTGGCTCGAAAACTAAGAAAATTACATTCCAGATGGCGTTGATCTAGTCGATCATAGGCTTAAAGGTTCACGATAATCTTTGACTTTGAGAATATTCTTGAAATCGATGGTTTAGCCCCCGAGTTGAACTGAAATGATGAAGAAACCGGGAAAAACGCACCAGAAGGGCACGAAATCCTTTGCTCTCAGTACGCTTCTTTACTCTCAGTGGAACTGTTTGTTGTAGCAATGCAAGCTTTTGTGGACCCGTCTTTTGCAATTCTCTACACTGTGTTGCTTCGTACTTTCTTTCAGATCCTAACTAATACTGTTTTGCCTAAAATGTTCTTCAATTTTCGATTAGCCCCATTTTTTACCGGTGACAACCACCGTGAACGTATTCATCGAACCGGAAAACTAGTCCAGGCCAGAGAATAATGTCACTGAAATAAGACGATTTAGTGCGTTTCTCGTCGTTTTCTCGTAATTCTGGTAATTCTTGGCAGCCAACGCATGGTTTTGAGTGGGAAACTTGGGAGGGAAATTTATCGTGAACACCGCCTTTAAAGGCACAGTACACCCTCAGACATGAATTCTGTGATTTTTATTTGATTTTGTAGTAGATCCCTTCTGTATAAGACGTGCCAAGTACGAGATCTCAATTCTCCCAAACAGGCGAAATTTTGGCGACCACCGCAGGCCAGACCCCCTCCGCTCACCACCACGGGCCACACCCCTACCAGATTTTCGAACTCGATAGCGGCCAGATGGATGGTTGAATTCCCAACAAGTCTTCGTTCCTCAGTCCGTCGCCGGACTGTCTCCTTATCCTGGCTCGCTCTCGCGCAACGATTGCAAACTAAAGGAAATACAGGCTCTTCTCTTGGCATTCCCGTATGTACCACTTGAGGTCGCTTGCCGTGTGATATTCTCACTGCAAGATAACGAGGATCTTCTGACCTTACGCCGCATCTATGCGTTGTGGTGCTCCACTTCATCCAAGCTCCGCTCACGCGATATAGAAGATTCGCTGGAATGAATTTGGATAAGTGGTTTTCGGAGACTTGCAAGTTTAATCTACCGAAAGTTAATATCATCTTGTATAGTCCTTTGCTGTCCAATTGTACCACCTTTACGCATCAGTGGGTCGTGTCACGACTGACAGTGTGTCCAAAAAGCCACATCGATCATCTGGTGTTTTTTTGGTCCATTCCTCTCGTGAAGACCCATGGTAAGATTACTTTGAAAAAGTCCCAGAAGTGCTCCATACTTGACGAGATCCTGCGCTTTAAGTGTGACGGGTGAAGTCTGTGATCGGACGACCGTATTTAGCGAATGGTTGCTGCCTGTGACGGGATCGGTCAGTGAAACAGATAGATTAAGCACTTGGATCGATCCAACCATACAGTTGGCTCTTGCAATTTTTCCTAGGGTGTAGCGGCTCAAAAGCGTCATGCCCTCCGAGTTCACACGTGCTACGTCTTTGCAAAATGATATAGCACGAAGACATCTCAGTGTAATATCTCAAAAACATAACGAAATTTCACAGCGCGGCTATCTGTTCGCCTTCTTCCCGTATACCCCACCTTCGCGGGCGTAGCCGCGCTGTGAAATTTCGTTGTTTTTGAGAAAATACGTAATTAATGACGTGGCGTGTAGAAGTTAAAGAATCGTTTAACACCACGAAGAGCGACACAGCGACGCCCTCGAAATGTGAAGTTGTGCTACGTTTTTGCACGTGGTATACGTGCGCCGGCGTTTTATTGATGCACAAGTGCGATAGGAGGAGTATAAGAAGTGAAGGAATTTCTGAGGACAACAGCAACGATCGCTGATAATTGTGCCGCTTCAGTGAACTGGAAGAATCGCTCGAAGTTTTTTCTCACAAAGGGAGGTTCTGAAGCTGCCTTGAGAATCTGTTTTTCCGAGAGCATTAGTCCAGTGATTCCACCAGGAAACAGATTGGATTCTCTGAGCAAAAGGCACTGATTCTTTTGGGATTCTTTCTGACCGTAAAGGTTGAAGAATGAAGATATCTGCGTTGATCGATCTTTCTGGGAATGTGCCACCCAGTCGACTTCCAAACCTTGTGGAGCTGATTTTTTTAAGCAAGCGCGTGGAGCTGATTTTTTCAAGCAAGCGCTGTCATCTAGCCGTCAGATGGTTGAAATGCCCTACCAACATTGTCAGCTTCGCAGAGTTGCAAGGAAATTATTAGAATTATTGAACATGTCCATGTTCTGGAGGTTCTCACCTATATCTCTGGAAATAACGCGCTAGCCATCACTTTCTGCTGGATGTGGACTTGGAGTTGAATTGAGAAAGATTAACGTCTCGGAGTTCTGGATCATATGTCGCTACAGAAGCAATATCAAAAATTCACCTGACCAATACAAATGGACGGGGAACGATCTGGCAGCTAAATCAGGAATTTCTACCAGAGGTTAACTCCGAAAGGAGTTAAGTGGATTTTATAAAAAAAACCTGTAAGGGATCGTTCGCTTCTTACCTAGATTCGAGCCATCAACCCTTACGAATCCAGTGCTTCGGAGTCGGCCGCGTTATCGACTGAGCCATTTGCGCTGCCGCGCTAGGGCGCTCTCATTGCAATGATAGCTGTGTTATCGCGGTATTTTCGTGGTGAATTCGCGGCAGAAATCTCTAGGTAAATTCGTGTCGTCGTGGCGTAAATTTCCTGGTATTTTCGCGGCAGAAACCTGTAGGTAACTTTGCGTCATTTTCGCGCCTCGTGTTTTTTTTCTCGTCGAATTCCGGAAAAAATTCATGTTCGCGGCCGATTCTCGGTAAAGTCCAGGCATTTCCTTTCAGAGAACTTGATCGCAAAACGCTCAGTCACCGAACCTCCACCCCCGCTTCCTTTCAGCTACTGAAGAAACCTTCACTGAATATTGAAATAATGTTAAGCTTTCTCAAAAATTACAGAAACATCAATATTAAAGATCTGAAAGAGGGAAGGGAGCATCTTTTAAATTCAAAAAGGGTGGACTACAGTTGTTTTTCATGGAGGCCACATTGGCAGTCCAGGAAATCCTGAAGCATTCAGTAGAGCGGGAAATGGAATTTGTTCTAAGAGCTGCTTGCAGTTACCAAGCGCAGTGTATTTCGACCCCCGTTTTCGATGACAAATCGCTTCGCGAGTAGAGACTTCAGGTTGCCCTTTACGTCCTTCTCGAAACTTTCACTGACGGTCCCCTTCCGTTTTGGGGGTGAAACTTCGATGTGCGCGCTGGTGTGGTGGGCGTTTTAATGGGGGTAGCGCGTTCAGTGTTTGTGTCCTCTTCAGGCCCCAAATTGCAATTGTCAATATTGTGAGTGCGCAAGGGCGGCTGAACGGGGAGACGACGACGATGGCGAGGAGAAGGACCGGATCAGAGGAACCGTTTTTAGCGGTGATGTGTGTTTGTAAGGTGTTCCAGGAAACGTGCAGCTATGAGGAAAAGTAGTCCGTGGGAGGCTCATTTTCTTTTTTCGGAGGTTTTTTTCGCGGGTGGAGAAAAATCTGATTCATTTCTGCGGAGAAACTTCAGCATTAAAAATTCATTAAAAATGAAAAGCTTATAATGTGCTCCGTCGATATTAGTATCCTTCGAGATGAAGCGTTTTCAACACACAGACCTTTCTTGTTTGGATGGACAGCTGTTCCCAATTTGGGCGGGCTGATCCGATGGGCGGCTCGATTCGCGCGATTTCGACCCTTTGATCCTCGCTTTTTCTAGGTTCTTCTTCTTCCCTCTCTTCAGATTGATCAAATGACCAAAAGCTGTTTTTTTTTGGCAGAAAATTGGGAAGTTTTTCATTCCGAGCACTGCCTTCGGAATTTCGGAGTGAGTGAATCAACTGCTTTTTTATATAATTTAGAGTCAATATGCAAATTTCAAAATCTGGGGTATATATCTGATTCGTTTTTGTTACCTGAAATCGACCATTTTTCGATATCTGATTTCGGGATTTTTGTGACCTGTAACTGGCTGAATACTGTAAAAATTGGATATCTTGACCCAACGGATAAACAAAGTTTCGAAGCGCGAATATTCTGATTTTTTTTAACAAATCGAGTATTCAAAGAATTAGAATAATTTGAAAAACGGAATGAATCAGAATGTTGTAATAAAAGTTTTCGACTGAATTCAATTTTTAGAAAAGATTATGAAATATAATTGAAATAACCGAAAGGTACAAATATAAAACGATTGTTTATATTAGTGAATGAATTGAATGTTGGTGGAATTAGGGATTATCGGAAGTTCCTATTATTTTTTTCCGGAAATCAGAATTTCAAAAATTATCACAAATTGGGAAATCGGAAACCGGAATCCCGCTTCATCTTAGTCGGAATATACGATTGTTCCAATTTTTCGAATGTGTAATTCTGAGCCGATTCAAATTTCTGCGATATCCTTTATTCCTGTGGTAATCCTAGCTTGCCGTGGAGCACGATATCTGGATTTCATTAATCTTCACTGATTGTCCGTTGATTAGTCGCTCTACAAATCCTAGGAAATTTTTGAGTCGTGGTGCTGCGCAATCTCCCCCTCCCCCTCCTCCGTATTCGACAGCTTCGAATCCATTTGTAACGTCATGAAATGGTTTTTAGCAGGTATGATGGCCTTAGGGTTCGTTCATACTACCGCCGCCGAGCGGGGCGCGGCAGAGTGCGTTTCTGTAATACTGATCTAGCTGCGCTGCACGATCGAAATTATAGGATTGCACTTACCCGCGCCGCTCGGCGTCGAAAGTATAAGCGGCCCCTAAACTTGGCTTGTAGCGCGACGAGCGTTCAAATATGTTTTTTCCTTCTGCAGAGCTCTAGAATTTTCTTCTGAAGAACTTTTGAACGCTTCATTAGATGAAGCCAGGGGCAAAAAAGCGAATTTGAAGGATTTTGGAGTTCGTCGGTTTTTAGTTGGTCCTGATTGGTTCTCGGTGGACGCAATTCTCAACAGTTGTCCCTGTGATTACAGTTGAGAATTGTGAATTCCCAGAGATAGGAGGCAGTGATCACGATGGAAAAGTTGCTGAAGTAATTAGGTCGAAAAACGGCGAGGAAGTGGTGGAAATCTTATGGATCAGCCGACCCATTTGATCACCGCGCCCACGTCATGTAACAGTTGTCCTGCGTCCGTTTCACCAGAGAAGCAGTTGCCGTATTTCGGAACACTCTATCCTCAAAGAATTCAACATCTAAACATATGCATTGGAACACCATCTTATTTCAAAAAGAATTTTGAAGCGCAAGATTATTCCCGACGTTTCGTTGGACGTTTTGTCTGCAGTCTACCGAAACACACCAAATGGGCGTAATTAAATACTTTAGAGTTTTTACAAACGGCTTGTCTCCGATGTTTGCGAGTTTTGTGTCGACTTTCACCTATTATCATCCGTTTCGTGGGCTTCCCCACTCTAAAACAGCGAAAACTAGAATACGGGTTTTTATCGTGAATACTGCCTTCGAAGTGGAAAGTGACGTCATGCGCGCAAATAATTGTCTTGCACTTTTCCAATCGGACAGTTTACGAACTATCATGGGAAAACTCCTTGACGGATCCTCTCGTGAAGGTGAACGATGGACAGAACGGGAACTCGACCACGACAAGGTGGACGCGACCTGCAACTGGAAATGACGACAACAGGTGCCGAAAGCGTGGGAATGCCGCCGGTTTGCGTGGGAAATGTGGCCCGGGCCACCCAGGGTGGTGTGCAAGTGGTCGCGACAGCATCCCCCCGCCGGTCGCCGCTCTCGATTGTCCCGGCTAGCTCCAGCTCAGGCTTGTCCTCACACCACCACCAGCAGCCAGCAGCTCTTGCTGCAATCTCCGCCTTGTCATGAAAAAATGCATTTTTGGCAATTCTTCGAACTTTCTTGTTCATATGGTAACCGTAGTGTTCCACTTTCCGTGGCAGAGATCGTATTCGAAATTTGAAATTGCAATGGGAGGAGTGTCCTCCCACGTCGTCGCGTATCGCATTTGACTGTGTCCGATTTGCTAAATACCACGGAGTCACAATCAGAGTTCAGTGAAGCGAGAAATTTGCCGACTGAGTGGAATTGATTGTGTTTGTTGTGGAGGGGAGATCAGCGGGATAGCGAGTTTGGTAGAGAAATTCTGGTTTTCTATGGTTTTCCGAATGGGTTTTTTTCATTGCGAGAAATGACGGCAGGCAGTTTTCACTATAAAAAAAATTGCCCGTTTTTCGGCGCAAACGTGAGCTTTGGGTTCCTCTGAGAACAGTAAGAATGGGAGTACGACGAAAAACGACCAAGAAATGGGTAAGAATCCCTGTACCAGCCGACCAATTGGATAACCCCGCCTATGCCATATAACAGTTGTCCATCGTACTTTACACATAAGGAACAGTTCTGGATTTGTGAATTCTCTTTATCCCGGAAAATCCTAATATCCAAACATGCGCATTTACCCATTATTTTTTCAAGAGTTTATGTACACGAAACAGGAAAGAAGGGCACTCACCTAAAAATTTCGAAGCGCGAAACTATTTGCTACGTTGGTTTTGGCGTTTTGTCCAAAGTGTGCAAAACACACCAACAGCCGTGAACAAGTTATAAAAGGTTTTTTTTTGAAGGCACAGTCCAAGCTCGTGGGTAAAATTTGATAATATGGTCCGGACGCCCTGAGTAGGAACCCTGCCAAACGCGGAATCTCAACTCTTCAGAATAAGCGAGAAAAATCGAGCACCCATTCCCTCCGCCCCCAAATCAGCACCCATTGGCTCCGCCCACTTCGAAGTTTTCGGTCTCAATAGGGACGAGAAGCGAAGTAGAATCTAATCAAAATCTTGTTCTTCCATTTGTTGTCGGCCCAACTTCATAATGTGGTTTGCTCCGACGCGATGACTACGATTGAGGAGGAAAAACAGGACCGTGACAACTCGTCCACGAAATTCTTATGGTCCGAATTCAAAACCTTTGAGGCGCCATAACTTCGTTCGTAATGGGTTCTGAGCATTTCTAAGGACACCATTGTGATCAGTCCAACATTTTCTCCCAGATAAGCTTTCGAACTGAAAAACGATTTTGAGGTTGGGCTGTGCCTTTAAACAGTTTTTTTCTTCGATATTCGAGATGGGGACTTTCCACTATCATCATCAAAAACAGAAAATTAGAATACAGTTTTTTAAAAATTGTGAACACTGCCTTCACACATTGAAGTCTCAGTGATAAGGCCGAAAACTCCATACATAACCTGTTTAGTTTCTTTATGGTTAGTGATTTGGGACAGTTTATTAATATTTATCATTAGCCGGCTTTTTGATTGCTAGATTGATGTATATAGGCCCTTCGCCTAATCTAGGCGAGTTAATGGACCAGACGCGATCATTTGCGGCGGCCGTGTGACGTTGGCGACACCACCAGTCAGCGGGGTTTCGATCGCATGGAGCGATTTATTTCCGCGGCCCCGTCCATTCACTTGTCTAATGTCAGTGAAAGGCCTATATGTATATATTTTTTCAGAAACCAATGGTCCAAGACTTAGCATGTTTCATGCGAAATTTTCGGCTTTGGAAAATCTCGATAGAGCGTGATTGTTGACTCTTTGCGAATTCCGTGATTTCGCAACTCAGGACTTTCCTGTCTTATCGAACCATTTTAGCCCGTAAACGTTGAAGTTGAGTATTATCGAGTGAGTCCCTACTCTGAGAAAAGTCGCCGCGAACGAGCCGTGAACCTACCGCGAACCTCGTGCCTGCCGCCTATCTCCCGCAAACCTACCGCGAACCTCGAACCTGCCGCCAACACCTCGGCACCGCGATGTTCTTTTAGTATTAACTCTGGAGCTGGTGCGAGCCTGCCGCGTATCTGCCGCCAACCTACCGCGATGTTACTCTCTGCCGCGAACCTGCCGCAAACCTGCCGCGTATCTGCCGCGACCCCAACTGAACTGGGTTATTATTCAAAATCTTAATGAGGCCAAATCGTCAATAGTGGCTTTACATGTTTCGTGAAATCCTGATAACATTGATGATAACCGCTTCACTTCACCAGTTGAAATTCTACAATATATGCCTCACTTCACCATTTTTCCTGCAAAGGTGCTTGTTTTCTCCTTTATCTTTCTCTGTGTTCGGTTATGTAGTTTTCTCACTTCAACGTCTCGACAAGCGGTTAAATCTACGCCTGACATCCGGCGTCAATTATGGTGTTTTGCTTGCGCCACTGCAGACGGCACATCATAAATGACGACGACCTTCAAAATTGCGCTTTACCGCATTGGGCCAATGTTATACCTCCAGTCTGCGACCGCGACAGGCTCGCTCATCTACGAATCGTGTCGGGACCCACACTTTCACCATGAAAAGAGCTGTCGCAGGAACACTGCATGCGCCGGTCGCGTCGCAGGACTGGTGTATGGCACAGCACAACTGGCCTTCAGAGACTGTGACGTCGCTCAGGTCTGCGACCGCGACAGGGCTGTGGCAGAGTACAACAATGGCCTTGTTGTGGTGAAATCTATCGGAAAGCTATTTTTCACGTTGACGTATGTTCCTTAGAATGTGTAAAAACGATGAAATCAAAAATTATAGGGTGAAATATGTGAAGGTACAAATGTTGTGGGAAGATGATGTTCTTGCCGATGATGATGATGAATGATGATGAAAAAATTCTGCTTTCTCAGTTTTTGCACCTTCTAAAGAACATAACTCAACGTACCAGGTTGTTCAATAAGTTTTGTCGTTCGACAAGAGAGGGCGTTGCTACTAGCCCAAAATTTTTTGTAACGTTGGTAAACTCTTCATATGAACGTACGTAAAGTTTCATTTCAATCTGCCAATTCATTCTTTGTTTACAGTCCATTTAGTGTCGCCAAGTCACAGCAATGGAAAAAATTGATGATCGTGCAGTGGTAAAATTCTTATTTTTGGAAGGTGTACCACCAAAAAAAAATTCACGAACGAATGTTGAAAGTGTATAATGATTAATCACCTACAATTAGAACAGTAGAAAGATGGGTTGTTGAATTCAAACGTGGTCGTACAAGCCTTGAAGACAATCCACGTGAAGGACGTCCAAAAAGCGCATAAACACCAGAAATCAAAGCCAAAATACAGGATATTGTCTTGCAAGATCGTCGATTGACTGAGAGAAATTTAGTAGAGGCTCTACACTTCTCATTAGGCAGTGTGAGCCATATTTTGAGTGAAATTTTGGTTTTTAGAAAGCTGTGTGCACAATGGGTGCCGCATTCACTAACAATGGAACAAAAACACATTCGCATGCGAATTTCTCAGCAACATTTGGAGCGTTTTAAAAAATATAAAAAGGGTTTTGTGCGTCGATTCATCACTATAAATGAGACTGAGATTTTTTTTGGTTTTTTTGAAGTGGTATTAGTGTTCAGGGAGATTATACTGAATAATAAAGTGTATTTTGAACCATAAAGTTGTGTTTTTCTTGTTGAACGACAAAACTTATTGAACAACCTGGTAGAACACAGTTTTCCCATAGACTTTTACCACAGCAATGCGGCGAAGCGCAATTTTCTTCCATTGGATCACCTACACCACAAAACTGTTCCGGTAGTGTACCGGGAACGCGCACGTTGAACGACTGATCGTACCTGCGCGGCCTACGCTACGCCTCTGTGCTGGGTGGACAGACGACTTGTCAGACCAAGTTCCAGGCGCCCCTGTCATTGATTGAAGTGCCTTCGAGCCGGATTGCCTTCTTTATGTGAGGTGAGGCAGAAACGATAGAAGGGCTTTATCTCGCTTCCCAAATTTTTGTAGCTGGACAAGCTTGCCAGCCGGGAAGCATGAAATTCATTCTTCTAGTATAAGAAATATTCAGTCGGCCCTTTGAACCTGCCGAGTCGGCGCCTTGAACCTGCCGAGGCGGCGCCTTGAACCTGCCGAGTCGGCGCCTAGAACCTGCCGAGTCGGCGCCTTGAACCTGCCGAGTCGGCGCCTGGTAGGCTACGAGTTGGCAGGTGTGCGGGAGATTCGCGGCGAGTTTTCTCAGAGTACTCACTGGCTTCTATTTAGTCATTTTCCGATTTTTTTTTCTCTTAAAAAATTGGATTTTCATCGATCTTTGGGGAAATGGTTGATATATGAGCGCTCTAAATCGATGCTCTTGAGTAGGGACTATACTTCGGCGACTCGACAAAATTCCGAATAATCGAGTTTCCGACTAACTCGATTTTTCAGAATTTCGAATAATCGAGTTTTCGACTAACTCGATTTTTCAAAATTTCGAATAATCGAGTTTTCGACTAATTCGATTTTTCAAAATTTCGAATAATCGAGTAGTCGAATGACTCGATGTCGACTGTTTCAGTCGATACCAAGACTCGATGACTCGACTCGACATAAGTTTAGTAGGGACTTGCACAAAATATGTAATTTTGAAGTAAAGCGGCCGAAAATGAACCAGTAATTCATCAACAATCAATTCGATTTTGTCCCACCTGCATATTGTACTAATCTCGTCGGAAGGAATTCAAGAGTTATCTTCAAGAGTACAGTTGGACAATTTTCAAGCTAACAATTGTGATACGGCGCTTCATGCACGGAAAAGCGCCCGAAAATGCCGTTAAAAAATGGTATCATACTTTCCGCGACCAGGGACAGCGACAGTGCTTATCAAGCGTATCGATTTTCGTATTGATGGTCGCTCGTTCTAGGAAGTGTGGTCCTGACCATACTCTGTGTTTAGATGTATGAACTGTTGAATTCTGGGGATTTTAAGTGAGCTCTTGGTTTCGGTTATCACCTCTCAGATAGTAGCATTGATTGGACCTACGGCGCTAAAAGCCTCTCCGGGCTGATCGGGAGCATGGTGGGCGGATAGCTGTAGGCGGAAGGCTCATTGGGCTGATCACGGGACAATGTGAATTTGTCGGTCGAATCGAAGACAGCTATTGAAGCTTCGGTCGGGTCGCTGCCGGACGTATCCTTTATTTCGCAGTGAAGTTTACTCCCGCTGATCGCGTGCGTGCGCGAGCGTATGCTGCGTCTTCGTTTCCCCACACGTCCTCGCTGTCTCTTCCATTGCTCACCACAAGCAGGCGAAGGAGCAAAATATGTCTGTTCCCGAAACAGAGGATACATTTGTTGGTCGGATCGCGGGCAGGACTAGAATCGGGCGGTAGGTTCGCGGAAATAAAACCGTTTATGATCGAAATTTCCACTGATCCACAAGATTACGAAGTACAGTCTGTTGCCTTTCAGTCATGCCAACGGTTAAGTCGCCCAAGTCTAAGGTCTCTTTCAGAGTTCGATCGCCGCGCGACGCGACGGGACGATAACAGTGAGTATCGATCGAGATCGCGTCCCCCGTCGATCTGTATTCAAAACATGCCATCGCGGCGATCAGCGATGGAAGTGTGAAATAGGCCAAAGGGGCCGCTAATGTTCTCCCTGGTGCGCTAGCGCTGTGGTCCTCTCCTCTGCATACAAACATGGACGAGTGGGCCCCGACGCCTAATTTTTGCGTGAGTGTATACTTTTTTGTCAGACACGCATATTATTTGTAACGCTGGTTGGACCGAAGGGTCGGCACTACCCACTTCGCGATCCGACCGCAATCGTTCCAGGATGAACTGGGCATGGAGTCCGTGCCCTATTTCTGCCCGCGATCCGACCGGCCAACACCGCAAGGGCTCGCGATCCGACGGAAATTTCAATGGCTGGCGTTGGTCGGATCGGCGCCCTGAAACCCTCCCGTGATCAGCCTGGCGAGCGTTTTTCTTACCTCCATTTGCGCGCCGTGCTTCCGCGATCAGCTCGAAGAGACCTTTCAGCGCCGTCGTTCCGACCGCTATTATCTCAGATAGTAACACCGGCCCGATCGACGCCGCTGAAAGACCTTTCCGGGCTGATCGCGGTATAATATCAAGGCTCCGGTCGGATTGACGACAGCCTTTGAAGTTTGGGTCGGATCGCGGGCAGCATTACAGCATTGTCTCCACGACGGGTTCATCCTAGGAGGATGACGGTTGGATCGCAGGGTAGGTGTAGTTTGGCCCGCCATGCACCCGCGATCCGACCGGTGTTACTGTCCGACTTTATGTGATTGGTGATAAGGATGTTTTGACAAAAAAGCGACGCTCACCGCTGGCAATAAGCGGAGTCCAGAGCTTTCTACAGATGCACCAGAGCTTAACTACTGCGGTGACTACATTACAAACTTCATTACAAAATCTCCATGTATGCACTCCAGCTGTGAGAATATTCGAGAAGCCGTTTCCTATTTTTACTCCAAAATAGGAAGTGCGATTTTTTGCTTACGATATCTGATTAAGATTTCCATCTTGTCTTCACATATGAGTGCGTTGGAGATGGAACGAAGAGATGAAATGTTGAACCTATTGCTCTATCGCATATAATACTTTGATCAGGAAGATCTGTAATCTATAGGATCCTTGAGATCTATGGAAAGCATAAAATCCGGTTTTCTTCTGGTATGGTCAGCAGTGCCTATTATACGAAGTAATTGCGCGGGTGGCATTCCTCGGCTTAGGTGGTTGTGATTGGCGTTGAATGGATTTGTTGTGATGTGTTTGCGTGCATGTGTCTGTTGTGTGGTCCTGACGCGAGCGACGTGTGACGATCACCGTAGCGATTATGGTGTTGATGATGCGGAAAATAGCGTCTGGAAAGAATAGCTCATGGTTAGGTGCGTGGCTTGCCTCCTCAAAAAAAAACGCTTGAATCTCACCCGCGGCTGGCGAGGGCGGTCGCGTGCGCCGGCCGGCTAATCGATTCAGGCCGAAAGAAGAGCGCAGCTGATAAGCTTACCATACCGGCAGCCACCGATCAGGTTTAAACCGCCCGCTCCAGCCGCGGGTGAAATTAAAATGTTTTTTCTTGAGAATGCAAACCAAGAATCAACTGTACTAAGGTGTCTGGTGTATGTTTACTGTTGTTGAGCGATTATAGATTGAATAGGCAAGAGTTTCTGTTATACAGAAGATTGGGGGTTTTGGGACGCCGGGGTTAGCTTTGAAGCATGGACTACGTGGGACTCGTGGAATGTGCAAGAATAATTGTCAGGGAAATACAAATCTTTCGAGAGAATGGGATGAAACTTGGAAAAACCTGCATGTTTGAAGATTGTGGTAGGTTCTCTAAACAAGTGCCGAAATTTTCGCTGTCGGTAGGGCTTTTAAGCTGATATGGGTATCACTCGAATCTGCAAGTCATTTTAAAGTTTTAAGTGTTGTGGCTAAAAAAAAGTAATCTTTTGGAAATTGTGTGTGTTATACACTGCGTATCATTAAGATAGGACACCCCCTGACTTTGTCGATCTCGTGTTTGCTGAGCAAGATAGATCTTTTTCGTCGATACCACTGTGATCAGAATGTAAAATAAACCCCGTATACCTCTTTTGGGTTAGATTGAACATTTCTGCACTTTTCTAGAATGAATTTATGTTTTGAATCGCGTATCAAAAAGATAGGACACCCCTGGGTTAAATCGGATTTCTCGTCCGATAAAATTGTGCGATCCCAAATCTAATGGCCGATAGGCCTTCCTCGCTCTATTACTGCAACAAATACTCGCTTTCGTATACTTTCGACCAAACTGTTCTGCCTTCGCAAGTCGATCTTGCTCCATTTCTTGATTATTGCCTGTTGGAGCGCAAAAATCGAGAGAAATAGCCGGCCATTGGCTCAGACCCGACAAACTTGAATATCCCAGAGATTCTTCATTTTGTTGAGATTAGGACTGTAGACTATCCACTCTGGACAAGATAGTTGTTGCCGAGCAAAGAAGCCGACTTCAGACCTGCTCACTTAAGCTCTCTGGTTGCCCGGCTAGAAACTGCAACCTTTTCGCCCGAAAACGTGGGGAAATAAAAGTTGGTGTTATTCTGGTATCCTCTGGTAACCAATGGAAATCATCCGACTGCTGGCGAATGCAAGCTGTACACGTCCTTACGGGCAAATGCTCTGACGGATTATGGGAGATCTACGTTCGGAGTTCTGAAGGCTAAATTGGACAGTACCTACCCTCGATTCGCTTTAGTAGCACTTTCGACCATCGGATCTGTTGAGAAGAGACTCCTTTCTATCTGAAACCATCGCCTATACACAAATAGTCGTAGTGGCTGTCCACCTTAGCCATCGGAACTACGGTCAGAGAATCTCCCATAATCTGTCAGAGCATTTGCTCGTCAAGGACGGAAAAGCTTGCGTTCGCCTGCAGTCGGATGATTTCCATTGATTACCAGAGGATACCAGAGTAACACCAATTTTTATTTCCCCTTGTTTTCGGGCGAAAAAGTTGCAGTTTCTAGCCGGGTAACCAGAGAGCTTACGTGAGCAGGTCTGAAGTCGGCTTCTTTGTTCGGCAACAACTATCTTGTCCAGAGTGTATAGTCTACAGTCTTAATCTCAACAGAATGAAGATCCTCTGGGATATTCCGGTTTGTCGGGTCTGAGCCAGTGGCCGGCTATTCCTCTCGATTTTTGCGCTCCAGCAGGCAATAATCAAGAAATGGAGCAAGATCGACTTGCGAATGCAGAACTGTTTGGTCGAAAGTATACGAAATCGAGTATTTGTTGCAGTAATAGAGCGAGGAAGGCCTATCGGTCATTAGGTTTGGGATCGCCTAATTTTGTCGGACGAGAAATCCGATTTAACCTAGGGGTGTCCTATCTTTTTGATACGCGATTTAAAATATAAATTCATTCTAGAAAAGTGCACAAACATTCAATCTAAGCCAAAAGAGGTACACGGGGGTTATTTTACATTCTGATCACAGTGGTATCGAGGAAAAAGATCTATCTTGCTCAGCAAACACGAGATCGACAAATTCAGGGGGTGTCCTATCTTTATGATACGCAGTGTATGAGAAAAGCCTTTTTCCAAAAGTGGTTTTCATTTGCATATTTTCAAGGTCTGGTCATTTTCCATCTGTTCTTACCTCCCTTGCCATTGCATTCTTTGTCATTCATTGTATGTTAAATTCAGTAAATATTGATTGAAATAGTTTTCAGGTTGTCCAGTACAAGGGTGAATATCATGCGAATCACCCTGCTATCCTGGCGTTTTGGGAAGCGTTCTTCGAGCTGACAGTGGATGAGAGGAAGGTGAGAGGACAAGTTTTGATATCTACTACAGTAGAAATTGAAGTCGGTCCGAATGAGACTGTCCGCTCACGCGGTCGGCGTGCGTGTCCAGTGGCCCTCGCGAAGGCATTCATTTGAATTGTAAATCAAATAGCACGAGCATTAGACGAATAATAAATGATGTCGCAGTCAGCTGTCTGCAGACATCGGGGAGTTCGTTAAAAAAAACGTCTTGGCGACGGTCGCTCGGCACGCACGCAGACCGCGTGGGCGGACAGTCTCATGCGGACAAACTTTTTTATTCCACTCTCTGAAGTAAAGAAAGAAGGTTCTACTCATGTGTGTTTTTTAATGCTATATTCGTTTATAAAAAGGGCTAAGTGCTGTTACGACTAAAGTTAAGACTTCTTTGTTGTAAGTTTTGAATATAATAATTTTGAAATGTTCCAACATATCTTCAAGGCAGCGATATGCTTGGTTGCTTTAGTCCTCCTTCTATCTGTTCTGTTCAAGACTGGTCTAACTCATATGACAACCAGCTTGGAGCCGAACAGCCCCTCCCCATAGTTTGCTGAACCGACTTCATTTAACCTCAGGCGGTCCTCAGACGATTCCCAGCCCCGCGCCGCCTGACGGTTTGGCTCGTATCTCCAATCTTCGGGTCGGCTTCTGTTGCTGTCCGGGCCCCTGCTATTGCTGTCCGATCTGCTCCAATGCGCCCGAACAAAAACAGCAGTGCCTCGGATATTGGGAGAACGAGCCGAACTGTCAGGCGGCTCCGATTCCTGTTTGGAGCGACTCCGGGCCGAGAATCTCCTGAGTCAGTTCAGCTCCGAAGCTGTAGTTGTGTGAAGACGCTGGCAACAGAAGTCTGAGGGCGCTGGCTTCAGAATGTCGTTGACTAAGAGTTTATCGTGATATACATATTTGTGCCTTTATAAGAAAAGAGATCAGGGGCCGTATGCATGAACGACTTACCCGCGAGGTAAGGGTAAATGTTACTCGGACTCTCTGCATTTCCTGTGCTCTATGCGTCTGTCTCGCTTCTCCGCGGAAAAGCGAGACAGGGAATAGAGCACAGGAAACGCAGAGATTCCGAGTAACATTTACCCTTACCTCGCGGGTAAGTCGTTCATGCATACGGCCCCAGGGTATCGTGGAGTTGCAGGGAAGAAACAGTTCATCACAAAGAAACATATAATGTTCCATGTTTTTTGTATAACTTGGTATCGCTAGTGAACTAAAATGTAGGAGGAGCCCCTGAAAACAGTCCATTCGAAAAGAAACACCAGTTTGAATACACTGGAAAATGAATTTGAATTTCGCGCCAAAATTGTTTTTGGTTTTTTCTGCCTTTGGAGTTTATACGGGAACTGTTTCCCATGTTGCTTGATGGTCTACGAAAAAGTGCTATATGATCGACCCAGAAGTGCTAGATGATCGACCCCACAGCAGTTCTCAGGTGGCTCTAACTTTTAAGGGGTCATTTTTAGAGCTTCAAGTTTTGTGGGTGATGTCAGCTAGCCCGCATTGTTTGATTGTGCGCAAAAAAAAATTGAAAGTGATTCCTAGCGCTCACTCATTCTAAGGTCATGCGTATGTAGGTGCGTTTTCTGACAGGACCACTGAAATGGCGCTAATCGCTAACGTAGCTTTTGAAAAAAATATAAAAATTATTTCAGAAAATTTTCAAAAATTATGTACATATACTGTGCTTATCTGGGCCAAATTCCGGTCCGCAATTGCGTCTCGACACGCTTTGCGACCCCGCGCTTTCGAGTCGGAAGAGTTTCCAGCGCTGCAGCCGCCGATCTGTTGACTCTAGGTGGGTTTTTGGAACTGGAAACTAAACAAAATTGGAGAAAACTGTATAAAAAGCCATATCGAGTCGTCTTTGGGGCTGTAAACTTGACTGACTCGAGCGCGTGCGGCCGCAAAGCGTGTCGAGACGCAATTGCGGACCGGAATATGGTCCAGAGAAGCACAGTAAATATGTTATGTAAACCTTTAAAAAATTTATGATAACATCAATGATAACATCAGTAATGACGTATTTGTTCATTTTGCTATACAAGAAAAGTCGGAAAACAAGCTTCTTACTGCTCGTTTTAGCAATTCCTGCAATTCCTGATGGGATCAACCCGGCTGCCCGTGGCTGGCATGTCATCGCTGCAGTGGTTTGTGCAGCCGACGGCTCCTGAGGTACTGCCAGTGGCGCACACCTGCTTCAATCTGCTTGATCTGCCCAATATCTCCGACAGCAAGGAAATGCTGCGACGTTTGCGGATATCGATCCAGCATACGCAGGGGTTCACTCTCGTATAAGAACTTATCAAAAAGTTTGTTTCATCCTCATACCACTCCAGACTGAGCTGCTACCCCCGTTTTGCGACGGGAACGACATATTACTTGTTTGATATTCATCGAAAACTCGCTACCAACTACCTTCCGTTTTGTAATTTTGAGTTCCATCATTTATTCGTATAAACACATGATCCTATTCGATAGCCTTTACTGGAGCACGGTTTTATTTCTTGACGGTATTTTCGCACGATTAGACGAGTTAGATAGCTTTTACTTGTATGTTAGCAAATGCGTAGGTAGGCATATGCAGTAATGTGATCAGCATTTTTTTTAGAAGTAAAGGATTAACCTCTGATTAACTGATGTGATATGTGATAGTTGGCTTGTAACTGCTGTGTTATTTGTACTGTGACGATGACGTTTGTACTTGGAGAGATTGATTAAAATGTGGAAATGAATTGTGGTTTATGCGCGGTGTTGAAGTTGAGTCGAGTCGATTCGGCGATACTGATTCATTTTATATGTTTCGTTTTTAGAGGTACTATCGTTCTCGGAGCCAAAGTTCTGTTCGCCATTGCGGACTACGGCTGTTGCATCATGCGACTCGTGATAATCGTGCTAGGAGAAAGGAAAAATCGTGCCGGGACTAAGTGGTCCCAGTACGATTATTACGTGTCACATGATCAAACAGCCGTAGTCCGCAAATGCGGACCGGAATATGGCCCCGAGAACGACAGTACAATACCCGCGCTGAGTTTTGTAAAAACGGGGAGCATCTGGCAAACTTGGCAAAAGAACGTCCGGTGCATATAACTTTTTCAATGATGACTTTTTCGAATTCTGAAAACGCTGTCATATTCACAGATCAAATTGATACCTAAGTATGTGACTTGTGGGCCAAAATTCCCAAAAATCGATTTGTTTTTTGAGGACATTGTTTTTGCGATCATTTACCAGAAATTTCGCGCGCGGCGAAGTGCGGCGAAACTTTGAGCAGTATTTGTACAAGTAATGGAAAAGAAATCGGTATGCTTTCTTCATAAATTAGGCGCGAATGAGAGAATCTCAAGATTTCTGTTGGTTGAGCGTTCGAAATCCTTCATTCAAGAGTCCAGGGTTTTCGCAACAAAGTTCCGAGTTTTCAGGAAGTTCTCAAACGTGTTCAGTGCAGGATTTCGAAAATTTAAACTAAACAAACTTTGAGATCCTCTCACCTGCACCTGGTTTATGAAAGAAGCATGCAGATTGCTCTTCAATTACTTGTACAAATACTGCTTAAAGTTTCGCCGCAGTTCGCCGCGCGCGATGGTTTTGAGAAATTATTGCAAAAAGACTTCCCTTTTAAAACAAAGCAGTTTTAGGGGAATCCGGGTCACAAGCCTCATAGTTAGGCAGCAATTTTATCCGTGAATATGGTAGCGTTTTCAGAATTCAAAAAAAGTCTTCATTCAAGAAAGTTACATGCGTCGAACGTTTTTTTCTGTCAAGTTTGCCAGATGGTCCCCGTTGTCACAAAAATTGGCGCGGGTATCGTAATTGAGACGTTAATTGTCGACTGAGATTTGAATTATTCGATAATCGACTATTAATTCGAATGTTCGGATAGTTGTTCTCGGATTCGCTCAATGAATCCAAAACCTTCATAGACAGTTGGGTTCAATCATCATCTTTAAGGCATCGTTCGCGCTGAAAACCAATATCCATTTTTCAGGCTCAATTTCATGATTGAGCCCGGTGGACCACGTTGGCGAAGTTTTGCGCGTCAAAAACATGAGGTTCTGAAGTTGGAGTGGTTCAAAATGACGATCCGCCACCAATTTTCACCAACCATCTAGCACAAGGAGCAGAAGCGCCACCACAGGCGCGGATGATTCAGCATTTGAAATTTTTAATTCGGGAAATTCTAACATCCAAACTTGCCCAATGGATACTTTATTTTTCAGAATAAGTTCCAGTGAACAAGAGGCGACAGGAATTCACCCACCTAATAAGTTTGAAGCAAAAAACACATCCGACGTTTGAGAAAAAAACTTCAGACGTATTGCACCAGACACATCGAAATCGACGGAGGGGTGGGAAGTGAATAATTCGAGACATTTCAAAATGAGTTTTTTCGCAAAAGTCGATCGTTTTGTGGAGCCTTTCCACTCTTATTCTCTATGTCAGAGAATTGCCTGCGCAAAAACATGAAAAAATGAGATACGGTTTTTTGCGCGTACGATGCCTTTAAAGTCACGAAGGAAGAGTTGCCCATTTTTCTGGCAGAAACGTAATCTGTGGGCCCTTTTAAGAAGAGTGAGAACGGAAGAACGACGGAAAACGACCGGGAAGTGGGTGAAAATCCCGTGGACCAGCTGACCCATTGGATCACTCCGCCCACGTCATAAAAAATGTTGTCCTGCGTTCGTTTCACCAGAGGGACAGTTGCCGAGTTTTTGAATAATTTTTATCGCGAAAGATTCCAACGTCCGAGCATTTGCATTGGGCCATCTTATTTTTTAAAGACTTTTTGGTAAAAAAAAACAGAAAACAAAAGCCACTTTCCTAAGAATTTCGAAGCTCAAAGCCATTTGCGACGTTTGGTTTGACATTTTGTCCGCAGTGCACAAAGCACACAAGCAGGCGTAAATAAATATGTAATAGTTTTCAAGCAGTTTTCTCTACAATATTCGAGAGTTTCATGGGAATCCCCCCTATTATCCGCTACTTCGTAAAGTTGCATACCTAAAAACAGAAAACTAGAATACGGTTTTTTTACTATCCTGGACGCTACGGTTTTTCTACAGTCCTGAACGCTGGTTTTAAATGTCTGAAAAGGTCTCCCTGTCGATATTCTGGGGTCTCCTGTAGGTTAGGTTGGGTATAATGTAATTTACCTGGCATAACCTAAATTACTCCCACATAGAAGGTTTTGGTAGGTTACGGTGGGTATACGGTAGTTAGGTCAGTCAATTTATGACTGACCTAACTACCGTATACCCACCGTAACCTACCAAAAATCGATAATCGAACGACAAATTCGTGTTCTTCACCTCAAAGAACCTCACAGAAAAGTTTTGAGCTAAATCTAGGGCGCTATTCATACTACTCAACGCCAGCACAGTACGCGCGTGCCGCGCTGGCGTGGCGTTTGTGTATGAATGGCCAGACGCCTCGCCCGCGCGGCACGCGCGTGACGCCCGCTCCGCCATGGCGGCGATGACCGTAACGGCTTTCAAACCATTTCCACTACTAAATCATCGTCAATTTTATTCGTTTTCTTGGGAATTAACTCCAATGAAATCCTCTGCTATCGTGGTGGTGAACGCATTTACAGAATTTGGTTGTTTGGTAGAGTTAGGCCCGCATTTTTCCGCTCCGCCTAGGCGTCGCCGCTGGAGTATTCATAGTCTCCGCAAGCGCGTCACGCGCTTGGAAAGTATTCATAAAAACGCCGCGCCAGCGCGGCACGCGCGTGTCGCGCTGGCGTTGAGTAGTATGAATAGCGCCTAGCCAAGCATTTCGGAAACCGTCAAAAGTCGCGTCTGGTCGTCGAAATTTCTCCCAGTGGGAAGCGTCAACAAAATGCGTTGAGGACTGTCCAAAATCGACAAATGTAGTAATGATCCGTGTCCAGCACCCCAAACACCTTCATGGAGAGATTTTAAGCCAGATCTGGTACGTTTTCCTCGAACCAGAGAGTGATTAAAGGTATACGCAAAAAATTACAGCGACAAATATTGGAGAAACACCTGTATGTAACTCCATACGGGTAACGGTTCCGCATTTGAAGAGGGAAAATTCGAATTTTATGTCAGAAAATGGTACTAGTAGCGTATTTTTCATTTTAAATAGCCACTTTGTCCAAGTAGCTTCCCTTTGTGAGTTTTGTTGAATTTGTCATCAGACAGCGACCAAATCTTTTCAAACGATGAATCCCAATCCTGCGCGAAATCCCAGATTATATGGCCGTGAACCACAGAACGATCGATTTGCAGGGAGTTGGTAAATGGCGGCGAAGTGGGTCGCGAAATAAGGTAACCACCGCGCAAACGCTAATTGACTGCAATTTTTCAGCAATTCACCCTATTTTTTCGTTTTCTGTTATACGGACATCCGCGTATTTGAACGATTAGCGGGCGAAAGTATTGGGACACCACATTCTAAGGTATTCGACCCTTTGCGTGCATCCTTATGAGGGGTGTGCGTGCAACGAAAAATAAAATTTCGACAAACGGCAACGGCAAACCCCAAAATAGCTGGCAAACCGAAAAATTGATTTCGCGTTATAGTCCACCCACAGTTTTTTACGCATCTAGTGAATGGCGGCACTCCCTTACTGATTAGAGGCAGTGGTCACGATGAAAAACATTATCGAAAAAACTACAAAAATCAGCTTAGATATAAAACAGCTCAAAAACTATGAAGGTAGCGCGGTGAAAAACGGGCTAGAATTAGAGTTATTAAGACCTCAAATTTCCAGTTCGTGCACACGTGCACAGAAAGATCACCGTCTCATGCCAAGCATTCAAAAATCATCGACACTCAGAGGAAGAAATAAATGCAAATTTACCTAATAAAACAGCTGAACAATTAAAGCAAGCACTTTAACCAATGTTTTTGACTAGATGTGCCCATAAATTCAAAGTTTCATTGATTGAAATTCAATTTCAAGCCAGCTGATGTTCTCGATATTATAGATCATCGATGTGGGGTGGACTCGTCCACTATCAAAAGACAAGAAAGTTCAGGCTTCAAATTTGACCTAGAACAGCTATTTTTTCGCAATTTTTTCTTATAGGTTCTACTACTCTATACCCAGAAAAGGGTTTCGAGAGAAAAAGAAGACGAGCATATTTGAGCGCGACCTAAGTACGAAGATCCTATGAAAATAATTTCTGGGAGTATTTAGGACTACAAAGAGTGTTCAAGAAGGGTTACAGTTACGTCTGTGGCTTGCTCCCTCTAGAAAAAAAAACATTTAAATCTCGCCCACGGCTGTCGCGGGCGGTTTAAGGCAGCATACTTGTTCTTAAACGTGGATGGGATAACAATGTGAATGGAACCGTATAGCTTCCAACATAATGCCAGCGCATTTTGAAGCGTCAAAAACGACCCACAATGCCGTTACAGGAGTAGCAAGTCTGGCCCCGCCCGTATTTTCACTCCCCCAGTATTTGCCCTTCTCCTCCAACGCAGGTTTGCTGGGCCATCTTCGCCGTCAGTGACGCATGTGGTCCATTTGTTAGGCAATCCACCAACAGTACCGACGGTGAAGATGACCCAGCAACCTTGCGTTGCAGGAAAGGGGCAAATACAGAGGGCGTGAAAGTACGGGCGGGGCCAATCTTGATACTCCTGTAACGGCGTTTTGGGTCGTTTTTGACGCTCCAAAATGCGTAGACGTTGTAATACGGCCCATACCATTCTATTTCCGAAGTTATCTCAATCACGTTTACGAGCGTGTATGCTGCCTTTAAATCTCATTGGCGGCTGGCGGTATTGTAGGATGATCAGCTGCTCTCTTCTTTCTGCCTGAATCGACTAGCGAGTCGGCGCACGCGACCGTCGCACCAGCCGCGGGTGAGGTTTAAAGGCACAGTACACCCTCAAATATGAATTTAGAGATTTTCATGTAATTGTGTAGCAGACCCCTTCTGTATAACACGTGCCAACTTCCAGATCTCATTTCCTCCAAATAAGCGAGATATAAGCGACCACCACAGGCCCGACCCCCTTCGCTCACCACCACAGGCCCGACCCCCTAACAGATTTTCCAACTCGATAGCGGCGCGATGGATGGATGAATTCCAACAAGTCGTCGTTCTTCAGTCCATTACCGGACTCAATCCTTATCCTGGCTTTCCCTCACGAAACAATTGCAAACGAAGAGGAATACAGACCTGAGACAACTCGTCCACCAATTTTCACCCTCAAAATCTAGGCATCTTTGAAGAGCCATAACTCTGTTCAAAGGGGGTCTTCGACGATTTCAGGGATACCCCTGTGATCAGCGTGTGACTCTCTCCAAGATAAGCATTAAATCCAAAAATTAATTTTCTGGGTGTCCTGTGCCTTTAAATGTTTCTTCTTGAGGTGGCAAGCGATGGACCTAACAATACATTTTGGTCCCAACTCCCCCTCCAAAAGGATTGTGCACAACGTGGTGTGAGATTATGAAGGGTTCAGAAGGTGGTGGTCGAACGATGAAGGTTGTGGTCTCACTAGGGCTTGTCTAAATTACACCCTGATGATTCAGAAAACCACGTTCTGGATTTTGTGCACATAGTCCTGCGGACCAATAATCCGTGTTCCAAATTTCCTAAATGCCTCAGAGGTTTACAGAAGATTTTTAAAAGTACACATTTTCATAGCTTTGCGAAGAGGAGAAGGTTACCCGAATAGCGACTTTTATAGTGTTCAGAAAATTTTTCTCCGGAATTGGCTCAAAACTATATCAAGTGGTTGTTTTGTCGCTGATTGCAATTCTGAGACTCATTTTTCAATTTTCCAGAAATTTCTGCTGCTTTGGTCCGAGGTTCCCTTTTTTCTTAATGGGAGGAATTTCTTGGTCAAACGCGACTTTGACGATTTCCTGAATGCTACGAAAAACTGCCTCTAAAAACATCTCCGGTAAGAGCAATTTTGCTGGCTGGCACAAACTTGTGGTCCTTTTATAGATTTTCCTCGGAGTAGTATCAGGTTTGGCTCAATTTTTTTCTTGGGGTGTTATTTGGGACGCCGAACAGGAATTCTATGCAGGTCCACTGATCGTCTTTCGGAATACCGGGGCCAAATGCATCAACAGGCCAGGTTGGGGCAAGGGCAGGGCAGTCTGCGCCCTTGAAGATCTCCGTAAATCACAAAATCGATCGTGCCCCTGCTGCCCCAGCCTCCTAGCTAGAGCAGCGAAAAACACTGTTGGGGCACGATTGATTAGATGATCTACTGCCCTCGCACTGCGATCGTCAAAGATGCCGACTGCCCTGCCCATGCCCCAACCGGCGCTTTGATGCATCCAGCCCCTGAGATAGGTCACGCCAGTTAACCCATACACGACCACGCCTAATTTCGGGTGACTGCACGTTCGGGCCGCGTGCAATATTGCGTCACCGTATAACGGGTCCCACCGGTGGGACACGTTGGCTTGAACAGGGTCCCACGAAAAATTGTTTTTACTTTTTTGTGTCTGTATTGTAGCTAACAACGATGACTGAACAGAGTCAAAGTTTGAGCTTCCGAGACGCTTTCGTTATCAAGAAACATTAAGTCAAAACCAAAACGGGGTCAACTGAGCTGCAACGCTTTTAGAAAAGTGAACGAGGTTCAAACGAGAGGTTTCTACTAAACAACCTAAAGCCTCTTTCACACTTGCCCGACCGACGTCGGACGACTCGTTATCGAATGTGTAATATCTATCTACCCTACCCTACCCATCTTATCTAGCTTAACTTATCAAATTTGATAAGGAGTCGTCCGACGTGGGCCGGCAAACTATGAAAGGGGCTTAAAAGTTAACAATAGAAGGAAAAAATTGTAAGGTGCTTCTAAACTTAATAGTTTACGGCCGTTGTTTCCTCTACTTCAGCATACCTGATTTTGGAAAAGTCTAAATAGGTTGTTGCATTTGACCTACTGAATCAGTGTTAGGCTCACGCTGTGAAAATCACAGAGGGGGGCCGCAGATTCGGGCCTCAGGAAGAGGGAGGGGGCCGCATCCTTCGCTGGCCATCAGGCAAAATTCACTGCTATCCGGCGGTACAAATTTTCGTGAAAATGAGCAGAACAAAATTGCAATGGAAGAAATATTTTCAAAATCAGTTTAAAATATGCAAATAACTTTCATTTATTCACAAAATCACCAAATTTTGCCATTTTTCCATTGATCACACTCACGAACCACATAAGAAGTCGAAAAAACTCCATGCCGAATAGAGATGGTCTCGAAATTTTCGCGGCTGCAGAAGGGGGACCGCACCTCTCACCGACAGATCACAGCGTCATGCCTTACCCTGCTACTGATGGGCCACGAGGTTTTTATTCAACTCTTGGGTAGGTCAATACATTGATCATATGTAAGTTCGAGAGTAGTTTCTTGTGACGGAGAAATCGATTTTTGTAAAGCGTCTCCCACCGATGGGACACGCGGTCCAATGTGGTAGTCAACGCGTGTCCCACCGGTGGGACACGCGGTCGTGAATGGGGAAAAAGGCATTATGCCTACCGTAACCTATAGTAATTCTAAGGCTAGCGGCAAAAAGACCTCATATTCGCGTTCAGACCCCTAATAACTACTCGCGTTCAGACCCCTAATAACCTCCATTTAGAAGTTTTGAGCCGAATCCGTCTGCGTCTGTTACCCTGTGTGACTGTCCGGATCAGGGATGAGCGGAGTTTCGCGTTTCGCGTTCCGAAACCCGCAGTTTCGCGCATTTTGGCGTTCCGCATTCCGAAGACCGTAAAAAACGCTGCGGAATGCGAAAATGTCGGGTCATCTGGGAGTAAGAGAATATAAGATAATTTCTGAATTTTTCCGCCTTTCGCGTTCCGAAACCCGCATTTTCGCGCATTTTCAGGCGTTTCGCGCCCGATTTCCGAAACCCGATAGAAAAATTTCAGTCCCGAAACCCGAAAACCGATTTCCGAAATTCCATATTTTTGTTCGGCTCATCCCTGGTCCGGATCTGTAAGGTCGAAAATTTATCAAAAAAAGGTTTTTTGGAAAACACGAATCTCCAAATATTTCAAAAATTCGAATATTTGAATAACGCCGAGTTTTTCAGGTGAAGTCAGTCTCGATTGGACTATCCGCCCACGCGGTCGGTGTGCCAGTCGAGCGGCCGTCGCAAAGGCATTTTTCGACTTTTGAGTCGATTATCAGGAATATTTGACGAATGTTGAATAATATTCCCATCAGCTGTCTGCCGTAGTCGAGAATTTCGTCCGAAAAATGCCTTCGCGTCTGCCGCTCTACATGCGCGCAGACCGCGTAGGCGGACAGTCTCATTCGGACAAGCTTTGCACTTATTCACGTTCAAATTTATTTCGAGGATGCCGAAAATCCAAAAGTGTAGCATGTACTCCGGTAATCCTACCACTTCTACTGTGCTTATCTGGGTCAAATTCCGTTCCGCAATTGCGTCTCGACACGCTTTGCGGCCGCACGCTCCCGAGGTGGAAGAGCTTTCAGCGCCGCAGCCGCCGATCTGCTGATTCTAGGTGGGTTTTGAAAACCAGAAACTAAGAAAAATTGGAGAAAATTGTATAGAAAAGCCACATCGAGTCGACTTTGGCGCTGGAAACCCAACTGACTCGAGCGCGTGCGGCTGCAAAGCGTGTCGAGACGCAATTGCGGACCGGAATTAGGCCCAGATAAGCACAGTATGTTTACAGAGAGTATTTTTTCACTGAGTTAATACAATACAGCGTTCAACGCATGTCGTAAAGATCTGGACAATCCACCAGGGGTAAACTTCTGATGTTATGGATTGGCTGTATTTCTAGAATAACTGTTTTTGTGAAAAGAAAAACACTCGCTAAGGTCATCCCCGTGCTCAGAGATGACGTGGGTACCGGTAAAAAACCTGTCAAATTAGTCGGGACATTTTTTCGCCGGTGTTCAGATTTTTTTCCCACGCGTTCCAGTATCGGGTGGAGGCCCGGCGTGTGTGGAGTGGCTAGTTTTCGTAATACCGGTTTCGTTGACCCTGTTCTGAGAGTTTGTTTTCGGATCACCCCCGTTCGCGTGCGTGTATTGCTTCCACCTTCCCACCGTTCGCTGGATGATCCGTTCCCCGGCGGGTCCACGTGATGGTCAACAACAGATCACACGAATGGATATCTTGAAAAAAGGAATATCCAGTTCAGGCTTTGGATATGGAAAGCTGTTTTTTTTACTCTGTTCTCCGGCTCTAACTGACCTCTGGAACGAGTTCAATGCTTGTTTTGAAGTTCAAAAGTTGAATTGCATAGAGAAATGGCTTATACCGGAGCTGCAGGGTAAAGGAAACATTAGCTGAACTGGGAATGGTGGGTTTTTTCTACCCCTAAGTAAACCAGTGAAGTACATGGGCGTTCCTTGAAGGGCATGCCGCTTCCCAACTTCCTAGCCAGACCCGTCTCGCCGCCAGTCCGCCTCATTATAATCCAAAATTCATAATGTGCTTCTCTAGGCTAAATTCCGGTCTGCAATTGCGTCTCGACACGCTTTGCGACCGCGCGCTTTCGAATCGAGAGAGTTTCCATCGCCGCAGCCGCCGATTTGTTAACTTAAGGAGGGTTTTAGAAACTGGACGCTGAACGAAATTGGAGAAACTGTATAAAAAAGCCATATCGAGTCGGCTTTGGCGCTGGAAACTCGACTGAGTCGAGAGCGTGCGGCCGCAAAGCGTGTCGAGACGCAAACAGTAAGACCCTTTAAATGGGCCATACATCCTATGAAATACGGTGCCACACCTTCGAAAGGGAACAATGTGCACTTTTCTGGACAACTTTTCCATCTTAGGCCGCGCGAGACGCGCGATGTGTACCTTAGAGGGCTTTCAAGGCCAATTACGGCTAAAAATTCTTTTTTTTTTAATTCTCCGCCCATCCTGGAGAGCTGGTCACAATGTTAGATCATGAGATCACCGCCCCAAACGGTGTTATGACTTCTCGGAAATCGCCCGAATCTCAGGGAAGAAGTCAAATGGAGGAGTTGCCTTAGGCCTGTTTTCTTCTGGTTTTTCTAAACAGTAGAATGGAAGCGAAGTCAAGGGAGGAGATGTTCTGGGAAAGTGGAAATTCTTGAGTTCAGGTTAAAATTCATGGCGCGTTCAGAGGCAGTGTTCACGATAAAAGAACCGTGTTCAAGTTTTCGATGTTTTTGTGTAGGTAAGACCACGAAGAAGAGGTTAATAGGAAAATTCCCCACAAAGCTTCTAAATACGGGAGAAAAACAGTCCGAAGAAATCTCTGAAATATTTAATTGCGCCTGTTTGGGGGGCCGCGGACAAAGCGTCAAACCTGAGCTTCAAAATTCTTGAGTTAGTTTCTGTTATCTGTTTGTTGTATCGGAAACTCTTTCAAAATAAGATGGGAAAATGCACATGCTGGTATGTTAGAGCATTTTGCTATAATGAACATCCGAAATGCGGCGATTCATCCTTTAGTAAAACGAACGCAGGACAGCTGTTATATGACGTGGGCGGGGAAATCCAATGGGTCGGCTGGTCCTTAAGGCCCTAGTTATACACCGGCGGGACGCTGCGGAAATCGCAAGACATCTATCACCTATGTGCCCCTAACTGTGCCGAGGCATGCCAAAAGGAACAGTTGTCAAAAAAAAACGCGCCGGAAGCCCGCACCGAGCAGTTATACAAGCCGCGGCAGTATATACTGTATCGTTGCGGGGCCTACTCTATTGGAAGTTTGCCAAATTCCATCAGCTGATCATTTTATAGACACAAACTCGTTGAAAGATTACCGAAAAGACATAAGGAGCACTGCTATGACAAGAGGAATAAATTATTAGTTACTTTCAGCAATAAACAAGCGATAGAAGCGTAAAATATCGATAAAAGACGATTTAGACGGCCGGAAATTTTTAGTCTGCAATATTGCGTCAAGCACGTCAAAGACGCAGTATTGCAGACGAGTCCCTGATTCATGCGGCAAGCGGCGGCGATTTCATCGCGGGACGTTTTCATTCCGCTGGTGTATAACTAGGGCCTAAGATTTTCACCCACTTCCTGGCCGTTTTTCGTCATACTTTGGTTCCTACTCCTCTCAGAGGGACCCAAAGCTTACTTTTTTCTTAGCAAAAAAACGGGCCGCTTTTCATTCATGAGCTCTGCCTTTAATCTTTGCTGGACTTCAAAGCCCGGCTTGTGAATCTAACGAGTTTCTTTGTGTTTTGACGTTTGAAACATTATTGAAGTGAAGTGGTCCCCAATGGAATAGACCGATGATTGCACTCGTCCGTTTCGGTTTCCGTGTCACTCGATCCACAAGCGCCTATATTGATTCAAATTTTTCGGTCTGTAATCTCGTTTTAGGTTTCGAACTGTTGAAAAATTATTTTTGTGTGCCAGGGTGAACTTCTCCGTCGAAATCTTCGGTATAAGACGTCCTTCTGAAAAATACCCTCATTGAATGACGTGTGTAGGTGTGTCTGAGTTTTTCATGCAGCCTACCACAATTTTTTTCGGCGAGTAAAAACCTCTCCCTGCACTCAGTTGGGTACACAAAGCCAGCCCGCAAGTTTACCCTCACGGAGGATGAATGAACGAAAACCTCAAAATGGCTCTGCGCACTCCTCTGTAGTCTCCTCTCGGCTGCTGTGCGTTTTTTCTTCTGGTACGAGAGTGGCGCCGCTACCGGTCGGCTGGCCAGTTTCCCCTCTGGACTGGTACCGGTTTCGCTGTGGTCGGGTTGCGATTGGCGAAAGTTGCGTAAGATTTTAGGGTGTCAGGAGGAGTCTCTAGGATGATAGAGTGATAACCTGACCGTCTGGAATGCCTACGCGGGACCTTTCACGTGAATGGATTAGCCTGATGTTTCAAACTGCAAAAAAACGGGTCACATCGTCCATTTTTGTGTACTGGGACCGAAACCCTTCATTCAGGAGTTCACGGAAAACTGTGACAGTAGGAGGTGTGCATGCCGCTCTTGGACCGTCACAATCCAATTTTCGGCTGTGAATCTTGAGATTTCCCTCCTAGTCAGTCCTCAGGTGGTCCCTGTCCCCCCTGTGTGTGTGCCGCGGAATTCGTCGCTTTCTCTCACTTCGCGCCGAGGTCGCGCACTCCAACAACGCGCGACGCGAAATCAGAGCGCAAGAATAAATAGAACGGAAAGCGAGTGGACGGTGGCGCGAGGCGAGGCGAGGAGAAGAGAGCGCGGCCGAGCGGGCGCAGGTCGAATTCAGGTCGAAATCATAAGACACACCTGAGATGAGAGCAGCCGGCCAACACACTATAGTCCCTGAATAACGACGGGACGGAAAATTGAAGGGAGATGAAGTGGGATTGAAGTCGTAAAAGACGCTCTAATGGGGTCTGGAAATGTGCGCGAGAGGGGATTCAACAGTGGCGAAAACGTGATTAATTGAAGAGCTGTGGTGAGAATAGTATCTTTGGAGAATGTGGAAGAATGTTTTTTTCTGCATTACGGCAATTTACTGATTCAGAGTTATTGATTGGGTCGAAACATTGAAAAAAGGTCTTGAAATTCAAGTTTCAAAATCAAAAAAAAAACCAAGATGAGATAGGCTCAGAAAACAGTGGGGTTTGAAGACTGCGGGAATCTATGCTGGATTTTTCTTTACCTAGAGGCAGTGTCTATGATAAATTTTGTCTTTGTCTTTCGCTGGAAATCGAAAGGCCTGGGTCTCATTAGAGCGATAGGGTCGAAATAGCGAACAAAAACGGGCCCAGAAGGGCCCTTATCGGCTCCGAGATCCGCTTGCGCTAGACCTCTCAAGTCAATCGATACGTATCTGATACACGCGAGGAATGGACTAGCGCGAGCGGATTTCGGAGCCTAGAAGGGCTCTTTCGGGCTCGTTTTTGTTCGTTCTTCCGACCCTATCGCTTCAATGAAACCCCGATCTTTCGATTTCCGGCGAAAAAAAAAACGAAGACGAAATTCATCGTGGACCCTGCCTCTAAAAGTGCGCATTTCACTTTTTTAAAATTCTGAAAAAATCGTCTTGAATTTGATTGGGTTGTATGTGAATCACATAGCTGTCTTTCACGAGCAGAAAGTCTTCTGGTCGTTCTGTAGCGGTTTTCAACGTTTTTCTACTTTAAAAACCCATTCAGAACTAGATATCGATATGTTGTCCCAGGCACAAGCAGACAGTTACCCCGTACTCCGAGGGAGCTACGTCCCTCTTTTGGTGACTAAAAGTTTCACAAGAAATTTTTACGTGCTCCACTGAGTGGAGTTTGACTATTTTTGAAGCTGGCTTTTCGAAGAAATAAATGAAGGCTAGTAACTTTCCTTTTTTTCTTTGATTTTTTTTTGCGATTAACTTTGCGTAACCTGCGTAACTAACTAAAGAGTCTCAGAAAGGTTCAATCCAACTTCTATAAAAACCATTCTCCAAATTTCACATTCCCGGTCCAAAACTTTTGCGTCCTCAACTTAAAGGCAGCATACATGCTCGCAAAAGTTGTTGAGATAACTACATTGGTGGGGTCGTATGGGCCCTAGAAGAGCCCTCACGAAATTGTAAGAGTTGAAAACGAGTTAAAGTGCCCGTATTTGAGCCGTATTGAGTCAAAAAATCATCCATTCTCCGCCCATCGATACGGGCTCCGCCCCTCAATACAAATGTTCAATGCTCGATTACGGTCATTTTCTCTTATTTTTTACGCTTCTAAGGTTGTAAGAGTTCCAGAAAGGGCCTTACGAGTACATTAGCGTCGTTATCCTAACGAATGTGTCGCTAGCTCCGCTATTTCAGCCAATGCGGTAAAACTCGTCCACTTCTGGGCCAATATAGAACGAACCGTTATATCTTCATTTCAATTGATTTTTTTCCGGTTTTTTCGTTATCTCTGAATATCAACAGCTTCAGACCTTCGATTCATTCCATAAAATTGATATCATTTTTGAGCGTGTATGCTGCCTTTAAGTTCGCAAATTTTTGAAGAGAATTTTCACGTCCTCGCCGTTGTTCCGCGAGACAGTTGCCGCTAGACCCCGTATTGTCCGAGCCAGGGTTGGGCTCACGGTGTGATGATCACATAGGGGCCGCAGCTTCCGTGCGCGGGAAAGGGAGAGGGCCGCAGCATTTCGGCGCGGGAAAGGAAGGGGCCGCAGCTCTAGTTGGCCAACATGCAAAAATAGTAAAACAGATAAAATACAATTTCAAAAACATCTTCAATTTCTTCTAAAAATAAAAAATTAGCTCGCCATGAGCTCTAGTAAAATTCAACTTGGTACTTCCTACTGGTTTTTCTGAATTTGGCAATTTTTCTCTTCAATCACACTAGTGGGTATGGGAGCGAGTCGATATTGATTATGCGAGCAATATTCTGGACTTTTCACGACTTTGGATAAAAAACATTTATTTCAAAAAAGAACAAGGCTCACCCAATAAAGTAATTTCCATCGCATTCAATGATCCTTCGCCACCGATTGGGCAGATCATGAATTCCCGACGCGTAGAACTCTGGCTGTTTTGAGTCGAAGTATTCTTCTAAGGCCAAATTGACGTCGTCATCGTTAGTGAACTGCTTTCCATCCAGGAAGTGCTGCATCGAGTGGAACAGATGGCAGTCGGAAGGGGTAAGATCTGGGCTATATAGAGAGAGGGTGAGGAAGAACTTTCAAGCCCAGGTCCAGCAGTTTCTGTCGGGTTATCCGAAATACGTGTGGCCGAGCATTGTCGTGAAGAAGGCGAACAAAAACTGCTGGACCTGGGCTGGGAAGTTCTTCCTCACCCTCCATATAACCCAGACCTTACCCCTTCCGACTACTATCTGTTCTGCTCGATGCAGCACTTCCTGGATGGAGAACAGGTCACTAACGATTACGAAGTTGAAGGGGACTTGAAAGAATACTTCCACTCGAAACAGCCAGAGTTTTACGCGTCGGGATTTCATGATCTGCCAATCGGTGGCGAATGTTCTTTGGATGTGATAGAAATTATTTTGTTGGGTGAGCCTTGTTGGTTCTTGAAATAAATGCTTTTTATTCAAGGTCGTGAAAAGTCCGGAAACTTTTGCATCAAGCTTATTGTTGATCAAACCTATTCAAAATCCTGGTCACTCTTTAGAATTTTTTTGGGAACTCCTCAAATGTGTTGAATAATTTGAAAAGTTCGGACCCAGTAATTCAGAAAAACTCACTCGTTTTGAAGTAAAAAGGTTTGGATTTCCCGTTTGAGACCTATGCGGGAAGAATCGAGGCTTCGAAAATTCAAAATTTGGTCTTTCTAATTATCATTTCAATGTGATACTCGATTAATTCATTCTTTCGAAGACTGAGTTCGGTTGCCAGTGTCTAAGTAGAGTGTAGATCTCGAAATCCTTGGAGAATTCTCCCCGAGTGGTTACCCTTGATCGTTTCAGACTTTGGTTTGTGGTGGCTTAAACCGGATACGGGCTTCGTTCCTCATGTGGTCGCTGATGATTCTGAAGCCGGACATCGTTGCGCACCGCCCACTGCTCCAGGTAGGGTGAACCAAACCCAGCTGTCGGATTCATCATTGCTTTATCCCTGGGTTTGAGGGGATTTGGGTTGTGTTTAGCGCCAGTAATAGCGTGTGTTTGCACGCGCTAAACCCAACCGAAATCGACAAACCCAGGGTCAAGGCAATTATGAATCCGGTCTTCGGTCGGGGATGAAACCTGTCAGTGCTTACGCATGTTTTCGCTGTATTTGCAATTTCCTACCTTGAGTTAAAGATTATCAATCGTGGGGACAATCCCTGAGTTTGATGTGGATTCAGTCGCGCGCAGGGATAGAAGGATTTAGTGTGATGTGGAGATTCGTGGATATTATGGGATGACTGTTCGGCGGCGGCGCCCAACGCCAGTATCGGCCTGGATTTCTCACCATTCACCGTAATTCGTGGTTGTCGTCGTCGTAGTCGCCGCGGCGGCGGCGACGGCGCGACGGCGACGATCGTCATCAATTTCGCATCTGGGTCAGCCACACACAGACACATGCGCACACATCGGAGTCCTCTGATCATCAAAACAACACCGCGACAGCCGCCGCGTGCGCGAAGCAATGCGATTGGATCGCCGCAAAGGAATGATTTGACCCCCCAGGGAGGAGGTATGGAAGAAGCGTGCTTGTGTGGCTTTTCAATGGGGAGGTTTCATGGCTTTCGTGGGTGAAAATCCGGTTCCTCTGCTGGATAGAGGACGGTTTCTTGCGTTTACCTGACTTTTAAATGGAAATTTGTGGATGTCTGGGAAAGAAAATTTCTGTAGTGAAGGGGTTTGATGTTTTAATCTGCTCGCCGAGGATCGCTGATTTGGTTGAAGAAAGTTTCTGTAAGGGGTGGTTTATACTTCCACCGCGGCGAGATGCAATACAGCCATATCGATCAAGTGGCGCCGCGAGACGTTTAAAGTTTTTCTGCTCGGAATCTTCCAACGGTGCCGCACGCGGCCGCCGCCTAGGCGCTGCCGCGCCCGAGGAAAGCAGGTGGCGCGGCGGCCGCGTGCGATCCGCATTGGCATAGTATGCTTCTTTTGATGTTATTTCAGATACATTCTCAATTTTGTTCTTCTGATTCATCTCTAAAATTTTTTCCGAGGTCCTGGGCGTTGTTTAGAGTAGGCTGGGTTGTGAAAAGTTCATTTTTTAGCTTTTAAAATCATTTTTCTAAAGAGAAATTGTTTTCGAAGACTCTACCTGCTTTCGGATGCTGTGTTGTGGTACAAAAGATCATAGATGTTTCTTTTGTTCAAGAAATCACTAATTACAATCGGCCTTGTGTTATGTCAAAGCTACTCCAGGCTGTGTTTAACGTCATTCTGCGACGTCGCCGCGTCAATTCGACGCGGCCCGATTATACATCCTGGTAGCGCGATTGATCAAGTGGCGCGGCGCGCCGCGCCGCCCCACTTTTTGCCGCGCTGCTCCGCGGCGGAAGCATAAACGATCCGTAAGCCTTTGGAGGAGAAAAGTCTTCAAAAATTTTGATTTTCGGTGTTATCCAGCACTGACCCGATCGAAAAAATAACGGAAATTTCGAGAAAAAAATAAACGTGTTGAGTTAATCTGATCTGATATATTCTGTAGCTCGAGTACTTTCGAAGCTTCCCTGCATTAAAATTTTGGGCCATAATCGTTTTATGGAGAAATTTCGATTTTTACAAAAAGCTTTTTGGGAAGGTTGGGGAAGTTGGGGGAGGAAAAAAAGAAGCGATTTAAGATTTCCGATTTTCTCTGAGTGCACGCGGGTAGATCAAGAACAGCCAGAAAAAAACGTTTTTCCTATGAATTTTGGGGATTTTCGGCACAATTTCACCAAGCACCAAACTACCATATTTGTGAAAATGTTGGTAAGTGACATCTTAGTGACCGGAATCAGCCCTAATTTTCCGAAAAACTGAAAGCAGAGCGCTTATCTGCATTTGGCGCCCAAAATAATTCCTAAATGAGGTTTTGACGAGACGGTCTGCGAGTTTTCACCGAAAATCGAAGGGTTTAGGGCTCATCGCAACATGACCGTCGAAGAAAACTGCTCAAAACGAGTTCTGAGTATTTCTCTATTATAACTTGAATGGGGTATGCCCGTCCCGCCCATTTTCTCAGTGGCCGTGGAGGAAGTGGGCGGGTTGCGCATGCCTTATTTGAAATTTGAAGCCTTAGAGACACAGTTCAACCTCAGAATCGATTTTTCGTTTTTCTGCCTAACTTGGAGAAAATTTCACGCTGATCACAACGGTGTCTCCAGAACTGCTCAGATCTCACTGCCAACGGAGTTACGGCTCCTCAAAAATTCCGATTTTGAACGGCTAAAAGTTCTCGGACGAGCTGTCTCGAGCCTGTATTTTCTCGTTATTCGCTGCCGTCGTTCTGTAGCAGGCCACAATATAAAGCCAGCCCGAAAACAAATTGAAGAACATAGGATTTGACTAAAATCATTCGCGCGTCTCTTCCCTACTGTCAGGGTTTTGTTTGGGGCGCTGTTCACCAATTTAAGTACCATTACTTCAGGTTTTCACAAGATCACGGTAGGTTACTGTGGATAGATTGTACTTTTTCAACAGCAACTTATTGTAATCTTACAAAAAACTGGAGACAAACCGTGTTCAGCGCCCCAAATAACCCCCTGTATAAAGTTTGGGCTTGAAATGTTCCGATTTCTGAAATCCAAAAATAAAACTTTTCTCGTTTTTTATCTACCCAAGAGCATTAAATACAATTTGCGATAAAATGGTCTTCGAGCTCTTACCGGAAATCGAATGTGCCGTTGTCTATTGCAGCAATAATAGCGAAAAAAGGGCCAAAAACGAGGCATAGATAGCCCTGTACGGTCCTCAAACTACGTGGAGCCATGTTCGCCCCGAACATTGCGTTGTTGGCAGCTGAGGGAGCGGGCGGGCGGGCATAGCAGAACCAAGTTTGAGGGCCGCGTAGGGCTATCTATGAATCGTTTTTAGCCGTTCTTTCGCCCCTATTGTTGCAATTGACCACGGTACATTAGGTATCCGGTTTAAGTTCGAAGCCACGTTTTATCGTGACGTTAAATAAGTTTAACAAACTTAAGTTTACACAAGGTGCTGATTTGATCGCAGAACGCTTGGCTCCGGGCGAGATTGAACCAGCATATTCCCTTTCCGGGGGAGCGCCTTATCGCTCAAATTCTGTTACGGCAAAAAAAACATCCAAAAATCGTGTAAAACCTAAATTCGTTTCATTACACCTCCCTCCCTCCACTATACTCAGGAGGTCATTTTTCAAAACTCCAGTTTATGCTGGGATCAGTTTCTAATGAGAGAGAATTTACTTCTAAAATACTATAGAATACCAGGGAATATGTACCACTAAATTTTCATAAAAACAGAAACTACTGAAGAAAATTCTGTGGAACTCTGGTACAATTTTATGGTAATTCTCAACGAAATTGCCATTCTGCAGAGAATTATGTAGTGTCTGCTGCCTGGTATTCCGATGAAATGAAATATTTGAAAAGGCGCTAGGGTTCAGATCAGGGATGAGCGGAATTCCGATTTCCGATGGTTTTGGGCTTTGCGATTTCCGAATCCCGATTTCCAAAAAAAGCCTGAAAATGCGGAAGAAATCGGAAATATTCGCGAGATTAGAAATTTTTACACTTTTCCTGGCCAAACCCCAGGGGGTTATTTCGGGCGCTAGATTCGTATTCGAGGTCCGTTTTCACTTTTCACAAAGCCAGAGTTAATTGTGTTTGCATGAAAATTCTCAGTGAAGAAGGATAAGTTCAATTTTTTTTTGGTACGCACAGTCACCAGGGGAGAGCTAAGAATTTGACTGAACCTATTTCCGATTTTCGATTTCCGATGATTTTGGCGTTCCGATTTCCGATTTTCGAAGTTCAGAAAAAAATTTCTCATCTCTGGTTCAGATGCCGGTCAGCATAAATACACCCATTTCTTAATAAAAATCTGGTCTTTGCCCAACGTAATTAACATGAACATGTAGTCCACAGCAATGGAGGTAGGACCCGGTGAGGTTGCGGACTACTCCTAGTATACTGTAGTTTGTTATTGGTATCATTATTTTTTCCCAAACAGCTGTGATAGATCGGTGTCTGGGTTTTAATCGGTATGACTACATCTGTGGAAGCAATGAAAACAGGTGAAAATTTGAGAATAGAAACAAAAACTCACCGACCGATTTCAGTTGTTTCGAAACAATGAATGATAGCACAATCAGACTACCGTATGTTAGCATGAGTCCGCAACCGCACCATGTCTTTTTAACGTTGCGGTAAACTGTATGCATTTCTATGCTACTTTGGCCCGAAAACCACCGAGGTTTTTTTTTCAGCGCTAAAACCTTCAGGATGTTCCCCAAGGAGCGGAGCTATGATTGATCGATCCAGGTTGGCCAGGATGACGAGATGGTGGTGTTGAACATTGAGAACAGATGAGAGTCCGGGCACAAACTGATCGTGTTAACCGTAGATGAATCCGGTCCCTGAGGGTTCAGTATTCGAAACCCTCGGTGCAGAAGTGAGTAGCGAATAAATTCCAAAGTCCCGGATATTCACAGCAGCAGCAGCCGCAGCCCCGAGCGCTATCGCAGCCCCACCGAGCGTACACTCTTGCGCACTCTTAGTCTGACGTACAAACAGGTCTTTTGTTCGGCGGGCGTCGCTTGGTGTGTCCCAGTGAGCGGCCAACAATGGGATTTTCGTTTCGTCGTCGTTGTTGTTGTCGGGGTCTATTCGAGATGCTCATGGAACTTCCAGGATTTTGAGTAGTTGCTTGGGTAGTAACCCTCCTCCCCTATGAGACCAGTGGCGTAAAGGGAAAACACATTGTGTAGTGGCTGCAATGAGGACCAGCGGCAGTGGCGCGAGCAGCAAAAACGGCCAAGGAATGACGGGCTCATAAAACCCCCATCGACTGGTTGGAGTACTGTAGGAGTTGGTGGAAGTACGGTAGCTCCAGGATGATGACTCATCATGCAGCGATGCGAAGCGCTGATTGGGGAACACTAGCGTGGCCGCCGCACGGCGTGCCTGACAAACAAGCAGCAGCAGCAGGGGGCGATTTCGATTTGAAGGGCGATTGCATTTCTTGTGTGTTGCAGAAAACCGTACGTGATCTGTTGGAAGCCGGTATTGTTATCGATGGAGCGCGAAAACTCCAACTGACAAGGGAGAAGGCTCAACAGCTCTATGGGATGCATAGAGGTGAGGGATTAGCTCGGAAGATCCGTAAAAGTAAATAGACGAAAGTATGAGTGTTTCAGGAAAGTTCTTCTACCAGCGACTGGTGAGACATGTGACCAGGTGAGGGTACTTTTGGGAATGTTGATTAGTTTGTTTTGCTTGTTTTTGTTTATTTGTTCTGTGCGCCAGTCGGCAGGAGAAGTGAGATGAGTGGACTGGGGCCGTTGGACCACCTATTGGAAATGAGAAAAAATTGGTGGACTTAGTGACGTTCTGTGCTCGAGAATTCCTCGTAGATTTGGTCATTCCATTTTCGCAACTTGGAATGTCGAAAAAGAGCTTTTCTGGAGGGCAAGACATGCAGTTGAATCGATTAAATACTCGAGTCATAGCTGGATTTGGAGGTGCTCGTTTCATAAAAATGACGTTCCTATCGTACTGAAATTCAACTTTTTCGTCACTTTTTCGTCCTCACCTTTTTTTTGCATTCTGACTTTCGGAATGTTTGCCCAACTTCGACGACACTCTCAAAGTAGTTGGGTCCTCGATTCATTCCAAAAATATTGGTTTCTTTAAAATATTTGGTTCATTCGTCAATTTAGCTTCTTTTTTATTTTTCGACTATTTGTTTTTTCTGAAAACCAATATGGTCGTCTTTTCGATTATTAGGCGAATGTCAGGTGACGATATTCGAATATTCGAGTGCTCGACTTACTCGGGAATCTGTGTCTCTAATTTATTCGATTTTCCTATTCATGCTAGATTTTGGAAAATTTTTTATTTGGAAATTCGTACTAGATTTCGAATCATTTTCTTCTTGTGTAGTTAGGAAAATGAAAACATGAAATTTTACGTACTTTTCAGGGTGATAAATTTCGAGTATTCGATGGCAGAAAATGCACAATAATTTTCGAACATTATCGAAAAACTATCCGAAAATCCAAGATTTTTTCTCTTAAAATCGTATTATCTTCTAGCGAAATTCGAGCGGTATTGCTTTCAAATAGCTATGCTTTTAAATTGAAAAAAAAAAACAGTTTTCTAGAATGTGTTCGTTCATTTGAAGAAAAAATTGTGTTTGGTAGTAGTGTTTAATTACACTATGTAACACGATTTTTGTTCCTGGCTTCTAAGTGTTATATTTCAATTGCTTATGTCCGAAGTATGTGAAAAAATGACTTCATTGAGAACAAACTTCGCTTACACTACAACAGCACGAAGAAAGCTCGTTTTTTGTTCAAATAGAAAGATTTTTATTCACTCTCGACATTATGAACAGGTAAAAATAAAAAATTCACACGGAATAGACAAACACATTCGGAAACCACTCAACAAGGTTCAGAAATGTGTAGATTTTCTAGAATTACGATAATACTGTGAATCACTTTCTCGAAGTTGCACCCATATGTAGTCCCTCATCATGTTTCGTTATACCGTCCTTGATAACGACTCTGTCCGAGGCTAAGGTAAGGCTGGTGTGTTCGTCGGACCACAGATCAAGAGGATCATAAAATGTGAGGATTTCGGAAAGCTGTTGAACGGAACGGAGAGAGCGGCTTGGAGCAGTTTCGCTGCAGTTGTTCACGGCTTCCTAGGTGATCACAAAGCTGAAAGCTATGAGGAGTTGGTGCACTCTCATAAAAAATTACGCCTAAATGGGATGCAGAATGTCTTTGAAAGTCCTTATCATTGAATCGCATCTTGACAAATTTAGCGAGCAAGGCGAGCCCTTTCATCAAGATATATTGGACTTTGAACGTCGTCACCAATGATAGTATAACGAAACCATGAGGGGCGACTACATTTGGGTGCAACTTCGAGAGGGTGATTTACAGTACAATCATAAATCTAGAAAATCTACACATTTCTGAACTTTGTTGAGTGGTTTCCGACTGTGTTTGTCGATTTCTTTTGCATTTTTTCTTTTTACCTGATTATAGTGCCGAAAATGAATAAAAATCTTTCTAATTCCACTAGAAAATAAGTTTTCCTCGTTCTGTCGTCGTGTAAGCAAAATGTGTGCCAAATGAAGTCATTTTTCACATACAAGAGACATAAACTATTGAAATATAACACTTGGAAGCCAGGAAGAAAAATAGTCCTACGTAATTACGCGATTTTCCGAATTTCATTGTCCTAGTCACAAAAGCGAAGTTTACCTGGAATTATAGCGATTTCATGTCTGTTATAGACCTAGCGGATTAGGAAATCACAATTTCGACCCAGGAACAGAAAAAAGTTGAAATTTGTTACATAGTGTTATCGCGCATGGTACTGCACGAGGTGTGCAGAACAGCAATTTTACTCAGCCCCCCCCCTCCCCAGTAATGTGAGATGGTCAAATTTTTGATCATTTTCTCAGACCCTCCCCGGGAGCGTGGCTTGGTCTGTCATTTTTTTTTGTGAAATATGAAGAGGATGAGCAACTTATCAAAAAAAACGAGATATTAGTAGTGAACTAGATCCTAATCAGCGCATATCCTCATTTGAAATGGCCCACTTGGTCTACCTAAAGAGCTCAGATCCCCTCCGGCTCCTCCCCTTCGCAGCTTAGACCCCCCTGCACCGAACCCTGCTCTCGCGGCTGGTGCTAATCGTATTTCTGACATCCGATTACCGCTTTCCGTATGATTACGTGAGCTCCATATTTCATATGAATTTCAGTTTTGACTGCTGTTTAACCTGGAGAAGTTACTCGCTGTGAGGATACAATGGTTACGAAGAATGCGGCAGATCATGCTAGCTACCGTAGCCTGTGGTCTTTCAAAGCCTCATTCCCTCAAATGAACTCCAACAAACAAAGTTCTGGCTACCAAATAAAATTCTGTAGAAATGAAGTTAGACACTTTCCTTTAAAGGAACTGGGTTAGAGAAGCTACCACGGCATCGTACATAACAGAATTCCGCACAACACGTTAAGTAGGTGTTTTTTTTATGAGGAACATCAGGAACAGCAATGTTAGTAGGACCTGGTGAGGTTGCGGACTCGTCCTAACATACGGTAGTTTGTTAGTGGTATCACTCATTTTTCCGGAACAGCTTTGATAGATGGGTAAGTCTGTGTGTTCACCGGTACGACTACATCTGTGGAAGCAAAGAAAACAGGTGAAAATGTGAGAGCGGAAGCCGAAACTCACCGACCAATTTTAGCTATTTCGAAAAAAAATGAGTGATAACACTATCAGGCTACAGTACGTTAAAAAGAATCCGCAACCTCACCAGGTCCTACTTCCATTCCTGTAGACTATATAGTGGAGTCCAACAAGAGTGTCTCATTTACTTATCAATGAGAAGCGGTCGATTGGAGATCAATGAACATGAAACTCGTTGCGGCACAACCGCTCTCGCTCAAACGGTATCGAGCGTACTGGTTTGGGATTCATGCACATTGATCCCCAGCCCACCGCTTCTTATTGATAAGTAAATGAGACACTCTTGGTGGACTCAACTATATTTGTTTCACTCACTCGCATTTGCGTAGATTCGGATCTAACTCTCTAGATTGAAGAGGATATGGAAAAGATTGTGATTAGTCGTTTTTCAGTGGTCCAGTTGTGGCTATGCGAGTCAGCGGTGATGTGCGACGGATTCTCGGGAGCAGCAAGCTCTATCCTCTGCCGGAAAACGGTCACTTCTCAACGCTGCGACAACGCTACGCCTTATCAGACGTACGAAATGTGGCGCATGCGTCGGATTCGGATGTTGCGGAGAGGGAATTGGCGCTGTTCGAGCCAATTCCCGCTCCGGAAACTGTTCTGGCTGAGATCCTGGCCTAGAAGTTAATGGGTTCGCGGCTTGAGAAGATTCAAGGCTGCGCTATGAGTTCGTCTGAACTTACAGATTTCATATACCTGATTGATAGGGAAGAAGTCGGATGGAAAAGTATTTTTGAACGAAAAGCTGTGTTCAATTATTAGTATGTGGGAAAATTTTGTAATCATTTTTCTGGGCGTATGGGCTTTCATTTTCACTCAGTGCTGCTGTTTTTTTTTCACCACTTCACGCCAATGTACAAATATTCTACGTCTTGTGAAACTGAAGTAGAGAACCTACCGCATTGTCGCGAACGCGACGTCGCGTAATGAAAACCGCATAGCAACACGAAAATTGACGCCGCGGAGCTGTGACCCCTATTCGAAGTTGCGAAATCTTGTGGCGCTACGCTATGGCGACTTCGCGTCCGCCGCGCGACATTATAGTAGGTTTTCTAAACCAGTGCCTACTTTTTGTATTAATATTTTTTCCGAACTATTGTCTTAATGTGATGATAAACACAGTGGTAATTATAACACGTTTTAATTTTTCATCATCATCATAATAATAATATAATCATCATTGATTGATCACATGGTTGAGAAGTGGAAGGCGTGGGAAATTTGAAATACAATTTAGAATCACATCAGTGCAGTGGGATATTATTCGACAACCTATGTACATAAACACGAATTCAGTTTCAATTTCATCACATCAACGCATGATCATCACATAACAAACAGCAAGAGCTCTTAATAATACATATTTCTCATATAAACCTTTTTTACATTTCTATGTACTATTTTAGTGAGGAAATTCGCAATATTAGGCGTGAAAGGAGTGTGGTGAAGATGGTGATGAGTGTAGTGAATATAAGAAATTTGATATAAATTTATATGTATAAAATTTTCATGTAAAAAATATATATAATATATGTGATAATATACATTCAGTAATAATATACTATAATATATGAGGATCATATCGAATTGGGTGTGAATGCGCGACAATGCGGCAGCGAACGCGTCGCGTCGCGTCGCGCCACCAACTGCAATAACGAGAGAGACAGGCGAACCGGAGAGTGAAGTGAAAACAGCGGAAAAGACTTAGACGGGGCTAGAAAGGCTAAGAATCGCATCGACAGACGGCGTGACGCCGTCTCACCAACAATCAATAATAAAGGGAAAACACATCAAAATCAGATCAGTAGAAAGAATGGAAGGAAAACACATATGCATGCACGCATAGGTACACGAACAATGATAAAAAAAAGGAAAACAATGAAAAAACAATAAAATTAATAATAATAATAATCTCGAACTACCCAATGGGTGGCTGGCTGCGCGGCCTACCCCAGCCGGGATGGCGCGGCAGGCGCAGCCCTTTCTAACCGGAACTTGACTGATACTGTGCTGGCATGATTTCCACTAGGGTGGCGGCAAAACAGGATGAGTCTTCCGGTGCTGGTTCAACATCGAGTATAAAAGTGTCCTCGTTGCAGTAATGACGTAACATGTCGTCGTCCATTTTCACCGTCACACCCTTCGCGCATCGCTTGTACAGGCCATTGATCTGGAATTAATATCGAATATCATACACGAACAGAAACATAAAACTATATACAGTCGGCACGGATCGCGCTGATACTTTGCGTTCCTTATTATGCGTTGGAGCAAACTTGGTGGACGTCTGGTATTTATAACATATTTATCTATTTATTTATTATACGCCGTTGCCGACGTGCTCATAAGCCACAAAGTAGCGAGTTAGAGCCATGAAAATGTATACAAAAACAAACCAAGTCTTAGCGTAACGATTCAACTGCCGACCGCAAGGCCATGGTTCAAATTAGAGAATAATCGAAAAGGCGTCACTAGACAAAGCCAGGAGCCATTAAAGGTTGTGGGGGCCGTAAGGCAAAAACTCATATGTGCACCGAGTTTGCGCCAACGCACAATAGGGCACGCAAGGTATTAGTCCGATTCGTACCGACTGTATGTAAATGAAATATAACAAAAAGAAGGTTGATGCAACAGATGCTTCACACTGGAAGCATACTTACGCCATAAGTTCACTTTTGGACTCACCTATATCCCCAGGTACCATATACATGGCCCAAGCTGCTTCCCGTTACATTTAAGTGGATAATTAAATTACTCAATTGGGATAAAAAAACAACATAAGAGTAGATGGAACAATTTGGAACACTGCTCCCGGGTCTTCGTAGAGCCGACGACATAGTAAACCTCTCGAGTGCTGAGGTGATGCTCTCGGAATTGAGTGAAGTAGGGCAAACAAAAGGTCTGCGATTCGATCTAAAGAACACACAGGTCATGAAGAACGCAGTTTGGGAATTATGGTGCTCCATTCACGGAAAGCAACCCTAAAGTGCTCTTACTGAGAAACACTGATCGGATTGACGGCGACGGAAGGCCTGTCAGGGCTGATCGCGGGAGCATGGCGGGCGAATGGCGGTAATCCAAATGCTTGCCGGGCTGATTGTGGAAGGACGCTAAGGCGCTGGCCGGACCGACGAGAGCCACTAAGGTTGCAGTAGATTGTGGGATCATGTGGAGTTCTCCGATCGGATAATGGGCAGCATTAGAGCAGTGTCTCCGTGCCGGGTTCACCCAGGACGTTGGCGGTCGGATCGCGGGATGGATGTCGTTCGTCCCGCTATGCGCCTGCAATCCGACCGGTGTTAGTGTATGAGTGTGACGCTCAGTGAGTATAGACAGCGACTTGGAGGAAGAACTAAGAAGTAAGGGAGCAGCACAGTTAGTTTCCGTGTCCCTCGGCAAAAACTACCGTCCATTTCGGTAAACAGAAACGTCATGCTCAACTGCTTGGCTCAGTAATTTTCCCTGTGCCGTGATAACTCCGCACGTAAATTGCAGAGCGCTGGAGCATCGCCTTTCGGAGTATAACCCAGCGTCAAGTTGCACCCCACGGTTAATACCTAGTGAGATTAGTACTTCTATTCTTGTCTCAGTGGAATGCTCTTCAGGAGTTGAATTTCTTTGGGCAGGTCACGACACAAGAAGCTTCTAGGGTGAAGAAGTCATATTAAAGAAGTGAGCGGTAAGGTCATAAGGTCAATAACCACCAAAGTAGTAGAGTTTGACAACTGCGAAGCGGACCATAAAGAATAAAGGATAATCATCTGGGCGTTTATGGGATGCGTCACATATTGGACTCCCTTTCAGAATCGTAGAGACTTTTAAATGTGTGCTAAGCCTGTAAATTACTGACGGGGTCCCGTCGATGTTCAAGTCAGTGTTCTTATCCTGCCAGACAAGCCTGGTGTCGAATTACCGAACCGGGAGGGATAGGAGGCTTGGTCTTCCTTGGGCGAGAATCGATCACGCAATCGTGCGTGTGACAGTGGCGCGTTTTGCCACTGCCCTACACGCACCCGGAGCAGGCCATATGCATGATGAAGCGGGAGAGGATCACATTAGCCGCTAATTTTGCCATGAAAAAGTTGGCTCCTCCTACATTACACCGTTCAACCAAAAGACGCACATCTGAACACTTGTGGTATTCGTATGGCAGAAATTAGTAGAGCGCCTATGAATAAAAACTCATTGTGAAGTGGCATTCAACCCCGGGTTTTGCTACCATTTGGTATAAACATTTTATTCTCACTGAGATCGCATAAGAAGAAAAAAAACTGAACAAGCTGTTGCATCAACCTTGTACGTCAGGTAAACGGAAATGGAAAAATGAAGCGAGTCAAACTGACTGACTTTTTGAGAATCGATGCCGAATTTATGCGCGACAGCCTGCGCTAATCCATCGAGTGAAGGCGGTATGACATGTAAGGGCGTGTAGATCTGGTCGTCTCGTTTCCGAACGTACAACATTACTGGAATTGGAGAGACTAGAAAAGAGGGGGCTACAATAAGCAGCACGGGTGCGATGTACTCACTTCGTTCGGAGGGTCGTGGCCGTTTCGGGACCGGTTCCATGTCCGACAAACCGTCGAACCCTATCGATGACCCGTCGATATACCTTGAGTCGTACTCGTCCGGCGCAATGAACAGCGCGGCTGGCTTGTCCAATTCCCGCATATGGTAGAATTCGGATCGTTCACACGGCTCATGATATTCGCCTTCGGACTTCTTTCGGCCGGACAAGGCGCCTGGAATAGCTGCGAAATGGATTAGATAAACCCCATAGAGGTTTCACACAACGATTAAATGAACACAGAGAGGACACATTGCTGGATCGTCGATTTGAATTCGGCATTGGCATAATCTTGGCAAATTTTAGACTGTAAAAGTCAGGCTCAGTTACTGCCATAATGAAGCTGCGTCTCAACTTTTCCGCAGAACTGCCAAACAACGAATCCAATCCATATTAACATATATAATTAAACACACATTGGGATAGTTATAAAAGTTTTTCGGGCTGCGACAAATATTTTTAATCTGTCCAAATGAGACTGTCCGCCCACGCGGTCGGCGTGCGTGTCGAGTGGCCGTCACAACGACATTTCCCGAGCGAGCCGTTCCACGACTAGGAATCGGCTAACTGGGAAACTATTCATTATTCTTTTGACATTCCTGCCAATCGATTCACTGGTCTGAAAAATGCCTTTGCGACGGGCGATCAACACGCTCGCGGACCGTGTGGGTGGACAGTCTCCTTCGGACAGACCTCATTCAACAGGGATAGCAGTGATACTTTTAGCGTTCTGTTAACGATTGACGTAAAGTCGGTGCACATTTTTTATAACATGCGCGCACCGAGTTTGCGCCAACCTTCAATGGGCAACTAAAAGTATCAAAGCGACTGTATTCACAGTCTTTTCGAGGGAAATGATAACAGTGCGAATTGCAGACTCTCACACGAACAGTCGCGTCGCGGCTATAATGCAGATCGACAGAGAATGTACCGATCCCAAACTGAAGTTCAAAAAAAAACCTTTCAAGAGCAGCGGAAAAGAATAAAAAAATCAAGTCCAAGTTCCCAAACTTTCCCCTATGATCCTGGGTAAGAAAGAAAAAGGCCAAAGAGCATACTTTCTTCCAAAATCCAGGTGAAGGAAAGAATTTCCGCTCAAAATTCTTCCGGAGAGAGAACTAAATAGGGGGATGGACACGAATATTAGGTCCGTTTGCAGATTTCAGAATTACTACGGTAGATTACCGTAGCATGTTTCTACGGTAACCTTTCTAATCTGGAATCTGGACAGGGTCGTCATAATCGTGGTCAGCGTCCCAATTAACCCCGTAGACGGAGTTTGGGCAGAAATTTTCTGTATTTTTGGAATTTAGAAAAAAAACTTTGGGTAGTTTCTTTTATTTACTCACCCAGGTGCACTGTGGGGAATGGTGAGAAACGTATTTATTTTTTCATCTTTCCACAAGCTTGAGAAATCGTTTGTGTTTGGGACATTCCCCTGTGAGGCGCAGATTAACCAATGGTAACCGTGACGCGACCGCTCGCGTTGGGTGTCCACAGGGGCGCTAATTCCCATTGTTATGCAGGTGTTAATGAGGTCGAAAGGTAATACAATTCTGAATTTCTGTAACGTTGGGGAACCTGACCACGAATAAATGTGCGGTTTCAGGTTTCTACCTTGAGTTGTGGTCCCGAAGCGAATACACAGACAAAATGGTTACATAAATTAGCACATGTATCTGGACAAAAGCACAATCAATTGAACAATCAATACCTTGTATCCGTCTCTTCTCGTCACGTCTATTTTCATGGAGCATTTTGCGATTAGCTCCCTAAAAAGCGAAGCGGGTTAGGAACAGATACATATAGATAGGAAGAGACAACTCGTCCGCTCTGAAACAGACACCACCACGACAACTCGTCCACCAGACGACACATATCAGATCAACGCACAACACAACGATCACACACGGGGTGGTTATACTACGAATGTAGTTAATGGCGCAGTTTGGCGGACAACAGGGGGACACGCAGCTGCTGGGTGTCCCGAGACACGAGATGACACACGAAGTTTTTGGGTTAGGGACGGCGTACTTAGCACGGTTTACTGTGTACGAAAGGCGTCACGTTACGGTACGGTACGGTACATGATACGGTAGGAGTTACGGAGCAACCACTGCGAACTACACTCTGGCGACAGCGACAATATGCAGAGTATGTATGAGACAGTGGCGTTACCTGCTAGTTTGCGTTTTTGATTTCGCTTGTCTTCGTCCCGCAACTTTCGCTCGGCGCCCTTCAGAAAAAAGAACAACGATTAATCTCTCGTTTTGAAAATAATTTATGAAGCAAATTGTTTTGAAAAGAGGTTAAAATTGAGCATCATGGGAATTTCCGCATTGTCTGTGATTTTGGCCGTAGATACAGAATAGTAATCGACGACTAGTCATCGAGTGTACCCTCTATTTCAAAGTGAATTTTGCCTTGTACCTCCGCGCGCGCGGGTGCGGGGCGAGGAGGGGGCGAGAGAGTGTGTGAAAGGATGAGACGCAGCCTATGCGCGCACATGCACGCCACATTCATTATTCAAACTTGTTGGGATTGTACACATAAAGTCATGCCTGAGGCGTCGTTTATACTTCCACCGCCAAGTCACGCAGCAAAAGGCAATTCTATAATATCCACCGTGCCCCTCCGCAAGATCAATATCATGGAAATGCACTGCGCCGCGCGGTGACGGGAGTATGAACGAACTCAAGGGTTATCGCCTAGCGGCGAACACCGCGAGCGGTCACGTTTTTTGCAGGCATCGTCCAGTTATCCCTAAGAGAGGCAAAGCTGGTCAGACTGGGCAGCTTCCTCTTCATGCAAGAATATTTGACGCCCACCACAACGCGACCGCTCGCGCTGCGCACAGCTCGGAGATCGCCCCCGGACCCAAATGTATATAGCAAGCTTCATTGGGAAAAATTGGGTTGAAGTCAACCGTCGGATGTCCTGAATAGCGCAATACGATGCGTCTGCGACAAGTTTAGATCAATAGCTAGCTGTTTGTTCCTTCCTCGCTATTGGTCAACAGTTGCCGCGACGTGACCGCTTATGCTAGTTGGATTGCGAGAAAATCTAGTGAATGGGACTTTCGTGACGATACAGTTTTACCCTAAGAAGTAAGCCGGAAAGAGCTGGGTGGACGTGGAGGCGAGCGGCCGCGTTGCGTCTTTTAAGAAGATTGCAAGTTAGTTTTCATGCTTTCGCCGACCATTTCTTAATTTTTCTTCTAAATTTTATTAAGTTATCGTACTGATTACAACACCGCTGGATTGAGGCAATAAAGTAAATTTGTCGGCAACGCTAAAGAAATGTCATTCTATCAGCTTCATACGCGCAGCGCAGCCGCTCTCGTCCACTTTCATACAGTTCCGCCCGGCTCCGTTTCGACGAGGAGGGCTGAATGTAGGGCTGTAATCGAAATAGGAGGATCTAAACATTTTTCGTTATCACCTTTGTGATAAGATCGGTATTCGAGCGAAAAAGTTGGACAGTTATATCAAAGATGATAAGAAACTTAACAATTTTAGATTCACGTATTTAATAAGGCAGAAATCAGAAGATAATTCAATACACGAGGTTTGAGGAAGAAAGGCTTCAAACGGACTGGGAAAATACCATAAAAAGTCGAACAAATCGGAGATTCGATTAGTCGATGAGTCAGGATTTGGATGTAAACAAGGCTCAGATCTGGGGAAAAATTGTATCGAAATATTTGAAAAATCTGGTTTGATTCAAAAAAAAAAGGGCAGTATCCGATACTCTACATGGTTATGGTAGGCTACTGTAATCACACCGTAGAAAGTAATAATGGCACATCAGATCGTCCCTTCAGACGAAGTTTCACTCAAATCTGAGCGTTTTCCAGACTACCGTATACCCACCGTAACCCCTTCTAACTTGCTATGATGAAATTTTCACACATATCATAGCCAAAAATGTCTATATGCAGAAGAGGACCTCCATCGCTTTCGTTTTTCACTCAGCCTTTGCAACCCCTAGTTTTCAGATGAGGGTGAAATGAGGGCAGCGCGAAGTTCATGGCCCTCGCACGCCGTGCGAGCGATAATACCTTAATCGCTTGTCGCGTTGTGCGCGAGCGATGACGCGTTGCGACCTATCATCCGCTGGAGCGCGCGCCCCAGCCACAGCCAATTAGCGTTTTTCCCGCCGCGGCGCGCGTGCTCATGTAGAATTCAGCAGTCATTTTCTAGTTCGTCTATATAATTGTGCGGGGTTTTTGTCGCGTCGTCGCCACGCGGCGCGCGGTGTGTTTCGCGTCGCGCTGAATTGCGCCGTGTCGTGGACCACCTCATCGGGGGATCTCAACTTACCTTGTCACAGAACACTTTGATCTGGCAGTAGCCCCGATGGAACGGCTGCTTGTCGTTCTCGCCATCGTAGGTGTCGATTTGGACATGCAACGGCAGCCCCTTCACGCCTTTTTGATTCGAAAAGTCTGTGGAGAGACATTGCGTCGCGATGCTGATCTGAAAGGAGGAAAATTGAGTAGGATCCTGATATTCTGAAAAAAAAATTCAACACAATTTTTCCATATCCCCCCAAGACACTTCGAATGAATTTTCCAAGAACGAGCAGATTGAATTCTCGACGTAGCGAAATACTTTATCACAGAAAAGGAGCTGCTTGACGGGTGGTCTGTCAGTATACCAGGTACAGGAACGGGAGTAGGAGGGGTAAATACGATGGGTGATCTGTTGAAAACATGTTATTTATGGTACCGAGTTGGTGAGAACAAAACCTCATAGGTGGCCTCAAATGCCTCCACTGCTGGAATAATTTGGTAGAGAGGGAACGAAATCCTCATCGGTACCTGATGTGTAAATTGTGGAGTTGAGTCGGAGTGAAGTAAACTTCAGAGGTGGTCCCTAGAATATCCATCACAAAAATAGAAGCAGATAGTTAAACTTCATGGGTGGTCAATTGGTATACCAACCATAGGAACGTAAGGAAGCAGAAGAAACATGATTGGTGGTTCAACTATCAAAGCGAGTTGAATAGAACTAAACTACATGGGTGGTTCCTAGTGCCTCCACTCCAAAAATGAATACCAAGTTCAGGCACGGGCTGAGAAAAGAAAGACTTGATGGGTAGCCTATATGTAGAAGCTATGTATAGTGGAGTCCAATAAGAGTGTCTCATTCACTTATCAATAAGAAGCGGTAGGCAGGGGATCAATGTGCATGAATCCCATACTAGTAAGCTCGATACCGATTGAGCGAGAGCGGTTGTGCCGCAACGAGTTTCATGTTCATTGATCTCCAATCGACCGCTTCTCATTGATAAGTAAATGAGACACTCTTGGTGGACTCCACTATATGTTGATGAGAAGTAAACTTCATAGGTGATCTTTTAGGATGCCAACTATGAGAACGAGCATAGAATGACTTGACTTCATGGGTAGTTCCTCAGTATGCCAAGTTCAGGAGCAGGCGGAGAAAGAATAAACGTATTGGGTGGCTTGTATGTACCTAGGAGGCGTGTAGCCTATGTTGGTTAGACCTGAACTTCATGGTTGACCCCTTAGGACACCAACTACAGGAACGGGCATAGAAAGACTTAGAGGCAGTGTTCACGATGAAAATCGTTTTCATGTTTTTCAACATATCTTGAAAACGCCCCCATGCTGGTTCCAATGACGTCTCTGAAATCGTACAAGACCTTCTGGGGACGGAGTTATGGTCCCTCAAAAATTGAGCTAAGGAAAGATGGTGGACGAGTTGTCCGAGGCTTGTAACTTCCTTCTTTCGCAGCCGATGTATGCGAGCTGACCTGAGTTAAGAGAGAAGTTGAGAATGAAGTGAAGAACGGGGCTAATAATTGGAAATCATCGCTCATCTCACGATTTCGAGCATTCATTTGTTCACGTCGGTGGGCAAGTGCTGCGCTTTTGAGGTTTGCCTTGCGCTTGAAGTGGCAACTTCGGGTTCTTTTGGGGCTCTTCCTGGCTCGTTTTCATGCGTTCTTTCGACGTCAACGTTACAGAGTGCCCCTTCACTACCCATTCCTAGTGGAAACTGAAACACATTTTTTGTCGTGGACACTGCATTTAACTTCATGGGTGGTAACTGGGCTATCTAATATTGGAACGGGTTTGACAGGACTGAACTCTAGTAGTGGTATTTAGGATAGTCACCAAGGGGAGGAATTAAAGGCAGCATACACGCTCGTAAACGTAATTGAGATAACTACGGAAACAGAATGGTATGGCTCGAAACATAGCGCCTACTCATTTTGAAGCGTCAAAAAGACCCACAATGACACCACACGAGAGAGAAAATGGCTCCACCCCTGTATCTGCCCGCCCCTTGTATTTCTGTCATCCTCCGAAACAGAGGCGGTGGGCCATTGCCACCGTCGGCAACGTTTATGGTTTAACCATTGTACCCATTCTACCACCTACAAACGTATACGGTGGGAATGGCCCACCACCTCTGTTTTGGAGGAGGACGCAAACGCAGGGGGCGGGCAGATACAGGGGCGGGGCCAAATTCTCACTCGTGTAGCGTTACTGTGGGTCGTTTTTGACGGTTCAAAATGCGTGGGCGTTGTGTTCTGGGCCACACCATCCTATTTTCGTAGTCATCTCAAATACGTTTACGAGCGTGTATGCTGCCTTTAAAAAAGACTTATCTTGGTGAGTAGCCCCTCGTGGCATAACCTTAGGAAGGAACGGGCGGAAGAGGAGTAAACTCCATGGGTGGTAACTAGAGCATCAATTGTTTAAGCAGATTGGTGTAGGCTAAGCTTTATAGATGGTTGGTAGGATATTAACTGTGGGAATGGGCTAAAAAGACTTGGCTTTATTGGTGGTCCGGATGGTCCCTAGTGTTACGAATTACAGGAGCAGGTGGAGAAAGAGTTATCATGGGTGATAACTGGAGAATCAATCATTGAAACGGCTTGAAGTGGACTAAATTTCAGTGGTGTTTCGCGTGATACTAACTATGGGAAGGAGTTGAAAGACATTAATCTCAATAGGTGGTCATCGATGTATAACTGCAGAAGCTGGTGAAGAAAGAGTGAACTGTGTGTGTGTGGTCTATTGGAAACATGCTATGTGTACTTATGCAAGGAAGTTGAATAGGATCAAACTTGATGGGTGGGACGTAGAATATCAGCTCTGGGAATGAATCGGGAAGACTGAATTTCACGGGTGGTTCGGTTTGATAGTTTTTTGTTCCGAATTCGAAGCGTAATGTGTGATAACGATTAAGAGGAAGGGAGGGGGGAGATTGGACCACCCATGAGGTTCGGTCTTTTTCAAAAGTTCCACTGTGAGTGATTCGAGCTTGATGAATGGTTAGTAGGATACCATCTACAGGAACAGGTTCAAGTGGACCAATTTCATGGATGGTCCATGGTTTGAAAAAAGGACTGTTTTTGACAATTCACTGTTATTGAGCTGATTTTGAGATAAACTCCTTCTTCACCCATGGGTGAATTTCAACCTACGGGCACTAGTAGTTCGAATTTCGGGCATTTGTCAAAGCATAGTTCATCAGATTATACAGCTCGGGAGCCCATTCTCCCAGATTCCTTACATTTCTTAGGCCACCTACCCATGCAATAGCCATATTTATGCCGCACCCTGCATAACACCCCCGGTCAGCTGTATGCCCCAATCGTATATTTGTACCCATCTGAGACTCAGTCTCGCGCAAGCGGAGGATGAGGCTTGAGACCCGAGTTTATTTTAGTGCGCGCGACGGGGTGAGGAGAAAAGACCCCCCAGCGCAGTCTCTTCGCCAGGTATTGACAGTCGGTTGCGGGTAGGGTTGACGGGAGAGAGGTGGGGGAGAGAGCGGAGCGCGCAGTTTTCGGCGATTAGTCGATCGATATCATTCATTCAAGGCTAACCTGCCCCCACTGCTCCTGTTGATGACAACCTGTCGCGGGGGAAGTTCAGGCTGACCGGTGGGAAATGAATGTGGACACTAAACGTGCAAAAACCCCTGAGGGTTAATCGGAGAGGAGTGGTGACGTGGTGTGGACTGGATTCACCCCACAGAAAAAAGTGCCTTGAGACTAGAGAACTCTAAGGCTAACTGAATTTAAGCCAAATTGGGACCGACAGATGCCAACGCATGTGTCACCATATTTATGCCGCATTACATAACAGGTTGCTTTACCGAAAAATAGTCCGGAAAACGGCTGATCACTGAATTCAAGTTATACCCAGAGCTCAAAACATTTGAAACTTTTGAATTAATTGTGTAGGAGAGCCTCAGGCAATGGTTCCAAGATAAAAATGCAATTCCAACAACTACCCAATTGAGAAATGCTGGAACACAAAAATTGGATGTGGCCTAGAGAGTAGATGAACTAATTTTCATTGCGAGGTGTTAGCCTTCCGGGTTTGTAACTGGAAGTTTTTGAATTCGTCCTGAAACTTGCGAAAATCGGCGCAAATATTGTTGAATTTGGATTGAAGTCCGTCGACTGGGTCCCAGAGTTTATGAATTTCGTACCAAATTTTGTCAGTTTCACTTAGGTTTCGTCCATTCCTAAATTGGGTTTTCATTTTTGGTCGAATATTTTTGATCTATCGCTTTTATGGTTTTAAAACCGTACAGAATATTTTTTAGTGGAGATAGCATTAATGACCCTCCCCTCCCATAAAATGAATTTTTTTGTGAAAAAAAGTTTTAACGAGCGTAGAACACGTACAGTAAGCAATAGGAGGCTGGGAAACGAAAAAAGGTGTGTCATTGTGTCACCATGACTTCGCCGCATCCGATGAGAATGATGGAGAGTAGGATGGGATAAACAGATGAATGAAATCAACAGAAATCATTACAGAGATAAAGATGAAAAGTTGCCACAGTATTTTTAAAAAAAATTTGGAAAAGTCGGTGTCAATTTTGAAAAATAACGGAATAACTATCAAGAAAATGAGGATCAGGAAGGAATCAAACCCTTCAAAAATTACGAAAAATTGAGTTTCACATTTCCCAGCATTAAATTTGCAACCAGATGGAGTAATAATATCTGAAAACCTTAAAGATTCCATTCCGAATTCTCGACAGCCGAGAAACTCATAAAAACCACGCTTGAGCAAGGTCAGAATATTTGAAGAAAATTTTCTAAATAATTCGGTTTTTAAACGCTCATGGCTATTCTCTACGTGGTTAGTTTTTCAGGTGTTTTTGGCTCGAGAAAAGCTTGAGAATCTAGTTTTATCCAATCGATTTCTTGATAACAGGAAGGGAACTGATACATTTATAATTCCAAAGTGTTTAGAATTCTTGAAAAATTGAATTCCAAGTTTCTGACGGACTTGTGAAATTCTTTGCTTGTTAGTTGATCAGAATTTTCCTAAAACAAAATCTGAAAAACCCCAGTCTTGATCACCTCAAAAATCTAGCTGATAGGAAAAACCTCCTCTGGCGATTTTCGACCCGGAGCTGCCTGACAGTTCAGCTCGTGCTTCCAGTCTCCGGATCGGCTTCTGTTGCATTCCTGGCCACAGGTGTTGCTGTCCGGGCTCCTCCACTCCGCCCAAACAGCAACAGCAGTGGTCCGGAACTGTCAGACGGCTCCTTCCTATTCTATACTGCTAGGGGCCAAGAATCTCCTTAGTCAGTCTTGAATAGCGGGAAAAATAACCAGAGAATAGCGGTGAGAATATAAAAATCAAAAGGTTTGAAAGTAAAGAACGATTCAATTTTGAATGCTCAAAAGATAGAACGGGAAGGAAATAATGGGTTTTATATTTAGAAGAGGCCAGGAATGTTATATTTTATCAAAAGTCCAATTTCAAATTTTCAGGGAAATATGAAATGAAGATTAGGATCTAATATGATCTAACCATTCAAGTGAGAAAATTTATGTTTCAGAATATGTGGAAACAATAATTAGTTTTGGAAACTCTGCTTTGACTGCATGGAAGATAAAGAAAGGAAAATCATGATACTTGTAGTTCAGAACGGATCCAAATCCTTGAAATTCTCTGAAAATACAGTTTCAAATTCCTGAAAGCTAACCGAAGGAAGACCATGAAGTTTATGCTTCATAAGTCTTGAAGTTCCCAATTCCACATGCTTAGATAGAAGGAATTTCAAGAAAATCATGTTTTAAGGAGAGGGTTTCGGTCAGGAATCGTGGAGAAAAAATCTCTACTAATGTCTCAGCAATCAATCCGAAACCATTTTCCCTAAACCTGTTCGGAATGGATGACTCATCGACATTTCCCTTCCCCTGAACCCGTGTCGCCGCTGTACAGGTTACGGTTCAGCTGTGTGAAATGACAAGTGGTATTGATTGAGTAATGGAAAGTTCCTCCTAACGTCCCAATAATTATGCCGCGCCGTCAGTGAATTAATGAATAGACATGATGAGAGGCTGTATGTAAATGCGTCGGGGTTACCTTGACACCGTTTTCGGACGGATTCCAGTAGAACTGCACGGCATTGTGGGCGATCTCCTCGATCTGTCCAATCATCCCTGAAGAGTTCTTGCTGTCCACCTCCAGTATCCGTTGCTTGGCGGAATGTTGGCGACTGTGCCAGAACTGCCACGTCTTGATCTCCTCCTCGTAGGTCTTGTCCTCTCGGAAGACAATCATTAATTGGCTCTGAAAATGGAAAAAATCCGTGGAAGGTCCTCTCTTGGGCAGCCCAGCCTAGCTAGTCCCTTATCCAGAGCTTTATATGAAGTATGACGGCCTTTTACTGGTTTGTGGCTATAGCTCATTGGCTCATTTACGCGGTAGCTAACCTCTGGTTTAAAGAACCTACAACGATGCAGCGAGGGGCAAACCAGTTGTGGTTTCCGGTGCGGGCAAAGCGGACTTCCGGCTCTTTGCTGGCAGTATGTAACTCTCAAGCAATATGACAATCTATTTTTAGAGCATTATTTTAAGGCAACAGTTCTTTTGAAATTTCAACGAAAATCGAAAATCAGCTCTAAAAAAACGCTGAAAAAGTTTGAAGGCAGTGTTTCCGATAAAGAACCGTATTCTATGCTTCAATATTCTTGGGTCCACAAAATAGAGGATGGGAGAGAAAAGTCTTGATGAAACTCTCGAATATTGGTGAAAAAACAGATCAAAAATCGTTGAAATATTTAATTACGTCTGTTCATGGTGTTTGACGCACTGCGGGCTTTTGACGATCAAAACGTTGGAACTTACTTCTCTCTCATTGAAATGAGGCTTTATCGAATTTAGGGTCAAGTTCAGTGGAGCTGACCGAATACTCTCCACTCTATGTCTCTAATATGTAGGGAAGTGACATTTACGCAAGGAGTATTTTTTTCCGCGGAAAACACTTTCTCAGACGGATTAAGATAACTGGGCCAGGTATTCTCAGAAAAACATATTTTCCCTATTTTTGAAAAAAAATGAAGTCCTTTAAAATTCTCAGTTCATTTTTTTGTTCCAAAGATTTTTTATTCAATTTTTCAAAATACTCAGCTAATTCCTTATCATACTCTAACAATAAATCACAAAAAAGTACTTCCTAAACGTTTGTGAGTTTTGTTCAGACTACAAGAAAGTTGTGAAATATTTCAGAGAATCTAATAATTAACAAAATGAATTCCCAAATATTTAATCGAATCGAATGGAAATAGTGTTTCGAATGTAATTATTTACTAGACAGAAGTTGGTGCGAGTAGTCTGAAAAAATAAATGTATTTTAAATTTTCAATCGTTTCAAAGATCGTTCATTCAGATTTTTCTGTAATGCCTCACATTTCAGAGAAAAATCACAATTCAAAATTCAGTTCAGTTAAAATTTCAACCCCAAGATTTAGCCAATATTCTTCTAGTGGCATTTGGATATTCGATAGAAGGACGGCTCAATCGTTGTCGACCTTTTAATACAATTCCATTTGAAAAATTAAAAAAAAAACTTACTCACTTTCCGCCTTTAGAAGATGAGCCCCTCCCTGCTTTTAAATTTTCTCCTCGAAATATTTTCCTTGTTCAACAAACTTGGTTTCTAGGTCAAGTTCCTTACGAACGAGTCACCGCTTACATAACCTACATTTCTTAAAGAGTACCTGACCGACTGTTATTTATCCTTTTTTTAAACAATTAGGATGCAAAAAAATGAAAAAAAAGTCGCTTAGCATTCAATCAAATCATACACAACTCATTGTTCAGGTGGAAGTCATCGACCACCCCACATAGAAACTGAGTGAAGCAGTCATCTGAAGCCACTTCTGAATCAGTGGCGGTGTTATAAGAGCGAGCGCTGCGGCTTCCAATTGCCATGCCAGGAGTACTGTAGCTGGCTGGCTACAGTAGGACACGTAGAGGCAGCCGCCGGCAGCCAGAAAGCGCCAATAACAACAACAATGGCACACAAAGCGCCCAGGCGACTCTCCCTCTCCAAGGCGATTTGGATTGGGGTTAAGTAGCTAAAAATCGAGAAGCTAGTGCATACCTTAACGGTGACACTCTTGAGGGGTTTGTTAATGTCCGGGATGTAGTCGAGGGATACGGTGTAGAACTGGCCCTTGTTGACGTACGTCATCCGGTCGTCTTCTTTCCGTACAGAAGTCGATATGGGCGCCTCCAACACATATTGAAAACCTAGCGGGTTGTGTCTGAAATGATAGACTGAGTCGAGTATACACGCTACATATTGCTACTGGTGTGGCGGGAGGTGATGAAGAAAACTGGAATTCGCCCCCCGTCCCCACGGTCAAGAGCCAGTTCAGCAGTTAGTCAGGTTACAGAGGCCAAGCCATCAATATCGGGTCGCCATGACCGGTCGTCGGCGGCGGTGGCGGTACTCATTTCTATGCAAATCATGTGAATCGATCAGGTTTACCACACTTGGTTCACCTGACAGAGAGCTATTTTTGTCGAGCAGAGTTTCAGACACATACTACATATTTAATCCCAAAATGGACACTTCTCGAGGAAAAAAAAATGGGACAAATTTTGGAAAACTCGTGGCCACTCAAAAAGTTCTCTAATATGCTCCCATAGTCAATTTTCTACGAATCAACCACGAAGTGCGGTCAACTTTAACGCGTCTTCATAGTCAACGTGTTAGTGACCACTCATGAAAATTAGTCATCTCCGGCTTCTCTTCTTTCCTCACCTAATAATTTACAGAGAATTTGTTAGGTTTAGTTCCTCCAGCCCGCTGAAGCGACTAATATTGTTGGACCCACCCGTGAAGTTTACACCGCAAACCGTTTCCGTAATTGGTATCGTGTGGACCAACCAAGAGGTTTTGTTCTCACTCACCCATGCCTGTAATATTTGATCTAAAAACCACCCGCAAAAGTTAGGTGTAGTCTAGAGCCGGGAACATACTTTCCGCGACCAGCGACAGCGACAATGCATATCAGGCATATCGATTTTCGGGCGATAAGGATGGTAAACATTACGTCGCTTCGCTTGTCGCTGGAAGTATGATTTCGTTCTAACTTATCATGCAGACCAGATACGGAATTTACACCTCTCTAACCCCTTTATCAGGGCTTATACCAAAGTGACCACCCATGAAATTCAGTCATCTCAAACCAGTCTTCAAGATTTTTCCGCGAGACCACCCATGAAGATTTGTTTTTTTCTTCTCCAGCTCTGCTTCCCAAAGCTTACGCACCACCAATGAAGCTCAGTCCTTCCTCTAACATCAGCTTCCCTCTAACCCCTTCCAATACCTCACTTTTTGGGGCCATCCCGTCCCTGTTAGTAATATGTATTCTATGAACACTCATGAAAACTACTCATCTCGTCCTCCCTTCTACAGTTACTAACCTATGGGTCACACATTGAGTCTAGCCCTCCCCAAGCCATTCTTATAATTGGTTTCTTGGCGTCCACTCATGAAGAAGAAAAACCTAACTGATATGCACCTCTCCTTTTGATGAAATGCAGTCCCCCACACTGTTTTCTGACAGAGCCCACCTATAAAGTTTACCCTTCCTGACACATTCCCGCAGTTGATGCCCCATAGGCTACCCATGAAGTTTGGTCCCCTATATCGTTAGCTGACACCCATGAAGCTCACGCTTTCCCGTCTTGTTCCCGTACTCGACATCCTTTGGATCACCAGAGGAGATTAGGTCTTCCTGCCCATCCGGTGGCCGTATTCACCCTTTCCCATTTCTTTTCAACAGCGAAGGTCCCCCAGACCACTTATAAAGTTTAGTCCACCCATCATATCTCCCCTACTTATGCGATAGGGCCCACTGAAACCAATCCCGTCCTCCCAGTTGATATCCCGCAGACAACTCGTTAAAGGCAGTGTCCACGATAAAAACCATGTCAAATTTTTCGATGGCAGCTGCAGAGCCTAGCGCAACCCTAACGTTGAAAAAACTAAGAAAAGTGAGCTCGGAACGGTCCCCTACGGCCCCAAAATTGGACACCCGTCAGCTCGTCACCCCCAGATGCACTTTCCACGCCCACCGAAGTGAACAAATGAAAGCTCGAGATCGTGAGATGAGCGATGATTTCCCGTCTTTAGCCCCGTTCTTCCCTTCATTCTCAAGTTCTCTCCTTACACAGGTCAGCTCGCATACATCTGCTGCAAAAGACGATATTTACAAACCTCGGACAACTCGTCCACCATGTTTCCTTAGCTCAATTTTCGAGGGACCCTAATTCCGTTCCTAGAAGGTCTTGTACGATTCCAAAAACATTATTGGAATAAGCATGGGACCGTCTTCAAGATAGGCAAAAAAACAGAAAAGCGATTCTTATCGTGAACACTGCCTTTAAGTTTGTTCTTTTCTAACATGTGCTCACAGCAGAAGGTATGAGATTCACCCACGAACTTTGGTCCTCTCCAGCCAGTCTTCATAGTTCATGTTGTAAGTGTCACCCATGAAGATTAGCCACCTCCAAATCATCACTATCATTGCTGTTTCATGGATCACCAACGTAGTTTAGTCACAAGGCCCATTTTGATACTTGCACGTTTTATTTCCACTGCTGATACCCTACGGACCACCCATGAAGATTAGCCACCTCCAAATCATCACTATCATTGGTGTTCCACGGACCACAAACATATTTCAGTCACAAGGCCCATTTTGATAGTTGCACGTTTTATTCCCACAGCTTATGCCCTACGGGACACCCCAAGCCTGATGCTTACCTTAAAACTACCATAAATTATGAAATCAGTGCAGTCTTTTGAGAAAATGTGCAGAAAACTATTTATTTGAAGTCCAAACATGCTGTTTTCAAACCTAAATGGACCCAATAATTTTTCTTTGAGGAAGAAACTTTTCCAGTGCATTCTAGGGAAGTAAAAACTCTTATGCTGCTAGTCTCCATCACGTCTTTTAGGTGAATTTCTTCTTCAAATCCATACAGATCACCATGGAAGTTACATGAATTTATCCCTCGAAAAGTTTGCGGGTGCTGCTAATTCAATCTGGCAGCATAAGAGGATGGTTGGATGCGCGCGCGGAGGGTGTTTTAAAGTTGTTGCACTTTACTGCACCACCGTAATCTAAAGGGAAGCAGGCAGACCAGGGCTGCTGCTGCCCAAGGCGTTGAGTCATCAAAGGGGCGTTTTTCGAGAGGATTCCGAAAATCCGGTTGGGGAAGAGCGGCGATTAAATTTGCGTGCGCACTCCGTAAGCAAATCTCAGAAATTGATCAGGCAACACAAATCAGATGTGGGGAAGGCATATCTAGCTGATTGGAATCACAAAATGTACTAAAAAATCTGAACCAATAAGCGCTTATGCTTACAATTTGGGTATGACGACGGGTGAGTCACGATGGCTGAGCGCTCGTTCAGTGGATCGATCTAAGGCGTTGATGTCGGTTTGGAAGAACTCCTCCTTGCCGGTGCCGGTGATCATCGACAGGTCGGCGCCAATCCCGGAATCTACAGGACTGGGCATGTCCACCTTGTAGACGCTCCGCTGCTCCTGGCTGGCGGTGGTTGTACCGGCGTCTTGCGGATTGTACTGCAGGGTGGTGGCCCGCGGATAGGCCGTGTAGGTTTCCATCGGTCGACCCCAGTCCTGTTGTACGACGCCGTTAGGGAAACCATAGTAGAGTTGACCAGCTGTCGAAGGTGCCGGTATTAGCGAGGACTGATTATGCCCGCCGAGACCGATTGCCGCATACTCGTAGGCCCGTTGATAGTTGGTGTTGTAGTAGTTGAGATCAATCGGCTGCATTTTCGACAGGTCCTGCAGGTTGGACTGCGTCAGCGGCGCCAGATCGATCGGTTCATTCTAAAAAATATTCTTGAAGTTTAAAAAAGAAAAGTTGTTCCAAAGAGATTTTTAAAAACAAATCATGAGATTTTTTCAACAAATTAACGTACATGTGACCCCCCCCCTCCCACCATTTTTATATCAAAAACGGGCAGTTACCTGGCGAAAAATTGCAGGAGAATTTGCATGAAGAACAGACCACAAATGCACCTATACGACCCCTTCTACTGCCTTAGACGGAATGATTTTTCCAGCATTCGTAGTCAGTTTTCATGCGACCCCTCCTATCATTTTTGATGAGGAAGACTTATACAACTCCTCCTACTGCACATGACAGATATCTTGCAGAAAGTTCTGCCATTGGTTGGTCATACGGCCCTTTCACTTCCTTTTGCGACCCTACTTCGACAATGAGTACGACACCTCCCCCTAATGTCGCAACAGAATTCCGCGCTGCTTATGGCCAGTGCTCCAGGCGGCCCCCTAATACAAAAAAAAACAATAAATGCGACTCCTTTTAGCATCACACACGAATTTGATCGCGTTTTTCTTTGGGTTGGCCCTCAGGCGATCCTTCTTACAAGTTCTTCATTCGACCATCTATCACGAAAGTGAGTGTCGTTCTTTCAAGAACTGATCAGAGGTGCCAGGGGTCAATTTAGAATGGTAGGAGAGTCACTAATATATTCATACGACCCCTTCTACTGAATGGGACAGAAAAAAACTGAGAAGTACTGTTGTTCTCTGGGCCGAATTCCGGTCCGCATTTGCGGACTACGGCGGGTATCATGCGACACTTGATCCCGGCACTATTCACCCTTCTCCCAGCATGATTATCACGTGTCGCATGATGCATTAGCCGGAATTCGCAATCGCGGACCGGACTTTGGCCAAGAGAACGATAGTATTCGTAACGAACACTTCTACCATCTCTCCTTCCAGTTGTTTACGCGACCCTCCTTGTGACAATGAATACGACCCCTTCCATATGTAGAATGAAAATGTTATTGCGAAATTGTTTGTGGTCAATTCTGCAGGCGACCCTTCCCGTCCCTAATGAATTCAACCTTTTCTCAACTGATCACTTCTTCTTGCAGTCCCCCACCATTTCTTGTCAAGCGTTCTGGTAATTCAAATGAAACTTTGTCCACGGCTTCTATACTGTGCTTATCTGGGCCGAGTTCCGGTCCGCAATTGCGTCTCGACACGCTTTGCGGCCGCACGCGCTCGAGTCAGTCGTCTTTTCAGCGCCAAAGCTGACTCAATGTATCTTTTTTATACAATTTTCTCCAATTTTCTTTAGTTTCCAGTTTCCAATACCCACCTAGAGTCAGCAGATCGGCGGAAAACTCTTCTGACTTGGAAGCGTGCGGCCGCAAAGCGTGTCGAGACGCAATTGCGAACCGGAATTTGGCCCAGATAAGCACAGTACGAACGCTTTCAGAGAAGATGGTAGCCAATCTTACATGTGACCCCTCCTACTATATATTTTGACGAGATGAAGATACCAATTTTGATACGACCCTCTTATCGCATCGAACAGCAATTTTCTAAAAGTTAAGGACCCCTACCACAAATTGAACGAAAAATTTCTTTCTATACCGATGTTCTTTTCAAAACCGTGAAAAACGAAAGGTGAGTTCAGAGTTTTTCGTAATGATTCTCTGACGTTCCGACTCAGTGGAAACAATCGTGGGAGGACTTTTCTCGAATCCTGCTAGCATCCTGGGGTCAGTTGGCATGTCAGAGCAGCAAGAGGGGTCGTACGAATATGAAAGAAATGCCTTGGTTCTATACATAAAACACTGTGCGTCAAAAAAAAAAAGAAAATTACTATCCAATCAGCACAAAATCATAAATCACTCCATGAAAAAATTAATGAAGTGTGAAAACAAACATATAAAGAAGAAAAAGACTCAAATACGAAAATTTCCAAATATAAGAATATTTGACCTATGCGACCGACCTTTGGGGAGAATTCGAGTTGTCGTCCTGGTGGTGCCGTCTTGATCACGGACGATTGTTCGAGTTGGAACTGTGACATGGTGGCGACGACTTGCGAATCGAAGCCAAGCTTCATTCCAGACCCAACCGTCCGTCACCCCAAAAGTCGCTGGCGCGCTCGTCACACGCGAAGTATAAACGGACGACGAGTTGACGAGAGAAAACTTGTGAGATTCGCCTGAAAAAGACAAATATGGTGTTTAATCATTGATATTTTTACGCTAATTCGGATGAGGATAATTCTGTGAAAAAAGGATCAATTAATGGTGTACTTCTGCCATAGTTTCAGTCCACAACGTTCTCAGGAAGTGTTGAAGGTTACAAAAAAGTGCTGGAGGAATCAAATAAAGAAGGGAAGGCGAAAAAGAGATCATCTCTAAATTCGAAAACTACATAGTAATGAGGTCCTCAAAGCTCCACAAATTTCAAATTAAAAATCAAAGAAAGACTATCACAGAAAGGAAATGGGTTCCAACACAGTGCACGAAAGCGAAATTCTTAGAAAAATATTGTTTTTTTGTTGTTGAAAAACAAGTGGAAATTAGACAATGTGGGAATAACAATATTCCTTAAGTTACTATTCAGTTTCTACACAAAATGCTAAGTTGATCGCGAAATGCTTGGCTTCGGGCGAAATTAAACAAGCATATTCCCTTTCCGGGGGAGCGCCTCATCGCACTGTACCATCGAAGCCCTAGCGCCATAAATCAACATGGCGAATTTTTCCGAATTGAGCACCGGAAGGAGAGCGAACAAAAGTAACAGGAATGGAAGCCGTAAGTATGGAGGTATCAGAAATCCAAAGGAAAGTCCAGCTGTGTATACAATACTCCAATATAACTACTGACTCCGAGCTGATCACCAGCAATGTCTTTGTTAACTACACAACAGTTCGGCTCCAGTTGCCAAATCACACGACTTTAAAGGCACAGGACACCCAGAAAATTAATTTTCAGATTTTATGCTTATCTTGGAGAGAGTCACACGCTGATCACAGTGATATCTCTGAAATCGTCCACGACCCCCCTTGAACAGAGTTTTAGCTCTTCAAAGATGCCAAGGTTTTGAGGGTGAAAAATTTGTGGACGAGTTGTCTCGGGCCTGTGTCCTCTTCATTCGCAATCGTTGCGCGAAAGCGAGCCAGGATAAGGAGACAGTTCGGCAATGAACTTAAGAACGGCGATTTGTTAAGAATTCATTCATCCATCCAGCCGATATCGGGGTCGAAAATCCGGAAGGGGGTCGGGCCTGTGGTGGTCGCTTATATTTCGCTTATTTGGAAAAATTGAGATCTCGCATTTGGCACGTGTTATACAAGAGAGGTATTCTACATAATCACATGAAAATATCAAATTTCATATCTGAGGATGTACTGCGCCTTTAAGATAGAAACAACTGTTGCTGTTGTGACGGTGGAATGGTAGTAGGTGTTGACACAGAAATACAAAATTACTTCATTGCCAACAGTGATTGCTCTCATGTTGCAAATGTATGTGTCCTCTGTTTCGTAGACAAATTTAGTTTGTTCCTTCGCGTGCTTGTTCGAAGCGAGGTTGGACACAGCGAGAAAGTGTGTGAGAGAAGGGTACCCAGCATACGCGTGCACACGCACGCGATCAACGGCAGTAAATTTCACTCCAAAGTAGAGGATACTCGCCAATTAAAAGAGCAACATAAAATTAAACTCTTATGAACATAATAACAAATGATGTAAAAAACAAAAACGTGATAAAATGCAATAATCTGAGAAATCCTTCAGAGTTTCGAAAATCATTACGGATTTTCCTCAGAGCAGAATTCTTTGTTTTAGGTACAGCCTACGCCGTATGGACAACAACTGATAAGACAGGAGGAAATTCAGAACTTGATTTGATTTTCTCGAGAAATAATGTCTATTCGGATTACGGTCACAAAATCGTCAAAATTTTGATGAGGATCTGGGAAATTGACCGAGTACCTAACAGAGTTCCTAAGGCAATTGAAATCATTGTTGTGCGCGCTCATAAAGTGTGTCCGAATAAGACTGACCGTCCACGCTGTCGTTAAGCGTATTGAGCGGCGGTCGCGAGGGTTTTTTTCAGAATTGTAAATCGATTCGCAGGAATATTAGACGAATGGCGAAAAACATACGGTCTACAGCAATGGAAGCAGGACCTGGTGAGGTTGCGGACTCGTCCTAACATACGGTAGTTTGTTAGTGGTATCACTAATTTTTCCGAGACAGCTGTGATAGATCGGTGGCTCTGCTCGTCTATTTCGGAAAGAAATTTAGTTTGTTCCTTCGCGTGCGTCTGGGGAGCAAGGGTAGAGACAGCGAGAGAGCTTGGAGTAGAAGGATACGCAGCATACTCGCGCGCACGCACGCGATGCTTTCGAGTAAATTTTGCACTGAAATAGAGGTTAAACAGACAATATATACAAAAACGCAGTCGTAAAATATTTTGACATATAAACAGGTAACATAACGACTAGTCAGAAATAAACAAATGCACAAAAATGAATAGCATAAGGATACAGGCCACGAAAAATCTAAAGGATCAGAACGATGTATTTTCTATATAACCAGTGATTTACAGTCCAAATACTGACTGAAATATATTTTTCCCAAATTGGACAATCGCCATAAATCAGCTCATTCCTTTTTTGAAAATATCGTACGAAAAGCTTTTAAAAGTAGGAGTGTGTACCAAGTAGGAAGGGAAATCTGCTCAGCGAATGGAAAATCTATACAAAAGATCAGGAATGATCAATGGCATGGAAGGTCCTCAAAGAAGAAAGTCGAAAACAAGCAGTGTCACATAGTTAATGACGGAAAGTGACGAATCAGCGAGTGTTTTAAACTAAATTTTGCATGCATCAAAGTCCAAAGATCGAAAATAAGAAACCTATGCGTGAAAATTATCCGTTTTCGCCATCAGACAGGCAGGCAGGCAATCAGCCAATCCCACCCACTTAATTCCACACCCTCAGCCCCCAACCACACCCCGCCGAGGACGGCGGAATTTGCCGCAGCGGCGACAGTCGCGGCGATCCATCAAAAGTTCATACAGCACACACACAGATTTTCCCATTTTGGGGGTGCGCAAGGGGTGCGCAAGGGGTGGGGAACGGGGACGCCGGCGCAGGGTGAAATCGACGACGGGGTTGTTTACCTACACACATGACTGACTGACTACTGTGTGTCTGGGAGTAAAATAGCACCGGTAAACAGAGGAAAATTGTTCGGGACATGGAGCTGAAGAGAGATTCTCGAGGCGAAGCACTGTGCAGGAATTGTGTTGCGTACCGGGATCACTAGCGTATCCTATTGCAAGTAGAGTCTGTCCGGATTTAACTGTCCGCTCACGCGGTCGTCGTGCGTGTCGAGCGACTGACTGTAGCGGAGACATTCTTTTTGGACGAAATTTCCCACGGCTGCTAATAGCTGACTGGTATATTAATCGCTATTGGCTCAATATTCTGCTAATCGATTTATGGGTCCGAAAAAAGGCCTCCGAGACGGCCGCTGGACACGCACGCCGACCGCGTGGGCGAGCAGTCTCGTTCGGACAGGTCTCAAAAATAGAATTCTGGCTGTAGTCAAGAGTAGATATGGCTTGGAAAAGTATCCCTAAAATATTAGAGGCTGCTTAGTGAAATATTGATAATCAGTAAAAAAACCCAAAATTGTGTAATAAGGTTTTTTTCGAATTTTTCCCGACGACCTTATGCCCTCGGCTTTGTTTTGGTTTAAAAGGCAGATTATTTTGTATGGACAGTATGAGTTTGTGTTAAAAAATTCGAGAATTTCCACAAGCGTCGCCTTTAAGTTGTGTAACAAAAATACAGGACATGTAGAATTGAATAAATCTTGGAAATGTAGAAAATTAGGTGGTCTGAAAAGTCCTCGCCCTTCGATCTAAGGCCACGAACATTCTTCACCACCATGGCAAATGGGGAGTGCAGCGAAGATTTCTGACACTAGTCATATCACAGAAAAAGAACAAACAAATATTTGCGTACAAAAAAACTGTGTAAACATAGTACAAGGTATATAGCTGAGTAAACACATGTAATACAAAAATAAAGAATCTCAATGGCAAAGAACAAAGTCGTGCTCAGAAAACAGTCAGGTAAGGATATTTGGCCGAATCACTGGACAAGCGTGGAAACTTCGAAGCAAGTCACTTGCAAGTTTTGCGCAACTTCTGTACAGCGTCGAGCAGCTTGTTTTCGTCATTGTTGCTTGTTGCGTCCGAACTCGAACTCTCCATGCAACATGAAATTATGAGAGAAACAAGCTGCCCTCAATATGAACGCAATAAGTTGTGTGAATCTTTCAAGCAACTTTCTGTAATATCACATGTAACATGTTTGAAAGCTCTTGAGCAGCGCGTTTATCTCGCATGTAACTTGTGTTGCCCATCATTGTTTTTTACGTATAGCATGTTACATCAAGGATGAGAAAGACACATATCAGAAAAACGCAGTAAGCGGTGTGAAGCTTGCTAGTTACTTGCGCCAAAGTTGCAGGTGACTTGCACGAAAATTTCTGATACGAGCCGAAGAGGTGCGAAAGTTCCATTCAACGCTCAGTGAAGCTTATAAGACATGCAGACACTTGTAAACAGAACAAAAATACCGTAAATAGATAAAACTAATAGGAATAGGCACGGTATAATAAGAGAAAATTGTTTTCCCGATAGGAATTTGCATTCAGAAAAAATAATTTCTAAGAACTGACGGTATAATGAAAAGAAAACCATCAAATGGTTCACGTGGGATAGCACCATGGGTTAACCCTACCTATAGTCTGACTCCAACGGGTCATTAGTGGCCTATATAACAGGTTAGCTAACGCGAACACGGAAATCGGAAGTTTTGGGTGAGGGAATCTTGAGAGCCAACGCGAGGAAGGATTCGGCTTCAGTTGGCTGGATCTCTTGGGATCAATGTTAGGCACGGATAAGAGTCCAACTGGAGCCGAACCGTGGTTGAGCTGTCCATTAATAAGGTGATTGGACTAGTGGAATTACTGTGAGGTCGTAGATGATCGGTGGCACATCTGCGAGAGTTTAGTGAGACAGAAGGTGTGCTGGTGAGAAACCGAAAGTTCATGAAGTGCCAGAATGAATGCAGTGCGTATTGATTGTTGCTCGGCTCCTCGCCTGACCCCGATGTCCGGTTGCCTCCGTGCTAGAAACCAGCTTCCCTCCGTGAGTGTCATGATACGGGATCAACTCTTCAGCCGGCGTGGGCTGCCCGTTTGTGTGTGTTCTCGCCAATGAACCTGTTGGCAGTAGAGTCGAGTCGAGTCGGGTTGGTTGTGGCCGGCCGGACGGAGGAGCAGAACCTGTCCGCGTGTGATAAGCAGGTCGTAGGAGAGGTTTCGCCCCGTGGTGGGCGGGCGGGGGGTTGATGGGGGTCAAAACACACAGCTGTGGCGTCGGCAACTAGTAGTAGCCGCAGGTCGCAGGTCGGCTTGTCGTCGTCGGCGATGGTAGCCGGTCAGAACAGGCTTACCTGAGTGCGGCGCACCGCCGACGCCGTGAGTCCGGTCTGAGCCGTCGCGCGCGCGATGGCAAGCGCGACGGTTCGCGACGACGAGATTACCGTGTCCATAGTAGAGGAATGGTATACAGAAGAGAGACGAGGCGCGCTGGCGCACAGGCCGGCTCGGCCCGGCCAGCCAGCCAGCCGGCCGCGTGAGACAGCGCCGAAACTCGAAAAACCAGTGTGCGCCCGTGGGGGCGGCGTCAAGGCGACGGGCGGCCGGTGGCGCGATGGGCGGCGCCAACCGGTCCTCCCACCCTACCGTCCTCCTCCCGCTCGTCGAAGTCGTCGTCATCATCTAACGATGGGATGTGTGAACCCTCAGGGGTTCCCTCGACGTGTGGTAATGACCGCCGGGACATCGGTCATTTGAATCTCGACCTTGGTTTAGCGAGTTTTGGATCTGAATTCAAATGTTTCCCTGCTAATGTTTTCTCCCGGCGGAGTTTTTTGCTCATTCAAGTTTTCCTTTAACTTATCTATTTTTCTCATCAAAATTCCTTGTAGTTCCGCTGAAAAATATGTTTTTTTCCAAAACAGTTTCATGAAGAATTTCCAATCCTACCACTAATACTGATAATAACGGGCGATTTTTCAAAATTTTGAGAAATTATTTCTATTTTATAAAGCTTGATCTTGAAGAAACCGTGGCGAGGATTTTCGCCATCAAATGGATGTTTTTCCGTCAGAGAATTTCCAAAATCAGAGCTTTTTTTGAAAAGAAACGCAACATTCTGCTTTTCATCCCATCAGAAATCACAGATAAATAGCTTTCAAACTTGTTTAAATAGAATCAGACTGTAAAATTTTCTGAAATTAATGGTCATCAGGTAGAGGAAGTGTCCTCTATGGAAAAGTTGCCCGTTTTTGGCAACAACGTAAGCCTTGGGCCCCGCTAGAAAGAGTATTAACAGAAGTACGATAAACAACTGCCAGGAAGTTGGTGAAAGACTTGTGAACAATCCGGCCTATTGGATCACCCCGCCCACCTCATGTAACAGTTGTCCTGCAATCGTTTCACCAAAGCAACTGTTGGCGAATTTTTGAATATTCCTTATTGATTCTCGAAAGATTCTAATGTCGAAGCATGTGCACTGACCCATTTTATTTTTGAAGAGTTTTCGGTGCAAGAAGCAGAAAATAAAATCACTTACCATAGAATTTCGAAGCGCAAAACCATTTCCGACGTCAGGTCTGACGCTTTGTCCGCAGTCCCCTGAAACACACCAAACAGGAGTAATTAAATAATTCAGAGGTTTCACAGAACAGTTTTTCTCCGGTATTTGAGACTTTTGTGGGGACTTTTCACTATTATCTTCACTCTGTGGTATAACCTACACAAAAACATCGGAAACTAGAATGCGGATTCCATTGTGAGCAGAGACTTAATGAGAAAATAAAATGTTTTTTTTCGGAGGATCGGGTAGAAAAGAGTCGTAAGCCCAGTACACAAAAATGGAGGGGTTGGACGGTCGTTTGCTGTTCGGATTCCACTCGGGATCGCTTCATCAGAATGGAATTACTCTGATGTTTCAGACTGCAAGAAACGGCTGTTTCACTGAGCGAAGTGGTCCTGAGTGAAATTCGAAATGGGTTAAAGCCAGTGTTCACGATATAAGTTGTTTTTTTGTTTCTCCGCCTATCTTGAGAACGGTCTCATGCTGATTTCAATTATGCCCCTGGGATCGTACAAGACCCCCGGGGAACAGAGTTATGGTCCCTTAACAACTGATCTAGGGAAGCATTGTGGACGAGTTGTCCGAGGCTTGTAACTCCCGTTCTTTGAAGCCGATGTGTGCGAGCTGACCGGAGTAAAGAGAGACGTTGAGAATGAAGGGAAGAATGGGGCTTTCGATCGGAAACCATCGGTGATCTAACCACGAATTCAGGGCAACTTTTATGGGACATGGAGGGAGTGGCCCAATGGTTTGGTTGGCCCACGAGATTCCACCCACTTACCGGCCGTTTTTCGTGGCACTTCTGTACTTAGTCTTCTTATAGGGGCCCAAAGCTTACGTTTTACCCAAAAAACGTGCAATTTTTACATCGTGAGCACTGCCTTTAATACCGCCATTTTTGTGTACTCGGCCTACGACAAGATGAAAACAGGATAGGACGCCTGGAAGATGATGGCACTACAGATGATCTGAGACGGTGAAGGGCAAAACCTTCCGAGAATACACCACATATGGAACTTTCATTCAGACTCTTAAACGTTTTAGGCACATGTTGGACCTATACAATGGCCGGTGGGGTCAGCTGTTGCTCACGTTTGTGTTCTTGTCCACCCATGCAAATATGACACAAGTTTTTGCCGACTCCGTAGGGATAGCAGGGTTGACTGGCCTTGGACCAAGAGTGAACTGGAGAGAGTGGATTGACAGCGACGCCTTTCACCATTGCTCCAAGCGCTTATTTATTTAAGTTGTAAATGGAATTGTCTTGTTGCTATCATGAGCCCGAACAATACTTTATTGGCTTGTTAGTCAGGGCTGACATAGGAGAGTCCGTGCAGAATTGCCATCAACCGCAGCCAACTCGCGTACTGCCCCATTGATCACTACAGGCCAGATCATTGAATGACGTCGCGAGCGAGCGTGCCGCAAAGCAGCTATTCACGAACATCACAATACTGTCCATATCAAAGTGCAATTGCGATCCGCGGATAACCGCTGTTACGACACGTAGTATAGGCGATTTTCTGCTTGGTATAGCCTCTCCCGCTAATATGAGTTCGGGCGGAGCAAGCAGAGGTGCGGTCGGTCATGACGACAAATGTATGACAGAGGTAGGGAGAATTCGACGTGATAAGCCTGATAAGCTTCACTTCTCCGAGAGTTTTGACCGCGAAATAGCCGGGAAATAGCCCACCAGGCTCCGCAGCGGCGACGGAGGTGTTGACATCTAAATCATGCCTTTGGAATGCTCCGAATATCTACCTAGAGAGCATTATTTCTGGGCTGTTTTGCGGCGAGCTTTATTTGGCGGCTACTTCGCGGCTATTACGCGGCAAGCAGGCATTTCGCGGCTATTTCGCGGCCATTTCTCGGTCAGAACTCTCAGAGTTCTACCTCAATATTGGATTCCATATACATAGAAGACGTTGTGTTAAAACCACAACGTCGGGCTGTTCTAGTCTGATTCTCGCTGGACTATGTAGTATGTACGAAAGGGCTATATCTTCTGATTACGGGGTCATGGACTCAGCGAATGCCAACAGCAGCACGGTTTTTGCGATCTGTGAGTGGTTTCTCTGCACGGTTCTACATTCCGACTACGTTCAGGCGACGATCCTGCGCTAAGATTCATTTGAATAACAATCTTATAGTTGGTCGTGACCGTATCCAGTTCGCCAAATCATAGAGTTAGAGAAGTGAAAAAGGACTGAGAAAAGAGTCCGAAAAGAAAGTTAATGAGACGGAGACCTTCCTGATGAAATTTGCCGCGAATCTATCGCAACCCTGCCTTTCACCTGTCGTTTCAGCTCCTTGTATGTACAGCCGGCAGGGATACTTTGCGAACCTTATTCTGCGTTGGCGTAAAATTGGTGTGCATATGTTATAACATATGCGCACCGTGTTTGCGCTAATGTACAGCAAGGAACGCAAAGTATCAGTGCGATCCGTGCCGATTATACCTGTCGGGGCGTAGGCAGGCTCATGGGAGGATCACAGTGAATTCTTCCGGAGTTGGGATTTAGAAGCGGAGCTTTCTGTGTCTCTTAGCCTGAAAATCTCATCAAATTTGAGTGATACCTCGATATGACTCGATACTCCAGCGCCAAACCCCAAGTGAACCTCACCTCTACCTAAAAAGGGAATTACAATAATTCATAGCGACCATACCAAATGAAATGCACTTTTCTAGAACCGTTTTCGGATGAAAGGTCCGAATATGCCCATCGCAGCTGCCTAGACACACTCTGAAAAAATGTTATGAGCGTTTTTCAAAGCTTCGCGGCAAGGTAACGGTACCCCCCATGTAATTTTTAGGGTGCTTTCAGGTTTTCTCCGGATTTTGCTGAAAACATGTATGTAGGGGAAATCTGGGGGTGCTGAACACGAATCTGGGGTTTGCTTGCCAAAATTTAAGGTTTATTGTAGGTTACGGTAGGTAACATGCCATTTAGGGGGCAAAACCTACCTCAATATTCCGATAATCGACAAATGGACATCGAATTCGTATTCAGCAGCCCAAATCACCCCACATGGAAACTTTGAGACATATCTGAGACTTCGACCAAACTACCGTATACCCACCGTAATATACCGTAAACTGTCAAAAATCGATAAACTGACATCAGATTCGTGTTCAGCACTCCAAATCACTCCCAAAGAAATAATTTGAGTATAATCTATAGTAGCACTCCGGAAATCGTCAGAAGTCGCGATTTGTCATCAAATTCTCCCCCGATGGGAATCTGTGAACGAATACAGTCGAAAACTTCGGAAAATCGATAAATGAACCTCAGATTCGTGATCAGCACCCAAAATAACCCCTCCAGAGCGAATTTTCACTCAAGTCTAGAATATTTTTCTGAAACGTTTCCACAGCCCTCAATTGGTATAAATAAACGCCCAACCGAAAATCCGTACAAGTCCAAAACGCTGTCAGTCTGCGCAGTTTGGAAAAAGGTTCCTCCACCCAAACTTAGCCTAGGGGGTAGTTATGGGCGCTGAACACGATTACGAGGTCCGTTTCCGGATTTTCGCAAAATTAATGCGCTTTTGGAGGGTAGAATAGGTACGAAAATCAGAGAAAAATGCCTATAACTTTTTTCAGAGTAGGTCTAGGCAACTGCGATTTGCATATTCGGACTTTTCGTCCCAAAACGATTCTAGAAAAGTACATTTCATCTGGAATGGTCGCTATGACTTATTGTGGTTCCCTTGTAAGTGATAGTGATACTCAATGGAATGTGAGAAATAGAGTACGGTTTTCGGCGCAGACGATGCCTTCGTGTTCGATATACTCCTTAGACGATCACTATAAAAGCACAGAGGCTTAACCTAAGGACAGCCATCTGTTCCCTGCGAAAGCGAAACAGAAGGGCCGCAATTGGCTGTTTTACTAAACAGAGAAGGGGTTTGAAAGCAACGTAGAGTCAGCACGTATCGCACTGATACTTTGCGTTCCTCATTGTGGGTTGGCGCAAATTCGGTGCACATAAGATATAACATGAGGAGCGCAAAGTATCACTGCCACTGTACTCTTGCCAAAGCGCCTCACCCGAAGGAAACCCGCCACTACTGGTAAATGCATGTGTGTCAGTTTTTTGTCACCTTGATTACTCAATGACATTATCGTTCGGTGGTGCCGCTACCCACCAAAGTTGATCAGATGTAGGGCCCGTTCAAGAGTTCCATCGCTACGCTGTGCGATTAGACGTTATCTACAGTTGCGTCCGTGGCTTACCTGCTCAAGATAAAAAAACATTCAAATCTCACCCGCGGCTGGAGGTGTGGTAAGCTTATCAGCTGCGCTCTTTTCTCGGCCAGAATCGATTATCGGGTCGGCGCCCGCGACCGCCCGCTCCAGCCGCGGGTGAGATTCGAATGATTTTTCTTGAGTAGGCGAGCCTAGGGCCTTGAGCCTAACTATAAGTTTACCGATTAATATCGCGTTGCGCGTCGATCCATATGTACGGGGCTGTCTATACTCCTGAAACCGCGCGGCGCGCCGCAGTGGATTTGCGTAATATTGGTAAGGCGGAGCCGCACTGCCGATTTTAGGGGTCGCTTACACTTCCGCCGCCGAGCGGAGCAGCAAAGTGCAATTCTATAATATTGATCGTGCCGCGCCGCGTGATGAATATCATAAAATTGCACTCCGCCGAGCCGCTTGGCGGCGGAAGTATAAACGATTCCTTATTAGTTTTCATTCCGCCGCGACGCTGGGTGGCGAAGTGTAAACGACGCCTAAGTCATTACATGGTGCCGCGCAGCTGCCGGTTCGTAACAAAAGGACGGTCGTGTGGTGGCGGTACCCACAAGTGGATACAGGGTGTGGGATGGGGTGGTTTAAAGTTCCGTCGCTGCGTCGATCGAATTTTATCCATAGTCATTGATCGATGTTGCACCACATGTCGATTTGTATTCGAATCATGTCATAGCGTCTCGCAGCATGCGGTGGTGCTTCATATGGTAGCAGGTTACCCACAAATTAAACATCAGGGTTAGAATAGATAGCATTCTGAAAGGCATCATCAGCATTGCTCCAGTGATACATGCGCCCGTGGCAGTTTATGATCCACCGTTCTTTTTGGGATGAAATTCAGCTCCGCAGATGCGGACAACCGCTCTTGCAGCACGCAGCACAGGGTTGAGCAGGCCGTGGCGACCGGTGACCAAAAATTTACGACCCCTCCTTTGTGACCAAAATTTTTACGAACTCCCCCCCTAAAATGGAGAAATGGCTACCTTTCCGAGTGGTTTGAAGATGAACCCCATTTTTTTCCAAAAATTTTACGAACTCCCCCCCCTCAAAATTTTCATTTTTTTTCGAAAAATTTTCCAAATTTTTACGACCGCCCGTTGCGACCGGTCGCAAGCCTGCCCAACCCTGACGCAGCATGCTGATAATCGTGCTGGAACAAGGGGTAATCGTGTCGTGACCCGGTGATCCCAACACGATTATAATCGTGCCGCGTGCTGAAACAGTGACTGTCTACAACTGCGGAGCGGAATTTAACTCCGATAAGGAATGTAATATAAACTGCTCGAGCTCTTTTCGTCGTTGACACGAGGACTTTGTATCTCTGCTAATCGGAACAGCTAAGCAAAGCATTTTTCTCTCCAGATTAACCCGTTCTGAGCTGTCTTTTATTGGAAGTAACAGTTTCCCCCCACAACTACCCTAATTCTTCTCCCACATGAACTACTAGGACTTCTGCGACTATTAGCCCATAACTCTGGTAATTGACCTTTTATTAACTTTAATTTGAATCTGGCAAACGTAAGCGACCTAAAAGTCGTGAACATAACATAACAAGCCACGGCTGACTATTTCTTGAATCGTAAACCTCACCGTTGCCGGTCCAACCTTATATTTGTCTTAGCTTGTCTTGGCGTCACGACAACCTGTCAGGCGTGGGAACTGACCCGCTGCTGGCTCTCTTACCACGCCCAATCCGTTGGAGCTCCGCCAGACGGCGCCGTCAAAACCACCCCCTCCCCCACCCCCCCACCACCACCACCGCTGAACGGGCGACACACACACGGGAGTCCTGATATTATATCAAGTTTTGCAACAACGTTTGCACAACACGATGAACTCGTTTCGACCGCCACACCCCAATACCGGTGGCGGTGACGAGGCCGATGAGGGGATTCCACCGGGGAAAATGATGTCATATGGGAGTGAACGGGTTCAGGGGTGCCCCGGGGTGGGGCTGATACGCTAGTTGACTCGAAGTTTAGGTTGGAGGTTTAGGAATTTCAATAACATTCATTCATCCATTTATTTATTGATTGCTTCCAGGAAGCGCCGCACATTAACAAAGAGACACATCAATAAATCATCAACGAAATTCATCGGGAGGAAGAACAGCAAAACCTAAATATGATGTCACAAGGTAAGTAGCTGAGTTGAATACAAAACTTAGGGGTCAGGCAGGACCCGAACCTGCGTCGCATCGCTTTCTGGACGAGAGTGTTACCGTTACACCACCGACAGCGGCTCTGCATTCCTCAGCTACTCGAAACGAGAACTGTGTTGGTACAACAGCAATTACCAGACAACGGATATGCTCTGGAAAGCACAAATCGGCAATCAATCCGGTTAAGCTGAGGACCGGATGTTTGAATCTTGATGTTTCTCAATATTTTATGCCTTCAGGGCTGGTATTCATGAACGCAAACCGTGGGCTACAGTTGGGTTTGCCTCCACAGATTGCGTGCTATTTTCAACGCTAACCCAACTGTAGCCCACGGTTAGCCGTTCATGAATCCCACCCCTGATAATATTGTATATAATCAGAACATAGCACAGGGTGACTGAGTTTAACATGAAGCATAGAATTCAGGAAGGACTCGAACTTGCATCGCTTTCTTGGCGAGAGTGTTACCATAACACCACTGTATTGTAAGCTTATTAAATACGAATTTTTGGATGAAATCCCATTGGGCAGTGCTTTTCAAAGGCAGTGCTCGCGATGAAAACCTTTAAGTTCTCACCTGAAATCGAATGTCCAGCGCGACAATAATTGCCAAAAAACGACTGAAAACGAGCCAAGTTAGCACCTTACGGCCCTCAATCTATTCGCGCCCACTTTCTTGTTGGTCATTGAGAGAGTGCGCCGTAGAGTGTTGGAACGAATAATTTTTTTTGAATATTCGAATAAACGAATAATTCGAATAATCCACTTCTTCGAATATTCGATTATTCGAATAAACGAATATTTCCCTTCTTTGAATATTCGATTATTCGAATAACCCGAATAATCCACTTCTTTGAATATTCGAATATTCGATTATTATTCGAATAAACGAATATTTGGACAACACTATCGCGTACTATCCCATCCATTCCACTCGGGCAAACTGAGGCATCGACAACAGGTTGAGAAGTTGTCATCTCATAAACTGCACCCTCTCGACAACTCAAATCGCTCGCATTGTAAGCCTGACAACTGCCCGTTGCCCAGCGACGTCCGCCTGTTGTCGGGCTGTTGACAGTTTGACCTGTCGCGTTGAGCGGCCTATTTAGCAGCGGTTCACATCCTGCAAGACTTTTATGTAGCTTAGGAACTACTTTGCACTGACCCGCGTCGCGGTCGGCGCATCGGCATGCATCGCGGTCGGCACACCTACACGCATCGCGGTCGGCACACCGACACGCGTCGCGGTCGACACACCGACACGCAGCGTGGTCGGTACACCCACGCGTCGCGGCTGGGTCGCCCAACCTCCACTGAGGCCGCCCCCGGATGGGCAGGGCTTCCAGATGCTGGGCGGGGCCAATGTACTGCATACTTGGGTAATTGAACCGGCTGCACTCTTGTCACTTAAATTTAGCATACACGCTCGTAAACGTGGCTGAGATACTAACTATGGAAGTTGAGTGGCATGGCTCAGAACACAACGCCTACGCATTCTGAAGCCTCGAAAACGACCAAAAGTGACGCTACACGACTGAGGAGTCGGCCCCGCACCTGTATCAGCCCGCCCCCGTATTTGCGTCCTCCCCCAAACAGGAGTGCTGGGCCATTCCCACCATCGTCGATGTGTATGGCTCACTTATTGTACTCATTGTACCACCCACAAGTGTCGCCGATGGTGGGAATGTCCCAGCACCCCTTTTTAGGAGGAGGATGCAAATACAAGGGCGGGCGAATACGGGGGCGGAGCCAACGCCTCACTCGTGTAGCATCATTTTGGGTCGTTTTTGACGCTTCAAAATGCGTAGGCGTTGTGTTCTAAGAAATACTTTATATTTCCGTAGTTATCTCAACAACGTTTACGAGCGTGTACTCTGAGTTTTTGCCGAGAAATAGCCGCAAAACAGACACAAAATGCGTTTTTCCCGAGTAATAGTCGCGAAATAGACGCTAAATATAGCTGGCTGCGAAATAGTCGCCAAATAATGCTCGCCGTGAAATAGCTGCGAAATACCCGCTAAATTGCCGCCAAATTTGTGGTCTGCTTCGGTCTAGTTTGGTTTAGCTTATTTGAGTTCAGTTGAGTTATGCGCGGTTGATGCGATGGCGAACTTCCCAGTGCTGCTTAGCCGTGCCCTACTCCGGAATCTCAGCGACAATTCGAAAAAACTCAGCGACAATTCGTAGCTAGTCGTTGAGTTCGACACCATGTCACTGGGAACTCGCCGTGTAATATCTCGCTTCCCAGCTCCATGAGACGTCTGGGCGACAACAGACGTTGAGTGGCTCAGGATCTGGCGCGAACTTGAGACTACATCCAGCTGGTCGTCCTAGTTGGCTGGAAACCATCGAATTCTACGTCCAGCATTATGGAAGGAGAGAACTTGGGCTTTGCGTCAGAATTAAGGTGAAGTTCACCGGGAAAGTAGACAAATAGCATCATCTCGAACCAGTTTCATGAAAATACACATGAAAATGGCTCATTCTGGCCATCATCGTGAGAAATTTCTATGTTGCTCAAGTGTTGCTATGCTTATGAGCCGCTCGAGATTTAAAATTTTCTCTATAACTAAAGGTGAAATGGGCATTTCTAGCATTTTGACAAAATCCTACGAGCGATTTAATATGTTGTAAATACTTGCTATACTAACTTGATATTTATGAGGTACTGAAGAATTGTGAGAAATTAGTAGTCACTACGCTAAGATGTTTGAAATGTAAAATCACTCTGCCATCGCGTAGCTAGATGCCTCACATGGAAACCGGAGATGCCCAGGGTTTCGGAGGCATCTAGTCTAATTTTATACCCGAGATTCTACGTAAATTACGGAAAGTGTAGCCTCGGTTGGTGAAATTTTAGCTACAGCGCCCGCATATTCTACGTAAATTCTCGCTACGGCACCCGCATATTCTACGCTTGTTCTCTTTACAGCACTCGGTCGATCGACCCACCCAGTCCTGATTCCTTCTAAAAAGGCAATCCCAGCTGTGATCGACCGCATTGACGTTTCTTCCCCACGGCCTGCCGCATCCCAGTGGTCAAAATTATCCTCACCATGGTGACCCAGAGAGCGACACGGAGTCACCCTCCACGGCCAGCCACAGAGTGTCAAGTAATCACTCAATGAGATGACTGGGCCAACTCTGTTCGAACGGCATCCCTGCATTCCGCGTAGCCAGCGCGGGTTTAAGATTGCATTTCAACACAGGCTGTCGCGAAATCCGTAGATTCTCGCTACAAAATTATAGCGAGAATGTACGGGTTTAGCGACAGAGAGATCAATGTGCTGAATTTAACCTTCGTTTTTACGTAGAATACGCGTAGAATTTGCACTCTTGTACCGTCGACACAAGAATATGCGGGTTTTAGCTATCGTAGCTAAAACCCGTAAATTTTTGCTACATGGAATGGGGCGGCGTTACGGGCCGCGCCCTCGGAGGCATCTAGCTACTACACTATGTCAACGAATATTCGGAAAACGAATATTCGGTCGAATAAACGAATAATCGAATATTCGAATTATTCGTATTCGAATCATTCGAATAATTCGATTATTCGGAAGAGTCAAAATTTCGAATAATTCGTTTATTCGAATATTCGGAGAAGTCTATTTTTCGAATAATTCGTTTATTCGAATATTCGGAGAAGTCCTTTTTTCGAATAATTCGTTTATTCGAATATTCGGAGAAGTCTATTTTTCGAATAATTCGGTTATTCGAATATTCGGAGAAGTCATTTTTTCGAATAATTCGTTTATTCGAATATTCGGAGAAGTCAATTTTCCGAATTATTCGTTTATTCGAATATTCGAAAAGTTTTATTCGTTTGATATACTCTACTAGCTACGCGTTGGGCAGGGCAAAATGGAGTGCGATCTTGTCGAATATTCAAATTATTCGTGCTGAATATTCGAATAAACCGAATATTTCACTTCTTTGAATATTCGAATAAACGAATACTCCACTTCTTTGAATATTCGATTATTCGAATAACCCGAATAATCCACTTCTTTGAATATTCGAATATTCGAATTATTCGAATATTCGAATATTATTCGAATAAACGAATATTCGGGCAACACTCTAGTGCGCCGGGTGGGATTCCAAGCCAGTCGTGTCGATTTTCTTGAATGAACTGCGTGTTGAGCGGAACTCAAACCTATGGAATTTTTCGGGGTATTCTTGGGCATTAAATCTACGTTCAAGAAATTCAAAGAAGCCCGTGGCTGAGGCTAATCTGACCGTTCTGACCGAGCGGGATCATAATGAGAATGACGACCGCAATGAGGTCCGTTCATCGGTTTTAGATAGATTACGGTAAGTTACATTGGGTATGCGGTAGTTGGGTGAAAGTTCTAGATTTGGGTGAAAAAATCTCTGTGGGGTTATCTGGGGCGGCATGCATGAACGCAGCGAAGGAGGTCAGGGAGCCGCTCCGCGTGCTATGCGCGCAGCATCGAGCCACGGGACGGCCTCGAAGTTCATGGCGTGCATTGATGTGCAGCGGACGCAAATGCACTACCCACTGCAAAACCTACGCGCGCTTTTTTGGCCATCACTAATTCGATCCGGGGTATTCGTATGGATAATGAAAACCCGAAACATCCCAAGATGAGAAGCGAAAGGGTACCATACATGGTCGGAATGATAAAATCGACTGCGATGACAAAAAATGCGCGCGTAGGCTTTGCTGTGGGTACCGCATTTACGTCCGCGGCACATCAATACACACCATTAACTTCGGGGCCGTCCCGTGCCTCGACGCTGCGCGCATAGCACGCGTAGCAGCTCCCTGACCTCCTTCGCTGCGTTCATGCATGCCGCCCCTGGAGTGCGGAACACAAATTGGGAGTTAATTCATTGATTTCGGAATACTCAGTAGGTTGAGCCAGGTATATACATTATTTCTACCGTAACCTACAATAGAATATCGGGAAACAGATCTCAGATTCGTGTTCAGGATCACGGATATCCCCCCGGAGTAGATTTGGGTCCAAAATCAGAAACAAATTCTCTGAAAACCTTGAAAATCACCTCAAAAGGGCCCGATTGAGAAAATTCGCAGCTACAAACATAGTTTTGAAAACGTTATTGGGAAGAAAGTTCGTCCGACTGGGACTGTCCTCCCACGCGGTCGACATGCATGTTGAACTGCCGTCGTGAAAGCACTTTTGTAAATCGATTAGATGAATAGTTAATAATATCCCAGTTACCTGTTTGCAGCCGTGGGAAGACTGCTCCGAAAGAAGCCTCCACGATGGTCACTCCACACGGACGCCGACCGCTTGGGCGGACAGACCTTACATTAAAGGCAGAACGATAAATTTCACTTCCGATATCTCCACGGCTTACGTGCCCTATGTGGCAAGGCATGCTTAAAAAGGACACGAAAGACGCGTTTCCGAGCAAATATAGGTCCTCTCTTATTTACGTTAATTTTTGAGCGTGGAGGAATTGACCAGTAGAAGGATGATACCTTTCAGTGCAATGAAGCGATCAGCTCACTTATCAGCACTTCCTTCACTTGATCATTCCTGTAATCTGAGTCTTCATTTGTTCATTTTGAGGGGCGGATCTGGGGCACAGGGCGTGTCTGGGGCACCAAAACGCTTGTTTGCAGCCGTTATTTTGCCGCTCCTGGCTCGTTTTCTACCGTTCTTTCGACACTGGGAGCCTGGGGTCCTTCTATAATTTCACTGCGGAAAGTCACCGATGATGATCATCGTGAACGCTGCCTTTAATAATATCTCAGCTAGCTGTTTGAAGCCGTGCAAAGACTCCTCCGAAAGACGATGATCACTCCACACGGACGCCGACCGCGTGGGCGGACAGACCTTACATTAAGTGGTATCATTTATTTATTTATTGATAGACGTAGGAAAACCTACGTAGAACAAACAAAATATGACTGAGAAAAACAATATGATACCGCTGCATCATAAAATAGATGCGCTAAAAAGGAACCTTCAGTAATGCAAACCCTATAAAAATACCTATAGCACAACACTTTCAGGAATTCTCTGTTAGCACAAGTTCTCTAGCCTTTAACTTGAACAAATTAAGTGACATTCGAAACCAATCATCCCTAAATGGTTTATTTAACATCGTAAGAATTCTTACTGAAAAATAACTCGACCTTATTTTAGTTCTTGATAACGGAACCTTGAATCGAATCCTATTGTTCCTATCCCTGGAATTAGCGAAAGTGAAAAAGTTCGTGAAGGGAATCGATACCTTCCTTGTTAAAATTTTGAAAGCCATAATAAGGTCATTTTTCTTTCTTCTATTCAACAAACTAGGTAAAGAATATATATGCCGCCAAAGAACTCCATTCGGTATAAACTCATAACTTAGCCCTGAGCATCTGATAGCGAGTTTACGAGTGAAACTACTCTGCACTGACTCCAAGTAGTCGATATCCTTCTTCTTATATGGCGAAAACACAGTGGTACCCGACTCAAGGAGTGGTCTAACATAGGTTTTGTATGCTTTAACGAGCGTCAAAGCATTCCTAGAGCGAAGAGCTTTGAACAAGTTGTAAGTCCGGTGGGATGCGATGGATACTATATGTCTGTAATGACTGTCAAAACTAAGTTTACTATTATACATAAATCCGAGGTCTTTAACCTCATTCACAAATTCCAACACCTCTGAGCCTAACGTATAGGCGATATTTGCAGAATCGTTGCCAATACGGAGCACTTTGGTTTTTTGAGGAATCAAGGGTAGTCCCCACCGATCTGACCAATTCTTTACATGATCAATAGCAGCCTGGAGCGCTTCTATGTCGCTTGAACTTCGAATGATTTTGTATATCTTTATGTCATCTGCGTACATGGTGCAAGTAACGTCGAAACGATCAATTTCATCAGGCAATTCGGAAGTGTAAATCAAGAAAAGAAATGGAGATAAACTCCACCCTGTGGCACTCCATTAGAAATGCTGTGAATTGAGGATAGCTCATTACCAATTCTAACCTGATAGGTGCGATTCTGCAAAAAACTAGTAATCCACTGGACTGCCCGAGGATGAATACCAGCAGCTTCCAATTTTTTGACCAATTTATATGTTGGTACTCTGTCAAAAGCCTTTGCAAAATCAAAGAATACAACATGTACAATCTCCTTATTCTCCACTGCTGAAGACCAATCATTGAAAGAAGTGAGTAAAGCTGTCTCACAAGACCTCCCTTTGCAGAACCCATGCTGAGAGCGAGGGATGACATCATACTTGTTCAAGTGATCAGTCAGTTTGTTTTTGATTATCTTCTCAAATGTCCTTGCAAAAATGGAAGTAATGCTGACAGGACGGTAATTTTTCACAGAGTTAAAGGGTGGTTTTTTTGGAATTGGAACAACATAAGAATGGCGCCACCGCAAGGGGACCTTGGCTCTCATGTAGGACAAGTTGAAGAGATATTCAAGAGGCTATCAATTTCTTTAGAAACAGCATTTTCGACTGAATGTGCTTCCTTTGTTAGTGGCATAAGAGACTGAACTCTCATCCCAAGTCAGATTTCTAATTTATTGAATAAACTCAGTTATCGGTACACGTGAATTTAAGGACAGTTCACTTCCAATCCCTCTTACAAAGGAGTCCAAAACAAAAGCTATCTTAGCCAATACTGAAGCCGAATAACATGTGAAAAAAGACGGTTTACTCCACGGTTACCGGTTGTAGAAGCAGGTCTATAAACATACTCTTTCCGAGACAATATGTCGCCCATTCAGTGATACTTCTGGCTATCTCCTGTGTGGTGGTGACTTAATTGGGAGGAAATTAACCAGTTTCCTACAGTTAACTTCCGCCAATGGCGGCTGTAAAGAAGATCGTTAATGGAGCTCGTTCGTTGAGTGCGGTGAATCTGCAAAGACTGTTAAGGGTAAATTAAAATACATGCATAATAAGGAGGTAGTGCTTTACATATGAAGCAACAAGCTTGTAGCTCACTGCTTTCAATTCGCTGGTGATGCGATAACCTACATATATCACACTGAAGAAAAATCTGAGAAAATTGGCCGCGACAGTGCCGGTAAAGTACCGCGACCCTCGACTGTGCCGCGATAGTTTCGCGTTAGAACCGCGCCGGCTCTGCGAGAATGCTGCAGAAGGTACATTCCGTATTTCCTTGGGCGCAAAAGCGGCGGTAACCTCTGTCCCTACTAGGCAGATGACGTAATGGCCGCAGGTGCGTATTTTTGTTCTTAGCCCCCACCGCTAGTTGTATGATAATTCTGTATTAACATCATATGAAATACTCTTCCGGAGCCGCTGCTGAACTATCGCGGAGCCGAAGCGGCACTGCCGCATCACCTCTACGGCTCCGCGGTAGTTCCGCCACGGCTCCACGGCAGTGCCGGCGCGGCTCCGCGATAGTGGCGCTTCGGTGCCTGAGGGCTCCAAAGCGGCACTGTCGCGGAGCCGCAGCGGCAATTGAACGAAAATATGTGTTTTTGAAGCTGTGTAAAAAGGTACCCATCAGGCAATTTTTTGGAAAAATTTTTCGTATTCGGCTCAAAACTTTTAATTTTCGTATTCGGCTCAAAACTCAAAACTTAACTTAACCTCGGCTCAAAACTCAAAACCTAACCTAACCTCGGCTCAAATCGGAGGTTATTCAGGGCGCTGAACGCGAATCTGGGGTCTGTTTGTCGCTAGACTTATGGTTACTGTGAGTTACGGTAGGCATAATGCCTTTTACCTGGCTTAACCTACCTTAAAATTTCGAAAATCAAAAAAATGGACTTCAAATTCTCGTTTGACGTCCCAAATAACACCCACAGAGAAATTTGGAGCCAAATCTGAGACTTTGACCAAGCTACCGTATCCTCACCGTAATCTATCAAAAATCGATAAACGGATTGCAAATTAGTGTTTAGCACTGCAAATAACTCCCAGAGCAAGGATTTGAGCCATATTAATCGTAGCATTGCGGAAATCGGCAAACGTCGCGATTTGCCTTCAAATCCCACCCCCCGACGGGAAGCTTTAAACGAATCAAGTCGAAAAGCTCGGAAAATCGTCAAAAAATCCCCAGATTCGTGATCAGCGCCCCAAATAACCCACGTGGTAGGATTTTCAGTGAAATCAGCAAACAATTTTTCAACGCTTTCAGAGGTATAAATAAGCGCCCAACCGAAAATCCGCACAAGTCCAAAACGCTATCAGTCTGTGCAAAGTTTAGAAAATGTTCCCTAACCCAAAATTTACTCAGTGGGGTAGTTTCGGGCGCTGAACACAAGCACGAGGTCTGTATCCGGATTTTGCAAGCACTAATGCGCGTTTTTAATAGAAAAAAGGCGGGAAATACGATTTTTGACAAGCTATAACTTTTTTCACAGATGTCCGTAGCGAAATCCGAGTTCAGATTCGAAGAGGGCGTGCCAGAGTTGTCTAGAGAACATTTATCAGCTTCTTGATCCGGGGTACACCATGCGAGGATCCCTAGTTAGCAATCTATTCCTATTGAAATAGGAAAGGGTTCTCGACGTATATCAATCCCTCTAGAGAGGCCCCACGCATTCGACTTCCATTCAGAATCGTAGAGGCTTGTGAATGTGTAATAGGTCTAGACAACGACTTGCGGAGGCCAACCAATGTTCAAATCAGTGTTTTTATCCTCCCACACATGTCTGGTACAAATTCACCGAGCCCACAGAGATAGAAGGTTTGGTTGGCCTTGGATGAGGATCGATCACTCGATCGTGTGCGTGACAGTGGCGTCTCTTGCCACTGCCCCACATGCGCCCAGCACTAGCAGTAATAATTTTGCGTGACCTACTACGAATGACAGATTATTGCATGCTATTCTTAACAGAGTAAGCTCACAATGTATTACACTGCAGCTATGTTTTGTATTTCATTGTAATAAATTCTTTTCCCAAGGTGGGCGGGAAGTTTTGATGTGGTCCGTTTTCTTCTAAAATGGTATGGAAATGAATCCACCTTCATTCTATGTCGTGGTCTAGGGTTTTTCAGCATACTGAAAACGTTTATGCGAGAAAGCAGAGCAAGAAACCTTCATATAACCCCAAAATTCAGATGCTTCATGTAGACGATATGCCATCTAAGATGAAATCTACACTTTCAAATCATGTTTGAAGCTGGAATCCGTATAGCCCTTATCAGCTGTCGCTTTCAATGGAGTTAGGCGTAAAAAGAGCCTATCGGCTACGGGCTCATCTATCAATGAGGAAGAAAAATTTATGATAAGTGGAAAAAAATACAAAATCATGGAAATGGAAGCACTTGAAAAAAATAGTAGTCAGATATCGTAACGAGACTTATAGTGTAGTCCATCAAAAGTTGCACATATATTCTCTGGTTTGAGGTTGAATTTAGTGTGTGCCAATGCGGACTCGCGCTGCGGACACGCGACGCATCGGTTTCGTACGAGCTCCCGCGCCCGCTCCTCATCAGCTGATCATATGGATTTTTCCTTTCATGGTTTTTGTAGTTTCTCACTTCTTTTCCTACAGTTTTCGTACTTTCAATGCTACGTTTGTTATTTTACGACCGTACCCTGAAGATTTAATTTCAGAAATAGCGGGAATTATCGGTTACGGATAGGAATGGCCAATTTTTGGTTTTTTATCTCATCGTTTTACCAGACCAGAACTAGGTTTTTGTGCTCCTAAGTAACTTCTCACCTTTCTAGCATGGTTTTCAATGATCGTGAACTTTGTCAGGATTTTTTTAAAAGTTGAGGCTGGCTCGAATCTCCAAGGCAAACTTCTATATTTAATGTGTCCTTTTTATTTTAAATTTTTAAGGTCGGAATCGCTCTTACGAAGTATATTTTTGATGTTATAATCCCAACAAAACATCTCACCATAAACTGGCGGAACCCATTAGTTGCCAACGGTTCCCTCAGTTTGTGAAGTTGAAATCTTTGCAAAGAGGACTCATATAACAAATACTGCATTTAAAGATCAATAACTGTTGAAAGAAGGCATGAGAATTAAGAGAAACTAAGAAAATAAAGAAAAAACCTTCATGATAAGCTGATGAAAGTGGGCGAAAAGCTCCTACGAAACCGATGCGTCGCGGGTACGCAGCGCGGGTCCGCAACGGCACACACGAAATTTACAACCGCTCCCTCTCAACAAGTGGCGAGCGTGCTGATGTGTGATTTATGCATATTGATCTCCTGCGGACCGCCCCTCAATGATGATTAGAAGTGTAAAATTTGGTGGAATGCACTATATGGTCTGTCTCATATTTTCGGAAACCGCAGCGCAGCTATTATCTCATTATGTTGGGAACGGAGTGGTTGTATCTCCATTCTTACCATTATGTTCTATCAAAGGCTACCGCTCGGTTCCTCCGATAGAAATATCAATCCAGCGTCACGGCTTCCCGAAGTTAGGAGATGGGCGAGATATAGTCCACGACGACGGAAAAAGGCGGTGGTAAGGTTGCGGACTCTTCCAAGTGTACTGTAACTGTTTGTGGTATCACTCCGAAACAACTGCGATCGACAGGTTTTTGTTTCCATCCTCACATTTTCTCCTGTTTGACACTGATTATGGGAGTAAGAGTCCGAGAATTTGAACAAGTTTCGGTCTTTCGGAATTTGGAATGAGATCCCAATTTCGGAAGGTAGAAATTTTGTAATTTCGACAGACGCTCAACTAAGGGAATCAAATGGAACAGGAAATGACAGAAAAAAATGGCAGTAAATCAGCGAGTTTTTTGCGTAAGAATTTTTTAAAGGCAATTTCCAATGAGAGTTTTTTTTAATTGAAAATCACTCTTGCGAATGAAAATCCTTTGAGATGTCTCCTAATGACGCTCGCCCCAAGTTTTCCATGCTCACCATCATCACAGCACGTTTGCAAAGGAGTAGTTCTGGCGAATTATGTTGGTTCCGGTCGCGACACGTCTTGACAAGCCAGACATGTCAACTCAGTTGATTGGCGGGAGTGACGCCGATTTGAACTAACCATCATTTTTCATTTTCTTGACTAACCCGAATTTCAGTTTTCTAGCCTCCGAGAGTGATTTTGTTTCTTTTTTTTAGTTTCGAACATTTGCCTTTTGTAATTTTTGAATTTGCCTTGTCGATATTCCAGAGGCGAGGATTCGAAATCGTGGAATGCCTTATAGAGGATCTATGTAGTTTGAATAATTATTAGGTTATTGTCTGAACCAATCGGGCTTTCCCAAGTCCATCGTCGATTTGATGGCTTTTCGAACATTGAGTTTCCGTGAAAGAGGCGGCATGCCGACAGGAAGTCTAGCAGTCGCTCTCTATTTTCATTTCGAAAAGCAGCTCCATGCAGTCCTAATCTCCAATCGCCGTCGTTTTTGTTCGTACCGACGATAGCATTGAAGTCACCAACAACTAGCTTATACAGTGCGTTGCAAAATTATACGACATACCCCAATTTCTGCGGTTCCAAACTTCGCGTCAATTAAGGAGACAAACGGTAAGCGTCAATCGATGCAGCACCTTTAAAAACCCCTGGGTACGAATCTTCATGAAATTAGAGCCACTAGCAAGAAACTGGCAACGGAAGTTGTCAAAAATGGCCGTTGCAAAATTATACGACATAGCTGATCTTCTCGCAGAAATTTCTATCCTAAACCATCTGTATCAATTCGTTCATGGTAAGAACCATTAAAAACATCAAGATATTAGCCTTCAGAAATGTCTTGGCGCTGAACCACTTTGAAAACTCTGTTTGGTATGTTTCAAGCCAGCTTTTTATGAACGCACCTTTCAATCTGCGCCCATTCGCTTATAACGGCTAGTTTGAGCCAAGCGACACGCTCATATTGTCTGTTCTGGATGTAGATTCAACGCTTAAGAATACCTCACACGTTTTCCACAGGGTTGAGGTCCTGCGAACCGGCCGGCCATTCTAGCAAATTGGCAGGATCGGCCAGCCTGCGTTGTCCTACTGACAAGAAGTGAAGGCGGAAACGGACTAGAAAGAATCGGGAATGGTTTTCCGGCATATTCTGATAATCTGCGGAGTTCATAGGTCATGTCGCAAAAAGCTGGTTCATCTCAAAACCCTACCTGGTTCCGCGTCAATGCACTATTCTTTCTCCTCCAAAGTTCCTACTCAATGATAAGTTCGGGTCCTTGTGTGGATCCTTCGAAATCCTTTTTTATCGGTCGAAAGCAAGTGCAATCCGAACGAGCTTGATCAATTTTATTACATTTATTTATTTTTGACGAAGCATTCCAAGCATTGGAGAGATCTACAAAAAGACCCGAACTTATCCTTGAGTAGGAATTTCAGAGGAAAAAGAATAATGCATTGACCCGGATCCAGGTGGGGTTTCAAGCTGGACAAGCTAATAGCGACAAGACCTATGAACTCCACAGATTATCAGAATGGGCCGGGAAACCATTTTCAGTTCTTTATAGTCCGTTTCCGCCTTCACTTCTTCTCAGTAGGACAACGCAGGCTTGGTTTCAGGCCGATCCTGCCAATTTGCTAGAATGGCCGGCCGGTTTGCAGGACCTTAACCCTGTAGAAAACGTGTGAGGTATTCTTGGGCGTTGAATTTACATCTAGAACAGACAATACGAGCGTGTGGCTCGGCTGAAACTAGCCGTTATAAGCGAATGGACGCAGATTGAAAGGGGCGTTCATAAAAAGCTGAGTTGTAACATACCAAACAGAGTTTTCCAAGTGGTTCAGCGCCAAGACATTTCTGAAGACTAATATCTGGATGTTTCTAATGATTCTTTTCATGAGCGAACTGATACAGATGGTGTAGGATCGAAATTTCTGCGAGAAGATCAGCTATGTCGTATAATTTTGCTACGACCATTTTTGACGATTTCCGTTGCCAGTTCCCTGCTAGTGGCTCTAATTCCATGAGATTCGTACCCAGGGATTTTCGAGGGTGCTGCATCGATTGGCCTTTACCGTTTGTCTCCCTAATTGACGCGAAGTTTGGAACCGCGGAAATTGGGTTATGTCGTATAAATTTGCAACGCACTGTAGTAGCTTCTCTCCTCATGTACAGTCTTCTCCAGAAGCTCATTAAACTCTTCACGCTCTTCTTGCACAGCGGTAGAGGTTGGGGAGTATTTGATAGTAGACACAATTCCTTGCTCTTCGGATCTCAAAGGCAGAACGCCGAAACGTGGACTTATCATTATATGAGAATCTACCAAGTGGTGCACCGTCTAATTAATGAGGATTCCAATGCCGCCGATGTTCTGATTGTCCACCTTGGTTCCGATGACGATGAGCTCGTTGTAATCGGTCTTTCTAACGGTTTCCGTCCTGCTTTTCGTCTCCTGCAAAGCGATAACATCGTACTTGATCTGACGGCTTCTAAGAAGGAGTGTTCGAAGACCCGCTTTCGAAGCAATTGTGCGGCAGTCGTATGTACATATGTAAAGGCAGTGTTGATGTCGTGTGGTGAAGGAGTTTCCAAATTTCCGTGACGTCCTATTGCTCCGAGATTAGATGGCCCTCACCGGTAGAGACTTCCTCCGACGCCGTAGTGGAGCATCTCCGGTGCGCGGAGTACTGGGGCGCAAGTTTAGTTGTCCGAGCGTTTCTTTTCGGTCTGGTTACTCTCGCTTGTTCCTCGCTAAGGATACAAGGATAGCCGCCCATACACAGAAAGTGCGTACTGCGTGACCGGATCATCGGCTTTTACGTGCGGAGATATCGCTCAATAAGAAGATCTTCGAACGTGATACTCATAGGCCGGCACCTTTTCGGTTCCCCATCATCGAGGCTCAGGTGTTGGAATCCGCTATCAAGTCCTACGCATAATATTTTCACGAAGATCCAACGGTAGACTACAAAAATCTAGCCAAATTCCTATTCGAGTGTGCGGAAATTTCGCGTCAACCCGGAACGGCACCCATTCCAAAACTCAATAGCCTCGCCAACGCGCTCTTGGAAAAAAGAAGAGTTGTTAAACAAGATTCCAATGCCACTCATCTGGAGAAGGTCACCATCAACAAGTCATGCCAAATCGCTGTTAAGGAGTCGTTGCAAGCGTACAGAAGAACGAACTTGCTGGAAGCGGCTTAAAAACTGGTCAGTATAAAGCTCTGCAAGCGCGATTTCAGTGATCAGAAAGCTGTTGTATGTGCCCTCACGGACAGAAATGGAGTAGTGCAGACACCTCGAAGGATCATGGAAGACATCACTCAAGAGTTCTACATCTCTTCCGCTCATCCACACCTGCTCCAAGATGTGCAACGCCACCACATGAAGACACTTCTGCCATCCTGGAATCGAAAGTTGCTGTGGCCATCAGAAGCAAAGGGGGGGGGGCGAAGGGCACTGCCCCCGGTCCCGACAACACTGCGGTGGACCTTCTTGGCGCAGGAGGTAGCGCTCTCCACTCTCTTCTCGCTAAGCATTTCAGCCACTACCTACGTTTTGGGAAGACTCCGGATGCATGGAGAGAATCGAAGACGGTGCTGCTGTTTAAGAAAGGAGCACGGGAGGATATTGCCAATTACCGACCCATCAGTCTTCTCTCAGTTGTATACAAGACCGTCACCAAGACTCTCCTCAACCGTATGGAACGAATCTTGGACGACTATCAACCAGTGGAGCAGGCCGGTTTCCGCAAAAACTTCTCTTGTATGGACCATATCCAAGCTGTCACTCAACTCATCTAAAAGAGTCGTGAATATCATCTCTCTCTGGTTCTCGTTTTCGTGGACTACAAGGCGTTCGACTCTGTGGAGACCATTGCTGTCCTCAATGCTTTGGTCCACGCTAGGATCTCTCCCGCTTGTGTTCACTTACTCGAACAGTATTTTACGGATACTTCTACAACTATGCAACTATTCGAACGAAAGTTGAAAATTCCAATCAAGAAAGGAGTACGGCAAGGAGACACCATATCGCCCAAGTTATTTACGGCTGCGTTCAAAACGCCATGGTAGACTTGCAGTGGGACGACAGAGGCTGCCCCATCGATGGTAAGAAGATCAATAATCTACACTTCGCCGACGATATCGTTTTGATTTCTGACAGTACGGCTGAAATGGAGACGATGGTCAACGAACTCGGTGCGGCTGGTAGAAGGATTCGTTTGGAGATGAATATGTCTAAAACGAAGGTGATGGTGAATCAGCTGTGCGACAGTGGGACAGTGAAGCTGAATGGAGTCGCTCTTCAGAAAGTGGATTCGTGCGTATATTTGGGAAGAGAGCTGAACATGCTGAACAACATCGTTCCTGAAATATCACTGAGGAGACGCGGTGCGTAGGCAGCCTTCGGATCGATTCGGAAAGTGTCCGACCGGATTGTGGATCCAGACCTGACGGCTTCTATCTTCGACGCTGCTGTTTTGCCCGCAATGTGCTACGCGACGGAAACCTGGCCTGACAACAAGACTATCTCCAATGCCATGCAAACAACACAGCGTGCTCTGGAGAGGTGTCTTCTGAAGAGGAGCCGACGCCAGCAGTGGCGACCAGGCATACGAAGTACAGAAATGAGGCAGAAGTCGCGTTTGAAGGATCCGCTGCAGTACATGGCGAAGTCGAAGCATCGCTAGGCCGGCCATTTACTGCGAAGAATTGATGATAGATGGAGTCTCCGAGTTACAGAGTGGCTCCCAAGAAATAAAAAGAGGCCGCTGGGACGACCTCCATCAAGATGGTCTGGCTCGATCTCGAAACATTTCAGGGATCGTGGTCAGCCCTGCTGGATGCAAGTGGCCAGAAATCGCGCAGAATGGAAAAGTTGTGGTCCACACTGAGAAGATCGCCAGCTGAATGGATCATCAAAGTATCAAAGTAAAGCAAGTAATGACTGAAACCATAGGTTATCGAATGAGACCTGTAAGGAATGAGCAGCGACGAAACATGAAAAGGGGACAACCCATAATTTTTTGGTCTCTTCCGTTTCCGTTTCAGCGTTTTTTTACCATTTTTCTTCCGTTTCCGGAAATTTTGAAAAGATTTCCGCACAGCCCTGCTCTGGAATCGTTTTAGATCTTAGGTCTTTGTTAGTAGCTGTGTATAGCACTCCTTTCGCTTCACTAAACAATACACAGAATTCGCCGCGCTCTCTCCATCAACAATGTGTGGCATGAAAGCTTCGCAAAACGATTTATCGGCTTAGCCGCTGGCATCCCCCATTAACCATGTGTAGCGTTCGTTTGGCTTCGCCAAACCATATACCGGCTTTGCCGGTTCTCCTCCATCAAAAATGTGTAACATTCTTTTACCTAAACTGAACGATAGGTTGGCTTTGTCGACCTCATTCCAATAACCACTAACCATACTCTACGTGGGCCCCACAATGATCCGTCACAATGGATGTTTGTAGGACACAATATGCAACTATGTCGTGGGTGTCACAACCATATCCGCCCTAAGTCGTCTTTTTCCGTCATGTTATGGATTGTCTCATTCTCACGTTTCAGTCAACAATTAATAATTATTCAATTTACATGAAATCAGTATGAGGTATTCAACGATAGCTAATCCTTGCTCCTTGAAAATCCGAAAAGACAGTATCATAAATTACTCAGTATGTATAGCTGCGCCTCCGAAGCAGTGTACAACCTGTCTTCCGGAAACAAGTTCAAGCTGCACTAGGTATAGATGAATGGGGAAGCCCGCTCTATGTGTTCAGGGCCGATTAGAAGTCAATCTTCAAAATCTCAACCACGAATTTTTGGATTTTATTTGGACCTCAGTTGCCTATCGGAGCTAATACCACATCAATGAATTTAGAAAGTAAGGAAATTCTCTTCGGCGAGGGAAGGAAAATTCGATTGTGATCCGTCTCTAACACGCAGTGCCGCTGCCCGTGAAAACTTCCACCCGTCTCCGCCCTGACTCTTTCCTCTGAGAGTTTCGGCAGAGAAATAGCCGCGAAATAGCCACTAAGTGCCTGCTTGCCGCGTATTAGCCCCGAAATAGCCGCCAACTAACGCTCGCCGCGAAATACCCGCGAAATAGCCGAGGATCAGTCGCTAAAAAATTCTCGCCACAAAATAGCCGCCAAATAATGTTTGCGAAACAAAAAAAAGAAATAATGCTGTCCAGGTAGATATACGGCGCATTCCAGAGGCATGATTCAGATGTCAACACCTCCATCGGTTCAATTACTCAAGTTTGAGGTACTTGGACCTCATTCAGCCTCTGAAGGCCCCGCCCAACCACTGGCGGCCCCAGATGGTGGCTCGGCGAACCGGCGTGGTTGCGTCTTGGTCATTTTTGCTTACTTCTAAATATTTCTCGGTTATATCTCGGCTACTTCGTGTCCGTTCCATGAGAAGCCGACAAATAGCGGCGAAATAGCCGGAAAATAACCCACCAGGAGCCGCTGCGGAGCCTGGTGGGCTATTTCGCGGCGATTTCGTGGCCAAAACTCTCAGAGTGCTGGAGGACGTGCTGTTCGTGCCAATGGAATAAATTTGAATGTAATAATTTCTATTCTCAAGCTGGGCGGGAAGTTTCGATGTTATTCGTTTCCTTCTAAAATGGTATAGAAATAAATCTACAGGATGTTTCATTCTATATACTTGCTCTAGGGTTTTTTAGCATACTGAAAACGTTGGAGAAAGAAAGCAGAGCAAGAAACCTCCAGCTAACCCCAAAATTCAGATATTTCTTCTAGACGATACGCCATCTAAAATAAAATCTACTCTTTCAAAACCATGTTCGAAGCTGGGATCCGTATAGCCCTCATCAGCTGCACCTTCGAATGGAGTTAGGCGTAAAAAGAGCCTATCGGTTGAAGTTCCCTGGAGGTTCAATTTCAGAAATAGCGGGAATCGTCGGTAACGGATAGGAATGGCTAATTTTTGGTTTTTTTTATTTCATCGTGTTACCCGACTAGAACTTTTTTGTATTTTTAAGTAACTTCTCACCTTACTTGCATGGTTTTCAATGATCGTGAACTTTGTCAGGATTTGAAAAATTGAGGCTGACTCGATTCTCCAAGGTAATCTCCTAGATTTGGTGTGTTATATTTTATTTTGAATCTTTTTAGGTCGGAATTGTTCTTACGATGTATATTTTTGTTGTTATAGTCCCACCAAATACAGGTTTTAGTTGGGTGACACCACGTAAAAAAATCTCACCATAAACTGGCGGAACCCATTAAATAGTTGCCAACGGTTCCCTCAGTTTGTGAAGTTGAAGGATTTGCAAAGAGGACTCATAAAACAAATACTGCATTTAGAGATCAATAACTGTTGAAAGAAGGCATGAGAAATAAGACAAACTAAGGAAACAAAGAAAAAAACCTTTATGATAAGCTGATGAGAGTGGGCGAAAAGCTCGTACGAAATCGATGCGTCGCGGGTACGCAGCGCGGGTCCGCAACGGCCCACACGAAATTTACAACCGCTCCCTCTTAACAAGTGGCGAGCGTGCTGATGTGTGATTTATGCATATTGATCTCCTGCGGACCGTCCCTCAGCGATGAGTAGAAGTGCAAAATTAGGTGGAATGCACTATATGGCCTGTCTCATTATTTCTAGGAAGCCGCAACGCAGCTAATACCTCATTATCTAGGAAACGGAGCGGTTGTACCTCCATTTTACCATTGTGTTCTATCAAGGACTGCCGCTCGGCTCTTTCGATAGAGATATCATGGCAGCGTCGCGGCTTCCCGAAGTTAGGAGATTTACGAGATATAGTCAACGACGACGGAAAAGGCGGTGGTGCGGTTGCGGACTCTTGGGAAATCAATTGGACTAGGAAATGACAGAAAATCAGCAAATTTCTTTCTCTTTCTTGCAATTTCCAATAAGGGTTTTTTTCACTTGAAAATCACTCTTGCGAATAAAAATCCTTTAGATGTCTCTTAATGACGCTCACCCCAAGTTTTCCATGCTCAGCCCATGTCTTGAAGATTCTGCATGTGCTTCTTGAACATAGCTTCTTTCTGACAAGCAACACTCATTCTCCCACCATTATCACAGCACGTTCGCAAAGGAGGAGTTCTGTCGAATTGCGTTGGTTCCGGTCGCGACACGTTTTGCCAAGCCAGACATGTCAACTCAGTTGATTGGCGGGAAAAACGCCAATTCACACTATCGATCATTTTCTATTTACTTAGCGAACCCTAATTTGAGTTTTGAAGCTTTTGATCGTTAATTTGTTCTTTTTTTTTATTCGAACATTTCTCTCGTACTCGTACACTAACTAGGGAACTTCGCATGGTGTTCCCCCGGACCCAGAAAGAAGTCAACCCTGACACGCTCTCTTTGAAGCTGAAATGGATCTTTGCTACGGACATCTGCGAAAAAAAAATATAGCCTGTCAAAATTCGTATTTCCCTCCTTTTTTTCTATCAAAAAACACGCATTGGACTTCGCGAAACCCGGAAACGGACCTCATGCTTGTGCTCACCATCCCAAACTACCCCACTTTTAAACGCCCAAAAAAATGTCAGAACGGCTGATTGGTGAGTGTACGCCCACCCCAAACTAACTAGGTTCCTACAAACGCCTCCTTTCCGTCCTTTATTTTGCTGCTAAAGTAGTTAGTAGTCTCTTGAAGTGTTTAGCCACTTCTTTGAGAGCAGAATAAAAGAAGGCAAAATAGGTAATTATAGAAGTCCAGATAATTGGGGACGGGCTGAGACCCAGCAATAGCTTGTTTCTGAGCGTTTTTCTCCAACTTTTAACTTATTTTCCTTTTCTTTTAACTCACTTTTCTGATTACCAGATCTACCTTCTCATGAAAAACGTTTTCCTTGCGATCATTGCCTTTGACAACAAGTGCACGATTGAGCATAAATAATACCTCGTAAAGAACTAGTTTAGTGGTAATAATTTACGGCGAAAAAAAAAACGCAATAAAGCATTTTTTTCGCCCTTTTCCATAACTCCGTTCAAGATGGTCCATTTGGAAATCGAAAGAGATATCCGGCATTGATTTTGTTTCTAACTCTATAAATATTGCGAATAGGGGCCATTCCTAGTGCGTGAGGGAAAATAGCCGTTTCTCCGTGCTTCGAAGTTTTTTTTCGAAATTCTGTTTTGACATAAAAAAAAACGGCGAATTCCTCTCGCACACCAAGAAAAGCCCCTTTTCGTAATATTATAAGAGTCAGAAACAAAAGTAAACAAGAAAAGAAAAAGAAAAACGGTAACTTACTCTAAAAATCAACTGTGCTGTTGATCGATGATGAAATTAAGCGTCTTTTACGGTAGTTCTAGTGTGTGACCGCAACCGCACCATGTCCTTTTAACATTGCGGCAAACTGTACTACCTATCAGGTAATTTTTGGGGTGCTCTGAATTTTTTTCTGACTGCACTGAAAACTTGTATGTTTGCGGTAATCTAGTGTGCTGATCACGAATCTTGAGTCAGCTTGTCGCAATTCTGAGGTTCACTGTCATTTACGGAAAAATCGACAAATGGACATTGAATTCGTATTCAGCACCCAAAATAACCCCGCTTAGAATTTTTGAGTGAAATCTGGACCTTCGGCCAAACTACCGTATACCCACCGTAATCTACCGTAGACTGTCAAAATTCGATAAACTGACCTCGGATTCGTGTTCAGCATTCCAACTACCCCCGCAGAAACAATTTGAACCATGTGTATAGTGGTATACCGGAAATAGTCAAAAGTCGCGTTGTGACCCCCACATTTTTCTCCGGTGGAAAGCTTCGAGCAATGAAAGTCGAAAATTTCAGAAATTCAACAACTAGACCTCAGATTCATGGTCAGCACAGCAAATAACCCCCATGTAGAAGTTTTAGGTCAAATCTGAAACATTTCTCTTGAGCGCTTCAGAGCCCCCTAATGTTTACAACATCGGCATGGATCGCGAAGAGGCTTCGCATTCACTGTTGAAGGTTACGCAAACTCGGTGCACCTATGCTATGGCACCGAGTTCGCGCCAACCTTAAACAGTGAACGCGAAGTCTCCTCACGATTCATGCCGACGCTAAGTAAACGCTCAACCGACAATCCGTCCAATTCCAAAACGCTGTCACTACTCTATGCTAAGTTTAAAGAATGTTCCTCCACTAAAACTCCGCAGATGAGGGGGCTTGTTTTAGACGCTTAACAAGATTATGGAGTCCGGTTCAAGATTTTCGAAAGATTTCTGGGTGTTTCCGAAGTTGCAATGAGATTGGAGATCGGGAAAAAACGCTTATAACTTTTTTCAGAGTGATTATTGGCAGCTACTAAGGACATATTCGGACTCTACGTCCTTAATTGGTTCCAGTAAAGTACATTTAATTCAGGATGGCTAGTATGGCTAACAGTGGTTCCCTTGTAAGATTTATGTGGGACCTTCTCCCTAGTATCCTTCACCTTTTTGACTTGACTCCTCAGAAACACTCAAAACTTGAATACGAGCTCTGCCTTTAGCAAGTCTTGACAGAAGTTGACGAGTCTTAACGTCAACTTCTGTCAAGACTCAGCCAGGGTACGGCAGGAGGTGTGAGGAGTTCCGATAATGATCAGACCCCCTCCCTCCAGCAAGGTCTCCTTCAGCCCCCCCCCCCCCCACTGCAACTATTTTGGGCATGGTGACCGGGGGGGGGGATAAAAGTCGTTTTTCCACCTCTACACAAATTATTTGCAGAACAGTTGCAACATTTTGGCGCCTACTTTTTGGTACCATAAATTTTTTTGAACTAATTTTCTTCTATTAAAAATGTCATAACTTTCTTTGTGAGCGAGATTGAGACTGTGATTTGGTAAAGTTTGGATCCGGCGTAGTAGTCTTAGGTACTTCTCAGCCCCAGGGAAAGGCTTTTCGAGAAAAAAATTGCTAGGTGTGAGGCAACGACAAAATCGACGATTCCCTCACACCTAAATGTATGGAATTAGGTGTAAGAAAATCGTCGATTATGTCTCCCACCTGGCAACTTTTCCAGAAAAGCCCTTCCCTGGGTCCTCTCTCAATCACAGTTTCACGGGCAAATCTAATTTACAAGGAAAGTTATAACAATTTTGGTACATGAAATTTTCTAAAAAAAAATTTGGTACCAATAAAGTAGGTTCCAAAATGTTGCAAACGTCCTAAAAATCATTTCTTTCTAAATGGAAAATTACCTTTTTTTAAACCTCCACCACCACCTGACTCGGACCGCCTGAGAGAAGTATTTTTTTCGGTACCAAAACATTAGGTCCCAAAAAGTTGTAAATGTACTGAAAATCATTTCTGTATAGGTGGAAAATTAACTTTTTTTTTACTTCTACCACCTCGGGACTTCACCCATATACTATGGGGCCTCTCCGCATCAACCGTTTGACATGAAATTTTCTGTGTTCTACAAGAAGTGTATAGTATACTTGAGCATCGAATTAATTCGAATCATCCGATAAACAAATTTTTCTCCTCAATTTCAAACCAATAGAGCTTTATCCGGTTTTCAGAAAACAAGCAAGGGGAAAACTTCGCATAAGTTAGATAAGAGTAGAATCAATTGCATTGATTGAATCACAATTATTAATTATTCTGAAAAAAATAGTCGACTTCGACTAGTATGTAGTCGACTTATTTCCTGAAAAACTGATATTTGTGATTTTGTGAATGCACAGATTTCTACTTTGCCATGAATTATGAGAAGACTACCCCTAACTTGATGCCTGAAAACCGCAATTATCTCAAACCATTCCATCTCTGGAGAGAAAAATTGAATTTTGGATATTTCGAAATAATTCGATGCCCAATTATAGTACTCCATACGTCATTTATCCGCCGTCGAATAACTCTCCCGCTTCCCATTCATCAATTAAACCTCTTCCGTTTTCGCGTCATCTCTACGTTCGAACCATTTGTTGAATTTCTCATATAAATTTGGCTCTGTAGTTTTCTCATAATCCAACTGGTTGAAAATGTTCACCAAGTTTCTCTACTGGTTTTTCTTCTTCACTCTGACATAACCTGGAGTTTAAATATCTCTGCATTGGTTTCACTTATTATGTCATTATTTACAAACATTAATTTACCAACATTATTCAATACAAGAGCCGAAATTCACCAAAACACTTTAAGAACATGTTTCAGTTAATTATAAAAACCACAATTTAATAAACGTGCCGTGCATGCTCACTTTAACCTCCTCCTTTATGTGATTAATTCCTAAGAGGTTTATGAAATTTTAACATTTCAACCTCAAAACAATTATTAAAGTTTCTATAACATCGCATTCCATTCTTATGATAATAATAAAATTATTTACATTTCTAAACAAACGACGACGACCGGGCATTCGGCTGTATCAATTTTCCGATTTTCAATCTCTCACCCCCCACCCCTTCCCAGATCACCGGAGCTCAGACCCCCCACTAAGAGGCCTCACACCTCGCGCCGTACCCTGGACTCAACTCAACTGATACGTACCTACTGAGGAGAGCAAAGAACTCCTTTGAATTCTTCTAGTTTGTCTTTTTCATATGTTTCGAGTAATTTTTCTGCTGTTATGTATTTGGAGTGGTTTGTTTTTGGCTAAGTGTTTCATTTTATAAGATTCGGACGAATGCTATCGCAGCGAGGGGGGGGGCACTTGGCCACCCACGTCTATCTTTCCGCACGGCAACGATTCTCTCGATTTTGGTACGTAAGGAAAACCTTGGGTTGGTGATCTGATTACTATACTTGTTATCCGAAGACAATTTTTCGGATAATGGATCGATTCGGATAATGCCGATTTTAAATTTTCCGGATATTGGTTCGATTCAGATAATGCGCTTTTTGAAATTTCCGGATAATGGATCGATTCAGATAATGCCATTTTTCCAATGATTCGGTTACGGCTATCCGGTCGGATAATTTCGGGTAACTTCGGATATTTTCGGAACAAAGTTGAGGCAAAACGGTGAAAAATAAACCGGGCACTCAAGGCAAGTCTTTGAAAACATCGATACTTGAACAAAACAAAGTACTTCATTGCATTCACAGCATTTTCCCATACCAACTTTAATCTTCTTATATGCATATTAACAAAAATATGAAAACAAATTTTCAATTACTCTATCGTCGTTGGGAGGCACAGTATTATCCATACACAGGTTTTTTAGAACAACTAGCAAGTAAAAAGTATGCAAAGCGACTATACAAAAAAAATTCTGCACTGAATAAGGCCTATTTTAGAGTTCCATCGCAGGGCGGCGCGATCAGATGTTGTTTGTGGGCATTGATCGATAACGCACCGCTCGTCGATTCACGTACGAAACATGATGTCGCGCCGCCCCGCGGTCGAACTCTAAAAACCCCTTAACTAGCCACTTGGTCATCTCACCTGACCACGCCCATTTCTCGGCGCCGCAACGACTCTTCCGATTTCGGAAGGAGGAGGAAAATCTTGGGTTGATGTACTAAATAGAAGGCGGTACGGAAAATGGGCGTGGCCTAGTGCAATTTCATCCGATTTTATCCGAAAATTATCCGGTTTTATCCGAAATTTTACCCGAATTTTATCCGATTTATCCGAAAATTATCCTAATTTCATCCGGTTTTACCCGGATTTTATGGCCCTTCGATAATGGTTCGATTCAGATAATGCCGATTTTGAATTTCCCGGATATTGGTTCGATTCAGATAATGCGTTTTTTCAAATTTTCGGTTATCGTATTATCCCAATCTCGGATATCCGGTCGGATATCCGAAAAGGAATTATTCGGATACTAAGTATACTAATTACGCGGCTACTCGGGAAAAGAGCGTGGCTAAATGCTAATGCCAAGTGTTTACACAACCACTCTGGATACACGCCCAAACCTATGTATCTTATATTTGACATAACGAGGGCCTTCACCATGATTAAAATCTTTACTATAGCTAAGTTATTCACGAACGCAGGCAAATTCATGTAGTCCGTCACAAAAAGCCTCGTTCGTTATCTAATTCACTGTCAATGTCCTGTTCTTTTTTTAATGGTTGCTCTTTTACAGATTCTACATCTTTTAGAATAATATGTTCCTTTTCTTCAAATTTTACACAAAATAAAGAGACAGACAAAATTTTGCTTTTGGGAGAGGGGGGTGGGTCTGAGTAAATTTAGCCTTGTCCACATTTCGCGCCGTACCCTGATTTTTAAATGGATTTCTGAATGTCTTCCACTAACTTTCTCTCTCCCTCTGCCTCTTGCTAGCTTGTTTCATCTATCAGGTTGTCCGATAAGTTCTTGCCGTTTTTTAAAATTTTTTATAACTTTATTTTTAAACATAAAATAACAACAATTTAATCAATAATGTATTCTCCGTTGTTTGTTATGACTTGCTCCTGTGTGACTTATGACTTGTTATGTTATGTTATGTTATGTTATGTTATGACTTGCTCCTATTATGTTATGACTGTTATGACTCGAAATTGCCACTTTTGATCTTCGCAAACCAATATCGAGCAGTTCTTTCGGCTATGGCACCCTCTCCGTATACGGCACAAATCTCTCTACCAGCTTCCGTGGCTTTGGCACCTCGGTTAAACGCAAAAAGTAGATGGTGTCGAAAATGCTCGTTTTTGTCGACTTGACACTCCATTTAAATGCTCTAAAAATTAACAAAAACTAATCAAAACAAAAAAACCAAATAAACTTTCTTGTAGAGCGAAAAATTCTCATTCGAATAACACAAAACATTGTACCAAAAAATTTCATTTCGATCGCTAATTTTTCAATTAAAAAAAAAACGGCAAGAACTTATCGGACAACCTAATATATTTCTTCAATCTTTCAGTTCTCTCTTAACCTCCCTGTTGAAACATTCTCGCACAGATAATTCCGACTCAAGGAATCAATTCAAAACTCCATTTATAGCTTTTGCAACTTCTCTGACGATACTTCTCTCTTCACTGATCTTCCTAGCCCTGCAAGAACAAAAGTATAAATGAGCAGCACTCCTTCTGCGTCTCTTCGAGTGCACAACTCCCGTATTCTACGTAGTATCTGCCTTAACGTAATCCTGCAACCCTTTTTTGTCATATCCTAGTATCTGCTCCTTTTTTATATTTCATGACGGGTACATTCTATAGTTGTACAATTTCGAAAAAAATGTTGAACGAACGAAAATCGAAATTTTTTCGTTCGAAATACTTTCAAACGAACGAAAAATGAAAAAAGTTCGTTCGAAAAAATTTCGAACGAATGAAAAATGAAAAAATTTAGTTCGAAACAATTTCGAACGAAGCAAAATTGAAAAAATTTCGTTCGAAAAAATTCCGAACGAACGAATTCCGAAAAAGATTCGAAAAATCGGATTTCGAACGAACGAAATTTGAAAAATTTTCGTTCGAAAAAATTTCGTTCGACGAATTTTCGAACGAACGAAAAAAATTTCGAAAAATCTCTCGAAAATTTCGTTCGTGTACAACTATAGTGCGTTCCCTTTGCGAAGAATACTGCTCGCTTAGGCCTAGTGCATAATTGCGCGACGAGCGACGCGACATAGTGTTTGTCATAGAAATCGACCGAAAGTCGATATTGCTGATATGCACTGTCGCTGTGGCGCGTCGCTGAAAGTATGCACTAAGCCTTAAGATGCCAGCGTCAACCCTACGTGGCAGTTGTTTTGTATCACGCTATAGGTATATAACATCTCTGGGTATACGGAATCGTCTGATTCGCCGATTCCGACATTTGTTTCATAAAAGCACAGTGATTGTCAAAGTGCTTGGAGGTTATTTCATCTTGTGCTTCATTTGCAGGTTGTAGAAAATGTTTCAGGAATAAAGTCTCTGTCTGGAGAAGAGAACCCGGTTTTCTAGATCACGGCAAAGGGCTTCACGCCGCTGAAAGACGCGGCAGCATGCAAAGGAGAAGTATCCATCTTGCGGCGCCACGCAATTGATTCCCCTCCATTGCATGCCGCCGCCCCTTTCAGCGGCGGAAGTCTGTTCGGGCCCTAAGGGGTCGTTTATACTTCCGCCGCCGAGCGGCGCGGCGAAGTGCAATCCTACAATATCGATCGCGCCGCGCCGCGGGACCGCAGGCCGTTTAGAGTTCATCTGTGCAAATGTTGTAATAGTCGCCGCACGCGGCCGCCGCTTCGTTGCTGCTGCGCCGTCTGAGATGAGCAGGCGGCGCGGCGATGGTGTCAAAAAGAGGGAAAATCTTCTAGAATTGAACTCATCAACGATAATTCGGTGTGAGTAGAGTTGAATGAAGTATGTGATATTGAGGTTCTAGAATATAGCGCCTAGGGAGACACAGTTAATTCAGGTAAAATTAATGGAAACCCATAAATTTATCTCTTACTCTTATGAATATTTTTGAAGGTTTTAATTTGGCGTAGTTTTCCATTTTGATTGTGCAGTTTAGTTTAAGACATTGGACCCTAATTCTAGAATAAATCAATAATTCGAACACGGCAGTTTGAAGAGTCATAATGACCGAATTTTTGAGAGTTCATAAACCAGATTTCAAAGTGACTTTGCACTTTCGAAGAACTGTTTGATATTGGCTCCAGTTAAATGTTCAGATATTCATTTTAATAATCAGATGATAAGATATTTGGATTTTCCCAGAAATTACCAGGATATTCGAAAGCAGTTTAATTTTTTTTGCAATCGCCTATTTGAGCTTCTTCACTTGTAATCCGTCCAGTACTAATGTGTGCGTCGCCGCCCCCCCCCCCCCCCCATCTGACGCGACCCGTTTATAGAGTGAGGCGGCGCGATTGCATTTAGCGGCGCTGCGCGCCGCACCGCCTGCCTCGTTTTTCGCCTGCGCTCGGCCGGCAAAGGCAGTATAAACGACCCTTACATGAAATAACAAATGCCGCGGCCGCGGCTCGGCAAGGCCGCGTATCATGTATCAAACGAACCCTAAGGCAAAATGCTGCGAAGGTGATGTGATATGTGTATCTTCAGAGACTTAGAGGAACCGCTGCTTCTTCGAACTTTCCAATGGCTAACTCGGTTGGGACAAAGTATAGTTGTAAGAGTTTATGGTAGACGTCCCCAGTTTTCCCTTCACTCTCAGCTCGCACAACTCTGAATGCACTCCTTCAGTAGTTAGGCATGCTCATGTTCTCATACCACGCAGGTTTCTCATTACTGTCATTTAAGCTGTGGCGTAACTGTTATATTTTTGCATCTCCTTATTTCTATTTTCCAAAAAACGGCCGCTCCACGGCTTCAATACTCAGGGAGAATTTGGCGTCGACCACAGCGCAAAAACACTGCTTTTTCCGAAACTCAAAGGAAAAACACTTACCTAGGTGGAGCGCAGACTATTTAGTGAACCGCCGCTCACAACAATTTTTTCGCCCACTAAATCTGTTGTGGATGTCGACCGCAATGAATATCAAAGATGTGGATGTCGACCGCCGGGCAATAAGTTTGTTTTTCTCTTGATGGACGTCAACATGTTTAGAAGAAATAACAATGATGTTGGTACTGTAAAAGGCTCCTGATCTTACCATGTGCCTCAGTCGGCTCTCCGGGGCCGGATCTGGAAGGTGGCCTCAAGTCACTTACCAGAAAATCCACCAGATGATGGAGGATAATTTTGGTTGCCGAGGGAAGGGGGATTCCCTCACGGCTTGGGGGAGGGGTTCCCAACTGTGGGTTCATCTCGCCACGGTCCACAATGGGTGCACCCCACCATGGAACGTGGCGGAGGGATAAACCTTTTTGTGGGAACTAATACGAATCTACTGCGAGCAGAATGCTCGTTGATCGCAAGTGTCGTCGGGCCGCGGTCGACATCTGATCAGGTCGACCGCCAGCGAATAGCGCGTCGAGCGCTGGCCGTGCGGTTGTGACGCCCAACAACACTTGCGGTCGAACAGCATGCGGCTCGGGTCGACGCCCACGAGTGCCTGAGTACTCAGACATTGGGATTAGCGGACCGCCGGCATTTGCTTGGCGAGCAAAAACCATTCCCGGTGTCGGACAGCCATTAGCCGGCGGTCCGCCAAAACCCTGCAAGGGGTCCGCCAGGACGTTGGCCGACCGCTGGCGGTCTCTTGGCTAATATCTGGCAGCCCGCTGTTGAGCAATCATTTGCCAGCGGTCCGCCAGTCTCTTGGCAGACCGATGAGCCGAGCTGGGTCCCTCACCGCGGATCGTTGCGCAGGAGATCGCCCACGCAACGGTCTGAGGTGGGGGACCAACCTCACCTCCCCCCCCTAGCCGTGGGGACTTGCCCCTCAGCTGCCAAAAATATGCTAGCCTCTGTAGAGTGACTTCAGGTCACCTTCCAGGGCAGGCATAAAAGTGCCGAGTGAACATTCATTGGACTGAATCGCCTTATATACCCGCTCGGCTTATCAGTCAAATCAGAGATCAAACTATAACATGTCAAAACGTGAGTAGTCGTCAACTCTTTCGAGTGCCAGCCATGTGACGACTCAGTGCCAAGCGAAGGCCTTTGGGCGGTTAGGCGCCAGCCGAGTGTCGACTGGTAGATAACTGCGTTTTTATGCGCTTGGTAATTTCGAGGTTTGGTTGCCCTTGCCAGCTGAATGCAAGTCATCGCGCAGCTTTCAGGCAGCTGGTACATTTTCGCCAGCGGTCCGCCGCTAGCTCTAATTGAGATGCCAAGGATAAGCCAGCTGTCGGCCTCGTAATTACCAACTGCCAGCTGAATGCCAGTTATCACCCAGCTGTTAGGCAACTGGCATATATTCGTCAGCCGTCCGTCTGTGACACTAAATGACATGCCGACTGTATGCCAACTGTTGGCCTCGTGATTGCCGTTGGCCAGCTAAACGCCAGCTGTCCCCCAGCTGTTGAGCAACTGGCGAATTTTCGCCAGCGGTCCGTTGCTGCTCCCAATGTCTGAGTAGGATGGGAAAATCGCAAGCAACAAGTATGTGAAGTGTTTGCCATGCCGATATCGTTGCTGTTTTATTCCTGCTGTGTTCCCGATTCTATTATTTCTTTAGTGTGGTTTTGCTTGAATCACTATGGTTCATGTTCAGATACTTTCTACATTGATATCGAAGTTTGGGAGAAGATTTGAGCTGGACGCCAATTTGCCATAGAATATCTGGTCAAAAGGGTGAGTTATTTCTCTAGGTTGTTAAACCACTGCAAAAAAACCACTGTCTTAATTTTTATACGCAAGGTTCTAGCAAAAGGAGAGGGTTGGCCAGCTTTATTTTAAGCTCTTAAAGCTTTTGCCACAAAATTTTAAACTTTTACAATTTTTCTGTCTTTTCAAACGAACACGATAAAGATGTGTGACAATCCTTCGAAGAAAATTACAGAAGTTTTGAAATCTAAATCGTTGAACTCTTGAGTGTATCTGGAAATAACTTTTTGTTACGAACTTCGAACAAAAAGAATTAGGAATAGTGTGACAGTCAAGTCGAATTGGAGAAATGGCAGTAGTATACTTTGGACCGAATTTTATTATTCGGAAAATATTCGAATGATTTTTCAAATTTCGAATCATTCGAAATTCGAAAATTTTGGTTTTCGAATAATTTAGAAATTCGAATACTTCGAAAACTGGCTTTCGAATAGTATTAAAAATTCGAATATTTCAAAAACAGACTTTCCAATAATATTCGAAATTCAAATATTTTTAAGAGCATATTCGAATATTTGAAACTCGAATAATTGAAATGCACAATCATCACTTCATTAGAAATTCTTTTTTTATGATCAACCTTTGGAAGCACATTCTATCAAAGCGCCATCTTGGCCTATTCGCCCCACGCCCGATTTGGGGCTCTCACTTGTTTGGATCGTGTGAAATATTGCGTCACCGTACAAGGTGCTCCATCGGTGGGATAGGCTGGCTTGAACGGCCAGCCAATTTTCTAGTAATTCAAAACACTGACTTCATTGTAGCTCAAAAGCGGCATTTTCCGCCGCGGGAAAAGGGCATAAGGGTTTCAAGCTCGAGTGTTCAGCCCTGCCCCCCAACTGAAGTCGTGCAAGCTCGGCGGCAGCGAATTTGCCTAGGCCGGGCCGTGGCGTAGTCGTAGGTCTTGAGAGTGGCGCTAGGGTCTCGGCACTTGGATGCGATAAGGCGCTTCTTCGGAAAGGGATAGTGGTGGCCAAGTCTCGCCTGAAGCCAAGCATCTTGTGCTAAACGCGCGTGACGCGCTTGCGGAGACTATGAATACTCCAGCGGCGACGCTATGGCGGAGTGGATCAAAATGGGTTCTAACTTTGCCGAGCAAGCGAAATCTGTACCTGCTATAACTGTCATAGTAGCAGAAGATAGCACTTGTATTAATTATTATGAAACAAAATGAAATTGAAGACTGATTAATAATAAAAATGACGAAAAAGTTGTTAGCCGCCACCATGGTGAAGCGGGGGCCACGCGCGTGGCGCGCGGACGAGGCGTCAGACTATTAATTCATCAACGCCACGCCCGCGCGTCACGCGCGTGTCGTATGAATAGCGCCCAACATTGTGGTAGGCCGATGATTATTTCTACAAAGTGATAGTCTTAGTAAGCAACAGTTCAAAACTAATTTTTAAAATCGGACTACCATTTGTTAATTCGAGAAAATTTATCCGGAAAAATAGAAAAAATTATTTGAAAGTTCGAAAATTTTGATTTTCGAATATACTCAAAAATTTGAAATTCGAAAAAGCAGTTTTTCGAAAATCCGAAATTCGAAAAATACCATTTTGGAGTTTATTCGAAAATTTGAAATTCGAAAAATTAGATTTTCGAATATATTCGTAAAATTGAAACTCGAAAAAAAATAATTTTCGAATATATTCGAAAATTTGAAATTCGAAAAATCTGATTTTCGAATATATCAGAAAATTTGAAATTCGAAAAAAAAATGATTTTCGAATATATTCGAAAATTCGAAAATGTTCACAGGTTTCCCAATTATAGGCAGTAGTGATTAGAATCTAATGTTCGACTGTCCTACTGTATTAAAACGTGCGAAATCTCATGCCAGGCTGGTGATGTAAAGAAAGGCCCCACAGTATACGAGTGGTCTGAAAAAATCCATGTATGTATCGCTGGAAAAGTGTGAAAAAGTCGTTTCTCCCTTTGCTTTTCGTGAACTATTTTTGAGCAATTTTTTTCTAGCAATGGTGTACTACTAAAAGGTCTGTATCCTAGACGGGGGGGGGCACCCAAGATTTTCTCATGGAAGTGAATGAAGGGTTAGGTTTTGGTGGGTATATGGTAACTTGCTCAAATTTTCAGTTTTGGCTCAAAAATTATCTGTGGGTGTTATTTGGGACGCCGAACACGAATCTAAGGTCCATATTTCGATTTTCGAAATATAAAGGTAGGTAGTGCCAAGTAAAAGGCATCATTCCTACCATAACCTACAGTAACCATAAGTCTAGCGACAAACAGACCCCAGATTTGCGATGAATTCTCCACTTTGAGATGACGATTCCGTGTCCCACTATCTATAAGATCATGAATTACTCTAACGAAGGGATACTGAAGTTTTTCAGCCAATGTAAACCAATTGAGGGGTGGCTCGCATCCCGAAATTCGCGCCCTGTCGCATGCATTGCTTCTAGACCCCAGTGTCGACAGTGGTTACGCCGTTAGTGAATATTTCTTCCTGGTTTCTGCAGCATACCGAAGTTTCAATCACCTTCGCGCCACTAACAGTCTTAAACAACTCAATCGAATAGTTTCAGATTGAAATCTTCTCAATCGCATTTGTCGCAGTTCTTGGAGGTTCGATTCGATAGATTTGATGGCACGTTCTCAGCACAGTAGGTTTTCATTTTCTTTAGTATTTTCTGGGCTCCATAGTATCTATCCTTTGATTCCGAGCAAAATTTACTCTGTTCCCTCGCGCGCTTGTGCGGAGCGAGGGTGAGACAGCGAGAAAGTGTTGGGAGAAGGAGACGCAGCGAACACGCGCGGGCGCACGCAATGAACGGAAATAAACGCCGCATGTGTGCACGACTGATTAATTTCCGTCACAAAAAGCGTCCAGCTATCATACTACTTTCTGTTTTCTGACGACTCGCCCAGACTCAATGTTCGAGAGTTGCTGTTGAGTAAACGGGCGAGTGGCGCGATTGCGCGTCACTCTTTTGCGTGTGACAGCCACTGGCGAATGATACCGTGAATAATTGTTGCTCTAAACTGTATATAGTCTACAGCAATGTTAGTAGGACCTGGTGAGGTTGCGGACTCGTCCTAAATTACGGTAGTCTGTTAGTGGTATCACTCATTTTTTCTAAACAGCTGTGATAGATCGGTGAGTATGTGTTTTCACCGATATGAGTACAGCTGTGGAAGCAATGAAAACAGGTGAAATGATGATAATGGACACAAAAACTCACCGACCAATCTCAATTATTTCAAAAAAAAATGAATGATAGCACAATCAGACTACAGTATCGTCGATCACTGGTCGAGAGAGCGCCGCGTCGAACACATGTGGCACGCACGCAAGCGAGGAGGTAGTGATGGGATCATTGCCTTCTCGCTTGCGTGCGTCCCACTTGTGTTCGACGCGGCGATCTCTCGATCAGTGATGGATCATATGTTAGGAAGAGTCCGCAACCTCACCAGGTCCTACTTCAATTGCTGTAGACTATACATGTTTTATATTTCTGATTCTTTTGATTCGCTGAAAACGGGAATCATGTGTAGTGACAACTATTCAACCGCCTCATGTGCTTTTACCCTCTGGTTTGGATATAATTTTTCCCAACTCTAAGGCGGCGCGTCTAGAGTTCATTCGCGGCGCGACGCGACGTTATGACTAGCCTACGTATCGACCAAGCGACGTCGCGTCGCGTCGTCGCTAGGTGTTCACAGTGAAGAGGCGCGATACATCGAATTTCTCAGAAAAATTAAAACAAGTCACTTGTAACATGAATGTAACTTACTTGAATGTCTCAAGTAACTTACATTTATATTACGTGTAACATACATTTATAATACATGTAACTTAAATTTATAATGCATGTAAGCTACACTTATGTTACATGTAACTTACATTTGAATTTTCACTATGGATGGCCATCACGCGACGCAGAGACACGTGACGCAGAGGGCGTGTCCCAGGCCACACGCTACGCAAAAAATGCTGATCTGGGCCTTCCCTGCTGGTTTGGCGTCAAGTATCTCAAACTTGGGTAATTGAACCAGCAGCAACGCCAGTCGTAAGTCTGACCCCGCGAGTGCGTCGTACATCAACTTTGGAAACATCTTCTTGGCCAATTTAAGTTTCTTGCGACTTATATTGTGCCATTTAAGTTACATGTGACATATCGGAGGCGCACTGCACGCAGGATAATCTCAGAAACCGAAAACAAGTTACTTGTAACATATCTAAGACGATGTAAGTTACTTGCGACTTATCTCAAGTCATTTAAGTTACATGTAACATATGGGAGGCGCACCGCACACAGTATCCCGCTGATATGTCACATGTAACTTAAATGACCTGAGATAAGTCGCAAGTAACTTACATCGGCACAGACATGTTACATGTAGCATGTTTTCGGCCTTTTATGTTACAAGTAACTTGTTTTCATTTTTCTGAGTTGACGCGGAAATTATAATCGCTCCGCGACGCGATGGTCGCGGAGCGATTGTCATCATTTTTTCTTCTAACATTGGAGACTCAAGGGGCGTTTTTGATTTTCTCAAGTCTTTTAAAAGACTAGGTTGATTGAAGTTGTCATGGGTTATTGTATTGTTCTCAGATGATACTGCAAACAATTTTGTCTGCATATTTAAGGACAGAGTGATGAGGATGATGGTTTCAAAGAGATGACGAGCTATAAAGTTTTTTACGGTTTGCAAACGACACAAGCATAATTCGGTCTTATTTCACCGAAACCTCCCTATTCTGTACTATCAACTCCAAAAAAAAATTCTATGCACCATTTGCTCCCGATGTCTTTTTGATTGTTTCGTCATTAAAGAAGCAAGTTGTCGCAACGAAAACAAAATGTGCCATAATAATACAGATAAAAGATAAAAAAGGTACATTACACTTAAATAGACAGAATAAGATCAAATATTGATAAGTTTTGCTTGGGTACGGAAAATTGCGGAAATTACGCAATTGCGCGTAGTCGCCTAGCGTTCGCGCGCCGTTCACACCTTGATTTCCGCGCGACGCGATTTTCGCGTCACGCTGACATGTTCGATCGCGTCGCGCCGCGAAAACTCTGAACGCCGCCTAACTCCTTCTTCTGCACGAGTTTGCTGCGTTCCCTTCTTTTCACAGTCTCGTTATCTTTTTGACTCGCTCCGTGCACGCACGCGATGGAATAAACTATATTTTTCTTTAAAGCGGAAACCACCTGTTATGAGGGTTCCAAAGTTCTTTTTGCGTAGCGAATTGATGCTGCGGTCGACTATGCTCCACCAAAATCGCACAACCTGCGCGTCTGAAACTGCAGCCCGTCACATCCTGTAGTGAGTAAATGGCTGTGCTTAGCCCCGCCGTCAGAGTTCGTCCTAGTTTAGAACCTTCTACTATTCCCTGCCCTTTACATTGTGTGTTATAACAAAAATACCACGGACTGTTCGCGTGCGGGTGGAGCGATGGTTAAAGACAGCAAGAGAGCTGAGGGAAACGGAAAAAGCGACGTCACGCTCACGCACGCTCGATGAGTGATGGGCATTCAGTATTAACAAAGGATGTACGATTCATATGCATTTATAATATGTGATCACAATATATCTTCTTTGAGAGCGCAGATTATTTGTTTTGGGTTAAATCTGATTGAGCCTGAAAATGCATTTACCTCTATTGATTCGTGTCGCTAACCTTAAAATCTGACGCTTATCGGATTTGACAAGCAGCATGCACGATCATAAAAGTTGTTTAGATAGAGACGATAATGGGGTCGTGCAGTCGCTTGTGCCGTTGGAGGCCATAAAACTAGTCAAAACCACCGTATTAGAGCCTTCTTCATTCAGAAAAACATGCGGACTCCCCCCACTTTTATTGCTGTTCCCGCCCACCATTGCAATCTCGTCGGAATCGATTTCTCGAATACTGTCACTTTGACTAGTTTTTGGTGCTTCCAGCGACGTTAGCGTTCTACTCTGAGAGTTTTGGCCGCGAAATAGCCGAGAATTAATGCTCTCCAGGCAGATATACGGAGCATTCTAGAGTCATGATTTAGATGTCAGCACCTCGGTCGGTTCAATTACCCAATTTTGAGGAACTTGAACCTCGTTCAGCCTCTGGAGGCCCCGCCCAACCGCTGGCGGCCCCAGATGGTGGCTCGGCGAGCCGGCGACGGTTGCGTCTTGGTTAGTTTTGTTTACTTCTAGATATTTCTCGGTTATATCTCGGCTATTTCTCGGCTACTTCTTGTCCGTTCCGTGAGATGCCGAGAAATAGCCGGGAAATAGCCCACCAGGAGCCGCTGTGGAGCCTGGTGGGCTATTTCCCGGCTATTTCGCGGCCAAAACTCTCAGAGTACTACAGGCGGTAAGAGTTCAATGACCCCGCCATCAGCCGTTCTATTGATACCTTCGCTATTTCAAGCCTGCAGGCACGCTGCAGTGTAGCTTGCCCACTTCCACTTCAATACGAAAACAGTTAATAATCTATTCGCATCTCAATCTCTATCTATCTCTATCATTTCATATTTCATCATTTCAAGATCTCCAGACATTTTTCGTTTTTCGGTCTCCAATTCGCAGAAAACCCAAACAGTCAGCAGCGACCGTTTACCCATACGTGCTCGGATGTGTTCTACCAGTTTATCATGTATCCACGTCCCAACTTTGTGCGTAATCAGCACGCGTTGTGCTAACGCGTTCGCGTTGGTTGCCCGGCAGTCTTTTCTTGAAGGTACAGTCCAACCTCAGAATCAGTTTTTCGTTTTTCTGCCTATCTTGGAGAAAGTTTCACGCTGATCACAATGTTGCCTCCACAAGCGCTCAGAACTCACTACGAACAGAGTTACGGCTCCTCAAATATTTCAATTTTGAACGGCTAGAAGTTCGCGGACGAGTTGTCTCGAGCCTGTATTCTCTCGTTGATCGCCACCATCGTTCTGAAGCAGGCCACAATATGAAGCCAGACCGAAAACAAATTGAAGAACATAGGATTTGACTAAAATCATTCGCGCGTCTCTTCCCTAATGAGGTCGGAAACCTGGCAGTGGGCGTTACCCATTTTTTCTTTCAAGGGGGCGTGGCCGACTTTTTCCTAGCTTTTTCTCGCTTATTTGAGCGAATTGAGATTTCGCGTTGGCAGGGTTGCTATAGGCAGCGACCGGATCATAATATCAAAAATTACCTCTGAGGTTGGACTGTGCCTTTAAAGGCAGTGTCCACGATAAAATCAGTCTACGAGTTTTCACCGGAAATCGAGAGGTTCGAGCCCTCTTGAACCAGAAGCGTTGAAACAACAGCTAAGAACGAGCACGAACGAGCTCTATAGGGCCCTAATTTGAGTGTTCCGCTCACGCAACGCCCACTTCCTCCACGGCTACTGATAAAGTTTCCTAACTCAAAATTTCAGTTTGAGAAGGTAATGCATCATCAAATGGGGTATGTTTAGTTATAGGCAGTGTTCACGATAAAAATCGGCTTTCTGTTTTCCCGCCCATCTCAAAAACGGTCCCATGCTGATACTAATGATGTCTCTGAAATCGTACAAGACCTTCTAGAAACGGAGTTATGGTCCCTCAAAGATGATGCTAGGGAAGCATGGTGGACGAGTTGTCCGAGGCTTGTAATTTTCGTGTTTCGCAGCCGATTTATGCGAGCTGACCTGAGTAGAGAGAGAAGTTCAGAATGAAGGGAAGAACGGGGCTATTGATCGGAAACCATCGCTCATCTCACAATCTCGAGCATTCATTTGTTCACGTCGGTGGGCGTGGAAAGTGCATCTGGGTGTGACGAGCTGACGGGTGTCCAACTTTGGGGCCGTAGGGGACCGTTCCGAGCTCATTTTCCTTAGTTTTTTCAACGTTAGGGTTGCGCTAGGCCCCGAAGCTGCCGATCTCCACCGAAAAATCAGACATGGTTTTTATCGGGGACACTGCCTTTAAAACTTCGGTATGCTGTAGAAACCAGGTAGAAATATTGACAAGCGACGTAACTACTGTGCACACAAGGGTCTAGAAGTAATGCAAGCGACAGGGCGCTATTTTCTGGATAGGGGAGGCACCCCTCGTGTGGTTTGCATTAGCTGAAACACTCCAGTGACCTTTTGTTTAGGTGGGTCATGATCTTATAGAATAAGCATCTCAAAGTGAAGCAGTCGATAGGCTCTCCTCTTACTTCTCGTCGATGTGCCATATGAGCCTCGAAGGCAGTGTTCACGATGAGAATCGTTTTTCTCCTTTCCGCCTATCTTGAAGACGGTCCCATGCTGATTCTAATGATGTCTCTGAAATCGTACAAGACCTTCTAGAAACGGAGTTATGGTCCCTCAAAGATGATGCTAGGGAAGCATGGTGGACGAGTTGTCCGAGGCTTGTAATTTTCGTCGTTCGCAGCGAGCTGATCTGATTGAAGGCAGTGGTCGCGATCAAATATGCTTGTCGTCTTTTTCCCTCTGAACCCTTTCCTGGGTCTCTAGTAGTAGGACCTAAAAGAAAAAATCGCGAAAAAACCACTGTTTTGGGCCAAATTTGAAGCCTGAACTTTCTTATCTTTTGATGGTGGACAAGCCCACTCCACATCATCGGCATCTATGACCTCTTATATCAAGAACATCAGCTGGCTTGAAATTGAATTTCAATCAATGAACCTTCGGATTTGTGTACACATCTAGTCAGAAACATCGACTGGAGTGCTTTCTTTCATTGCTCAACTGTTTTTATTGGGTAAATTTGCATTTATTTCGTCCTCTGAATGTCGATGATTTTTGACTGCTCGGCATGAGACTGCGATCTTTTTCGTCATCGCTGTGCACGTGTGCACGAACTGGCAACTTTGGGCCTTCGAAACTCTAATTCTAGGCCGTTTTTCACCGCGCTACCTTCATAGTTTTTCAGCTGTTTTTGATCTAAGCTGATTTTTGTAGTTTTTCTGATAACGTTTTTCATCGCGACCACTGCCTTTAAGGAGAGAATTTGAGAATGAAGGGAAGAACGGGGCTATTTACCGGAAATCATCGCTCATTTCACGATGTCTGTCGAACATTCATTTGTTAACGTCGGTGGGCGTGTGTTGCGCTTTTTGGGTTTGCCTTGCGCTCAAAGTGGCAACTTTGGGCTCTTTTGAAGCTTTTTCTGGCTCGTTTTCATGCGTTCTTTCGACGTCAACGTTACAGTGTGCCCCTCCATTACCCATTCGTAGTGAAAACTGAATCAATTTTTTTATCGTGAACACTGCCTTTAAAGGCAGCAAACACGTTCGAAAAAGTTGTTGAGTTAACTATCAGGTTGTCCGACAAGTTCTTGCCGTTTTTTTAAATTTTTCGTAATATAATTGTAATATAATATAATAATATAATGTAATATAATGTAATGTAATAATGTAATATAATATAATATAATATAATATTAATTTAATATATTTTTAATTTTTTAAAATTTTTTTAATTAATTTTTTAAATTTAATTTAAATTTAAAATTTTAAATTGAATTCTTCGCAAACCAATATCGAGCAGTTCTTTCAGCTATGGCACCCTCTCCGTATACGGCACAAATCTCTCTAGCAGCTTCCGTGGCTTTGGCACCTCGATTAAACGCAAAAAATAGATGGTGTCGAAAATGCTCGTTTTTGTCGACTTGACACTCCATTTAAATGCTCTAAAAATTAACAAAAACTAATCGAAACAAAAAAACCAAATAGACTTTCTTGTAGAGCGAAAAATTCTCTTTCGAATAACACAAAACATTGTACGAAAAAATTTCATTTCGATCGCTAATTTTTTAATTTAAAAAAAAACGGCAAGAACTTATCGGACAACCTAATACATTACTAGGGTCGTGTGGCTCCTAATAGAAGGCTCGCGCCGTTAGAAGCGTCAAAAACGAGTTAAAACTACTAAATTTGAGCAATGAATGTCGAACAATTTCTGCAACCCCGCCCTTGAGCTTCGACAGCCCTGCCCCAAAATACAAACTCGTCCGGACTGATCGTTCTAATACGGCCCCTTCAGCTGGTTTTTGGAGCTTCCAACGAGGTGAACGTTCTAGTACAGGTTGTAAGAGTAGAACGGTTTCTTTATTTCAACCGTTTTGTGGCTAATATTCGCTGTTTCAACCGCGCGCTGAGAAACTCGTCCACTTTCACCCGATGACAGAATACCCGTTATTCCTCTATTTGCATACAGTTTTCGTTCGTTTTTTCGCCAGTTCCCAATACAACCAGCTCCAAACCTTCGATTTATGTCATAAAATCGATACCATTTTTGAGCGTGTCTGCTGCCTTTAAACGGAGTGGACTATATCCGACTGAATGTACAGCCTAGGTTGGAAAAAGCATAGCCGCGTGGCGCGGTCAAAGCGGATGGCGAGTGAGTTTTCCTAGTCCCTTTCTTCATTTCTCAAAATTCTTCGGCAAGTACAGTTCAGTTCCGCAATCGCGTTCAGTCCTCATCATCACAATCGTAGAAGCGAAGCGGTTGTTTTTAAAAATCATTCTCAAAGCACTTCGCTCTTACGATTATGATAATGAGACTTTGCGGACTGAACGCGATTGCGGAACTAGATCATACACAGTCCAATCGGTTATAAAATATAAAAAGGAAAGCTAAAAAGTCATCGGCGAGACTAAAAAAATTCACTCGATCTGCTTTGATCGCGCGATACTGTCGCCCACCGTCTTACTTTTTCCAACCTAGGCTATAAGCTGTTCCCTTAAAATGGATTTTCCAGTTATCTAAGGATCAGAGGCGGTTGAAAGGAGTGGACGTTGCGTGCGTTAAGCACTCAAGTTTAGGGCCGTATAGGGCTCTTCTCTGCTTGTTCCTAGCAGTTTTTTCAACATTACTGGTAAAGTTGGACTCGGACCTCTCGATTTCCGTGGAAAACTCAGAAACTGATTTTATCGTGGACAGTACCTTTAACGGCTGTGCAGAGTTGCGACGACCGCCAGCACGCCGCCGAGCGAGATGCCTGGGGCGTGCTCTAAAACTGAAGCGGCATTGAGTGCAAAGGCTTCGCGGAATCGCAGTGCCGATTTCGCTAGCGTCGCTTTTTTACCAATACGTTCGCCTTCATCCATTCAACATCACATTTCGCTCTGAGTAGGTTTCACTGTTTTGATATGCTTCAACAGCTTAGTAAATGCCTGGAAACATCTTCCAAAAAATAACAGACCCAGTGAGCTGTTACGTGAACTTGGAATTTTGTTCAGTAAACTGATTATGTCTTGAAATATAAATTTTGAGGTAGCGAAATCAGCAGACGGTTTGCGGTATTCGCATAATTATTATAGTTGTGCTTTCTGACTAGACGGACCGAATGAATGAACGAATGAATGAATATATACGACTTCAAATTTTTTGAATGAACGAATGAATGAATATATTCGATTCTCTATTTCGAACGAATGAATATCGAAAATCGAATAATATCGAATAAATGAATTAATTTAACTACGTGCCTACCAAATTCAAAGTTCTGCGACACTACTGCTTTGGAGAGACAGTTTTTAAAAATGGCGTCGAAAGCTTTTGAAGTTCTCAATATTTTCAATAATTCGCTCAGGCAGGGCTTATGAGTGGCGGGACGCTAAATCGATACGTATCGCTTATACAGTAACAGCTGTCTGATGCCACCCACAGCGGCTCTAATGCGCTTCATGCAATGCCAGCGCGTCACGAGCGGGCGTTTCGTTAAGCGGTCTCCAGAGTTGCGCCGCGGCGAGTCCCGCTGCGGCACGGCAGTGTTGGAGAGAGGGAGCGGCACCCAGTGGGCGAGAGCAGCGACGCGGGTACCTCGCAGAGTGTTTCCGTCGCCGCGACAGCAGCGGCTACAGGAGCGACGCCGCCAGCGAGCGGCGGCGAGGAATGGTCTGGACCACTTTTATCGTCGGCGAGGAGCGCTGCCATCGATCCTTTCAATGTACTTTTTCGATTGTTCAGTCAAATATGCGATCTTTTCCTTTCTTTTCTCTTTTCTATTTATTAAATATAACGTTCACACGTTGGAACACAAAACTAGTAAGACTAAAAACCGAAAGACCAAAGTTGGAATAAAACGGCAGAAGGTCTTCAGAGGATTTAATTTTTGGAGAAATCTCGATCGACGGCAGCATTACGGCGATGGAAATGGTTAAGACCAATTTTCGCCGCCGCTCGTTGACGGCCGCCAAAAATGGTAGAGGGAGACGCTGCTGTGACAGCGGCAAAATCACTACGAGGTATTCGCGTCGCTGTCGCGCAACACGATTCCGACCTCGTCCGCTGCTTGGCGTCATTCTCCATCAGTTCCCTGCCGCGGCGAGACTCACCGCGGTGCTACTCTGCAGAGCGTATTATGGTTTGGACGAAGAAAAAAAAACTGCACTCACTGCCGAACACGTCATGACCTGTCCACTGGCAACAAACGTGATGAAACACATATGGATAAACGGTCGCTGCTGCCTGTTTAGGAGGCCCTCTAATTCCTCGGAAAATAACATTGCCAAATCGTTACTATTGGCAGGATTTCATGTATTTTTCAAATGTTCCCTTCCTGGCCTCAATTTTGGTTAGCGATTTTTATTTTGAAGATGCAAAATCTGACAGGTTTTATCTTCAATTGTAGGCAGTGTTCACGATAATAATCGTTTTTCTGTTTCTCCGCCTATCTCGGAAACGGTCCCATGCTGATTCCAACGATGTCTCTGAACTCGTACAAGACCTTCTGGGAATAGAGTTTTGGTCCTTCAAAAGTTTAGCTAAGGAAGCATGGTGGACGAGTTGTCCGAGGCTTGTAATTTCCGTCTCTTGCAGCCGATGTGTGCGAGCTGACCTGAGTAAAGAGAGAACTCGGTGAAAATGAAGAGAAGAACGGGGATATTGAGGAGGGCGGGCATTGCGCTTTTGGGGTTTGCGTTGCTCTCAAAGTGGCAACTTCAGGCTCTTTTGAGGCTCTTCCTGGCTCGTTTTCATGCGTTCTTTCGACGTCAGCGTTACAGTGTGCCCTTCCACCACCCATTCCGAGTGGAAACTGAAACACATTTTTTATCGTGAACATTGCCTTTGATGGGCACTGTGGGCAGAGTACGATTCCTAAGCCCTATGGCACACAACCATCAAAAATTATCACTCATATCCGCATTTTGTGAGACAGGCCAGAAATTGATATTATTGATCAGTAATAATCGATATTGCGTGAAGTGTACAATTTTCCAACCGAGTGCATAACAACCATCAACAGAAATCACTCATTGTTGCATTTTGTGCAACATTCGAAATAAGTAGATGTTATTGACCGTTAATAGTCGATAATGGCTGATAAATGCAATTTCCCAACCAACAAGCCCATATTCATCAACAATCCACTCCTTGCCGACTTTTGAACAGAGTGCGTGAAATCGATAATATGGATCATGGATCGGTGATGTGTCAGGAGTTCACAATTCTTGAAAGGTTCCGTACTCACCAAACTGGCCTGTTTTGATTACGTGCAGATCCACCCACCATCCGAGTCTCTACAGCTCTACAATGATATCGCGCTCCACGGCTAGTTTATTGTACTAGATACGCTCGATTTTGGTATACCCTGTTAGGCCTATTTTAGCGTACCATCGCAGCGCGGCGCCATGAGATGCTTTCTGTGTGCTTCGATCGATAACGCGCTGCTCGTCGATTCGCGTAAGAATCGTGACGTCGCGCCGCGGTGGAACTCTGAAAGCCCTCTTATGTGAAGTCAGTTATCAACCTAAAAATTCTGCAGGAGCTAGCTGCACTCACATCCAGCCTCCTATGCAAAATTGAGCCTCCTAGATAGGCTAGAAGTGTTCCAAAAAGATCGTCAAAGCCGCTCAGGCAAATGGAGATTTACACCGAAATTGAGCGGTTTTTAACATTCTATCTCTTCTGAGTCTCAAATAACCATTCCAGACCTTTCTTGGGTGGTAATACCAATTTTCGCGCTTTTTTCAAAATAAAAAAAATGGCTTCCCCACGGTTTCCCTGGTTGTTGATTCTGCAATCGCAAGGTTGCGCATTTGATGGGCGTCGTTCACTGTTCGGTAGAATCGTCGCTCACCAGCGCGACAGAGTGTAGTTAGCAAGCGTCTGCATAGTCGTGCGGTAAAAGTCACGTAACTACGACGAGAGCTAGAGAGCGGCCACGCAATTCCATGCCTGCCTCTTAATACCCATGATCACGGAGCAATTTTTCGACACCAGAACTTTCATAGGCCCTTATAAGATTCCTTCTTCCGTTCTGTCGTTTGAGAAATCGTGTAAGATTAGAGCTGCCGCCGAGCCGGCTATCATTTCTATGCAACGTAACCCTGCGAGCTTTGAGAACTTCGCTGTATTGTGTGGGCGATTAACTCTAGTTGCGCTTTGCTGCGCTGCTTCAATGTGGAGATATGAACCGCGCCTTGGATTGAGTCCAACGTTGATGTGAAGTGGAGAACCACTTTGGCCCTCTTCACAATGCGACTGCCGTGCATCGCGATATCGGGATAGAAATAAGTATCAAGCAAGATTGCTCCAAAAATCGATACGCATTCGAAGCATGCCATGGCGGTGATACGCGATGGAATTGTTGAACGTCCCTGACGTCTACCCTGCCTGTCCTGCAACTGTCAGCGGCAGCACACGTCACATTCCTAGCGCTTGTGAAAGCGTTATCATAGTGAGCCAAATCTCAGAGCGGTAAAGTTTCTCAGAAAATCAATGATGTGAGCAGTCTCCACTAATTGCGGTGATGTGCGTCGAGTGGCTAGGGTGTCTCGCCAGTCTTAATTCCAACTTTGGGGAATTGAAGAGTGACCTCCGCATGAAGTTTAAGATAATTGCATCTATCTGTTCCAGATGAGTTCTTCCCCTTCAGAGAGAAGATAGACCACATCTGGTTAGTTCTTGCAACAAACTTGTAGACATGTTGTCTTTTAATACTCACTGAAATTCTTGAGCGACGCTTTCAGGAAACCGTCCGCAACACTATTTGTTCGAGAGGGCGAACGTGAAGCGATTGCTGTGGACTCAGACGTGGGTTTTCGTGACCGCGTTGAATCAGGGGTTGTTTCGCTTCATCGGCCTAATATAAGGAGAAAAAAAAAGTTTTTTTTTCATTCTTCTCGAGTATGGCTGTACACTGGAGTACAGTGCTTCCAATAAGTGCTGCCGTTTGCCCCATTCTCCGAGTTGTGTCGCCAAAAGTTACCTGTACCGAGTCCGAACTCTGTAGTAGTGCCGAGTTCATCCTCGCCCAGCTCCGCTGTAGACATTCTCCTATGCTGATGCCCTACATGCATGGCCTTTATAACATTAAGTCTGTCGTGTTCCCGAACGACCACAAGGCAGCGCATCGGATAAAATTTCCGGTGAAAGCAACAGCGCTAACTAGTATGTACATGTAATGGACTTGAGGACCAATCCAACGGTGGTCGCCAACTTTCCAAACCTGGAATGCAGCCTCTTTGCTGCTGCTAGGAATAAGATCCATATCGGCCGGGTTAAGATGGTGGACCTATTACGAGTTTCAAACAGCTGTTGAGCTCTCAGATTCCTAGCAGTGATGTCGTCGCCTTGACCCTTGTATCCATTCTCTAATCTCCGGCTACAGTAGAAAACGTCAGACTGAATCTACGCTTTTTTCCAACCTCGTGATGTGCTCTCTAAACATGCGGGAGCTCTGGTACTGATAGGGCTGGACGATTTAGCGGTAAACTAAAGTGCTTTTCTGAAATGCACAGCATCACCGACTGCAGCGTCGTTGATAACGTTCAGGATGGAAGAACATCCACCTATCTTGCCCACATGCTGTCGCCACCACGTAAAGGCTCTACTCGGCTTCTTTCCCTGCTAAGCCTCCTCAAATGGCTCAATACGTGCACTCCCGTTCGCATTCATTTTGAAGGGTTTTTATTTATAACCTCTCTGCCAATTCAAGACTTGATGCTTCGGGAGGGGGGCCCATCACGCCCTATATTATCATAAGGATCAAATTCACCTCTAGCGCCGTCATCGAAGCTTATTCGTGCGAAGGGCGAGATTGCTGAGTGGCTGCGCATAGGGTGAATTCGTCGTGAGTTAAGTTGTCCTATCGTTATCAATCTTGACCGAGGAGTGCGGTCTGTTTTTGCATCTGATGAGCGATTTCAGAAAACCCGCGTTAGATACGCTGCAGACAAATGAAGTTGGCTGCTCGTTATCGGGACTAACTTCTAGTGCTGATGAAGTGGACTCCTGAAATAACGACCTCGTGAGGGGGGTAACTTTGTATCCCAGCGGGTCTGGCCATCCCGCATCGGCCCATGGCGGGAAGCCGGTTTCGCGCTTCTGTGGAGGATGGGTGGCGCATTCGCGAAGTGTGCGATTAAAGGCTGTGTTCCCGATATAAACCATATTATAGTTTTCGATGCTTTTGGGTAGGTAAGTCTACTAAGGAAAGGCTAATTGGGAAAAGTCTCCCCAGAACACTAGAAAACTAGGGAAAACTGTTTAAAGAGATCTCTGAAAAAATTAATTGTGCCTGTTTGTGTGTTTCGGGAGACTGCCGACCACGCATCGAGCCTGACATCGGGGAAAAGGTTTCGCGCTTCAAAATTTCTAGGGGAAATGCTTCGCTTCCTGTTTCCTGTACCAAAAGTACTTTAAAAAATAAAAGAGGTCAATGTACAGTTTGCGTAGTAATTTAATTCTGATGAATGAACGCTACTGCGACAATAGATCACCCCGCGCGAATTGAAACCCCATTCTCCAGTCAGGCCGCCAATCCCGCACGGCCAGGCGCCTGGTCCATGCGTCAGACTAAATCGAAAACGGAAACCATATATGCTGGGATCTTAGAACCTCTAGCATGAAATATATTCAGAAATGCGGTCCCTGTTCCAACGGCAAAACGAACGCAGGACAACTGTTATAGGACGTGGGCGGAGTGACCTAATGGGCCGGTTGGACAGTGGGATTCTGACCTACTTCCTGCCCGTTGAGCCGTTCTTTGTTCATAGGCTCGCTTAGATAGAACCAAAGCTCACGTTTCTGCAGAGAAATAAGGAGTTTCTTCTTTGTGAACACTGCCTTCAAGGTAATTGGGGCTTTAGCAGCTTTCTTTGAATTATGGGCAGGGTATTTAGGGTCTTTTGTTTGTATCCTGATCGTTCATAGAGTTGTTTTAAATGCATACGGCTAACGCGTCCGAATGTGCATATGTGCCACCTTCTAGAGCTCGGAAAGACGACGAACCTGTGCTGGAAAGTAAAACGGGATCGAAAGATGATTGAGGATTTGGAAGTGTATACCGAAAATGAACTAATACCTCCGAAAGAGGTAACGCCTCACATTATGAAAGGTTCTCCCACACACTCTGTATTTTTATGGTAGAGTAATTCACAGGCAGGGTTCATATGCCCAACCTGTTGCGACAGCGGACTCGTGAAACCAGTATACAAAATTGGAGGGACCATGGACAATTCTCTCCTGCATTCATGTTGCAGCTAGAGCTCGTTTACCCTAGACCATGGATACGATAACGCAGCATTTTCTGCATCGTGTGGAATCTAGGCGGCTAACTCGTCCGTGGCCCCTCCCTCGTGTACTGGGGTCACAAACCACGTCAGCTCATGCATTGGAATCGATTTTCGATCAATATGTTTGATGGTCATCGCGTAGTGGCCCCTTGGAGCCGCCGACGCAACTTCATCCTCAAAAGCTTCTCCTCCACCAAGTTTACTGCAGTTTGCAGAGCACATACACTGTTGTAAGTAGACGTTGTTTCCTCTGAGACGAAGGCAAACTTCTTCTTAGGCTGTACTACCGAGAGTGCCTCTTTCAAAGCGTTCTGGATGCACTTGACGAAAGAGTCCGCGTCGCAAAGTTTCTTCTTTGTCCGTACTCCAATATGAATAGAAACGCGTTGTCGGAATTTCCTTCTGCACATCACTGAGACTTGTCATGTCAATTCTCTGGAAAGGCTGAACCCCTCGCGTCCTCCTATGAAACTTCGCAGTGAAGTTGAATAGAACTGGACGGTGATCCGAATCGAATGCGACATCCCACACAGCTCTAGATCTTCGAACGTCTGATAATGGAGTAATTTTCGTTAAAACATAGTCGAGCTGTTGTTTCAAAATTGTCATTTTCCGCTTCCGCTGCTCTTCTGGAGATAGCTGGGTTGGTCACTGCCATGTAAGCTTGTGGATGATTCCTCTTGAATGTCGATGCAATAACCAGACCACAGCGTTCACACAAGTCGACAAGGTGGTAGCCAATGTCCGATGTTTGTTTCAGTGAATAGAATCATTCACAGAATACTTTGAATTCCTGATCAAGTCCCTTAGCGTTTGCGTCGATTCTCACGACAACATCATGTTGACAAGGTATCCTGGCTAGCAACGTATTGAGTTCCTCGTAGAAGGCATCCTTGGAATTGTCTTCGGCGGTTTCGGTGGGCGTATGAGCGCTTACTATCCACAGATTGAATCCTCTGTGATCCCGCTGTCGCACAAATGCATTCCTAGGCGACGATGAGCCGAATTTCTCGATCATTCCATTGTAGTCCTTTCTTACAGCTATCGCACAGCCTTCCACTCCCATAATATCAGCGCCACTGCAGTAGATGGCGTACTCTCCGGCGTTGATTACGGGTCTATCCTTGAGGCGAGTTCCCTGCAAAGCAGCAAACGGTGCATGAAAATAGCTCAAAAGATTGGACAGCGCAGATTGTTAGATATCACTTGACAATGACCGGAAATTCAGGGTGGCGATGTTGTGGCTTGTGGCCAAAGGCTCCATGACTCCGTAGGTACAAGACCTAAGGTGTTGTGGACTAGAGGTCTTAGTGTGCCGGACGGCGACACCTTCATGCAATGTATGGGATACTTCGGCGATATAGTTGTGCACGGTATATGGTTCGAATGCTCCTTGTGTACACTCAAACGTGTGCTGGGTTTAGTAGAAGCAGGGGCACCTAGGAACAGGTACCAACATACATTATACCCCAAAGAGGAGTGAACTATGGCGGTAGTAATCCGGTCTAAACTCAGAGTTAAGAACCATGATTAGATAACGGTGATCGAAATGTATTCAAGATCCGAACCGGTAGATATTTCTGAGGTATACACGGAGGTTTGAAACATTGCCAATAACAATAAGACATTCGCTTGCACGCAGGTTTTGACCATCCTGCGAGGGTTCCAAAGAATGAACACGAGAACCGTGGAAGTGTGCAGGACGTCATAAGAAGTGTGCAGAACCTCAACGGGAGTGTGAGGACGTCATTGAAAGTGTGCAGAATCTCAATGGGAGTGTGCAGGACGTCATAGAAAGTGCAGAGCCTCAATGGATATGTGCAGCACGTCATAGAAAGTGTGCAGAACTCCAATGGAAGTGTGCAGGGAGACGCAGAACCTCAATGGGAGTGTGAGGACGTCATTGAAAGTGTGCAGAACCTCAATGGGAGTGTGCAGGGAGACGCAGAACCTCATTGGGAGTGTGAGGACGTCATTGAAAGTGTGCAGGACTCTAATGGGGTCGTGCAGGGAGTCATAGAATGTGCAGAACCTCAATGGGAATGTGCAGGACGTCATAGAAAGTGTGCAGAACCCCAATGGAAGTGTGCAGGGAAGTGCAGTACCTCTGGCAGAGTGGGAGGTTAGAAGTATGAATAGCCCCTTAGCACGGATTGAAATCCAGTCGCTCAGCAAATTCACCCTTTGCGCGAAGAAGCTTCGATGACCGCACGAGATGTGAATTTGATGTGTTAGGATAATAAGGGTTTAACAGACCGCTCCCCCTGAATCATCAGGTCAGAGTACTCGTATCGTAAGTGTACGTTACTTGCGGCATATGGTACTCAGAAAATCGACACAATCATTTCGTGTCGAATATGCATTTAAGTCGTCTGACCGCAACCATCAGAAGGCTTTATCGCGGGGACACTTGCTCCAAGCAGCGGCACGTGCTTCTAGTTTTTATCGCAAAAGCACTTGATTCGAAATTAAATCACAGGAGCATGTGCTGCAAGGTAGTCCAGCGCTATCGTAGCAGTACACCGATGTGCAAATCGGACAGCTCGCCCAGCACCATTTGGGACCGGATGCACCAACGCGCCGGGTTGGGGAAGGGTTGGAGCAGGTCAGCCGAAGATCTCTTTGAAGATCTTCATAAATCACAAGATCGATCGTGCTTTCGGGGACACGATTGATTTTAATATCTACGGAGATTTTCAGAGGCGCCGACTGCCCTGCTACCGCTCCATCCCCAGCGCGTTGATGCATCCGGCCCCTGGGTCCGCCAGCGGCCAAGTACCTCAAACTTGGGTAATTGAACCAGTGACGATGCCGACATTTGAATCCCGCCTCGAGAGTACGTCGTATGCTTTCCTTTTTCTGGAAAATCGTTTTGTCATCGTGTTGAATGTGCATCATGCACGCATTGAATGTTCTATTTTTTGGGACACGTGCTGTGACTTGAAGCAGAATATATGTTGGAACGCGTGGTTCCTTAGCAGCACGCTCCCTGACTGTGCTCGATACCGCCATGCCTTTGAGTTGAAAACATATGCGACACGCATTGAATGCGGCGATTGTTTGAGTGACCTACTTGTGGCATCGAAGTAAGTTAGTCGATTACTTCACGCAACAAACTCAATGGCCACAGGTAGCCTTATTCAAAGTTTTGAGTTGGACTCTCTCGGGGCGAGTTGAGCTCAAAATTTCGAAACGCGAGTGTTACGATGGGGTTGGGGGCAGGTTTCGGGCGTCTGAGCGTATGATGATAACAGCGCGAGGGCTGAAGATGGGTTGGAGTAGCAGTGAAATATCGCCAAACCCTACCTTGAAGGGTAGGGCAGCCGAGAACCCGCTACGACACCAATTATTGCTTATCTATAGCACTCGCAGGGCAAACATCAAACGCCCCAAACCTTGCCTTATCCCTTCCTAACCCGCCGCGTACGTGCATGCCACCCCCCTTGTTTTAGGCCCCCTAATTTATTCAACATCCTTGTCCAATTTTTCATTTACTAGCTACTCATGAACATTTTCTCCACCCAAAACTTGCACGATACCCCTCCTTTCTTTCCATTTCTCTTTGGAACTTTCCATGGTCCACTCTCCACCACCCGCAGGCAAGCTGTCTAGTTCTGTTGGGCAGGAATTTCATTGCGAAGTACGCAGTGCTTTATTTTGTGAAATTTGAGGATCCCTAAGGAATCTGTATACCATTCACTTCAAAAGCGATTTAAAGGCAGCGTACACGCTCGTAAACGTGGTTGGAATAACAACGTGGATTGAGCCGTATGGTTTACAACATAATGCCTACGAATTTTGAAGTGTCAAAAATGACCCACAACGCCGATACATGAGTTAGAAGTTGGTCCCGCCCTGTATTTTCACGCCCCCTGTATTTGCCCTTTTCCTCCAACGCAGGGTTGCTGGGTCATCTTCGCCGTCAGTGACGTGTGTGGTTCACTTGTTTGGCAATCTACCAACAGTACCGACGGTGAATATGGCCCAGCAAGCTTGTGTTGGAGGAAAATGGCAAATACAGGGGGCGTGAAAATACAGGGCGGGGCCAACTTTTAACCCATGTAGCGGCACTGTGGGTCGTTTTTGACACTTTAAAATGCGTAGGCGTTGTAATCTGAGCCATACCATTCTATTTCCGTAGTTATCACAATCACGTTTACGAGCGTGTATGCTGCCTTTAATTGTACGATTTACAGTACCTTCTGAAAGAAGGGTTGTTTAGGGAAGCCGCAAATACCGGCACAACAAAAATGGAAACTTTCGTACGGGTGTTTATTACGACCCTGTACACTCATCTAAAATGACCACCTTCGTTAGAGGACGTTCCCTTGTGAGTAAAAATCTGTCACATATAGTGATGGGGTGCGCATTTGGCGCTCAGCCATGTGCAGTGATCGACTAGCTATCGTCACTGTATGGCACTCCCAAGCGTCCACGAAATCCACCGCTTTGTTCAATTGCAGGTGGAGAAGTCTAACATTCCAAAGTTTGGTGATACTACCGAATGGGAATCAGCGCCAGCGCCCTCAAACGTCCTTCATCAACTTGTGCGTATCAACTCTCCGGCGTCGTCAAGATACAGTGATGCTATTTACAGGCCAGCTTGTCACAGACAGGAAACAAAGGTTAGTTGGTTGATACCACTGGTTGTAATCCTAAGATAGCATTACTTTATAGCTGGAGTCGGTCGAGGAAATGGAGAAACGGTGTAAGAAGCCGTGGGAATGCACCGGAAATGAAGAGGTTACAACGTCGCCGATAGTCGCCCGACCTATTCCAGTTAAGGCTGAAGAATTGGGAAGTGCCGTTCAACAGCCGCTACAATCTACGTCTAATTCGCGCTCTGTAAGTGCTTTTGCCGAGCCGAAATCATTGTTCAATGCCGCACGTCATCGTAGTGTGTTTGACTCGTGGAAGGCGTCAACTAGCACGGAACAGGTATCCGTTATAACAGATCTTCCCAGAATCGATCGATATATGCTGTTTTCATTAAGAGGACATCAAAACAACGACCTGATAGTGAGGCACGTGGCGCCATACTCTGAGAGAATCCCCCGCGATCGTTCACGGATAGAATCCACTCGGTTTCTGGTAGGGGCCGAGAGGATACTAGCATGGGGCTATCGCGGAACGATCACGAGATTCTGCCAGTCGCAAACCGAGAACGTACCGCGTTCAATCATCGATGCTCCAGCCATGCTCCCTCGCGGAACCACAAGGAATCGAGCCCGGGGCTGACGCGGAACGATCGCGAGATTCTACCAGTTCCGACCTAAGGGTGAATCGCGTCAACACATCCACGTATTTGGGAAGATAAATCGCGGAACAGCGATTAACTGAGGCCGGAACTATCGCGGGACGATCGCGAAATTCGGCCAGCCTCAACCCCTAATCGTACCGCATCCATGCCCTCTCGGTGTTTCACCCGAGCGAGTGTTGCCTATCAGATCAACACGAAGCTATAAGGTATTGCCCGTGCCGTATTTCGCGCTGCTTTGCAAAGCTGCACAGCATGAGAGCGCGGAACCGCGGGAAAACGATCACGGTACCATCGCGGATCACGAGTTCATCACGGTACTAGCGCGTTAAGCTTGGTAGCGAACGCGGTACCATCACGGTACAAGCAAGAAAATGTCAAAGGAATGGTCGATTGGGTAACTATCGCGGAACGGACGCGGATCGCGGAACGAGAGGGTAACGAACACGGTACCATTTCGGATCGCGGAAGCATCACGGTACTAGCGAGAAGGATTCTCTCAGAGTGTATCGTGATCGAAACGAGGCTCACAAGGAAACTTCTATTATCCAAACCGGCCATTCCTATTGAAATATACTTTTCTAGAATAGTTTTCCGACGTAGAGTTCGAATATGCCGTTTGCAGCTGCCTAGAATCACTCTGAGAAACCTATAGGCGTTTTTTTCTCTGATTTTCATAAATATTGTACCCTCCAAAAAGCGCATTAATTTTACAAAAATCAGAAAAAAATCAACCTCCTAGTCTTCCTCAGGGCCCGAAAGAACCCCCCTAGGCAAAGTTTGGCTGAAAGCACATTTTTCGGACTATGTGCAGACTAATAGCGTTTTGGATTTAAAAAACGGATTATCGGCTCAGCGCTCAATTATATCAATTACGCGGTACAGAAAGCGCTGAAGAAAAATATTCCTGATTCAATTCGAAATTCATGACTGAAAAAAAAACGAAAAAAGAACCTCTACACGAGCAAGAAGTTCTCCCCGCCCACGTATTTACCCCCCACCCCCCCCCCCCTGTATATGCCGTTCTCCTCCAAAACAGGGGTGCAGGGCCATTCCCGTCGTCGGCGACGGTTGTGGGTGTTACAGTAAGTACAATAAGTAAACCACATACATCGATGGCGAGCGGGCTTCGGGTCCGTAAAGGGCTCCTACGAGCTTTTTTTGTTCGTTTTACGGTCATATCACTTCAAGGAGACCATGAGCATCGAACTTCCTGGGGAAGAAACCAAGACAAAAATTATCGTGGACACTGCCTTTGAACGGAGCAATCATCCTCCTGCTGGAATACCAATCCCAGTAAGAGAGACAGAAAAAGATGTAAAGACATTTGTCCGCTGATGCTTCCGAAAAAGGCAATATTCGAAGATGAGCCAGCTCTCAACGAGACCCCCCATCGTGGCTCGAAGGTAGCGTCTACGACAATGAATGTCGTGGAGTTATCGCAGTTAAACGCTAGACAAGGAGAAGCCAGAGACGCCAGTGTCGGGAAAGCGGCAGTAAGCGAGCTTAGAGAACCCAAAACTACTGCAAACAAGAGTGTCGTCGTAGCTCTGGACACGCCTCACGCTCCCCATAAAACTTCGAGGTGAACAAAGGAGAAGCTGAGATTGTGATAACAACCAATAATAAAACGATACATTTAATGCCAAGTGAGGTACTCAGAAGTTTCGAATCAAGGTACTTGCGAGATATCCGGGCAAAATCAAGTTACTTGTGACTTACATATCTGAGTTTTTTAAAGGCAGTGTTCACGATGAAAAAAGTTTTCGAAATTCCACTAGGATTGGGTAGTGGAGGGACACTCTGTAACGTTAACGTCGAAAGAACGCATGGTAGCGAGCCAGGAAGAGCCCCAAAAGAGCCCGAAGTTGCAACTTCGAGCGCATTGAAAACCCCAAAAGCGCATCACACGCCCACCGACGTGAACAAATGAATGCTCGAGATCGTGAGATGAGCGATGATTTTCAATCATTAGCCCCGTTCTTCCCTTCATTCTCAGCTTCTCTCTTTACTCAGGTCAGCTCGCATAGATAGGCTGCAAAAGACGGAAGCTACAAGCCTCGGACAACTCGTCCACCATGTTTCCATTTCTCAATCTTTGAGGGACCATACCTGCGTTCACAGAAGGTCTTGTATGATTTCAGAGACACCATTGGAATCAGCATGGGGCCGTTTTCAAGATAGGCGGAAAAACAGAAAAACGATTTTCATCGTGAACACTGCCTTTAAGTTACTTGCGAGGTTATGAGTTGCAAGTCACCTATAATAGCGAACAAAAGTCTTCGGACAAGGACTTTTCGCAAACAATGTTTTTATACATATCTTGGCTTGGCCTTAGCGAAACTTAAAGGCAGTGTTCACGATGATCATCCTCGTTGACTTTCCACAGTAAAATGATAGGGGAGAAGGATCCTGGGCTCCCAGTGCCAAAGGAACGGTAGAAAACGAGCCAGGAGTGGCAAAATAACGGCTGCAAGCAAGCGTTTTGGTGCCCCAGACACGCCCCGTGCCCCAGATCCGCCCCTTGAAAAGAACAAATGAAGACTCAGATTACAGGAATAATCAAATCAAGGAAGTGCTGGGGTGGTAGTAAACTACTCAAAAGCGCCACTTAACAGAGACGTTAAAGTCATACTTGAGTGCAACTTTGATTATCGGAGGGTGATAGGATGGACAGAAGATGACGAGCTGCGCTATCGCACTGCATTCAAAAACTCTCCTTCGCTCGATATCGAACCAGCGGTGGCTCCACTCAGCACAGAGAGCACTGCCACTGAGCTATCGAATCTTCACCAGTGTGTGGAATGCGCATAGCTGTCTATGTAGGAGGTTGTGCAGCCACCTGTCACTTGATGAGATCGATTATGGCCAACACACCACTGATGATTGTCGAAACGCATTCCGCCCAAAGTTTGTTTTGAATTTTCTCATCAGTTAAAATGCACTTCATAGCCGTCGAAGTAGTACTTATTACTTCCACTCATTGCGAAGAATTGCTGGTATTTCGCTAGAAACGAGCAAAAAGTTATGGAAATCGTCACGGAGGAACCATTGCGTGAAAATTCAACGTTTTTTTACTGGGTGCATAGAATTTTGGACCTGATACTGCTGATTTGTTGCAGTTTTTCTCTAAACTGTTCGCTCCTCCTACTGCTCTTCGAAATTCAATTTAAAATTTTCAATTGACATTCCCTACCTACATCATTACCCTAATTTGCAACCCTTACTTGTGAAGAAAATCGAATCATGTTTTGTACAGACTTGACTTATTAGAAAGACTTTACACATGGCCTGCGAGTGGCGAATTTTTCTCAACCGTCGATCTTGCGTGTATACTCTCCGAAAAAACGAAGTTCCCAACACTCATTGCGTGTGCGCGTGCGCTCCTCTCGCTGCCTGTAGCCCATGGAAGTATGAATATTCAGCTTTTCTTACAGCCTTCACCATATATCTGCCTACTATGCACGCAATGAATGGGTCGCGCTCTGTTAAAGTCTTCCTTAAAGGCACAGTACACCCTCAGATATGAATTTTGAGATTTTCATGTAATTGTGTAGTAGACCCCTCCTGTATAACACGTGCCAAATGCGAAATCTCAATTCCTCCAAATAAGCGAGATATAAGCGACCACCACAGGCCCGACCCCCTTCGCTCACCACCACAGGGCCCGACCCCCTACCAGATTTTCGAACTCGATAGCGGCTCGATGGATGGATGCATTCCAACAAGTCACTGTTCTTCAGTCCATTACCGGACTGTCTCCTTATCCTGACCTTCTCTCACGCAACGATTGCGAATGAAGAGAAATACAGGCCTGAGACAACTCGTCCACCAATTTTTCACTCTCAAAATGTAGGCATCTTTGAAGAGCCATAACTCTGTTCAAAGGGGGTCTTGGACGATTCCAGGGATACCACAGTGACCAGCTTGCGACTCTCTCCAAGATAAGCATGAAAACTGGAAAATAATTTTTTGGGTGTCCTGTGCCTTTAAGCAGCCCATTGGAGAATATTGAATACAGGTACGAACAATATCAGTTTTTCAGACGCGTAAAGCAACCAATACATTATAGTACGACCCTCCTTCTACATAACTCTTTGGAGCTCTTTCCGACATTGGGGCGTGAAAAAACTCGCAAGCCCGTCGAAATTCTGCTCATCCCGGAGTTCCAATCCCTTAAGAAAGTAGGAAAATGTTTTGGCACCCAAGCTAGAATTTATAGAAATCCCAGAAGTCCAATGCATGCCCAGAACCGAAGGAACGCTCCCTTTTTCACCCCGTTAACGGATGCAGTTCAAATTTTAACCGCTTTGAAGTTAGGGAATACGCTGATCACAGCATGATAATCAGGACCGAAATGCCGATAATTACTAGGCAGTTTTGAAGAAAGCGTGGGCGATTGCTTAAACAAGGAAGATGGACACACTTTTCTGACACTGTGGTTGAAGGAAATGGTTGGAATAGCTCTGAAAAGACCATTTTTTTCCTCAGTTTTCGCACGTTCCTTAAAACTACCCGTAGCATACGCTCCGATTCAGCTTCAAATATCGAAATCAAAATTCTGCCCGGACTCTGCCTTCAAGACAACGACATGCACTATTCATAGTTCGAGTCAATATACATTTATCAATTAATAACAACGAAAACCGTAATAACACAAGAACACTTCTGTGAGGGATTCACATTCTGCCTTCTAGCAAAGTCGACCATGCAGTGACGTACGTGATGAACAACATCCTGTAACAAGAAGACAAATTAAGTGGACTACATCATTACTTTTCAAGACATAGTACACCCTTAACGTGTCTTTCGAAATTTTCTGTTCATCTTACTAGGGACTGCTTTACCCGCACCGCGACGATTTGAAAAACCATGTTTTCGTTGCTGAAGGACTGTGACAGTGCATGAATGGCTCGTGCTTGAAATTTCCTAAATGCCTCCGGGGATTACAAAAGTGGGCTTTTAATTGTATGGCAAAAAGGTGAGGGTAATACCCATCAGGGAATTTTCGGGGTGTTCAGAAAACAATTTTCGGATTCGGCTCAGAACATTCAACGGAGGGTTATTTAGGCGTTGAACCCGGATCTGCTGTCAATTTGTCGCGAGATATATGGTTAGTGTAGATTACGGTAGGCATAACGCCTTCTAACCGCCGTTATCTCCCTTAATATTTTGAAAACCGAAGAACGGGCATCAAATTCGTGTTCGGCATCCCAAATAACACCTACAGAAATTTTCAACCAAATCTGAGACTTCGACCAAGCCATCGTATACCCACAGTTACATACCGTAATCCAAGGAAAATCGATAAACCGACCACAGATTTTTGTTAGACAGCCCAAATACTGTCGTTCTCTCGGCCGAATTCCGGTCCGCATTTGCACACTACGGCTATCGCATCATGCGACACGTGTTAATCGTGCTGGGACCACTTGGTCATAGTGCAACAGCCATAGTTCGTAATTGCGGACCGGAATTTGGCTCGGGGAACAATAGCAGATACAGGCCATAAAACGGCCAATGTCTCACCGTCGACTGCGTACCACGCGCTGCGCGACCGCACGCGCGTCGGAAGCGAACGAGTTTTAGCCGCCGCGCGACGAGTTTTGGCCGCCGCGCGACGTTTCGGCCGCCGCGCGGCGGCCAAAACTCGTTCGCTTCCGACGCGCGTGCGGTCGCGCAGCGCGTGGTACGCAGTCGACGGTGAGACATTGGCCGTTTTATGGCCTGTATGAGATGTCAACGTTTCATGTTGACAAATGTCCCCGATTCGTGATCAGCACCCAAAACATTCCTAAAGAAAATTCTCAAGCTCAATCCGAGACAATTTTTAACACCCTAAAAATTGCCATTCGTGTACCCTCTTCTCTTCGCAAAGCTTTGGAAATTACCTCTTTAGGAAATCTCCCGCAAGTCTCTGAGGCCTTTAGGAGATTTGGAAAATGACCTATCAATGCTGTGTCCCATACTTAAAGCTATCAAAACATGGTTTTTTAAAAGCACTCAGCAAAGGTAAGGTATGCCCTAGTTAGAGACTGACCCACGTTGGTTCCAATTATATATCTGAATTCGTACAAAGCCCAATGAGAGCGGAGTTATGGCCCTTGAAATATGTCTGATATTGAGCGGCGGCAACTGCGGCTGTCTGCAATCGCGGAGCGAAATTTTACAATTTCAGTGCAATATGGACGGTACATAAGCTGCCGCAGCTAGTTATCCAGCGGAGTAGGCGGGGGTCTGCCGACGGGCGACTTTGATGCCCACTACTACTATATGGTGTTCCAAGGCCACTGACTACACAAGGTTCTTGCAGTCAAAATGGCAAATATGTCGTGGAAAAATGAAAAATTTGAGATAAAGCTTTTGTGAACATATTAAAAAGAACATAATAAATTCAATGACTGAATAAAACGTTCAAAAATAGAAACAGTGGAAAGTACAATACCCGCGCTAAGTTTTGTAAAAACGGGGAGCATCTGGCAAACTTGGCAAAAAAGCGTCCGATGTATGTAACTTTTTTGAATGAAGAAATTTTCAAATTCTGAAAGCGCTATCATATTCACAGATCAAATTGCTACCTAACTATGTGACTTGTTTGCCCAAGTTCCCCAAAATTGCTTTGTTTTCGAAGGAAATAGTTTTTGCAATCGGTTTTCAAAAACGTCGCGCGCAGCGAAGTGCGGCTAAACTTTGAACAGTAATTGTACAATTAATGGAAGAGCAAATTGTATGCTTTCTTCAGAAATTAGTTGCAGGTAAGAGCATCTCAAAGTTGGCTTAGGTAGAGTTTTCGAAATCCTTCATTTAAGAATCCGGGGCTTTCGCAACGGAACTCCGACTTTTCAGGTAGCTCTCAGGCGTGTTTAATGAAGGATTTCGAGAATTCAACAAACAAGATTCTTGAGATTCTCTCACTTGCACCTAATTTGTGAAGAAAGCATGCAGATTGTTCTTCCATTACTTGTACAATTACTGCTCAAAGTTTCGCCGCACTTCGCCGCGCGCGACGTTTTTGGAAACCGATTGTAAATACTATTTCCTTCGAAAACAAAGCGGTTTTAAGGAAATTTGGCTCACAATCTACATAAATAGGTAGCAATTTCATCTGTGGATATGATAGCGAATTCAGAATTCGAAAAAGTCTTTATTCAAAAAAGTTACTTGCATCGGACGTTTTTTTGCCAAGTTTGCCAGATGCTCCCCGTTTTTACAAAACTTAGCGCGGGTATTGTACCTTTTCCCATTAAGACATATGCGAGACTCGCGAGCGCTGCAAGCGCACCTTCTCTCTGCCACTTTCTTTGGAACATGAACATATTTGTTACTCTGAAAAAAAAACAATAATATAACTGATTCTAGGAGATATAACGTCAAGTTTCACCAGCTGGGAGTTTTAGTCATCTCATACAATCAGAACAAAAACTTTGCAATGCCTTATTTTCTCTTAGGACCCACAGAATTTTGGCTCCTCTTTCGAAGTTAATAAATCTTGGAACATTCCTTGCGTGTTTCAATCTTTGAGCAGATTCCAGCGGAGGAGGGTGGGGTGGGTTGTTATAGGCCGAGATCATACTGGCCGCGATCAGCGACAGCGACAATGCATATCAGGCATATCGATTTTCAATCAATATCGATGGTAAACACTGCGTCGCTTCGCTCGTCGCGGTAAATATGATTCCTGCCATAAACAGTTCGGCGTGGGCTGCAGGGGCTTACAGGGGAAGCTGTGGAGATGTGTGGAAGGCCTTTCACCCATATACAATGAAACAATTCACATTCAGGCACATGCACAAAACACTTGGAAGCTTCCACACGAGTGGAGCCTCCACAGAATCCTGACCGTCTCCACCCACTAGGTGTGCATCAAAGACACGATGAAGAAACTCGAAAAAAAAAGAAATTACTTTAAGGAAAACACCGACCACGTAAAAATCGAAAATCTGCTACTACCCTGTGACGCATTCTCAGTACACGAAATCGAACCAGCACTCGCACAATAGCAAGGAAGCAACAAGCGATGCTCACTCCTGAAAAACTGTGAAACTTAAGCCATGTAGGCAACTTTGGCGAGTTGCATTGCGATTCAAAGCCCGAAACACAGAAAAACGGGCCATCGCAGAAAGGAAAATTGAAATTAGCGAAGACTGCAACCTTGTATTTTCTATTTCGGAGGAAAATTTACTCGTGTCTATGGCGTGCGTGTTATACTTGTTATCCGAAGGTAATTCCTCGGATAATGGATCGATTCGGATAAAGCCATTTTAAATTTACCGGATATTGGTTCGATTCAGATAATGCGTTTTTTCAAATTTTCGAATATTGGATCGATTCAGATAATACCATTTTTCCAATGATTCGGATACGGATATCCGTCGGATAATTTCGGATAAATTTCGGATATTATCGGGACAAATCTCAGGCAACACACACACACACACACACACACACACACACACACACACACACACACACACACACACACACACACACACACACACACACACACACACACACACACACACACACACACACACACACACACACACACACACACACACACACACACACACACACACACACACACACACACACACACACACACACACACACACCACACACACACACACACACACACACACACCACACACACACACACACACATACACCACACACACCACACACACACACACACACACAACACACACACATCACACACACACACCACACACACACCACACACACACATACACCACACACACCACACACACACCAGACACACACATCACACACACACACCACACACACACACAAAATGAGTACAATAGTAGCTACGAGAAATGGACATATATTAGGATGAGTCATAAGTTCTTGGAATTTTTTTCTTAAACACAAAGTAACAAATTTATTCAAAGTAAGAGCCATTACAACGAACAACTTTCTGCCAACGACGAGCGAGACTTCGAATACCGTAGTCGTAGAATGAGCGCTGCTTCGATGCAAAAAGCGTCCAACTCGGTCCTCAAGTGCTCTTTCGGTCTTAAGCTGCTTTCCCCTCAACCAGTGTTCGAGGCTTCTGAATAAATGGTAGTCCGATGGAGCAATATCTGTACTGTAGGCTGGATGAGGGAGAGTTTCCAACTGCAGCTCCTTCAATTTTTCTTGAGTTTTTTTTTTCGCTATGTGTGGGCGGCAGTTGTCCCAGAGCAGTAGAATCTGGTCACGTTTTCGTCCATTTTTCTCCGCGTTGGTGACCATTTCCTCTAGTTCTTGGCAGACGTAGTCAGCATCTATAGTCTTTCCTGGCGGAAGTAATTTCCAGAACACAACTCCATCAGTGGACCAAAAAACGGTGAGTAGACTCTTTTTTCCGTGGATATCCCGACGTTGCACAGAATCTGGCGACTCAAAGGGCTTAACCCATTGCACAGACAGGTCAGGATTGTTATAGTAGCACCACTTCTCATCACATGTAATGATGCGACCAAAAAACTTCCTTTGTGGTGCCGTTTCAGTAGTTTTTGACAAATGGCCATCCTGCGATTCTTGTCGGTGTCGGATAAAGTGTGAGGAATCACGGACGGCTTTTTCGGTCTCAGTCCAATATTGTGTAGCTGGCGAACTGCGGTCGACTGCGAACTCCCTGTAAGCTGGGCGAGACCTCTGCTGTGAAGGTGCGGGTTTTTCTCCAGCTCATTCGCCGCCAACGTGGGGTAGTGAAATCGTGGCCTTCCAGATCTCGGCTTGTCCTTTAGAGAGCAGCTGCCGGAGCGAAACTTTTGATACCAGTTGTACACAGTACTGGCAGCAATTCGATACCTTGCTTCGTTGGCCCTTATTTCCTTAACAGTTTGAGCAGCTGTGAAACCTCTTTCGAAGTAGTGAAGAATCAGTACGCGAGCGTGCTCTTTTTCCGACATTTTACTAAGCCACAAATGGCGTTTCGAGGGCTGGCAGGTATTGATTAATGAGGTTTGATATACCTAGCAAACAACCGCGCACGAGTGGCATGTGATCTATTCGCGAATTTTTGAAAAATTCCAAGAACTTATGACTCACCCTAATACATAAATTACACGAATGAGGAAACAAAAAGAGTCAAATAGTTGATATAAAAAATGGACGGGGCCCCCTAAACAGGCAGCAGCGACCGTTTATCCACATCGTTTATAGCACTGAATACGCAGGAAGTTGGCAAGTTGAAACTTGTTGAAACTCGTAGAGCATTTCCACTCGCAAAACAGTGAGATGAACACGTATGGATAAACAGTCGCTGCTGCCTGTTTAGGTTTTCTCAAAATGGACCGGTTTACTACATTCAAATTGACCGGCTTACTACATTCAACCTAAAATGAACCGATATATCCGGTTTAATCCGATTTTACGCAAATTTTATCCGTTTTATCCGGTTTTATCCGATTTTTATCCGTTATATCCGTTTTTATCCGATTTTTTTTCGTTTTATCCGATTTTACGCAAATTTTTACCGTTTTATCCGATTTTACGCAAATTTTATCCGGTTTTATCCGTTTTTATCCGATTTTTATCCGTTTTTATCCGTTTTTATCCGATTTTATCCGATTTTTATCCGTTTTATCCGTTTTTATCCGATTTTATCCGAATTTTCGACGCTTCGGATAATGGTTCGATTCAGATAATGCCGATTTTAAATTTCCCGGATATTGGTTCGATTCAGATAATGCGTGTTTTCAAATTTTCGGATATCGGATTATCCGAATCTCGGATATCCGGTCGGATATCCGAAATGGAGTGATTCGGATACTAAGTATAGTGCGTGTACGCGTGTTTTCCGATTTTCCTCTCTATCTGTCTCTCCTCTTGCTCCGCTTATGCGAACAAAAACATTCGTACCGAAATTATGGGTGGGTATTCACAGTAATTTGCTTAGGCATTTTGAGGCGTTTTTCAGATATCGGTGGGGCAAGAATCGGAAAACAGGCCATCTCCAGAAAAATACTGATAAACCCCAACAAAGTAGTAGTTCAACGAACGAAAATTGAAAAAATTTCGTTCAAAGAAATTTCGAACGAACGAATTTCGAAAAACTTTCGAAATTTCGGAGGTCGAACGAACGAAATTCGAAACTAATCGAAATTTCAATTTTTTTTCGAAATTTCGTATATTTTTCGAAACATCGAACTTTTTTTCAAAATTTGTCGGAAATTTCGAAATTTGTTCGAAAGTATTCCAAACGAATGAATTAAAAAAAAGCCGAACGAATGAATTTCGAGAAAGTTTCGAGCGAACGAAATTTGAAAAAAATTCGTTCGACGAATTTTCGAACGAACGAAAAAAATTTCGAAAAATCTTTCCAAAATTTTTCGAAAATTTCGTTCGTGTACAACTATAGTTCAAACCCTACATTTTTAATAGGTTTAAATCAGTGGGCTGTACCTTTTAACCAAAATTTCTCCAAATTGGATAATTTTTTCAACCACGTGGGCGAAACCGATTTGAGGTTCAAGACTCAGAACCTCATGTGAAAGGTTCGGGTGCAGTTTGAGTAAAATATTGGTGACACAAAAGTGAGCAATAATAGAAACCTTGAATAGTTATTTGAAAGTGAAAAAACAGCGATAATCTCACATGTGTGCTTCCGACAACAATTCTGAATGCCGCATTTCGCTGATGGTGGTGATAGTACCTGAAAAGAGTACTGCAGGTGCATTTTCTACAAAATTCAGTAATTACTGACAGTTCGGAAACAATTCGATAACTGAGTGAATACTAGGTACCAGCAAAATCCTATGAAAATGAAACAGCAAGGAATTGACGTTGTGGGCTAAGAAAGAAAGGGGGAAGAGGAGCTAATGAACAGAGACACAGCGACACAAATTATTGAGCGAAGACAACTGGCGACGGCTGGCGTGCGAACTTCGTTTGTGTCAATCATCGATCAAGGGCTCTGAGGGTGACCAAAATCTACTCGGGAGTAGATTTTCGCAGATGGCGACCCCGCCGTCTCTCCCTCCTCTCATACACGCTATTTCTTCGTCGTCTCGAACAAAGAACGAGACGGCGCTCTCGTTCCCATCATCGATAGGAGAGGACCACCCGGAAAGGGGGACGAAATCTGCTCATGAGGTCGACGTAATGTCGACCTCTCGTGTAATTTTTCGATTTTTGAGCTTCTGGCACCATAATTAGCAATTCTACAAAATTGTGTTAAAAACTTTAGGTGCCACTTAAGTGGCACCTTAAGCTCACCACTATGTCCCGCTCTCGCCTGGTTTACTACCACCCCTGATAAGTGAGCTAATTGCTTCATTGCACTGATAGGTATCATCCTTCTAGCGGTCAATTCCTCCACGCTCAAAAATCAACATAAACAAGGGAGGGCCTATTTTGGCTCAAAAACGCGTCTTTCGTGTCCTTTTAAGGCATGCCTTGCTATATAGGGCACCAGACCTTCCGTAAACCGTGGAGATATCAGAAGTGAAATTTATCCTGAACACTGCCTTTAATTAACTCAGATATTCGCTGAGCAGCTAGGGCACTGAAACGGCCTCTTATTATCTAAGCAGCATCATGGAGATATCTGCTGACGACTGCCCACCAGCTTGTGATTGGCTTATGGACTCAGCGTTACAAACCCCATCGTCGCAGGATATCGTCCCATGATGCTGGAAGTGCAGCATATGTCGCGGAGCTCCTGCGCCCTACGGAAGAAAAATGTCCTAGAGCCAGCGGCCGCTCGCCATTGGATGGCTCCGCCCACCCCTCTTCCTAAGTGGTCTAATCCGGTGTAAAAAGCTTCTCATCTCACAGTGTGTTTCAGTCGGCTCTTCGGAGTCGGACCTGGAAGGTGGCCTCGAGTCACTCACCAGAAGATCCACCGGATACCGGAGGATAATTTTTGTCGCCGAGGCCGGATACCGGAGGATAATTTTTGTCGCCGAGGCCGGATACCGGAGGATAATTTTTGTCGCCGAGGGGAGAGGGCTACCCACGGCTCGGGGGGGGGCGGGTGGTACCCAACTGTGGGGTCACCTCCCCACGATCCACGGTGGGGTGCACCCACTGCGGACCGTGACAGTGGGGTGACCCCCACCTCTGGGGACCCCAAAGCGGATAACCACAGTGGCATGTCCCCGGGGCATGTCAGGCCGAAAAATTTTTGTGATGGTGCGCTCACGGCGAAATTTCAGTGATGGTGCGCGTCTCGGAACACTGCCGACAGTGAGCGCACCTTGTCGCACTCGGACGCGCGCTGGGAGCAGCATAAGTCGCGAGATGTGGCGTGGATACCAAGCCTGGGAGCAGCATATGTCCCGTGAACTGGGGTTTCAAACGCAAAACTGGCAGCAGCATATGCTGCGGTGGTTCCGCCTCGTTACGCCCACTTTTTCAGCAGCTAGGGAACGGCCTTGGCCTAGAAACCTCCATGATGCGTCCTAGCTGCTCAGCGATTATGCGAGAAGCTTTAGTATTTAAAACATGCAACAAACAAACAGTGGAGACTGCAAAACTTTATGAAAGTTTCAAAAATCCAAAGATAATCCCAAAATTTAAACTTTCCGGGACTCCTGAAACTTCCTCTCTTGGTGAGCCCTCGGCGCGTAGCGCCTTCCTCAAACCGAATGACCCAGCAACCAAGTATGGTCGTAGTGAAAAACTTTAGTATGTTATCGGGCATCACAACTTTTGCTTTACACATACACAATATTAGGTTTTGAAGGGACAGTTTTAAAATATGGAATTTATTAATGATTTCGTGGTAATATTTAAAATTAGGACCATTTCCTCAAAACATGGCTATTACAATTTCAAAACCATAGCAGTTATTTGCCAATCTGAGGTCTTCGGAACCCTTGTTCAACCTTGTAAAAAATTAATCTCTATGGAAGTTTTTTTTTAAAACAAAGTCGGAATAAAATTTGCATATTTCTCTTTCACGTTATCGAAAAAGAGCGAAATTCATGTACCAGTTGTACTTTGTCAAAGCTTATGAAGCACATATTTTGGAGGGATAAATTTCCAAAAATTCACTCCAACCTGATAAACTTTCGATCTTCAGAAAAATCCTGACAGAGACTATTTTTCACAAGTTTATACAACGGTTTGGAAGATCTTCAAATTATGATTAACTGCTACAGGTTTGGAAATGTAAAAGCCATGTTTTGTGAAAATATTCCTAATTCAAAATGCCACAAAATGATAAAAAAATTCCATATTGAGAAACTGCACCTTCAAAACCTAATCTTGTGTATGTGTAAGGCAAGAGTTGTGATGCCCGATAGCATACTGAGGTTTCATCAAGTTTCGCTAAGGCCAAGCCGAGTTACGTATCAAACGGTATTCACGGAAAGGCCTTGTCCGAACACTTTTGTTCGGTACTGTACATGGAGATAACCATGTTGCTTGTAACTTTTGAATCTCGCAAATACCTTATATTGGTCCGTCAGTCCTCGCAAATAGATGATCACGTCGTAACGTGCTTAACGCGTGCACAGACGGTATAGGTATAAGGCGCCTCATCTCACTCGAATCCTCATTCGGTACTCTTATGCCGGCCCTGGAAGGCGATTTCGAGTCGCTCTCCGGTGGCAGCAGATTTTTGACCGATGTGGGTTATTCTCACGGCTCGGGGGGGGGGCGGTCTACGCCGCGGTCCTCGGGAAGGGTGCTTTTTCACCGCAGACCTTGGCGAAGAATACGCCTTTGTAAGTGGGGCTTTTTTCTGCCGTGGACCGTGACAACCATGTGCCCGGGTCGACGTACCGTGATCTTAGGAGTAAGTTAAATGTTGCTTTTGGATGAGTTACTTGTATACAAGGAGCAGGTTACTTGCGACATAAAAGTAAGTTACTTGCGACATCAAATGAGTTACTTGTGACATAAAAGTAATTTGCATGAAGACTTCACGTAACCTACTTAAAAGTAACATTTAACTTGATTCAAAACTTCTGAGCAGACCGACAGATAGCAGAAATAGAAATCATTGCTTTGCGAATTTGAAGGCCTCCCTCAACTCATATGTTCCTGCGTGTGCTCTCCAACCTCTTGTGCATGCAGCATGAGCAGACCACGTGCTGGAACTAATGCTCGAATGTGATCGCACAGCAAAATAATATGACATAGCATACCCTCTATAAAACGTCGTAATTCACATCATTCGAGGCGCGGGCGGCGCGGGCTACGCCTGGGCCTCCGTCTGCCCTCCGCTCTCTCACTGTCTCTCACCTCCGCTCCGCACCAGCACGCCTAGGAACCATGTAAATTTCGCCGTTTTATAGCCTGTATGATGACGTTCTTTGTTTCAAGGCATATAACACAGCATAACATATTTGGGTCAAATAGGCTACACTAGGACACCTAATGGAATGATATAAAGTTTCGTGACATCTTATATGATTGCTTTTTCAGGCTTCATCGATCATTCTTGCGCGTCATTCTAAAATTCGCAAACCTCTGCACAAGTGCGAATGTGGATGCTCATTCTCGAACCTAGGTCCACTACGTCAGCATTCCTTCGATGAGCACCTACGGGTCCAGTTCATCTGTACCCTCTGTGGAGAAGCGTTTTCGACGCGCAATGATTTCGCAGTGAGTGTCGTTTGACACGATCAATTAAAAATGTCCGTTTGACATCAGAGGCTCCTTGTAAGCCTTAAGTGATTGATTTGTCAAACATAATTAGTAGTACACAACCATTAAGGATCACGCGGTAAGCCATGCCACTAAAATGGTTTTGCTCCTTTGTGGCTCATGTCACACACCTTGTGACTCGGAGGAAACACTTGCTTCGCACGTTAAGGTGTATCATAACAGGTGCTTCTAGTGAATTGAAAATACACAGAGAAGCGCGCAAGCAAATCTCATTCTTTTTCCAGAGATCAGCCAAGTGCCGAAATGAGGGTAGCCCCGTCCTCAGTAAGGAGCGAACCTACACTGGCTGCAGAGCAAGTAGACAGATTTTATCTAGCTCACGAACAGAATAGTCCACACAGGTATTGATTCATTCATTTATTTATTGATGTATTTATTCAAAGACGTGGATAAAATCACACGTTGTCAATACATTAAAGGCAGTGTTCACGATGAATATCGCACTCGAGTTTGATCCAAAAATGGGATTACTTGCTCGTGAGGTAACTGATACTGAAGAAACAGCGAAGAAAAACGTTCAGAATAAGCCAAAATAACGGTTTCTGAATTAATGGCGAGGACGAGAATCATGGGCCCTGCTGATTCCGGCAAGCGCGCGCTAATCGCGAAATCTGCGCGAATCGATCGTGCTAATCGCGGCAGAGTTGCTTGGCAATTTGCCATCAAAGCGTGTGCGGCGCCACAAGCTCGTCCGATTGAGGAGCGGACCTTTAAAGGCAGTGATCACGACAAAAAACCGTATTTTAGTTTTTGATGTTTTTGAGTAGGTAAGTTCACTAAGAAGAGGTGAATAGGAAAAAAAAACACCACAGAACAATCAAATAAGGGAGAAAAACTGTGCAAAGAAATCTCTGAAACAAATAATAGTGCCCGTTTGTGTATTTCCCCGACGTCATGTTCGATGCGTTGTACGCAGGGAGATTGCCTACAACGCATCGAACATGACGTCGGGAAAATAGTTTTGCGCTTCAAAATTATTTGGTAGGTGGATTTGCTTTTTGTTCCTTGCACCAAAAATTCTCCGAAAAATAAAGGGGGTCAATGCACATGATGGGTTCTGAGAGCGTATCGCGATGAAGAATCTTCGAAAATTTGTTGTCTGTTGCTACAGTAATTCTGGACAACTGTTATAGGACGTGGGCGGGGTAGTCCAATGGGTCGGCTGGCTCGCGAGATTTTCACCCACCTCCCGACCGTTTTTCGTCGGACTTCCGTTCTGAACCTTCTTAGAAGGACCCGAAGCTTAAGTTCCAGCCAAAAAACTGGCAACTTTTTCATCGTGAACACTGTCTTTAAAACAGACAGAGAAAATAATCCAGCAGCAAAACAGTATGCCTGGAGATGCTGGAATATCAGATAAGATTCGTTTTGTTCTAAGATTTTTGAAAACCTGCACAGACGTAGATACAATATTTGCGTTCCCACTTATCAAAGGCAGCAGACACGCTCAAAAATGATGTCGATTATATGACATAAATCGAGGGTTTGGAGCTAGTAGTATGGGGAACTAACGAAAAAAAACCAACGAAAACAGTATACAAATAGAGGAATAGCGGTTGTTTCTCTTATGGACGAGTTACTCAGCGCAGGGTGGAAACAGCGAATATTGGCAACAAAACGATTGAGATAGAGAAGCCGATGTACTCTTAAAGTCTGTACTAGAACGTTCACCTCGTCGGAAGCATCAAAAAACCGGCCAAAGTAGGCGTATTACAACGATCAATCTGGACGAGTTTGTATTTTGGGGCGGGATTGTTGAAGATCATGGGCGGGGTTGCAGAGGTTTTTCGATTTGCGTTGCTCTAATTTAGTAATTTGACTCGTTTTTGACGCTTACAACGGCGTGAGCCTTCTACTAGGAGCCATTCGACCCTAGTTACGTAGTTAACTTAACAACTTTTTCGAGCGTGCCTGCTGTCTTCAAAGGCAGCATACATGCTCGTAAACGTATTTGAGAAAACTACGGAATTAGAATGGCATGGCACAGAAGACAACACCCCCGCAATTTGAAGCGTCAAAAACCACCCTTAATGACGCTACTTGAGTGAGAAGTTGAGCCCGCCTCTGTATCTGCCCGCCCCCTGTATTTGCCGTCCTCTTCCAAAACAGCGGTGCTGGGCCATTCCCACCGCCAACGATGTTCGTGGGTTGTGAAATAGGTATAATAGGTAACCCACACACATTGAAGACGGAAATAGCCCAGCGCCCTTGTTTTGAAGGAGGACGGTAAATGCAGGGGTGGGCCCAACTCCTCACTCGTCTAACGTCATTGTGGGTCGTTTTTATTGCTTCAGAATGCGTAGGCGTTGTGTTCTGAGCCATGCCATTCCAATTCCGTAGTTAGCTCAATCATGTTTATGAGCGTGTATGCTGCTTTTAGGTCAAGAGTTGAACTCCCTTGGAGTTCTCTTAGTGGAGAACTTTGATGTTGTGCTTGATTTTGCGACTAATACATAGAGCCTGTGCTTTCCTCTTTCGCTCCTTGTCAATGTAGTACCAAAGAGCAGAGTAGGGTTTATAGAAACTCTTCGGATGATTATTCTGAATACTATGTTTACCTGTTCAATTCTGATTGCCCTCACTCTGAAAGTTAAACTGCGATTCATTTCTAATTATGGTTCTTTAGGGAACTTCTGGTGGAACGAAAACAGTTAGTCAATACAAGACAGGAATCCCAAGCGCGTGACAACGGTGATTATAGTCAACATGAGGGAAGCCGAATTTCGCAGATTCTGCCTCATGGACAGGAAATGCGTGACAGTTTGGAACAAGATTCCTGTTCAAATAGCATGGAAGAACGTCATCAATGCGAAATTCGTAATCTTCAAGAACTCCTGCGCCAAGAAACAGACGCCCGTTTACGTTTAGAACAGGAAGCCCGACAGCGTGATGACCTTTTGAACCGTCAACGCGTGGAGCTGGAACGCTGGCAGTTTGGGAAACAAGAACGTCGGTTTGAGGAGCAAGAAAGCGGTCACCTTGAGGGACAAGAGCGCTTTCAAATTGAGGAACACCGTCTAAAATTTAGGTACGTTTTCAAATGCGGACATCCATATCCTAACCGTAATTTTCGTGCCCGAAACTGCACCTATGTGCCTTTAGGGCTCTAAAACAGGCTCCGCCCATCCTAAGTAGCGCTCCTTGGCTTGAATCTGCGTTAATGAAATTTCTGGTGCGTTTTCAAATGCGGACAGCCATATTCTAAATGTAGTTTTCGTGCCCGATACGGCACCTATATGCCCTCAGGGCACTAGAACATTCTACGATCATTCCATCCTTTTGAAAGACCTACATAGGTGGGACTACGAACTGCCCAGAGCGGCTCACGGACGACCTATGAGAGACTTCGTTGGTCAGTCGTCTAACAATGGTGGGGACATCATCATTGGGGCGAGTTGCTCCGTAACCGCGATTCTATCATTTTGTCATGATCTTGTTAGAGACAACGGCTGTCCACAGCTGGTTGCTGCGGAACTCACCCTCATTCATGTAGAACGAGCCTTTACCCGGGAAGGAGTCGGAATTAGAGTTGTGCAGGTCAGGGTTTTCATTCGGAAACGGGAAAGAAATTTCCGTCGGAAGTGAATAACGTATGGATTAAAGTGGACGAGAAGACGGAAAACAGGGAGCGGAAACTTTCTTAAAGTCCAAGCTCAAGGACAAAATCTGAGATTTCCACATAACTGTGAGGTTTACCCACCCTATTTAGCCCCTGCCAAATGCGAGCTCTCAATTCCTCCGAATAAGCGAGATATAGGGGGAAGCCACCCTGGGGCGCATACCAGGAAGCCACTTTGGCACGCCCCTTTTACGATCTTCCGAGCTCAATTATGGCCAAATGAGCAAAGTTTTCCGATCAATAGCCCCGTTGTTCCCTTCATTCTCAGCTTCTCTCTTTGCTCAGGTTGGCTCGCAAACATCGGTTGCAAATGACAGAAGTTACAAGCCTCGGACAACTCGTCCACCATACTTCCGCAGCTCAAATTTTGAGAGGTCATATCTCCGTTCCCAGAAGGTCTTGTACGATTTGAGAGACATCATTGGAATCAGCGTCGGACCGTTTTCAAGATAGGCCAAAAAGCAGAAACACGATTTCTAGGTTGGGCTGTGCCTTTAAAATAACGGAAAATTTTGAAAACGTCGCGATTTTGACGAGGCTCGTCTGTTACGAAATGTTTTCCTGATTTTCTTTCGCAGAACGGAAAAAATTTCGGTCCGAAAACCACCCTGGCTTGAGCTCCAGGCAGGGTGAATTTCCGAAGTGTGCGTAGAATCTTTGAAAGCTTTTACTGCTTGAATTGGGAAGGTAATCTTGAATCCGGTCAGGTATTCGCAGTGATATATAAATCATTACAAGGCTCGTTACACTCATCTGCTGCGGCTGAGCGATGCGACTGACGCAAAAGGTCGAATTGGTTCTGAAATCATATATTTTGGAGACCTACTTTTGCAAAAAGGATTGTCGCTTTTTCTGGGGCTTTTCACGTTTCCTTTTCCAGCTTTTTGAAAGCTCCTAGCATTTCTTGCAAAGCGAAGTTGTGGGCATTCATTGCGTCCGATAATCCTGTTCCCTTTTCTCAACACAAGTTTTCAGGAAATGTCTTTCACGTGAAGAGCATGAACGTGAACAACGTGAACGCGACGTCCATGAAGGGCGTGAGATCGAGCAGCGTAGGCGCCGAGCACGAGTGGAGGAAACCCGGTTGCGTACGGAAGTGCAGATCCGTGAAGAGGAGGATCTTCAACGCCAGGTTCAAGAACGCCGTGGTCAGGAGACATCAAGATATTGCGGCTCGGAGGGGTCAGCTTTCAGTCGACAGATTAGTATGGACTGTATACATCTCGACCAGCCGCGCGCCTCGTCATCTCGCATGAATGTGGGAAGAGAGAGATCTCCCTCTCGTTGTACCTCCCCCGCTCCAGTGCCTCATTACGAAGGATACAGGAATGGTGAAAATGAGTCGAGGAACGCATGTAGAGGTGATGCGGGTGAATTCTCGGCTCGTAACCCTCGCGAGTTCAACCAATGGTATTTTTCAATGTTATACAGCCTCTAGCTTCACAAATAAAGTGCTGCATTCTAGGAGTGATAACAGGTTCGATCGGCGAAAACAGGACAATCATCGGGAACCGGCTTACCGTGCGACTGAGACTCTTAGATGTGGAGAGGAGTTTTCTGCACGTGTGGAAAGGTACGTTTGTAAAGAAAGTGATTCTCTTAAGTTGAGTGGAAGGAATTCTACATCCAGGTCACATAAGAACTTCCTAAGGACTTCTAGGGATGCTACCTCTCCCGCTTCAATGCCTCATTACGAAGGATACAGAAATGGTGAAAATGAGTCCACAAACTCATTGAGAGGAGATGCGGGCGGATTCTCGGCTCTGTACCCGCACGATTTCAACCGATGGTGTTTTTCAAAGTTATGCTCCTCTTGCTTCACAAATGGAGTGTTGTATTCAAGGAACGATAGCAGGTTTTATGGACGTGAACAGGATTACGTGCAGAGACCGCCTTATTGTGCGACTGAGACTCCTAGAGGTGGAGAGGAGTTTTCTGCCTGTATGGAAGGGTACGTTTGTAAAGGAAGTGATTCTCTTGAGTTAAGTGGGAGGAAATCTACATCCAGGCCAGATAAGAACTTCCTAAGGACGGGATTATACCTTCAGAAACCAGCGACGTGACGCAATGCTTACCATCAGTATCGACCTAAAGTTGATATGCATGATATGCACTGTCGCTGTCGCTGGTCGCGGCAAGTATGATTCCGGCCTAGAGGCCAAACGACGTTGTACTTTGTTGTCATGCCTAAACGTCAGATATGCCATAATGAAACTAGGTTTCTACTCAACGCGACGTGCGACTTACTGTCGTTCTCGGAGCGAATTTCAGAACCGCACTCGCGGACGACCAGTGTTGCTTGAACACGATGATAATCTTGCTTGGACAAAGGTTTATCGTGCCGACACCAAGTGGTACTTGTACGATTATCATTGTGTTGCGTGATGCAGCAGCGCTCGTCCGCAAGTACGGACCGGAATTTTGCTCCGAACACAACAGTATATGAGGTATATTGATATTCGGTCGGTATGGATTATACGGTCGGCACGGAACGCACTGATACTTTGCGTCTCTTATTGTGCGTTGGCGCAAGCTGGGTGCACCTATGTTGTAACATATGCGCATCGAGTTCGCACCAACACACAATAAGGAACGCAAAGTATCAGTTCGATACTTGACGGCTGTAGGGCAACGTTCAGAGTTTTCGCGGCCCGACGCGATGGCACATGTTGGCGCGACGCGAAAATCGCGTCGCGCGTACATCAAGGTGTGAACGGCGCGCGAACGCTGGGCGACTACGCGCAATCGCGTGTGTCCGCAATTTCCCGTATACAAGCAGAATTAATCAATAAGTGATCCTATTCTGTATATTTCAGTGTAATGCATCTTTTTATTTTTTATCTTTATCTTTTATCGCTTTCTTTTGCTTTCTTTATCATAATTTGCTGTATCAATGACAAAACTACAAAAAAAAGACATCGAGAGCAAATGATGCTCAGAATTTTTCTCAGAGTCGAGTGTACAGAATAGGGTATTTACAGGTGAAATAGGAATTATGCGCCTGTCGTTTGAGAACCATGAAAAACCTCAAAAAATGAAAAATTTCGAAGCTTGATTAAAATCGATTTCTGCCAGACACAGCCTGAAACAACAGAAAAACAGACGATGAAAACTTATCGGAGAAAAAGAGTGGAAGACATAAGAGTGAAAAGGCTCAAGAAAAAATCTAGACGCCACTGCGAGCGCCTAGCGAAGACGCGACGCGAACGTAGGCTAATTATACCGTCGCGTCGCGCCGCGAGTACTCTAGACGCCGTCTAAGCGGCTCGTCATGTAGCCGGTCGTAGAATTATTGTCCCGGCCTGATTTCATTTACCACTGCGGCTGAGTGTTTCTTTTTTTCGAATGGAAACGTGAGCAGCGGGTTACGATTGAATTTCTTTTCTGCCTGGTTGTATATTTTTTCTATTTTGGTGTCGGATGAAATATGGATTTGCAGTGAATTCGGAAGAGCTCAGAGCCCCATTCGCCCTGCTTCTCGACATGACTCTGGACGCGCAACAGTCAATAACTGCGTGAGTTTCTCAAAAACTCAACGGGTCCGACCGCAGATTTCTGTCGGGTCGAGGTTGTGTGTGGTGCCGTTCACCAAAAGTTGTACACCTACTTATCAGTGAGAAGCGGTTGGTCGGCGATCAACGCGCATGAAATTCACTGCAGCACTGCCTTCTGCGTAAGAAGCTTTTTTGCGTCATCCCGACCGCTTCTTATTGCTACATAGACGGGCAAAATTTAGTTGACCGCACTATTCGCTTAGCAACATGTATGCTTAGCAAATCCTCAAAATATAAGCGAAATCTGCATTATCAGGTTACGATAGGCCCAGGCTTTCCATCATGTCAGCTCGTTCTTACAACGGAGGGTCATCAACGGAACGAGTCGTCCTCGGAAGTCATCCTCTGAAGGTTTCGGAAGATGAGTAGAGTATGGATGATGAATAGAGTAACAGAACTGCGTGTTGGGATCCCTGAACAGACAAATCCGCAGAGCAGAGAATGCCTGAAACAGGAAAGGTATAGTCTAGTTTACCGAAACGTATACATCTACAGACGAAGCGGTAGCGGTCTGTTGAAGATCGCTATGCGCGAGACTCACTGTCACGCATTCGCCACCGTTTAAAGACAGCGTACGCACAAAAAAAACATATTTTTTTACAATTTGCAATGGCTGGGCCTACCAGATTGTAATATGTTGCAAAGAACCCAAAATATTCAAGTGTCGTAGAAAACTCGTTCGAAAATCCCGGAGCGTTCAGCTTCCTTTTTTCACGCCTGTCCCGTGTGTCTTCTGTAATACAGAAAAGTCGGAAATTTGAACGTCTGAATGAATGGGTTTAGCCCCTTTCACCTTTTAGGTTCCACAATCATTTCCATGTTTCTGCTGTAGAAAATTCTCTGAAAACAGGAATCTTTCAATACACACGTCTAGAGTTCTGGATTTCCCTGGCCTGTCGGAGCCTGTCGTGGCGCTTCTGTTCTTCGTGCTAGACGATCAACCCAGAAAACTCCTTTTCCGACACATTTCGTGAGGATATAGCATTATGAATACGCAACATTGAGGTCTAAAGATCCGCCAACTATTTCCACTTAGTTCAAGGTGGAGCAGAAAAACACAAATGAGGTTGCTGCGCGTACGCTGCCCTCAAAGGCACAGTCCAACCTCAGAGGTAATTTTTGATATTATGGTCCGGTCGCCGCCTACTCAGAAATTCGTGGGAAAGTTCCTGAGAAGGACATCAGAACTTCCCTCGATACAACTGGGAAACTTCCCCCGAATCGAGGGGAGGCGGAGAGGACCTCCGGCTAGCAGGTCTTCCCTTGTTCTCCCGATCGCGAGTCTTCCCCAAGCTGTCGCAACCCAAATCCCATTGGTCATTGATTTATCAAAACTCGGCTGGCCGAAACTTGTCGTTTTCAACAGTGTCCTGTTCTTCGAAAGCAGGATTAGGGCCAAAGACATTCACCTCTGTCGAAAGGTTACGGGGAAGCTTGTTATCTTCCCTCGTAATCTGGACAGAGATGGCTTACACCACCCTTGAGTGGCAGAACTGCTCCCTCAACTTGCGAAGTGCGAGACCACCTCGCGACTAGCCCGTTTGCATCATCGTATACACTGCGGCTTTATTTTCTCGTTCATCATGCTCGGGGGGGGGGAGGCCATGGGAAGAACCGTGAAGCGAACTTTCCCTGTTCTCCCCCCGAGTCGACTGTTTCGAACGCCTCGTCGTTGTGTATAATTCGAAGGAAGAGGAGCGAGACGTCCCCCTCGACCGAGTGATAACGACCAAATCAGGTCTATTATCCTCGGGAACTTCCCCACAAATATCTGAGTATAGCAATCCTGCCAAGCGCGAAATCTCAATTCGCTCAAATAAGCGAGAAAAAGCTAGGAAAAAGTCGGCCACGCCCCCCTGAAAAAGGGGTAGCACCCACTGCCAGGTTTCCGACTTCACTCGGGAAGAGACGCGCGAACGATTTCATTCAAATCTATGTTTTCGAATTGTTTTCATCTGACCTTATATTGTCGCCTGCTTCACAACGATGGCTGCGAATAACGAGAAAATACAGGGTCGATACAACTCGTCCGCGAACTTCTAGCCGTTAAAAATCGAATTTTTCGAAGAGCCGTAATTCCGTTCATAGTGAGTTCTGAGCGACTCTGAAGACACTACTGTGGTCAGCTTGAAATTCCCTCCAGGATAGGCAGAGAAACGAAAAATTGATCCTGAGGTTGGACTGTGCCTTTAAAGGCAGTGTCCACGATAAACTTCGTCCTCAGTTTCTGGCCGGAAATCGAAAGTTCAGGGTCTCATGGGAGCATTGGGGTGGAAAGAACGAACGAAAACGAGCCCGAAAGAGCTCCATACGGCTCCGAAGTCCGCTCGCGCTAGCCCTTCCGCTCGCGGTCGAGTTTTCCGAGGAACAGTTTCGTCCGCTTCTACATTAGCATTGGAGCGCGAGCGCGGCTCAGTTTTAGCATTGGGGCGCATTTTCGCACGCTTTCTACGTCAGCCCCATGCCCGCGCAACTGATCCACCGTTGAAATGTGGCTTTCAAGAAGAAAAGCTGATTTTCGATGTTTCGCAACGTTTTTCATGATTCTTTCTACACTGATGAAACAGTCAGACTCTAAACCTTCTTTTTCTGGTTGAAACTCGAGAACGATTTTTAATGTGGACACTGCATAAGGTTGCTGCACGTTGATCTGCAACCGAGCGATTCGTTTGTATTCAGAAGTATATGTTTTGGTAAACCAGACTATGATGCACAGGTTTTCTAGTCATGTCCACCGTGGTCTTATTTTTCAATTCTTTAAAACGGAAATTGGTTGATTAGTATGATTGGTGACCACTAGAGGAATCCCAAGCAAAAGAGGTTTGGTTGGCGTCAGAAACGTTCCAACAAAAAGGGAACAATAGGTAAGTAGAATGAGGAGAGTCTGCAAAAAGTGAACAATATTTTCTCAGACTGATTTTCCTGGCCGATACTTCTTAACAGTAAAAACAAACCGTTGCGGTGTTCTACACGGAAGCCCTCTGTGGTTCCAAACATGGTCTTGACTACACGAGAACCGTTAAAAAGTATGTGCATGTAAACCTAATACTTACCATCAGAATAGAAGATGATGCCAAAAACACAGAGGGACGGTTAGCTCCAGCTGCTACGAGAAGCGAAACCAAAGTGCAGCATCTAATGAGAATATTTTTTTAAAATAATCTCGTTAACGAATAGAAGTCCATTCTTGGAAACCATTGAACTCTTCCTTGTGAAATACCACAACGGTTTGTTTTTGCTGTTAAGAAGTATCGGCCAGGAAAATCAGTCTGAGAAAATATTGTTCACTTTTTGCAGACTCTCCTCATTCTACTTACCTATTGTTCCTTTTGTTGGAACGTTTCTGACGCCAACCAAACCTCTTTTGCTTGGGAGACCCCTTTTTGATAGAATTGTTCACTTTTTATTGATATTACGAAGTAATATCTCTGAAAATCTTCAATATTTTTCGAATAGCATGGATTGCTATAATAATCAGTGAGCAACAAACTTGTTGCGCACGCTACAAATGAAGCGCTACTCACTTCCCACGACGTCCTGATGACGTCAGAAGATGCCCTATGCACTTGGCACCACCTTGGCACGACGTCCTGATGACGTCACCATATGCTTTATGCACTTGGCACGACCTTGGCACGACGTCCAGATGACGTCATCAGATGCCCTATGTACTTTACATGACACCCTGATGACGTCATCAGATGCCCTATCTACTTTACATGACACCCTGATGACGTCATCAGATGCCCTATGTACTTTACATGACACCCTGATGAAGTCATCAGATGCCCTATGTACTTTACATGGCACCCTGATGACGTCATCAGATGCCCTATGTACTTTACATGACACCCTGATGACGTCATCAGGTGCCCTATGTACTTTACATGACATCCTGATGACGTCATCAGATGCCCTATGTACTTTACATGACATCCTGATGACGTCATCAGATGCCCTATGTACTTTACATGACACCCTGATGACGTCATCAGATGCCCTATGTACTTTGCATGACACCCTGATGACGTCATCAGATGCCCTATGTACTTTACATGACACCCTGATGACGTCATCAGATGCCCTATGTACTTTACATGACACCCTGATGACGTCATCAGATGCCCTATGTACTTTACATGACACCCTGATGACGTCATCAGATGCCCTATGTACTTTACATGACACCCTGATGACGTCATCAGATGCCCTATGTACTTTACATGACATCCTGATGACGTCATCAGATGCCCTATGTACTTTACATGACACCCTGATGACGTCATCAGATGCCCTATGTACTTTACATGACACCCTGATGACGTCATCAGATGCCCTATGTACTTTACATGACACCCTGATGACGTCATCAGATGCCCTATGTACTTTACATGACATCCTGATGACGTCATCAGATGCCCTATGTACTTTACATGACACCCTGATGACGTCATCAGATGCCCTATGTACTTTACATGACACCCTGATGACGTCACCAGATGCCCTATGTACTTTACATGACACCCTGATGACGTCATCAGATGCCCTATGTACTTTACATGACATCTTGATGACGTCATCAGATGCCCTATGTACTTTACATGACACCCTTATGACGTCATCAGATGCCCTATGTACTTTACATGACACCTTGATGACGTCATCAGATGCCCTATGTACTTTACATGACATCCTGATGACGTCATCAGATGCCCTATGTACTTTACATGACACCCTGATGACGTCATCAGATGCCCTATGTACTTTACATGACACCCTGATGGCGTCATCAGATGCCCTATGTACTTTACATGACACCCTGATGACGTCATCAGATGCCCTATGTACTTTACATGACACCCTAATGACGTCATCAGATGCCCTATGTACTTTACATGACACCCTGATGACGTCATCAGATGCCCTATGTACTTTACATGACATCCTGATGACGTCATCAGATGCCCTATGTACTTTACATGACATCCTGATGACGTCATCAGATGCCCTATGTACTTTACATGACATCCTGATGACGTCATCAGATGCCCTATGTACTTTACATGACATCCTGATGACGTCATCAGATGCCCTATGTACTTTACATGACATCCTGATGACGTCATCAGATGCCCTATGTACTTTACATGACATCCTGATGACGTCATCAGATGCCCTATGTACTTTACATGACATCCTGATGACGTCATCAGATGCCCTATGTACTTTACATGACATCCTGATGACGTCATCAGATGCCCTATGTACTTTACATGACATCCTGATGACGTCATCAGATGCCCTATCTACTTTACATGACACCCTGATGACGTCATCAGATGCCCTATGTACTTTACATGACATCCTGATGACGTCATCAGATGCCCTATGTACTTTACATGACATCCTGATGACGTCATCAGATGCCCTATCTACTTTACATGACACCCTGATGACGTCATCAGATGCCTTATGTACTTTACATGACATCCTGATGACGGCATCAGATGCCCTATGTACTTTACATGACATCCTGATGAAGTCATCAGATGCCCTATGTACTTTACATGACATCCTGATGACGTCATCAGATGCCCTATGTACTTTACATGACATCCTGATGACGTCATCAGATGCCCTATGTACTTTACATGACATCCTGATGACGTCATCAGATGCCCTATGTACTTTACATGACATCCTGATGACGTCATCAGATGCCCTATGTACTTTACATGACATCCTGATGACGTCATCAGATGCCCTATGTACTTTACATGACATCCTGATGACGTCATCAGATGCCCTATGTACTTTACATGACATCCTGATGACGTCATCAGATGCCCTATGTACTTTACATGACATCCTGATGACGTCATCAGATGCCCTATGTACTTTACATGACATCCTGATGACGTCATCAGATGCCCTATGTACTTTACATGACACCCTGATGACGTCATCAGATGCCCTATGTACTTTACATGACATCCTGATGACGTCATCAGATGCCCTATGTACTTTACATGACATCCTGATGACGTCATCAGATGCCCTATGTACTTTACATGACATCCTGATGACGTCATCAGATGCCCTATGTACTTTACATGACACCCTGATGACGTCATCAGATGCCCTATGTACTTTACATGACATCCTGATGACGTCATCAGAAGCCCTATGTACTTTACATGACACCCTGATGACGTCATCAGATGCCCTATGTACTTTACATGACACCCTGATGACGTCATTTGATGCCCTATGTACTTTACATGACACCCTGATGACGTCATCAGATGCCCTATGTACTTTACATGACACCCTGATGACGTCATCAGATGCCCTATGTACTTTACATGACACCTTGATGACGTCATCAGATGCCCTATGTACTTTACATGACATCCTGATGACGTCATCAGATGCCCTATGTACTTTACATGACATCCTGATGACGTCATCAGATGCCCTATGTACTTTACATGACACCCTGATGACGTCATCAGATGCCCTATGTACTTTACATGACACCCTTTTGACGTCATCAGATGCCCTATGTACTTTACATGACACCTTGATGACGTCATCAGATGCCCTATGTACTTTACATGACATCCTGATGACGTCATCAGATGCCCTATGTACTTTACATGACACCCTGATGACGTCATCAGATGCCCTATGTACTTTACATGACACCCTTTTGACGTCATCAGATGCCCTATGTACTTTACATGACACCTTGATGACGTCATCAGATGCCCTATGTACTTTACATGACACCCTGATGGCGTCATCAGATGCCCTATGTACTTTACATGACACCCTGATGACGTCATCAGATGCCCAATGTACTTTACATGACATCCTGATGACGTCATCAGATGCCCTATGTACTTTACATGACACCCTGATGACGTCATCAGATGCCCTATGTACTTTACATGACACCCTGATGACGTCATCAGATGCCCTATGTACTTTACATGACACCCTGATGACGTCATCAGATGCCCTATGTACTTTACATGACACCCTGATGACGTCATCAGATGCCCTATGTACTTTACATGACACCCTGATGACGTCATCAGATGCCCTATGTACTTTACATGACACCCTGATGACGTCATCAGATGCCCTATGTACTTTACATGACACCTGATGACGTCATCAGATGCCCTATGTACTTTACATGACATCCTGATGACGTCATCAGATGCCCTATGTACTTTACATGACACCCTGATGACGTCATCAGATGCCCTATGTACTTTACATGACACCTGATGACGTCATCAGATGCCCTATGTACTTTACATGACACCCTGATGACGTCATCAGATGCCCTATGTACTTTACATGACACCCTGATGACGTCATCAGATGCCCTATGTACTTTACGTGACACCCTTATGACGTCATCAGATGCCCTATGTACTTTACATGACATCTTGATGACGTCATCAGATGCCCTATGTACTTTACATGACACCCTGATGACGTCATCAGATGCCCTATGTACTTTACATGACATCTTGATGACGTCATCAGATGCCCTATGTACTTTACATGACATCTTGATGACGTCATCAGATGCCCTATGTACTTTACATGACACCCTGATGACGTCATCAGATGCCCTATGTACTTTACATGACACCCTGATGACGTCATCAGATGCCCTATGTACTTTACATGACACCCTGATGACGTCATCAGATGCCCTATGTACTTTACATGACACCCTGATGACGTCATCAGATGCCCTATGTACTTTACATGACACCCTGATGACGTCATCAGATGCCCTATGTACTTTACATGACACCCTTTTGACGTCATCAGATGCCCTATGTACTTTACATGACACCTTGATGACGTCATCAGATGCCCTATGTACTTTACATGACACCCTGATGGCGTCATCAGATGCCCTATGTACTTTACATGACACCCTGATGACGTCATCAGATGCCCAATGTACTTTACATGACATCCTGATGACGTCATCAGATGCCCTATGTACTTTACATGACACCCTGATGACGTCATCAGATGCCCTATGTACTTTACATGACACCCTGATGACGTCATCAGATGCCCTATGTACTTTACATGACACCCTGATGACGTCATCAGATGCCCTATGTACTTTACATGACACCCTGATGACGTCATCAGATGCCCTATGTACTTTACATGACACCCTGATGACGTCATCAGATGCCCTATGTACTTTACATGACACCCTGATGACGTCATCAGATGCCCTATGTACTTTACATGACACCCTGATGACGTCATCAGATGCCCTATGTACTTTAAATGACATCCTGATGACGTCATCAGATGCCCTATGTACTTTACATGACACCCTGATGACGTCATCAGATGCCCTATGTACTTTACATGACACCCTGATGACGTCATCAGATGCCCTATGTACTTTACATGACACCCTGATGACGTCATCAGATGCCCTATGTACTTTACATGACACCCTGATGACGTCATCAGATGCCCTATGTACTTTACGTGACACCCTTATGACGTCATCAGATGCCCTATGTACTTTACATGACATCTTGATGACGTCATCAGATGCCCTATGTACTTTACATGACACCCTGATGACGTCATCAGATGCCCTATGTACTTTACATGACATCTTGATGACGTCATCAGATGCCCTATGTACTTTACATGACATCTTGATGACGTCATCAGATGCCCTATGTACTTTACATGACACCCTGATGACGTCATCAGATGCCCTATGTACTTTACATGACACCCTGATGACGTCATCAGATGCCCTATGTACTTTACATGACACCCTGATGACGTCATCAGATGCCCTATGTACTTTACATGACACCCTGATGACGTCATCAGATGCCCTATGTACTTTACATGACACCCTGATGACGTCATCAGATGCCCTATGTACTTTACGTGACACCCTTATGACGTCATCAGATGCCCTATGTACTTTACATGACATCTTGATGACGTCATCAGATGCCCTATGTACTTTACATGACACCCTGATGACGTCATCAGATGCCCTATGTACTTTACATGACATCTTGATGACGTCATCAGATGCCCTATGTACTTTACATGACATCTTGATGACGTCATCAGATGCCCTATGTACTTTACATGACACCCTGATGACGTCATCAGATGCCCTATGTACTGATAGCCTGCGACCACTGGCAGTGGCTAGTGGCGCGAACGAGGAACGAGGGACGAGGAACAGGACACGAGGGACGCGTTACAAGAAAAAACGCGAATTTTAGCTAAGCTTCCGCCGATCTAACTTTGTTAATTTTCAATCGATTTGGCTCAAATTTTGTCAGCGGGTGTCTTCTATACTCTCTCACTTATATCCAGAAGGAAATCTCTAGAAAATTTGTTTTACAGGTTTTATTAACTACTTTACCAAAATCTAAGTGATCACAAGTGCCAGGCAAAACCAAACCTCTCCAGCCGCTTCGCGGCTGGAGCGATAGGGAAGAACTACCACTTAATTACTTGTGGTACTTAAGTGAGTAGTTGAAATGTGACAACGGTTGGTATAACCTCTTTGTTTGGCTGACGTTATGGTGGTGTTCGCTTTTTTTTCGGAGCCTTTAAAGGGGACCAAGAAGTCCGACAATCTCGGTTGGAAGTTGTCAGGCGATCTAGTTTTCCATTCGCGAATGCTGCCTTTTCTTGGCGACCCCATTTCCTGAACCCCTAGCAACACCTGCGCGGTCCTCGACGCCCTCTCGTGCCCAGATTACTTTATATTCAGCAGTCTCAGGATTATCTGAAGGGTGTGCATCGTTCGGGAAGCTTGTGATGGAGTGCTGCAGCAACATTGAAGGGTAGTGAACGCGAAAGAGTGAGCTCAAAGGAAACAGTCCATCTTCATTGTATTCGCACTGGGGGGATGGGATTGGGTCATCACGAGGAAACTTTTTTTTCTGTTCCTCGACCAACCTTGTGGGTGTTTGCATCTTATCACTTTATAAAATAACACTAATCCAACGGATTAACGTCCTTTCCGCTCTTCCGCGAACAGCCTTTCAGAGCTACTAGAGCAGACCACCCCAGCGTTTGTTTGCGTACCGAAAACTCACAACATTGATTGATTGATTTATTACGACGTATAAGACAATCGTGTAAAAACAGTAGTCAATTTCTGAAAATTTAGCTTCCTGGCAAAAGTAACGATTTGGTAATGAAAAAAAAGTTTCAAAAATGTCTTGAAATATCTTAAAAAAATGATTTGGCGTAAAATAGCCTGGAGAAACAAAAAAATCAAGTGAAATAACCAAAAATGCGATTTGGTGGTCGATCATTTCACAACCTTCTCCGTTGAACTTATCAAAACGAAATCAAGCCCGATATGGAGTGGAGTTCACCTAGCTGGACCTATGCTGAATCCCTTATTACAGCTTTCAAAAATGGCTTAATGTTTCCGTTGCGCGCTTGATTTCGTTTTGATAAGTTTAACGGAGAAGGTTGTGAAACGATCGACCACCAAATCGTATTTTTGTCATTTCACTTGATTTTTTTAATTTTTCCAGGCTATTTTACGCCAAATCATTTTTTTAAAGATATTTAAAGACATTTTTGAAATTTTTTTATCATTACCAAATCGTTACTTTTGCCAGGAAGCTAAATTTTCAGAAATTTCACATATTTTTCCCGAAGGTTCCCTTTCTGACTTCGATTTTGCTCAACGATTTCCATTTCAGAATAATGAAACATCTAACAACGAGATTGTCGGATGAGTACAATTTTTGAAACTTATTACCCAATTTTTGAAACTTATCACTCGTTGGTGCCCCTGCTTCTACTGAACCCAGCAGACGTTTGAGTGTACACAGGGAACGTTCGAGCGATATAGCGTGCACAACTATATCGCGAAAGTATCCCGCACATTGCTTAAAGGTGTTGCCGTCCGGCACACTAAGGCCTCTGGTCCATAACACCTTAGGATTCGTACCTAGGGAGTTCATGGAGTCTTTGGCCACAAGCCACAATTTTGCCACCCTGAATTGCCGGTCATTGTCGAGTGATATCCAACAATCTGCGTTGTCCAATCTTCTGAGCTACTTCCATGCACCGTTTGCTGCTTTGCAGGAAACTCGCCTCAAGGATAGACCAGTAATCAACGTCGGAGAGCACGTCATCTACTGTGGTGACGCTGATGATAGGAGACTGGGAGGCTGTGCGATGGCTGTAAGGAAGGACTACAATGGTATGATCGAGGAATTCAGCTCGACGTCGTGTAGGAATGCATTTTTGCGACTGCGGGATCACAGAGGATTCAATCTGTGGATAGTGAGTGCTCATGCGCCCACCGAAACCGCCGAAGACAATTCGAAGGATGCCTTCTACGAGGAACTCAATACGTTGCTAGCCAGGATACCTTGTCAACATGCTGTTGTGGTGGGAATCGACGCAAACGCGAAGATGGAATTTGATCAGGATTCTGAAGTACTCGGTAAATGTTTCTTCCCAGTGGAGCAAACGTCGGACAATGGCTACCGCCTTGTCGACTTTTGTGAACGCAGTGGTCTGATTATTGCATCGACATTCAAGAGGAATCATCGCCGCCATCAGCTTACGTGGCAGGGACCAACCCGGCTATCTCCAGAAGAGCAGCGGAAGCGGAAGAGGACAACTTTGAAACTACTGCTCGACTATGTTCTGACGAGGAATATTCCAGTATCGGACATTCGAAGATCTAGAGCTGTGTGGGATGTCGCATTCGATTCGGATCACCATCCAGTTCTGTTGAACTTCACTGCGAGGATTTAAAGAGGAAGCGAGGTTCAGGGATGAAGAATGCAGAAGGAAATTCCGACAGCGCGTTTCTGTTCATATCGGAGTACGGACTAAGAAGAAACTTTGCGACGCGGACTCTTTCGTCAAGTGCATCCAGGACGCTTCGAAAGAGGCACTCCCGGTTGTACAGCCCAGGAAGAAGCTCGCCTACGTCGCAGAGGAAACAACATCTACTTACAACAGAGTATGTGCTTTCCGAACTGCAGGAAACTTCGTGGAGGAGAAGCGTCTGAGGAGGAAGTTGCGTCGGCAGCTTCAAAATGACCGCGAACGAGAATGGACGTGTAGAGCTAAGGAGTTTGAGAAGGCTTGGGAAGAGAAGAATCCGGGGAAAGCCTACACGTTGTTACGACAGTATAGCGGCAAGATGAAGAGATGTTCTCCTATCTTGAACACTACCAATGGAGTTGCAGTTGGTGATGCGACGCTGCCATTATGGAAGGATTACTTCAGTTCACTACTGAATCGTCCAGCGCCGTCAGTACTAGAGCTGCCGCATGTTCAGAGAGCACATTACGATGTCAGTGGGGAACCGCCGACTGAGGCTGAAGTTTCGAATTGTGTCCGGAAAATGAAGAATGGAAAGGCAGGTGGAGATGACAACATCACTGCTGAAATGCTGAAAGCTCTTCCTCCGTCTGGGATTCGTAAAATGACCAACACCATCCGTGCCATATGGATGAGCGAAAAGATACCCGATTCGTGGAGACATGCGATCATCGTACCTCTTCACAAGAAGCTATCCGTCACGGATCCTAAGAACTACAGAGGAATCTCTCTACTTCGTGCCATGTACAAGGTTTTAGAACGTATCCTTCTCGAGCGACTCATCAAACATCGTGAGGAAACGACCAGAGAGGAGCAAGCCGGTTTTCGACCTGGAAGATCGACCATCGACCAAGTGTTCGTTGTGAGAAGAGTAATCGAATCGTGGCAGCGGTATTCGAAGCCATTACAGCTTGCTTTTTTGGACTTTAAAGCCGCGTTCGACTCTCCTCATCGTGATCGATTGCTCAATGCTCTGCGAGCAGATGGAGTCCCGGAAAAGTATGTTCGGTTAATCGAGGACATGAACAAAGGAACAACAGCAGCAGTTCGTACACCTGTCGGATTTACGTCAGCTTTCAAGGTGAAAACAGGAGTAAGGCAAGGAGCCGTTGCAGGACCTTTTCTTTTCAACTTTGCCGTTGATGACATTATGCGTAGAGTTGCAGAACAGTTTCCTGCGCATGTGATCCTAACGCCATCAGGACGCTCCCTTGTCGACCTGGAGTACGCCGACGACATTGTGTTATTCGCTGAAAACAACGCAAAACTGCAAGGGATTGTGAACCTCGTTTCGAAGTATGCCGCAGCCTATGGACTTCGTCTTCGTCCCGACAAATGCAAGCAGATGTGGGTCTCTCAGAGGCCTTCTACGGGAGTTTGTGTGGACGGACAACGTATCGAACTGGTGGACGATTTCTGTTATTTGGGCTGTTTGCTGAAGAACGATGGTAGTTATGCAGCGGATATTCAACAACGATGTGCGAAAGCTACGTCTGCATTTAATTCTCTAACCAAGTGTTTGTGGTCTACCACCATCGCGAAGGAAGTCAAGTTGCGCGTCTACTTATCTGCTATTCGCCCTATCATGATGTTCGGATCGGAGACTTGGGCAGCACCGAAGACGCAGATGGAAAGGTTGGATTGCACGGAGAGCAAGCTGTCTAGACGTTTGCTCGGATATTTCTGGCCGCGGATGTGCCACAACGAAGATCTTTACAACGAGATTGACTCCTTTCATCTACGTTTGACACGAGGGAGGTGCCAACATCTCCCAATGCCATCTCAAGCGGCAACGGAAGGTCGTCTTCGTCTGTTGGGGCATATTTTAAGAAGACCGCCAGATCGTCTCGTTCAACACGCTCTAAGGATGCTTCCAAGTCCTGTCTGGAAACGGCCGCCTGGACGTAGGCGAAAGTTTTGGACGGATGTGGTGAAGGAGGATTTGAAATCACTCGGCGTTGAAAGGCAATTCAGGCGCGATGTTTTACTTCGCAGGAAGTGGAATAGTAATCAATGGATGGATTGTGTTCAAATTGTGGCTGAGGACCGTGACAAATGGACACGGCTGACTACTAGGACGGCACACCTCGGTGAAGATGCGGAATGACCGCGTCAGGCGAAAGCCAACCGATTAAGTCAAGTAAGTCATTACCCAAAACCATGAACATACCACTCGTTGCCGCATTTTGTGCAACATGTGAGAACTCGGTATTATTGATCATTAATATTTGATTTTGCATGATGAGGAGAATTTCCCAAACAAGTGACTTAGAGCCATCAACAATCTAAAATCACTGCGGCATTTTGTGCAACAGGCGAAAAAATCAATATTATTGATTGGTATTTATCGATAATGACTGATGAGCAAAATTCTCAAACCAAGAAAACCAATCCCATCAGCAATCACCACTCCTAACCGCATTTTGTGCAAAAAGCGCGAAAATCGGTAATATTGATTATCGATCGATGACGTGTCAAAAGTACGGATTCGGACAAGATCAGTACTTATTTCCGACGACCTATGTTGATTGGCTGCAGATTCACCCACACACCCCGGTCTCCACAGCCGTAGCAGAAAAAAGCAGTTTTCGTGCTCCACGGCTAATTTAGTATATAAAAACCCAAGAATTTGGAGGTACCCTTCAAAGTTAAGGTATCAAGTTCAAATCGGAATAGGAGCGATCTGCATCCATTTCCAGCCTCCTGTCCAAAAATGAGCTCCCTAGCTCAATTTTAAGTGTACCAACAAGATCGTGTACGCCGTCTGAAAAAAAGGAGATTAACAACGAAAACGCGCGGTCTTTCAATTTCAACTCGAAAACCAGCGAACCGTTCCAAACCATTTTTGGGTATATAAACCAGCTTTTTGCGCTATTTTTAATGCATTTCAGCTCTAATTTCTATGTTCACTCTCAACTGAGATTTCAAATAAAGGGGTTGCGCGCGGGGCCGATTTAAAACCAAATCTGGTGCGCGCTTCGCGCGCACCACAATAGGTAAGATACAAAACGAAACATTCGAATCGTCACAGAATAGAACATGCTCCCTTGGAAAATTAGCTCACACAACTGAAGCCACAGCACAGTTGAGCAGCTTGGATTTAGCGAAGCGCTTAAAGCTTAAAAACTCAATTGTTTCGCTAATTCAACTCATGAGCGCATTGTACATACACATACATACAGTTCATTTTAGGGCACCCACCAATTGGCTTCTTCGTCGCTGAGTGAAGAACAGTTTATTGGCCTCCGGATGATACGAGACTTTGCGTATACGCGCAGAGATGGCAAAAATACTGGATATCGCTCGGTAAGTTGAAGGAGATGTGAACGAGCGTCAATAGTCGTACTGAATTTTCTAATTTTCAGCTTGACGGTATACTCAACGTCCTCCCTGGTGGTCATTCGAATGAGTATTGGCTTAGATTGGTGCGCAGTCACCTGGACGAGATTCAGGTGATACCTTTCCACAAATCGGTGAGTGGTGCTTCGCTGAGAGAATGTTTTGTTTCATCCCCTCAAGATTCCATATTCGAAATATATGAGTTTTTAGGCGGTTCTTGTCTGGAAAACTGGTGCCCGTTATTGAGGATGGGCTTCATATAACAACTCTGATCTTTTTTTTTATGTTAATACTATAGAACAGGGTACAGCATCAGGTATAATTTGTCTCCGATCCTTTCCAGGAATCACTTGACTCTGTTCTATTCCCATTTACCTGTTCACACCGCTCTCGCACTCGTCGATTTTGTAATCACCCTGAGCCTGTCACTTTTGATCCAGTTGATTAATCTAGTATAGAGCTCACCAGAGCACCCTCGATTTCAGTTTCACCAGAGTTCATATTCATGATGTTCCTTCTCTGAGCCTATGGAGATCAATTCCTCTCATCATCATACCCTTAACCCCTTGTCAAACCCTGCTCAAAATATTTTGCTAGTGAGATATGTGGCCAGATTTTCATCTATGGTTTTTGAAGACAGTGTTAGCGATAGAGCAGTTCTCAATTTTTAATCGGATTAGAAAAGTTTCTGACTTAAACACCACACTAGTATCGGAAAAACAGCGAAAAATGAGCTATGAATAACACTGTACGGCCCCCGAATTCGATAGCGGCATGCCCGTTCCGCCCCTTTCCTCGTTGACCGTTAAGGAAGGGGGCGGGGTGGGCGTTTCACTATGAAGTTTGGATGCCGCATGCCCTATATTTATGTATCGTTTCTGGAAGTTTTTACACATTGTTGTTGCAATGAACCACGCAGCTTTGGGTTTGCGGTCAAAGCTCAGAAGTCGCTTCCGTCGCGAAAACTACTCTTAGGATATAAGTTACTTATGGAAGTTAGTTCTGTATGATGTTACTTACACTGAGTGTCTGGTTTCTTCACTTGTTATGTTCAAAGTTGAGGTCATATTGCCCCTTCATTGAGAAGTGCATTTGCCAGTTTTTTGGGTTCTAAGTTAGGAACGAGTGTTGCTGGACTGTGTTCGTATGCAATGTTGTCTAAAAGACTCTTAGTAGGTTCAGTAGTTCGTTTGAAAGTTATATAGTTGTCAAGTTTGAGCCTGGGTTCGAAGAGTTTCATTGGTTGTGTTAAAGTTCTTCTTAGTGGAATGAATGTTTATTGGATGTTCTTCAGGTTTCATGACGAATATCTGAGTTTATCGAAAAAACGCGCTTCCGAGAGAAAATGGTTTTATCTGTAAGAAGTGCCAGTCAACAGAAAGTGAGCAATATAGAACCAGCACACTTTTCATTACGACTGAAAATGGCAAACAGTTTTTTTCCCACGCGAGTGCGGGTACGAATAGCGTCGAGTAGTATTAAGGCAGTTTTTACGATGAATCTCGTTTTTCAGTTTTTAGTGTGAAAAATCAGGTTGGCAGATGCTGGAGGGGATAGGGTCGAAGAAAGCAGAGAAAACGGGTTAGAAATTGACAAAAACGGCCGCCAAGTGAAGATTTCGTTAGCCCGTTACGCCTGCCTAGCCCGCCCCGCCCCCTCCCCGTTCTGAAGAGCTTGTGGCGCCGCTGAAGTTTTCGATGGCATATCGCCAAGCGAACCCACCACGTCCGGTGTGATCGATTCGCGCACAATTCGCCATAAGCGCGCGCTTTCGGAAACTAGCAGCGCGCGTAAGCTCGTCCACGCCCTGTATCTGTCCATACGTTAGAAACCGCTTTTTAGCTGATTCTGAATGTTTTTTCTTTGCTGTTTCTTCATTATTCGATAGCTGACGATGAAACAACCCCATTTTTGAGTTGTACTCGAATATGATATTCATCGTGAACACTGCCTTTAATACTATACCCACCTTAATTCTCGTAAAAAAGACGCGGAAGACGTGGAAGAGCGCCTTTTTCGTCTTTTCGTCATAACTTCGTTGCTAGCGGACTAAAGTGTATAGAGAGTATATCAATCGACTCAAGACGTCGAGGCAAACGCAGTGATCTACTTTTCAATATTTGAGGGGTAAATTTGTCTTCCTTCATTTGCTGAAGTACCTAAGGCGAGCCATAAACGGTCGAGTCTCCGCTAATTGCGCTGAGTCATTAACGAGCAGTGTACTGTACTGTGCTTCTCTGAGTCAAATTCCGGTCCGCAATCGCGTCTCGACACGCTTTGCGGCCGCGCGCTTTCCAGTCGGAAGAGTTTCCAGCGCTGCAGCCGCCGTTCTGTTGACTCTAGAAGGGTTTTGGAAACTGGAAACTAAACGAAATTGGAGAAAACTGTATAAAAAAGGCACATCGAGTCGGTTTTGGCGCTGAAAACTCGACTGACTCGAGCGCGTGCGGCCGCAAAGCGTGTCGAGACGCAATTGCGGACCGGAATTTGAACCAGAGAAGCACAGTATGGCGCTGTTTGCACACCAAAGCCGAGCCGGATATATATATATATATATATATATATATATATATATATATATATATATATATATATATATATATATATATATATATATATATATATATATATATATATATATATATATATATATATATATATATATATATATATATATATATATATATATATATATATATATATATATATATATATAGGATTCTAACAAGAATCTAAATAGGACCATCTCTAACTCAAACCCAAAAATGATTTTGTAGAAACTCCATTTAGTGTACTTCAAAACATTGGAATACTCGCCCTAATTTTCTCAAAGAAGCCACGAAGGAGACTTCTAACTGATTTCAGTTTTTGGAAAATCGGAATCCGTTTCGAATTCTGAAAAATCTGAATTTAATTTAAGTTTATTCCTAATATTGAAATTCCGAGCCTTTTTTCAATTTTCGAAAATTTCTGATTTATTACAATTTTTGACAATTTCTTATCTATTAAACAAACCTAACGAAATTTTCTAGTTTATCAATTAAGAAAAAACTCTTAATTATTCAAACTTTCAAAAAAATCAGAATTTAATTCAAACCATTCGTGATTTATGTCAAGTTAGGAATTTTCGAATTTTTTTGAGTTTCTGAGAATTTGAATTTTTTTTAATTTCTGGGAATTTTTTATTCATTCCACTTCTTGGATAATCTGAATTCAATTCAAATTTTGAAAATCTGAATTTCATTCAAGTCGATTTCTGATTTATGGAATACCGAACTTCTATAGGTCTAAAAACTCCTAAGCTACTCCAAGTTTTGATTTTTTTTATCTGAATCTTCGGAAAATCTAAACTTGATCCAATTTTTAAAATTTTCAATCTGACTCGAATTTTAGAATTCTACTCAAATTTTGGACTCAGTTAAAACTTTGGAGGTTGAGGCTCTGCTGAGAATTTCAAGTATTTACATTTCTTCTTAAAATCAGACATTCTGACGCAATACAGAGTCCAATCGACATGAAATAAGGGTGTGCGCTGCAGACAAGGAATGTCTACAGATCTGATAAAGTCAATCAAAGACTTCCTGAGGCCTAATTCACACCTCAACAGGTCAGTGTAGGAGGAACGTCAGAGTGCCTCATTCATTACTGCTTGCATCTAGCATGTTCCCAACTGCACATTCTATTAATATATTATTAATATATTATTATTAATATTAATATATTATTATTAATATTATATATTATTAATATATTATAATATATTATTCAGCGCTACACACCTGAGTGTTGATTACTATCACAATAAAACATCTTCTGCCCATCGTATTGCTGCTGATGATGCTTCTCCCTAGGTGCACCAATTTGCTAATTCATGTGAGTTTCCATGTTGCCATCTACATATGAAACCTTCTCCTATCAGCAATATAATTCTATATGTTCCCATTTTTACAAAGGATAATCAAAATGCGAGGTGTGTATCTTCTCTATTTTTCTATCCTAATTTTTTTTCATCCGAGATTCATGATGTTGATGCTTTTTGGGAAAAAAATCAAGAAAACGCAAGTTCGAAAAGTTTCAATTTTCAACAAAGCTAATTGATTTCACTTTTTATGTGATTTAAATCTTCGAAAAATTTGAATATAATCCGAATTCGCTTCTAATTTTGAAATTTGGATATTTCTTCAAATTCCAGTATTCTAATTTTCTTTTAATTTTTAAATTTTTCCAATTTATTTCATTATACGGAAAATCTTTATTTATTCAAATTTTCACAACTTTCAATGAAATTTCAAACCTAATTCAAATTTTGATAATTGAGGCTTTGTCGAGCAGCCTCAGCATTGACATTTCCTCTTCAAATCATGCATTTTGACGCAGAACAGAAATTTGGCCCACCACGCCTAGCGTTTTATTTGATTGAATTTCAATCTTTCTAAGTCGACCTGTTTTGGCCCAACACGTTGACTTTAGCTACGCTTGAAAAGCCAAGATAAGGCGATCAGTTGCTTTGTTTTCGAGAGTAACGAATCGATTACCATTGATCTCTCTTCCTGATAAAGCACGAGTCAACGGAAACGAAACCGAGCTTATACATTTTTTATAGGAAATTTGGGAAAGCTATGAATAATGTCTTTGAAAATATGACATCGGCGATTGTCGAAGCCTCAATTCCATTGAGCCTAAGGCATCTTTCATAGTCCTCACCGCAAGCGCGGCACGCGCGTGACGCGCGGGAGGGGCGGTGGACTATGAAAGTTCTTACCGCGCGGCACGCGCGGGACGCGCGGTAAGAACTTTTATGGTCCATCAGCACCGCCATAGCGGTGCCGCTCAAACGGCCGTGGCGGTTTTACCGTTTCAATAAATAATGGCTTCTCGATTTGAGTCCACTCCAACATAAATAATTCTGGGACTATCCTGCGCCACCGCTTACGCAAATGCAAGCCAGAAATTTCGGTACAAGACCCAGTTGAGGCCCGACTTTTACCCGCACCGCCTCGGCGGTGCCGCTGGAGATTTCATAGTGGCTTTCCGCTCGTCCCGCGCGTGCCGCGCGGTGAAAAGTTTCATAGTCCACCGCTCGTCCCGCGCGTCACGCGCGTGCCGCGCTTGCGGTGAGGACTATGAAAGATGCCTATGCGGCTAAATTTTCGTGGTTGCTGTCAGAAATTCCAATACATACAAATTTTCGGTGTCATGTTGGAAATCTCAGCCGGAGATGCGAACAGTTTACCAATGGAAATTCAAAAAAGCGCCGAATAATAGAAGTACACCCTCCAGTAGAAGTACACCTCTACTAGAAGTACACCAAAAGGAGAGGGCTGAGAAATAGAAGTACAGCCTCTATTCGAAGCACATCTCTAATAGAATTACATATAAAATAGGGGGCTGAGTATTAGAAGTACATGTACTTCTAAAAGAGAAAATACGGTACTCTAGCGGCGGCGCTATGGTGGAGCGGTTTTAAGTAGGACTCAACTTTGCTGAGCTTGCAAAATCTGTGCACATGTTCACTACCATATCAGAAAGTGGGAGCTCGCCACCCGCTAACCAAAACTCCGGCGGCGCGCAGCACCTCGCGCAGTCCGCGAGCGGAATGGTAGCGAGTGGCGAGCACTGGCATGCTGGCGCTCGCCACCCGCTCACCACATTATGGGGGGGGGGCTCGCAACTCCACGTCGGCGCGCTCGCTTAGCGCTGGTCGCCGACGAAAAGATAGAGGGTGGCGAGCTCTTTAATATGGCTTTCGCTTGAAATTCAGGTCATAGTTGAACTTTCTTCTCGGTTATCCGGTGTTTTCGCCTGCAGAGGAGAGTCTATAGTACAGCACATGGCCACGCCTGTTTTCCGTGCCGCCGCGCAATTTAAAGGCAGTGTCCACGATAAAAATCGTTTTCGAGTTTCCACAAGTAAACGAAGGTTCAGATGCTGACTGTTTCATCAGTGAAGAAAGAATCATGAAAAACGCTGCAAAAAATCTAAAATCAGCTCTTCCTCTTGAAAGCCACATTTCAACAGTGGATGTGTTGCGCGGGCATGGGCCTAAAGTAGACAGCGTGCGCAAATGCGCCCCAATTCTAAAACTCAGCTTCGCTCGCGCTCCAATGCTAATGAAGACCGGACCAAACTCTTCCTCGGAAAACACGACCGCGAGCAGAAGGGCTAGCGCAAGCGGACTTCGGAGCCGTATGGAGCTCTTTCGGGCTCGCTTTCGTTCGTTCTTTCGACTCCAGTGCTCCAATGAGACCCTGAACTTTTGATTTCCGGACAAAAACCGAGAACGAAATGTATCGTGAACACTGCCTTTAAGAACCAACTCAGCGTTTTCCTCCCATTCCAAAATCAGGAAAGTCGTTGCGACATGAAAAAACGGGCGTGGCCATGTGCGATATTATAATTCCCCACTGCTGCGCTGGCACCGTTCATTTTTTCTTAGTAACAGTACGAATAATTTATTATAGTCAGTTTCAAATAAATCAACAAATTCTTATAGCTTCAAGTGTTCATTCTAATTCAATCGTAACAAATAGACGCAATACTGGTTCATTACATTTTTCTAAATCTCAACGTAAACCTTGGTGTTCATATCGATCAAATATTAAAATTCTCCAGCCAGCTATGGAACTGCCGAATCCTTCTTCTGAAAATATCTTTGTGAGGAGCTGCGGAGAAGGAAAAGGAGCGAAAACCCTTTTTTGAAGAAGTTTCTTTCTTGGAATATGAATTTCATTCGGGATTTTCGGTAATTCCTCAATTAAAATATTATTCATTTATTCATTTATTAATACGCCCTAACGGACCTCCAGTTTAAACAGTTGAAAAAACTGAATAGTGAACAGGAAGCTGAAGTCAATTTTTATACCCATAATTTCTCCTCATTGAAAGATGACAAGAAAAAATAAGCGCGAGTAAACTCGTCGACGAATTTCTCACCGTCCGAAGTCACAATCTTTGATGGGCCTTATCTATGTACGCAGTGGGTTCTGCGCGATTGTGGAGAGTCCGTTGTGATCAGCGCGAAATTACAATAATCCATGATAATCTATTTGTGGTGATATATGTATAAAATTAAAGAGCGGTGAGTTTTTATTCACAAGCCAATCTTCTGCGGGGGTCAGTGGCACATATGAGGTGGGTGGGCAGGGCCACCGGCTATGAATGTATAGCCCATCTTGGAAAAAGTAAGCCGGGCAGGCCACCGCATCGCGCGATTGAAGTAGATCACTAGTGAATTTTTTTAGTTTCGCAGACGACTTTTTAGATTTACTCTTGATATTTTATAACCGATTGGGCTGTAAACCGGACAAAGAATTTCAAATAATAAAAGAAAAGTCGTCGGCGGGACTAGGAAAATTCACTTACGATCCGCTCTGCGAAAGAAAAGCGAAACCCAGATCAGGTCGCCTGGATAAGCTATCAAATCACCTCTATGGACGAGTTGCTCGTCAGCAGATCAAAATATCTAAAGAACACAACTTAACAGATGTACATTTGTGCATGTACACGGATTTATGTATATGGGAGTGACGAAACTATGAGTTACGACCTCCCACACCCTTCGTGATGGTTAGCATATGACTATATCGAGTTTGAGCTTCATAGAATTGCAAGAAAAAAAACCCAGAAAGAAACAGAAAAGGATGAGAATGGTACGATGTAAGGAAAATTAGTGGAAATCTTGCGAAAAACTTCAAAGGACGATAACAATTCAGCGGGCAACCCGCTAGCGAACTGCTCAGAACTTTTTACTCAAGTTGAAAACCTGCTAAAACGCCTCGAACAAGTATAAAACAATATAGCTAGACGTGCACAACTATAAATTCACTTATTCAGATCGAACTCAAATTGTTTGCGGTGGTTTACTTCACAGACAACTAATGTTCAAGCAAAGAGGCGACGGACAAGTAATGTTCAATATATTTTGAGAACGGACAAGTATGAAACTACCTCTGAACGGTGGAGGAATCACGAACAACTAACGTTGGACATTGCATCGACTCGCTACACGGACTACCTAAAATCAACATACTGCACAACTCAACTCCTACGTTTCCATGAACATGTTACGAAAAACGAAGCGTGTACACAGGAATTTCATAGACAGATGGGCTTCATTTTGACTCCGACGTCTTACCTGCACGGTCACTCTACCGCAAGATTGTGAGTTTTGTTGTCGTAGACTGCCTTGCGGCTCCAGCTTTTTGTAGAAAGGCAAAATGTTTAGACACGGTGTTTAGTTTGTACCCTTAGGTACAGTCGTCACGGATCGCCCTGAAACTCTACGTGAATGGGTAAAGGCGTCGATCGGGCTGAAAACCAATTCCCATTTTCAGGCTCAATTTCATGAATGAGCCCGTTGGATCACGTCGCTGAAGTTTTGCGCGTTGAAAGCATATGGTTCTGAAGTTGGAGTGGTTCAAAATGACGATCCGCCACCAGTTTTCACCAACCATCTAGCACAAAGAACAGAAGCGCCAACACAGGCGCAGGTGATTCTGCATTTGAAGTTTTTAATTCGGGAAATTCTACATCCAAAGTTGCCCAATGGAGACTTCTTTATTTTAGAATAAGTTCCAGCAAACGAAAGGTGAGAGAAATTCCCCCCCTAATAAGTTTAAAGCAAAAAACACATCCGACGTTTTTGTAAAAAAACTTCCGACGTATGCCACTTGACATACCGAAATTGACGGAGGTGGGAAATGAATAGTTCAAGACGTTTTAGAATGGTTTTTTTATGGAAGTTGATGGTTCTGTGGAGCTTTTCCACTCTAATTCTGTACGTCAGAGAATCGCCTGCACCAAAAACATGAAAAAATGAGATACGGTTTGTACGCGTACGATGCCTTTAAGCATCGGGGCAAGCTTGGTGCAGGTACTGTGCTTCTCAGAGCCAAATTCCGGTCTGCAATTTCGTCCCGACACGCCTTGCGGCCGCACGCGCTCGAGTCAGTCGGGTTTCCAGCCCCAAAGCCGACTCGATGTGTCTTTTTTAAACAATTTTCCAAAATTTTTCCTAGTTTCCAGTTTCCAAAACTCACCTAGAGTCAGCAGATCGGCGGCTGCTGACCTGGAAGCTCTTCCAACTCGGAGCGTGCGGCCGCAAAGCGTGTCGAGACGCAATTGCGGACCGGAATTTGGCATAGATAAGCACAGTATGTTATATCAAACGCCAACCGAGTTTGCGCCAACCCACTGCAAGGCTGAGTATAGCAAAGTATGAGTGCGATTCTTGACGACTGTATCAGACCTGAGTTCTCATCGCATATTCCTTCTTTTTTTTTACACAGATTTCAACTTTACAAATAACATAGACACTCAGACGGTTCATCCTTGCAGTGTAGGTGAGCAGTTCCGACACGATGTCCAGAGAATACCAGCATTTCGATAATCGCCGGCTCCCACGTGAGTAGAAAGCGGAACATTTAGGTTTACAATAGGAGAAGATAGGTCAGTGAAATTATGCATTAAGGTATACCAGTGCAGGCACATGGAGCTTAGATATATTGAAGATGAGACTTGCACGGTTCTGTACTTGCACGGATTTTCGGTTGAGCGGCTGCTTTATCACTAAGTGGTTTTGAAAGCGCTTCAGAAAAATGTTCCGGATTTGATTTGAAGGGTTTTTGAAGCACTGCTCACGAATCTGAGGTTGATTTGTCGATTTTCGAAAGTTTTCGGCTTAATTCGCTAAAAGCATCTCAGCAAGGAAAGATTCTGAGGACAAAAGGCTAATTCCGAGATTTCCGGATTTCTTTGATAGGTGTGTCTCAAAATCATTCTCTGGGGGTAATTTGATGTGTTTAACACGAATCTGAGATCCGTTTGCCAATTTTATACATATTACGGTAGACTGTTGATAAAGATGTACCCGCGAGTAATCCTGACCCCGACAGTGGTTCCCTAGACCTGTCGCTGTATGGGAACGAGGATGCCAGGTGTTATTTTTCTCTTCGAAATCACACTGTGATTTCAGTTGGATCGAAGCAGCACCGCAGGACGACGACTTCATGGATGGCAGATCAGACTATACCAGCAAGGTCCCGAAAAGGACAGAAGCGAGGACGACGCGAAACTCAGCACGAGATAGGATCAAATGGTGAAGAAAGAGTCTACGCCGTTCTCTGAACCTTTACCCAAAACAATTGCCGCAATATTATAATTTCTATTGTTGTTTCTAAATAAATATGTCGAACGAGCTTCTCATCTAGTTGTTAATCAACTTAAATTGAAGTGGAGTATTAGTAGATGATAAGTTGTCCGTTGAATGTGACGGATAAGTTATGTGCAACATTTGGACAAATATAAAGCAACCAACGGTTAGTAGTTTATAACTAGTTTAAAAGTTGTGCATAAGCGGGGTGGACAAGTATAACCCCACAAATGAACAACTATGAAACAATTTACGGACAAATGAAGTATCAGTTCGAAACAACCTTTACCATACTAATTTACAAGCTCCAAACAAGTAGCGTAAGCCATCCGTTACTAGTCTGATAGTTAGTTTTTAACTTGAGTAAAAAGTTCTGAGTGCTCGCGACCCGCTACACCCGTAGCGGGTGGCGAGCTCTTCGAAATGAGAGGTGAGCGGGTGGCGAACGAGGCCCAGAATGCGCGCGGGTGGCGAGCTCCGACTTCCTGAGATTGTAGCAGAAGATGCTGGAATCACTTGTTATGGAGCAGAGTGAAATCCAATAATCTTTGAAAACTCAACTTTTCCTTTGAAAAGGTCCCAACTTTGAAAACTAGGAGTCACGAGAGTAGGATATTTAAGTCCAGCGTGGTCGATTCATCATGGGGCCGTATTCATAACTGAAAAGCCAGGTGAATCTTACTTTACTTTTGCGTTACCCGGAGCCGATTTATTCACCGCGAAACGGCATTCATTATGCACTTATCCTCTGGTTCCAAGCCAGATTTACTCTGTTCCCTCGCGCGCTTCTGCGTAGCGAGGGTAGAGACGGCGAGAAAGTGTGGGGAGAAGGAGACGCAGCGTGCGCGCGCAGACGCACGCGATGAACGGAAATAAATCACACTCGGAAACAGAGGATACTTACCCAGAGAAGATCCCACGCGAAATGTGTACACTGTGCACTCACAGAAACACTGAACAGACGTCGTCAACTCGAAATTTTTTCACCGATTCACTTTTTTTAATTCAAGGAGGCTAGAAAGAAGTGCATGGGTTTTGTGATTAATGAAAACTTTGGAGAAAATCAGAGGGGGCTCCTCATATATAGAAAATAACATCATTTGACATTATTGACTACTCCATTTCTTCTAGCGAGATTTTTTCCGAGGCATTCGTCGGTTTCTTCTAATCGGTGTTCTAATCTATGATGGGTTATTTTTCCTCTAACAATAAGAGTATGAGGTTGTAGCTAAAGCTCCCCACTACTCTTTTTTTTGTCTTTTTTCGATGCAGTTTTTCAACCGAATTTGATATACCGTTCAAATGCGCCATTCTGTTTCTGTTTAAGGTATATTTTAGCTCTCAGCTGCTCTTGGTGGGTCACGAATTTCAAGCCAGGATTCGGAAAATTTTCTGGAAATGTTCACCGATCACTCAATGATAGATATACCCTTTCCTGCGTAATACAAGGCGACAAAAAAAAACAAAGAGTTTTTCTATATTAAGTCGTGCTTATTTAATTGTAGAGAAGAAAAAGTTGAACCCCTTAGTTTATTTGGCAGAATGAATTATAGCATTAAAAGTCAGCTCTCCCTCTGTCGTGTACTGCTGAAATTTTCTTTTGAAATGCATTCCATTGCGAATTTTCAAGTTTTTTTTTTCAAAATTCTGGGAAAAAGCAGAAACTGGTTCAAAAAGTATGACGTATGACCTTAAAAGTTCAGTCGGGCCAAGGAAATTGTTTTCGCAAAGCTATTACTTTTGCATCAACCCAATATCGCCTAGTTCACTATCAGTTACAGTTCGGTGAAGAATTGCGCGAGTATAAAGCCGAGAAAGAAAATCTTTAGTTGCATTTTCTGATGCATTCAAAATGTGGTCAAGAAATCAAGTGGACAGAAGGAAAGAAAGTCTACAGCTTTTTCACGACTAACAACAAAATTCTATGAGAACGAGCATGTGAAAAAAATAATATTTTTTTGTTTATGGGAAGAAACTCATTGAATGACTCATAAAAAGGCAAACATAACTCATAAGGAAACGAGTAGTTCAAATCATCGAAGAAGATATTGCGCTCCATCGCTGTTTCCGCGATGAGTGCAGCTGCAGCCGGCTGGGAGTAACATTCACCCGGCTCTATACGTCAGGTAAATTTTACCTGGATTTTTACCCGAAAATTTCGAGTAAGTAAGCGTATGAATACCGGGTGAGTGCCAAATTCGAAGAACTTTACACATACTTCGCGGGTAAATCATTGATGAATACGGCCAATGGATACAAACTTTCACCATCTTAAATGAACGCCGAAGACCGCTGCAGAATACCAGATCACTTCTTTCCCAGGTGTAGTCCCGCCGGAAGTCGTCAATTTCGAAAACAAGGAGTCATGGGAGGCGTGGTCCATTCACCCTTAAAGGCACAGTACGCCTTCAGAAATGAATTTTGAGATTTCCATGTAAATGTGTAGAAAACCCCTCCTGTATAACACGTGCCAAATGTGAGATCTCCATTCTTCCCAATAAGCGAGATATAAGCGACCACCACAGCCCCGACCTCCTAACAGATTTTCAAACTCGATAGCGGCTCGATGGATGGATGAATTTCAACAAATTGTCGTTCTTCAGTCTATTGCCGGGCTGTCTCCTTATGCTGGCTCGCTCTCGCGCAACGACTTCGAATCAAGAGAAATACAGGCCTGAGACAACTCGTCCACCTATTTTTCACCCTCAATCTAGTCATCTTTGAAAAGCCATAACTCTGTTCATAGGGGGTCCTGGACGATTTCAGAGACACCGCCGTGATCAGTGTGTGACTCTCTCCAAGATAAGCATGGAATCTGAAAATCGATTTCTTGGGTGTCCTGTGCCTTTAATACTTGCTTTGAGAAACTAGACTTTATACTCTATCGTTTGAAACTTTCCGCGCCACTGGAGAAAGCCTTTGGAGAAAAATTACTAGGTGTGGGTTCTTCTTCGAAATGCACTGAGGGCCCACAGCTGGGTCCACACCGAACTATAAGTACTGAGAAAACGCAAAAATTGTTGCAGAACCCACATCAAGAAAGTTTTATTATAAGGCCTTCTCCAGGGAGGCGGGTGGTATTGAACTGTTCCCGAGTACCTTATTTAGGACTTAAGTTACAGCAGTTTTAGAACCCAAATTTATGTTCGTGGACTTTTTCATCATCTCCCGCTGTCTATGTAGCGGTCTTCGGCGTTACTCTGAGATGATGAAAGTTTCTAATCAGGGTAAATCGACCACGCTGGACTCAAACATCGACTCTCGTGACTCATAGAAATCATTTGCAGAAATCATTTAGCATTTAGTAGTCAAACTGCTTTGGACTTTTTACATGGAGGACTCATATTCTGCCTGTCTTGAATATTATTCTAAGAAGGCCTTTACTTCACCCTAAACTTCCTAATTGAACTCCGCGACTCGTAAATCAGTTAAATCAGCCTTTTAGTTAAATTGCAATCCATATACGAAATCTACGTGAAAAAAACTGCTCCTGAGGGTTTTTACTCACAAACACGTTGGCTTAACTGGCTTTCGTCCAAAGATCAGACCCACCGCTTCCACCCCTCCGGAGCTCAGACCCCCCTGTGGGGGTCCACACCCGCGCCGAACCCTGGATATGAAACAGACCATATAGTGTTTTGTATTCCACCAATTTTTGCTCATCCACGCTAGCGCGGAACGAGCGGGGTGGAGTTGGAGTATGGATACATTCTCCGCGCGGCACGCGCGTAAAGTAACTATGAGTACCCTGGTGGTTTTTCACTATGGCAACGGTGGGTGAATATAGAATTAGTTACCATGAATCGGAACAAAACTGAGGATGAAGTTATTAAGAAAATGGTGAGAAAGTAGAAACGGGTGTTGCCATTATGGCGGAGCTGGCTGACAAGCGTGACGCTTGGACGTGGCATTAGATCATTGATGCTCCAACGTCACACCCCCGCGTAACGTAACGGAAGTATGAATGTGCATTCTCTCTTCTGTGCCTTACAGGTCTTCCTGGCCGCGAAAAATCAGGGAAGTATGAATAGCCTCATTAATTTCTATTTTTTTTTTTGGTTTATAAGTGTCTGGAAACCACAAACTGTGAAGCATCGCAAAGCAGATCGCGAAGGGAGTCGCGGAAGAGTCCGAGGTCGCGATAGAGTGCGGGATAGTCGCGGATAAGTCGCGGCAAAACTTTCTCAGAAGAGGTAAGCCATGGTCGCGTGAGCCTACAAAAAAAATTGCGATGAATCTACCAGGTTGTCCAATAATTCTTGTCCGAAAATTTCACCATTTTTAATTTTTTTCAACTTTGTTGAAAAACAAGTCTAATCAACAATATACTCACCACAGTTATCCACAACAGTGGCCCATCGATTGGGCAGGTCGTGGATGCCCTTCGCCCAGAACTCCGGGGGCTGCGACTCGAAGAAGTCCCCGATGTCGGATTTGAGGTTGCCGTAGTTGGTGAATTTTCTTCCGGCCAAAAGGTGCTTCAGCGGGCGGAACAAGTCATAGTCGGAGGGGGCGCGGTCCGGGGAATACGGCGGATGGGCAACCGTCTCCCAGCCGAGCGTCGCCAACTTCTGCTGGGTTTCCTTCTCCACGTGGGGGCGCGCGTTGTCGTGCAGCAGGTGGACCGAGGCCCGCCGGAGACGCTTTTCTTGGATGGCGGCGGCTAGTTTCTCGAGCTGATCGGTGTAGATGGAGGCGGTGACCGTCCTCCCTTGCGGGAGCAGCTCGAAGTACAGCATGCCCTTGGTGTCCCACCAGCAGCAGAGCATGATCTTCAGCGGGTGCAGGTCGGCTTTAGGCGTCGTCGGCGGCTCTTCTCCGCGCGGGATCCAGACGGCACGGCAGGCGACGTTGTCGTAGAGGACCCAGCTTCCATCCCCAGTGACCAGGTCCTCGAGAAACTCCTTGCGATGCGGGCGAAGGAAGAGGGACTGGCAGACGGCCACGCGGCTCTGCTTGTTTGCGTCCGTCAGACGGTGGGGGGATCCAACGGACCAGAACTTTGTGGTAGCCGAGTAAGTTGAGTCGCTTGTGGATGGTGGACATGCTGCAGCCGAGCGTCGTCGCCAGTTCCCGGGTGGTGGCTTCCGGATTCTCCTTGATACAGCGACGGACTTCTTCATCATTCACCGTAGAACGCCTCCCGCTGTGCTCCCTGTCCTGGAGGCTCGTGTCGTCGCTCTCGAAACGATTGAACCAGCGGCTGACTGTGCGTTGGGACACTGCATCCTCCTTGCACGCTCTGCAGATGTTGGCGACCGCGGTGCCCGTGTCGTTGCCCAGCAGCCACTCGTAGTACACGAACGAATTCGACCTTGGTCCATTTTAGCTTGTACTGGTAGCTAGACGCGGCGACTGCGCCTTATATACCCCTAGCGTAGAACTTTGGAGAACCTTCTAGAAGGTTTCTACACTTTCCTGATATTATAACACTTCTAAGGAAAATTATAGAATTTTGAAAATTTTCGGACAGGAATTATTGGACAACCTGGTATATCTTTTCTTGATTAGAGACAGACCGTGGTCAAAACCCGTACAGATCACAAGCTCCGATATGCACAAAATTATCACAAACTGGAATGAAACGACGATCTTATGAAAGACTCAAAGAACTGTGCTTCTCTGAGCCAAATTCCAGTCCGAAATTGCATCCCGACACGCTTTGCGGCCGCGCGCATATGAGTCGGAGAACTTTCCAGCGCCGCAGCCGCTGGAACGAGATACAACTCCAAGAAATACATTTTAATTCAAATTCCGGCGGGACCACAACTGAGAAAGGTGTGGGCCCATACAGTGTAGCGCCCATCAGCGTCCATCTTAGACGGTCAAAGTTCGTATACTTTGTTAATCAATTGCGTATGACTCGAATATTCCACTCTCGTGAGTCGTTAGGGATTATGGACTTCCGGCGGATTGGAACCATCTTTCAAACACCCGCATTTTATTACACAGCACAAGCTGCTACCAGTTACATATACTTTTGCGCTTTCAACTCCTCTCTACATAAATGCAATAAGCGCTGTTTGTTCTCTCGTCTTCTCAAACATCCGAATTTTTTCGCAAAGCATTGGCTTCGAGCTGTCAATTATGGTTTTTTAAACGATTTGACAGTTTTATACTTACCATTTTAATACGACAGGAGAAATTCTGCTGCAGGGAAACGTTAGAGGTATGTAAACCTTTTGGATAAACTGTTTAACACATCAGCTCTTTTGGGGGTTGGAGAAAACGGGCGAAAATTGACCTACTAGCCATAGCTGTACACGAACGAAATTTTCAGAAAATTTTCGAAAGATTTTTCGAAATTTTTTTCGTTCGTTTTCGTTCGTTCGAAAGTTCGTCAAACGGAATATTCTCAGATTTAGTCCCCTCGAAATTTTTCCAATTTTCGTTCGTTCGAAAGTTCGTCGAACGAAATTTTTTCGATTTTCGTTCGTTCGAATTTTTTTTCGAAATTGTACAACTACACTACTAACGTTCCTGGGTGGGGTCTGTGCAAAACTGACCGGCCCACACCTCGTGCAGTACCCTGTTTATATCTCTAGAAAGCCGCAGCGCAGCGAATATCTCGCTGTCTTAGAAACGGAGCAGATGTTTCTTCATTTCTCCCATTGTGTTTTCCCGGAAACAACCGCTTGGTTTTTTGACAGAGATATCATAGCAGCGTCGTGGTTTCCCGAAGTTTGAAGATGGACGAGATATAGTCCACGGCAAAGGGAAAAAGGCGGACTCTTCCTAAGGGGTAGTTTATACTCCAGCCGCCGAGCGGCGCGGCACAGTGCATTTCTGTACTATTGTTCACGCGGCGCGGCTCGATCGATATTGTAGGATTGCACTTCGCCGCGCCTCTCGGTGGCAGAAGTATAAACGACGCCTAATGTACTGTAGTCTATTTGTGGTACTATTTCAGAACAGATGAGATTGATCGGTGATTTTTGTTGCCTCACATTTTCATTTCTTTGACAATGATTATGGGAGTATGAGTCCGTGAACTTGAACAAGTTTAGGTCTTTCGGAATGAGATCCCCATTTTTGGAAGTTAGAACTTCCGTTACTTCAATAGAAGCTCAAGTGAGGGAATAAAATGCAACAGGAAATGACAGTGAAAACTGCAGGAAATCAACGAATTTCATTCGCCAGACTTGATTTTTCTCATTTTAAAACCACTCTTGCGAATGAAATTTAAATGGGAAGCCTTTTGTTGACGCTCGCCTCAATTTTTCCATGTTCTGCCCATGTCCTGAAGTTATAGTTCGGTCAGTGGCTTGTTTTACTCAAGAAAAAACACTTAAATCTCATACGCGGCTGGCGGGGGCAGTATAAATCTCACCTGCGGCTGGCGGTATGGTAAGCTGATTACTTCTCTCGGCCTGACACGATTAGCGGACCGGCACAAGCTACTGCCACGCCAGCCGCGGGTGAGATTTAAGGGTTTTTCCTGGGGAAACAAGCCTTGAACCTAACTACAATACCCGCGCTAAGTTTTGTAAAAACAGGGAGCATTTGCCAAACTTGGCAAAAAAGCGTCCGATGCATGTAACTTTTTTGAACGAAGAGGTTTTTCAATTCTGAAAATGCTATCATGTTCGCAGCTCGAATTCCTACATAATAATGTGCATTGTGGATCGAAGTTCCCTAAAATCGCTTTGTTTTTGAGCAAAATTGTTTTTTCGGTCGTTTCAAAAAATGTCGCGCGCGGCAAAGTGCGGCGAAACTTTGAGTAGTAATTGTACAGTTAATAGAAGAGCAATCTCTATGTTTTCTCCGTGAATTAGATAAAAGTGGGGCTATCTCGAGATCTGTGTAGATTGAGTTTTCGAAATCTTTAATTAAACACGCACGGGAGCTTCCTAAAAAGTCAGACTTTTGTTGCTGAACCTCCAGACCGGCAAATTGAGGATTTCGAAAACTCCACTTGCACAGATTTCGAGATTGCCCCACCTTCATCTCATTCACGAAAAAACATAGAGATTGCTCTTCTATTAACTGTACAATTACTACTCAAAGTTTCGCCGCACTTTGCCGCGCGCGACGTTTTTCTGAAAGGACCGTAAAAACAAATTTACTCGAAAACGAAGCGATTTTAGGGAACTTTGGTCCAGAATGTACATTATTATGCAGGAATTTGAGCTGTGAACATGATGGCGTTCTCAGAATCCAAGAAACTCTTCGTTCAAAAAAGTTACATTCATCAGACCCTTTTTTGCCATGTTTGGCAAATGCTCCCCGTTTTTACAAAACTTAGCGCGGGTATTGTATGTGAATATGCTTCTAGAACACAGACTCCTTCTTACTGTGGGCACTCTCTCTCTCACAATAAACCCAGAAGGATTTTAAAGGACGAGTCTTGTCGAATCGTTTTGGGTCCTGTCGTTCCATTTGACACGTCGTGCCAAGCCAGACGTGTCAACCTTGTCAGTTGGCGGGAGGGACGCCGACTCGAAAATTCTAAATCTTCCGAATCTTCGAGGATTCTTCAAGCTGCTCTCTCTAACTTTCTTCGGTGCTTTTTCGAATGTATTAATCTATTACCTTGTACTACACTCTTACATTTTCAGATTTTTTTGAATATCCGACTTTTCGTATGTTTCGGAATCTGGAACTTTGTGAATATTTGATTTCCCGAATGACTCGAATTTTTGGACTTTTCAAATATTCGGTTTTTCGATTTATTCGGAAATTGGAACTTTTTAGATATTCGGTTTTTCCAATTGCCCGGAAAATTTCCCTTTTTCGAATATTAAAGTTCTCGAAAAAATGGTTGACTTTTTCAGTCGACGGTCGAATAAAACAGTCGAATTTTTTCATTTGACTTTTCGAGCCAGTGAAAAACAGGTTCTTTCGCCTTTTTCTATTTACAGAAAAAAGCTCAATGATTGAAGGTACCATTCTCCTCTTTTACTTTTACGAATATGAAACTGTTGGTTAGGCAAGCGAACAAACTATATTAACGAGAAGGTTAACTATACCGGAGAACGAATCTGTATATATATGTATATGCGAGAAATGATGCAAGTTATTGCTTACCATCATTTAATTTGCATTGAAAATGGCCAAAAAATAATAACTAGAGAACCGGTTTTATTTTATTTTCAAAACCTGTGCAAAAGTATGGATGAATTACAATATTTCAGCCGTTCACAATTCCAAAGATAGGCTCTCTTTCACGCCTTTATTGATCCCCATCAGGGATGTGCAGAAAAAATATTCTTGGAAACAGAAAACAGAAAATCTAGTTAGACAGAAAGCAGAAAAAATCTCCAAAAATGGGCAGAAAATAGAAAACAGAAAATTTTCAGAAATCAATAAAGATTTCGTACACTAAACAAAGTTTTTCAGAACATTGAGCTTTTTTATACATTTTGTCAGTGATCTATGCTTCTTTCATTGAATTTTTAAAACCTTACAGTTGGCCAGAGCAAAAAGTATAGAAGCTCAAGAACTGCAGATTATGAGTGCGATGAGATGACAAATGTTCATCGAACCTTCCTTTTCCCTGGCAATAAAATCTCGATTACTTTATTAGAAGCTCAATACATATGTCTGTGCAAGGAGTACGTATTGAAGTCGGAGCGAGCTTTCTGTTCCTGAGTGTACATATTTTGACACTTATTGTGGGATAACTGCCGGTTTGAACACTGTACAACTCATCAGAGCCGAAAGTCACGCCCGTATCGCGCGCCCCTGTCGGGACGTAATTGCGGACCGGAATTTGGCCCAGAAAAGCCCAATAAACGCTGGTTTTTCCGTTGAAAACCATTTTCATGCTTATGCGGAAGCGGCAAATGCCGCGGAATAGAAAAATGAGAAATCAGACGTCTGGCGAAACATCTAATTTCTCGTTTTCCATTGAGAAAACACGACACTTGCCGTCTCGCAAAAGTATGAAAAGGGTGCAAAAGCAAGAAGAATGACGGCAAAGCAAGCATTTATAGGTATATAGTCAGTTGTGGGCAGGCGGACAACCAGCAATATCTTTTTCCTGAGCGTTTTTCCTCCGACTATTCATCTATATTCATTTTTGTGATGACCAAATCTACTTTCTCATGAGGATACCACACCACTCGTTTTTATGGCGAACCCTGCCTTTAACAGCAATCACAAAATTGAGGATAAATAAGAGCATATCCTCGTTACCCACTAAATACTGTTCCACAGAGCTGAATTTCGTTGATTTTTTTTCTGATTTTTGTGATATTCGCTAATTTTTCAGAAAACGGAAAACAGAAACAAAATTACCAAAACGGCCAGAAAACGGAAAACAGAAAACAGAAGTATCCGCACATTCGTGGTCTACACCCTGATGCACTTCAGTTCTCTCATTTTTTGTCAATGTGTTGACCTCTTATTAAAAAGGTCACATCCGAATTCGCGGATGTATTTCGTATAAATATATACTGAAAGACGAAAAAATCGGGTTTTACAAGCTTTTCTGTTCCACTTATCAAAGCAAAATCAAGCGCGCTATGGATCTATGTTACGTCGGCATTAATCCGGAAGAGACTTCGCGTTCACTGTTGAAAGTTGGCGCAAACTCGGTGCCATATGCTATAACATAGATGCTCCGGGTTTGCGCCAACCTTCAATGGGGAACGAAAAGTCTCTTCAGAATCCATGCCGATGTCATGCAGTCGAACACTTTTTCCAGGCTCTTGTACGGCAATCAGAACTTGTGAAGCTAGGAGAGCGTAGCGCTCCATCCGTATCGTTCTTGATTTCGCTTCGATAAGTTTAATGCAGAGGCTTGTGAAATCCAGTCTTTCGTCTATCACTACTTCTCGATAATTGGTTTATGTTTGACCTCCAAAGCGGACTTGAAATTATTTCACTACATTTCCCAGTTTATTCGTTACAAGAGATTTTGCTTCAAATATTTGTCTAAAATGTTTATATTTTCCTGACTTCGCTGACCTCTAATTTCTCGTACGTGAAACATTGCCAATTCATGACTTTTTCCAGGAAGCTGAACATTCAAAAATTCTCTTCTGATCCCTTTGATATGTATGTTGGCTCTGACAATGAGATCACTTGGACTGTTCCTTTCTTCCATGAATAACATGTGATACGCATACACAGAAATTTCTTAACAATTTACCTGAGACTTTGACGCAAGTTGCGTGATGGCTTCGCGCAACTTACTTTGAATTCACATGTAACTTGAGACGATCTTACGCGTAACTTGCCGTGATTTTCGATTAAAGTCAAGCGTAACTTGCCTCTATACTACAGGTAACTTTCACAACATTGCAAACAACTTGCAATGTTGTTATATGCAGCCCAACACCGACATGCGACGCGGCTGCCACGCAGACACGTGACGCAGCTGACCACTCGGCGCGCAATGCTGCCGGATTGCCGAGCGCCATTTGGGGCCGTCAGGGGCTGGGCGGGGCATCCAGCGGCTAGGCGTGTCCAAGTACCTCTAACTTGGGTAATTGAACCGACGGCGGTGCACACACCTGAGTCCTGGCCCAGGAGTGCGTCGTATACTTTTCTTGGAGACGACTGCCGCGTTACATGTGCGATAAAAACATTCAAGTTAAACGCTAGAACTTTATGTCACATGTAAGTCAACTCGAATCGTGCAACATACCCTCTACAATACGTCGAAATTCAAATCACTCGAGGCGCAAGCGGCGCGGACGACGCCTCGGCCTCCGTCTGCCCCACGCTCTCTCACTGTCTCTAACCCCCGCTCCACCCCAGCACGCGTAGGAACCAAGTGAATTTCGCCGTTTTATAGCCTGTACTCACTATGTTGAAGGTCACATGTAACTTTAAGTTGTGAAGATAAGTCGCAGGTAACATGCTAAGATTCTATAATTCGCATGCAACTTTTCCCCTGTGAAAATGTGCACGTCGTTAGTATTCGAATGAAGTGACCCAAAATTGTCCGAATCTCCGAATGAAACGAATTTCCAAAAAAAAATTCAATGTTAGGCTCATAAATGAATGGGAAATTCAAATAGTTCGGATATGATTTGGATAACTTTTCGATTCGATCTTAAAGGCATTGTAAGCGCAGAAAATCGCATTTTATTTTTTTATGTTTTTGTGTGCCTTGGCTTCTCTAGTGAACGAAAATGACGAGAGGGCCCATGAAAAACCTTCATTTGTAGAGAAACTTCAATCACAACACATTGTAAACTCGAATTCGAATTTCGAAATCGTTTTGAAGTTGTTCTGCATGTGAAGTTTCTGCCGTAACTGCTTCTCATGTGGTAGGACGGTCGCATCCACATTCTATGAAAAGTGCTAGATGACTGGTGAGAACGGGTGGCAGATCCTCATCTTTAACCCCTTCCAGACTCATAACCCTACGTTTTTGAAGGGCCGAAGTTTGCCAGTGTGGTCTACCTGACTCATTAATAAAATTGAGCCTAAATTGTGGAAAGTGGTTTCTTGCGAGAACGATGCCTTCAAGTTTAGTGAATACGTAAGGTAGAATGTTACAACCATATGACTCTAAAAATTAATACAAGAAAATGAAGGGGAGTGGGACTTCGATCACGGAATCCATTTTCAAGAGAAAATCATCAGGTTGTAGAGTAGCTCTGTTTGCCAACCATTCCTTATTGAAAAAATATTATATTATTTTTCATGAAACACTGAACATGACTTAAGCCGCCGTGCGATTGAATATGGCTTCAACCTGGCTAATCTGAATAATACAATCAGTTAGTTCGATATTAAGATGTCCGGTGCATAGTCCTGTAAGTAGTACGCAGAAGCGTCGCCGCGCCAATTTGCCGCGGCCCGTTCATACATAGCATTTGTTGATTGGCGGCGGCCAGAAACCTTCTGCGGCGCGGCGCTAGGGGCCGGATTCATCAACGATTATACCTAGGGTATAAGGGCGAAACAGGGTATAATTTTTCGCATTCCCTAGCAAAGCGCGGAGGATTATACCCTGCTGCGTCCTTATACCCGGGGTATAATCTTTGGAAAATTCTGTCTTCGGTGTGTGCGGAGTTTCTGTGTTCTGTTTTCTGTAAAAACTGGCAAAACCTGAAGGAAAATAAAAAAACGTGAACCGCGGCTTCTGGCAAATTCACTCCAGAGACAACTGGCCGGACTCCAAGAAAAAAAAACCATAGTTATAGAAAACTTCATCCGCACTCTCTGCGGTTCCCTATGGTGAACTCGTCTACATGGCTTTATTGGTTAACCGAGCCCGGGTGGGGTATGGGCAGGAGGTGCTGCTGTTCGCTTGACACGGTAGGCTTCGATCCTCGCCCAGGGTCGACCAAATCTTCTATACCCCACGGAGTCCTTCGATTGGTACTGGATTCATGTAGGAAGATAAAGGAACTGACTGTGATGTTGGCTGACCCCCGCATTCCACTGTATAGGCCTTAAAAGTATATCTAGGAGATAGATTCAGAATGCGTCGCGTATCCCAGTAGGAAGGGAAGAAACCGAGCCTTCATTTCTATCTTATAGTGATTACCCTTACCCAAGGTTCACCGCTAATGATACCCTCAGAAGGTATGTCATGCAGTAATAACTCGCGAACTCCAAGTTTATTGTGTAATAGCAATAATGAGCTTTAAAGGCAGCGGTCGCGATCAAATGAGGTTGTCTTCTTTTCCTCTCCAAACCCTCTTCTGGGTTTAGAGTAGTAGTACATATAAGAGAAAAAAATAAATGCTGTTTCGGGCCAAATTTTATCTCTGAACTTTCTTGCCTACTGATGGTGGACGAGCCGTTTCCACATCATCGGCATCGATGATCTCTAGTATCAAGAACATCAACTGGCCTAAAATTGAATTTCAATATATTTATGTACTCATGTAGTCAAAAACATTGACCGAAGTGCTTGCTTTCTTTGTTCAACTGTTTTTATAAGGTAAATTTGCATTTTTTTCGTCCTCTGAATGTCGGTGATTTTTGACTGCTCGGCATGAGACTGCGATCATTTTGGTCGTCGCTGTGCACGTGTGCACGAACCGGCTTCTTTGGGCCTTAGACGCTATTCATACTACTCAACGCCAGCGCGGCACGCGCGTAACGTCACGCTCCGCCCGCTCCGCCATTTCGTCGCCGCTGCAGTATTCATACTGCCACCCGGAACGCCTTGGCGTTTCTCATCCACTGATATTATTTATCGATCGTCTCATTCATTCCAGCTTCACCGCTCCGCCATGGCGTCGCCGCTGGAGTATTCATAGTCTTCGCAAGCGCGGCACGCGCCAAGAAAGTATTCGTACACAAACGCCACGCCAGCGCGGCACGCGCGTGCCGCGCTGGCGTTGAGTAGTACGAATAGCGCCTTAGAAACTCCAATCCTAGCCCGTTTTTCACCGCGCTACCTTCATAGTTTTTCAGCTGTTTTCCACCTAAGCTGATTTTTGCTGTTTTTTCGATAAAGCTTTTCATCGTGACCACTGCCTTTAATACTACTTAGCTCCCGCTATTCGTACCCGCACTGACCCGGCGTTCGAGTATGAATACATACTTTTCACACGTGAGTAGAAACTAAGAATACTCTAGTGCCACCGTTTTGGTGGAGCGGGCTAAAGTTTCGCGTCAACTGTGCTATTCACGCAAATTCTAAGTTCGTGTTTTAACTCACTCCAGCACAGAATGATACAGAATTTGAATAAGATGAAGTTCAATGAAGTGGGAGAGCGCCGGACGCCATAGATAGTGTGCGGGATGAAGTTCATTGATGATGGGGCGGTGATGTAGTTGTTGGAACTGGTAAGGAGTTACAAGCGAACCCACCGTGGTGAAGCGAGCGGCCAGTTAGGACATTTATACTCACGCGTCACACCCGCGCAGTACGCGCTTGACCCTAGTGCGTTGAGGAGTTATACAGTGTTCAACCCAGCAGTAATCTCGACATTAACGTCAAAATGTGTATTCTAAGGAAATCCATGTCTGCTCCGACTGAATCTATGTACTCTTTGCTCATATTGAGCTTCTGATCAAGTAATCGAATGTTACTGTCACAGGAAAAGGAAGGATAGAGGGACATTTTGCACTAAGAATCTGCCTCTTTCAGAAGTCTACATTTCTTGCTCTGGTCAACTGTTGGCTATCGGATATTGACCATTTGTCACGAAAAAATGTGTAAAAAGTTTAATGTTGTAGAAAACCTTTAATACTGTACGCTGAGCACTGCTCATTGATTTTTGCAAAAAAATATCGGTATCAGATGAAATTGATATCAGGCATATCTATGAAGAATACTACCTGGCCTTGAGCTGTGGCTCACTACGCGCCGCGGTCGCGTCGCGGCGTCTCAATTAGAGCACGCTTGCCTCTGTTTCAGTGGAATGTCAAGGTGGGAGCCGAATGCGTAATCATTCACACGCTCTCGTTTCCTCTCATCAATTGAGGTGTTGTAAGAAACACAAAAAATCATCTCACCTGAAGTATTGGCAACTTTATATGATTCAGAGCAGCGTGCGTGGCGAGTATAGAGTAGATCAACTAGGTACTACTTTTAGGAGAGGAATAATATGTATAATAATTTTATTTTGTTATATCCACTATAGTGTTACTATCTATTTGGTTCATATAACTTATTATCACCGGTTTACCAGATATATAAAGAAAAGAAGCGATACAAAGAAATCGTTATTAAATTAGAGTTAAGATGGAACTAACTATACGTGACCTAATATGAACCCTTTCTGCACTTTGATACCACAGCGTCAGAACCTTCAGAATTCAAACGATAATTAATTTTTAGTCCGAACTAATCCTTTTCGTTGTCCAAAGGTCATCTCGATCATTTTTTCACGCAAATATTTATACGAAATGTTTACGTGACCTTGTGAAGAGTGTATTCTGCCAACCGGCTGCAATTTCTCCCTTGACACCTGGTGTTTCTTTGCCTTCTTCCCTCTGAAGGACGATAGTGGAATAGTTTTGACCTTAGTTAACAACGGTGCGCTAATTTTTGAGGCATATAAACACAAAATGCTTAGTGATGGACATTTTCCCATTTCCAGAAATCATTATCGTAAAATGAACATTGCCCAGAAATTCCCGAACTGCATGGTTTTCCCATCGTTTTTCACCTGCTCCACGTGTGCCTCCGAGCACTCGTGAACTCCTTCCCCCCCCTCTCATGTGCCTATACAGGTTTTTGAGTGAAAAAGGCCCTACCTTGCACAGTGGGCCGAAAGTTGAAGTGTTCTTCATGCATGAATGATTTCCGTAAGATTTTCTGAAACCGATCCTCTGTTGGCAGTCTTGTGAGAGATAACTGATGAGCTCAGGTGTTCAGCCTAAGGAATACGGAAGAAGAATGTCTCACAATAAGATATTATCTAAAGTAATAGAAGAAGAGAGTGATGACTGTTAGAAACCAGAAACTATTCACATAATGACGAGTGATTGCGTTTGACCTCCCTCATTTTCACTCGGACAGTCAGGGCTTAGTACGTCGGCACAATACCGTTAGTACGCCAGGGCAAGCCTGACGTACTAACGCTCGTTGTGTGTAGGAGCTGCTGGTTGCAGCAATATATCTTGCCAACGTATGCTGGCGTACTAACGCTCATTATCGACAGAATCTGGACTGCCACCCTCCTTACCGGCCGGTGTTGGGTATAATTCTTGTCACGGCCAGCAGCAACGAGGCCATCCTCGCCGCGGTCCGCAAACAGGGCATCATCTTGGCCACGGTCCACAACGAGGACGCTTCCTTCGCAATGGGCCACGGTATGATTCGCTCAGCGTTCAAAATTAACGTCCGAAAAGTGACACCAGGTTACCGGATCGGACTGGCCTCAAACGGCTAACTGCCCCCTCAGCGAGACTGGCCGCCTTATATACCCGCCGCCGTCGTACAAGGGGATGCTGCAGTGTTCATTCGTATCAGACAAATCAATGAAGGAGAGGGGCAGCAGACACTAGGAGAGAGGGGCTGGCAATAGTACGCGTGCCTCGATAAACTAAGCGTTAGTACGCCAGCACAAGCAGCAGGAGATCCTGTTCGTTGCCAACATATCCTGCTGTTACCAGCAGCTACAGCACAGGTGCTGCCGATCCCTTTCTGCCGGCGTACTAACGGTATTGTGCCGACGTACTAAGCCCCGACTGTCTGAGCACCAGACATTTACCACCCGTGCTCTATCACTGGAAGCAAGAACCATTTTTGATTGCCAGTAGAGGCTTAAGGGGCTGAGCAGAGTGCCACCGCGGCGCGGCGCGGTCTGATGATGGAGAGCCGTATTGATAGATCGCCGCGATCTATCAATACGGCTCTCAATCATCAGGCCGCGCCGCGCCGCGGTGGCACTCTGCTCAGCCCCTTATAGACAGCGGTTTTCATGCCTGAACACCTGTATATTGTTGTCTATCATGTTTTTCTTTAACCCATACGTGTTAGAAAACACAACCCTATGGGAAAGCGTTGGCGATGTATAAGCGTGCTCTAATTGCAACGCCGCGACGCGACCGCGGCGCTTAGTGAGCCACATCTCAAGGCCAGTTACTGTGCTTATCTAGGCCAAATTCCGTTCCGCAGTTGCGTCTCGACACGCTTTGCGGCCGCACGCGCTCGAGCCAGTCGGGTTTCCAGCGCCAAAGCCGACTCGATGTGGCTTTTTTATGCAACTTTCTCCAATTTTTCATAGTTTCCAGTTTCGAAAACCCACCTAGAGTCAGCAAATCGGCGGCTGCGGCGCTGGAAGGTCTTCTGACTCGGGAGCGTGCGTCTGCAAAGCGTGTCGAGACGCAACTGCGGACCGGAATTTGGCCCAGATAAGCACAGATATACTCTTCCATATCGATTTTCCGTCGATATATATGGTAAACAGTGCGTCGCATGGCTCGTCGCCAAAGTATGGTCCCCGGCTAAAGTTTGCGATTTCCACAGCGACATGACAGTCACGTCGCCGTGCTCACGACCACGACGCACAGCAATAGAACTCTGGAAGAGGCCTGAGGCCTCTTGCAGAGTTCGATCGCTGTGTGATGCGACTGAATGAAAACCCTGCGTATCGATCTGGTTGCTTACCGCTATCTGGTGGAGCCTGCCTTTCAGAGAAACTTGCGAGGAAAGTAATTGAAATCGCGCGATTACGCGACTGACAGTTCCAGATCGTGTACGCGATCGATAGCGGCGACTGATTCGTGTTCCTTAACTAGTATGTCTAGATTTTTCCCATTTGAGTTTTTTCAGTTCTGCTCTTTGAAGGCAGTGTTCACGATAATCTTCAATTTTGAGATTATTCGCTATGTTGATTGAGTTGCCCCCGGGTAGAACTAAAATGCCGTAGAAATTGAGAAAAACGCACCAGAAGCACCCGAAATCCTTAAGAATCACCCCGCCTCTCAAGTATTACAGGAAGTGTTTGTTGTGACAACGAAATCTTTTGTGGACCCGTCCTTTGCAATTCTCTACAACCTATTGCTCCGTTCTTTCCTTGGGGCCCTAACTAATCCTGCTTTGCATTAAATATTCTTATATTTTCGATTGACCCAATTTTCCAACGGGGACAAACACCATGAACATGTTTATCCAACCGGACAACTAGTCCAGGCTAGAGAAAACATGTCGTTGAAATGCGCTGTTTTAATGCGTTTCTCGCCGTTTCTTCGTAATTTTGGTAACACTTGAAGGCTAACGCATTGTTCCATGTGAAAAACACGGGGACAAAAATCATCGTGAACACTGCCTTCAAGGTAGCCTACCTTGATTTTCGACTGCCTAGGTGGTGATTCGAATCGCGGAAGGTTTTCTATTTCTTCGGAGAATTCATTTTTTAGGTAACTCGTTATTGGTATTTCGACATTTCAAGCAAGTTATTCACGCTGTTAATCTGTATTATATCTTTTTCGTAGTTCAGAGGTTAGTGCTTTTTCTGAAAAAAAAACCTTTCAATAAGTATTTGTAGTACTTAAGCGTCTATGGGCGGTGTTGGACTCGTTTCGGGAGTGTCTTCTTTTTGCTGTGTCCTTTTTCCCAATCTTGTAGGCTTGTGAACTGCCTAACAGATAAGCTTGCCAATTATGAATCTTGGAATGCACGACACAAACTATGATGCTTCAGATAAAAAAGAGCAAAAAAAACAAGAAAAATCTTCATCGAAGACATTCAACACCACCCAAGGCTAGCAGACTCACAACTACTCCGCCAACGCGTAGCTAAATGCCTCACACGGAAACCAGAGATGCCCAGGGTTTCGGAGGCATCTAGTCTAATTTTGACACGAGAATTTACGTAAATTACGGAAAGTTTAGCCTCACTTGGTGAAATTTTAGCTACAGCGCCCGCATATTCTACGTAAATTCTCGCTACAGCACCCGCATATTCTACGCTTATTCTCGTTGCAGCACTCGGTCGATCGACTCACTCAGTCTTGATCTGTACTAGAAAGACGATCCCTGCCGCATCGCCGTTTCTTCCCACGGCCTGCAGCATCCCAGCGGCCAAAATTGTCTCTAGCAAGGTCTTCAGAGAGCGACACCGGGTCACCCGCCACGACCACCCATAGAGTGTCAAGTTATTCGTGGGTTGACTGGGCCAGGACTGATAGAACGGCATCCCTGCGTTCCGCGCAGCCAACGCGGGTTAAGATTGCATTTCAACACAGCCTGCCGCTAAATCCGTAGATTCTCGCTACAAAATTATAGCGAGAATATACGGGTTTAGCGTCAAAGAGAACAATGGTTCGAACGACACAAGATTATGCGGGTTTTAGCTATCGTAGCTAAAACCCTTAAATTCTCGCTACATGGAATGGGGCGGCGTTTCTGGCCGCGCCCTCGGAGGCATCTAGCTACGCATTGGCAGAGTAATTGTTCACAAAGTTTTTCATACATCGATGAAAGCAGCAAATAAACACAGCTGCTGTTAGCTGTGTTTATTTGAAGTATTCATTTATGCTGGTTAGGCGTCGATTAGAATGTGACGAGACGTCAAGATGGAGCACCAATCCAACTTTCGACATGGCCCTCGAAGTCATCACTTCGATGTAGACGACGCTGTGTGCGTGAAAAACTACCGCTCACAGAAGCGTACTTGGGCACGTGGTATCATTCTCAGTCGTACCGGTAGCTCCACTTACATGGTACGCTGAACAATGGAAGCGCCACATCAATCAGTTACGACTTAGAGAATATGCGACAATAACGAACAAACTCTTGGAAGTATACGATTTACCTCTGTTCAATCACAGTTCTCAACCTGATGCACCTCCACCACCGATACTGTTTGCACCGCATTCCGCGCGTCAACAAGCGCTACGCTTTACACGTAACCGCCAGCCTCCATCGCGAATGGTCGTCAACCCATCCAGGAAGACCAACGTGTGATACTTAATGAGGGAAGTGTTGTAGGAACAATACTAACCCTAGTTTTTATATGTTTGTGTTCATATGCACTATGACAATTGTGACCCGCGCCGGCTACGAGGTAGTTAGGGGACCTAAATCGTTATTATTAATGACAGTTCTTCCTTGACTAATGCGTGCCGTTACCAGTGACAAGAATCTCCGGATTACCGAAGTCGGTTGCCCTCATCGACGAATGCAATCGATATTGCATCACTCATCGCTGTTCGTCGCTGCGAGCAACGCCGCGACTTGAACTCTGCAGACCCTTATGAAACTTTTCACTGAGCGGCACGCGCGATACGAGCGTGAGGCAACTATGAAATCTCCGGCGGCACCGTCATGACTGTGCGAATTGCGGTAGCGTAGGATAGTCTCAGAATTATTTATGTTAAAGTGGACTCAAACTGAGAAGCGAGTATTGATTGGTCGTCGGCGCCCATCCAGCACCGCCATAGCGGCACCGCCCAAACCGCCAAGCCGGTCGACCACGTCATACGCGAGTCGCCTTGCACTTGTGATTTGCGCCATTCGATTACGGTGACGGGAAAAAAGGGTCCTGGTCTTGCCTCATGGCTCAGTTCATACTTTCGCGCTCTCGAAATGGCGAAAATACGTCGCCACTTCATGGCACTGAAATGGCGACAATACGCCGTCCTTTGATTAAAATAGACGGCTAGGACGTCATCGCTGAGTGTAGTTGGGTCCATGACGCAGTAAACGTTATCTATATCGACCGGGAGTCGGCATGCATATTCACCCGTACTGTCGCGGTCATGCGTCGGTGAAATTATGGATCAGCTTCACGACTCTGCAGAGACCTAGCAGCGGCGGCGTTGCGAGTAGACTCTAGCTCGCTCGGATGAGTGCGGGCGTAGCAAGCAGAAGAGTGGTCGGTCTCGGTAAAATATAACAGTGTTAAGGAGAATTCGGCATGATAAGACCAATAAGCCTCACCTTAACCGGCTTAAAATGAGGGAGGAAGGCTATACGTTTATAGTGGAAGCCCCGCAAACATGTAAATCACTCAGCGGACTGATCGGCTTCGTGTACGCGGCGAGAAAGGTGACGATCGGTCGGCACACGTGACATGCGCGCCTGCAGCTGAGTGGTCTGCAGCAACATAATCCTTGTAAGACGTCGTAATTCTCACGGCTCAAGGCGGTAGCGGATCGGGCGATTCTGTTTCCTTCGTCTGTTACGCGCTCTCTCACTGTCTCTAACCACCGCTCCGCACCAGCACGCGTAGAACCTAGTAAATTTTGTGGGTTCCCAGCCTTTAAGTAGCGGCGGCCCCCGCATGGTAGGTGCCTCCGTTTTCCGAACGCAGGACGTTAGGTTTGTACCTGCATGCTATGCTTATGGGGTCATTTATACTTAGGCCGGGGGGCAGCGCACCGCTCGAAAGATCGCGCGACTAGGATGTACAATCGGGCTGCGTCGAATTGAGGCGGCGACGCGCATTTGCATACCTGATCGTGTATTCGACGTAGGTTCGCGTATCCTTACATTAATTTTCTTAGAAAAACATGAACTTCTAACTTCCCATCTTCTCTTCAATCCCTACTTCTTCACGTTCGATTTCTGAATTGATTATGACTTTACATTCCATGTCAAGATTATATACAGCCCGGAGAAGATTAGGGAAGTGTGAAATTTCCTATTCCAAAACAATGAGATTGAGAAAGTGTTTTTATGCAGCAAATGATCCTTACTGCGTGAAAGCGCAATGGCTACACCTTCGCCGCAGAATGACGCTAAACACAGCCTGGAGTAGCTCTGACATAACACAAGGCCAATTGTAATAAGTAATTTCTCCTGCAGAGGAAACATCTAGTATTTCTCCATCATAACACCGCACTCGAGAGCAGATATGTAAATAGAGTCTTCAAAAAAATTTTTTCCAGAGAAAAATGATTTCAAAAGCAAAAAAAAATAGAACTTCTCACACCCAGCTTACTTCAAACAACGCCCAGGACCTCGGGAAAACTTAGCGATGAGTCAGAGGAACAAAAATTAAGAATGTATCCTACTATATATATTCTGGTAAATTTGTGTGTGCATGTGTGTGTGTGTAACCTTCATTTCCGAGCTACTCGCAGTCGTATTATCAGTATGGTAGATGTGTAGCGGTTGTTTTTCGAAAAAAGTAACGACGAAAATGAAGAAATCATTCTCAAAACTGCACCACTCCTATGATAGTGATGCCCAACCCTGCGAGTAGCGGGGAAATGGAGGATATGTACAGTGGAGTGCACCAAGAGTGTCTCATTTACTTATCAATGAGAAGCGGTCGGCTGGGGATCAATGTGCATGAATCCCATACCAGCACGCTCGATGCCGATCGAGCGAGAGCGGTTGTGCTGCAACGAGTTTCATGTTCATTGATCTCCAATCGACCGCTTCTCATTGATAAGTAAATGAGACACTCTTGGTGGACTCCACTATATGTATGTATGGTTTTCGTTTTCTTTCTAGTCTGACTCATGTACCAGGTGGCTGGCCGTGTGGGGTTGGTGGCCTCACTGGAGAATGGCGTTTCGATTAGCGTGGGGTGATCTACCTTCGCGGCCCCGTCCACTCCTCAGACTAAAATGATTGCGCGCACTCTATGTATGTATGTATGTATGTATGTATGTATGTATGTATGTATGTATGTATGTATGTATGTATGTATGTATGTATGTATGTATGTATGTATGTATGTATGTGTGCGTTTCTCTGTGTGTTTGTTTGACCGTTTATTCGGCTTGACTTTCAAGGCGGGCAACTCTACGGGGATGGGCTCCGAAAGTGGGCAGGACGTCAGGATAAGGGTGCAGGACCTTAGAAGTGATGCGCAGTACATCATAGGGAGGGTACGGGACCCGAATTTCGGTGCGCCAGACGCCGTAAAATGTGTGCGGGACCCAAGTGGGAGTGCGCCGAACGCCCTAGAAAGTTTACGGCACCCAAGTGGGAGTGCGCAGGGCGCCGTAGAAAGTGTACGGGACCCAAACGCCGCAGAATGTGTGCGGGACCCAAGTGGGAGAGCGCCGGACGCCATAGAAAGTGTGCGGGATCTAAGTGGGAGAGCGCCGAACGCTATAGAAAGTGTGCGGGATCTAAAAAGGAGTGCGCGGGACGCCGTATAAAGTCCTATAAAGTTTACAGGATCCAAGTGGGAGTGCGCAGGGCGCCGTAGAAAGTGTACGGGAGCCAAACGACCGTATAAAGTCCTATAAAGTTTACGGGACCCAAGTGGGAGTGCGCAGGGCGCCGTAGAAAATGTGCGGGACCCGAGTGAGAGTGCACCGGACGCCGTAGAAAGTGTGCGGGATCCAAGTGGGAGTGCGCCAGACACCGAAGAAAGTGTGCGGGACCCGAGTGAGAGTGCGCCGGATGCCGTAGAAAGTGTGCGGGACCCGAGTGAGAGTGCGCCGGACGCCGTACAAAGTGTGCGGGACCCAAGTGGGAGAGCGTCGAACGCTATAGAAAGTGTGCGGGATCCAAGTGGTAGTGCGCAGGACGCCGTATAAAGTGTGCGGGACCCAAGTGGGAGTGCGCAGGACGCCGTAGAAAGTGGGCGGGATCTAAATGGGAGAGCGCCGGACGCCGTAGAAAGTGTGCGGGATCCAAGTGGGAGTGCGCCGGACGCCGTAGAAAGTGTGCGGGATCCAAGTGGGAGTGCGCCGGACACCGTAGAAAGTGTGCGGGACCCGAGTGAGAGTGCGCCGGACGCCGTAGAAAGTGTGCGGGACCCGAGTGAGAGTGCGCCGGACGCCGTAGAAAGTGTGCGGGACCCGAGTGGTAGTGCGCAGGACGCCGCAGAAAGTGTGCGGGATCCGAGTGAGAGTGCGCCGGACGCCGCAGAAAGTGGGCGGGATCTAAGTGGGAGAGCGCCGGACGCCGTAGAAAGTGTGCGGGATCCAAGTGGTAGTGCGCCGGACACCGTAGAAAGTGTGCGGGACCCGAGTGAGAGTGCGCCGGATGCCGCAGAAAGTGTGCGGGACCCGAGTGAGAGTGCGCCGGACGCCGTACAAAGTGTGCGGGACCCAAGTGGGAGTGCGCCGGACGCCGTAGAAAGTGTGCGGGATCCGAGTGAGAGTGCGCCGGACGCCGTAGAAAGTGGGCGGGACCCAAGTGGGAGAGCGTCGAACGCTATAGAAAGTGTGCGGGATCCAAGTGGGAGTGCGCTGGACGCCGTATAAAGTGTGCGGGACCCAAGTGGGAGTGCGCATGACGCCGTAGAAAGTGGGCGGGATTTAAGTGGGAGAGCGCCGGACGCCGTAGAAAGTGTGCGGGATCCAAGTGGGAGTGCGCCGGACACCGTAGAAAGTGTGCGGGACCCGAGTGAGAGTGCGCCGGACGCCGTAGAAAGTGTGCCGGACCCGAGTGAAAGTGCGCCGGACGCCGTAGAAAGTGTGCGGGACCGAAGTGGGAGTGCGCGGGGCGCCGCATAAAATGTGTGAGACCCGAGGGAGATCGCGCCGTAGGAAGTGTGTGAGACCCAAAAGGGAGCGCTGGACGCCCTAGAAAACGTGTGAGGCCCAAAAGGGAGCGCTGGACGCCCTAGAAAACGTGTGAGACTCATGAGAGAGAAAGCGCATTACTTCTGATTCATTATGGGCGCCTAAAAGAGAGCGTACACCACTCCTTTCTTCAGGTCCCCTACCCTTCACCACTCAATTCAACTGCTTAGCTGTTTATATGCATTAACTTCTCTAAATCGGGTTTATATACGATGAAAATAAGAGTTCATCAAAATCTGCATCCATGAAACACAAACATCATTCTACTTCATTTGGCAATAAAAGGAGCAGGGGGTCGGTTGATCATGAAAACGTTTAGTAAATTCCAAACAGCGGTTGTCCTTATCATGACAAAAATTAAGATAAATCAAAGGCCACTCCAGGATCTTATAAAACGGAAGAACGACCGGTGTGTCACGGTACAGATAAGGAGGTATACGGGCGTAGCAAGGTTTGGAATGCTTTGTGATTTCCCATGGTTTAAGCGTTGCCGCCTAAACCAGCTTATGGGCCGGCGCAGGAAGAAAGAAAGGTGGGAAGCTCTTTTTTTTGCTTTTGAAATAATTTTTCTCTAGAGAAATTTTTTTGAAAACTCTATCTGCTTTCGAGTGCGTTGTGCGGTGTTATGATACAAAAGATAATAGATGTTCATTTTCCAGAAGAAATCACTTATTACAGCCGGTTTAGTGTTTTGTCAGAGCTAATCCAGGCTGTGTTTAGCCTCATTCTGCAGCGAAGATGCAGCCATTGCGCTTTTGCGGGGTGAGAATCATTTGCTGCACACAAAAAAATCTCAAAATTCTTCTTTCTCAATTTCTCAATTTCAATGTTCTGAAAACAGGGAATTTCACACTTCCCTCATCCACTCTAGAAAGTAACTAAACTTGAAATGAAATGTAAAGTAGTAAACAATTTTGACATCGAACGTAAGGAGTAGGGATTGGAGAAAAGATGGAAAGTGAGAATTTTATGTTTTCCTAACAAAATTAATGTAAGGATACGCAAATCTCGGTCGAATACATGATCAGATACGCAAACGCGCCAATTCGACGTAGCCCGATTATACAACCTAGTTAAGAGTTTTTCGAGCGGCGCACCGCGCCGCTCCATTCTTCGCCAAAGGACCCTATCGCGCATGGCTCAGATGGTGCCATCGGCGAACCAGTGCGAGCGCAAGTGTAATGCCAGTTTCGGCCTTCTTGATCGCGTGTGCCATGCCACGCTTACAGTTTCTCACCAAATGCTGTTTGAATTTTCCTCGCTGCGAGGAGTAAGCGCAAGCTCTTTTTTAAGACTCAGATGGCACAGCGACGAGAAATAAGAGGAGAGCCTATCAACCGCTTCACTTTGAGATGTTTATTCTATAAGACTATGACCTACCTAATAGAAGGGTTACTGGAGTGTTTCAGCTAATGCAAACCACACGAGAGGTGCCTCCCCCCATCCAGAACATAGCGCCCTGTCGCTTGCATGACTTCTAGACCCTGGTGTGCACAGTGGTTACGCCGCTTGTCAATATGTCTTCCTGGTTTCTGCAGCATACCGAAGTTTTAATTACCATCGCACCACTAAGGGTTTCAAACAACTCAATCGAATAGTTTCAGAATTCTGCGCAATCGCTCAATCGGATTGATTGGTTTTAGATTCACCGAGGTTGAATCGAAAGGAGTGATGCCACGTTGTAACCGGAGTATGTTTTCATTTTCTTCAGTTTTTTTTGGGCTCCGTAGTATCTATGTGACCGCGTGCGACACTCACCCATCGCCAGGCATGTCTGCGCGACCGACTAACTTCCGTCACAAAAAGCGTCTACCTAGCATACTGCTTTCTGTTTTCTGACGACTCGCCCTGACTCCATGTTCGAGAGTTGCTATTCAGTAAACGGGCGGGTCACCCTTTTGCGTGTGACAGCCACTGGCGAATGATGCCGTGAATAATCGTTGCTCTCAACTTCATACATGTTCTATATTTCCGATTCTTTTGATTTGCTGAAAACGGGAATCATGTGTATTGACAATCATATGGCCGGCTCATGACCCTTTCACCCTCTGATCAGGATCAGAAATTTCCCACTGCCGCCTTCTTATGCGCGCGTTTACTTCTTTCCACAGTCTCGCTATCTTTTTGGCTCGCTCCGTGCATACACGCGGTGGAATGAGCCAGATTCCTTTTCAGAGCAAAGGACCTGTTATGAGGGTTGTAAACTATTTGTTGCGTCGCGTTTTGATGCTGCGGTCGACTATGAACCACCGAAATCGAACCTGCGCGTCTGAAACTGCAGCCCGTCACATCCTGTAGTGAGTGAATGGCTGTGCTTAGCCCTACCGTCAGAGTTCACCCTAGGTCGGAACCTTCTATAATTCCCTGTTACATTGTGTGTGATAACAAAAATACCACAGTCTGTTCGCATGCGGGTGGAACGACGATTAAAGACAGCAAGAGAATGGAGAGTAACGGGAAAAGCGACGTCACGCGCACGCACGCTTGATGAGTGATGGGCATTCAGTATTAACACGGGGTGTACCATTCCGATGTATTTATAATATGTGATCACAGTATATCTTTTTTGAGAGCGCAGATTATTCATTTTGGTCTAAATCTGATTGAATCTGATAACGCATTAACCTCTAACGATTCATGTCGCTAACCTTAAAATCTGACACTCATCGGATTTGAAGGCAGTGTTAACGATAATCTCCAATTTTAAGAGTATTCGCTATATTGATTAAATGACTCCCGGGTAGAACTCAAATGACGTAGAAATGGAGAAAAACGCACCGGAAGTACACGAAAATCTTAAAGGCATCGTTCGCGCTGGAAATCAATTTTCATTTTTCAGGCTCAACTTCATGATTGAGCCCGGTAGACCACACTGGTAAACTTTGGCGCGTCAAAAACGTGGGGCAGTGAGGTTGGAAGGCGTCAAAGATGAAGATCCGCCGCCAAATCTCGCCAGTCATCTAGCACTTTTTCCTAGAATGTTGATGCGACTCTAAGACAACATGAAAAATAGCTACGGCACGAACTCCACATGCAGAAAAACTCCGAAAATAAAAGTGACGAGGTCTCCAAAAGCAGAAAAACCTTAAAAACGATTATGGCGCGAAATTCAATTTCGTATTTACAAAGTGTTCCGATTGACTTTTCTTTACAAATAAAGGTTTTTCATGGGCCCCTTCGACATTTTCGTTCACTACAGAGGCCAAGCTACACAAAAACTTTGAAAAAATAGTATACGGTTTTCTGCGAGTACGATGCCTTTAAGTAACATCCCGCCTCTCAAGTATCACAGGAAGTGTTTGTTGTGACAATCGATGAAATCTTTTGTGGACCCGTCCTCTGCAATTCTCTGCTACCTACTGCTCCGTTCTTGCCTTAGAACCCTAACTAATCCTGCTTTGCATAAAACCTTTTTTTACTTTCGATGGACCCAATTTTCCACCGGTGACAACCACCATAAACATGTTCATCCGACTGGACAACTAGTCCATGTTATAGAAAAATGTCTTTGAAAAACGACGTCTGAATGCATTTCTCGCCGTTTTTTCGTAATTTTGGTAACACTTGGAGGCTAAGGCCATTGTTATACCCCACGACAGGCCTGTCGCGGTCGCAGAGCACTGCTATGTCGCTGTCGCTGAGGGCCAGCCGTCGCTGTCGCTCACGGCCAAAAAACACCCGGCAGGATACTGGATTTGGCTGGGTCGCTGTCGCTGACACCCGTCGCAGTGCACTGCACTGCGACGGACAGCCGCGACAACGACCGATTACCGCACGGTTTCCACATTTCAGGCATAGCAGTCCCTTTCGAGCCAGCTACCGCGACAGGTGCTGCAAACTGTTCTTGCCACAGCATTTTTTTACTGTGTGGGTCTGGTCCCGACACGATTTGTAACAGTTGACCACACCTGTCGCGGTCGCAAACTTCAGGTATAACAATGGCCTAACGCGTTGTTTTATGTGAAGAACTCAGGGACGAAAATCATCGTGAGCACTGCCTTTGAAAAGCAGCATGCATGATCATAAAAGTTGTTTAGATAGAGACGATAAGGGGTCTTCCGGTCGCTTGCGCCGTTAGAGGCCTCAAACCTAGTCAAAATCACCGTATTTGAGACTTGGTAATCCAGAAAAACATGCGGACTCCCCCCAACATTTATTTCTGTTCCTGCTCATCATTGCAGCCTCGTCGAAATCGATTTCTCGAATACTGTCACTTTGATTAGTTTTTGATGCTTCCAACGACGTTAGCGTTCTACTACAGGCGGTAAGAGTTCATTGACAGCGCTATCTCAGCCGTTCTATTGATACCTTCGCTATTTCAAGCCAGCAGGCAGGCTGCAGTGTAGCTTGCCCACTTCCACTTCAATACGAAAACAGATAATAATCTATTCGCACATCAATCTCTATCTATCTCTATCACTTCATATTTCATCATTTCAGTATCTCCAGACATTTTTCGTTTTTCGGTCTCTAATTCGCAGAAAACCTAAACAGGCAGCAGCGACCGTTTATCCATACGTGTTCGAATGTGTTCTACCAGCTATATCATGTATCCACGTCCCAACTTTGTACGTATCCAGCACGCGCTGGGATAACTGCAGTTCATTTGCCCGACAGTCTTCACTTAGGCCCCGTCATAGTCGGTGGATCTACTGAGTCCCACCGGGTCGATACGCACCGAATTCGTGGGAGACGGGTGCAAAAAAATCAACCCACTGGGTCCGACTGCGACCTTCTGATGCCCACCGCAATCCCCTCGGTCGATACTCATGGTTCTCATGCGTACAAGGGCGGGGCCAATGCACCGACTGAGTCCCACTGAGTCCCGCTGCGTCCCAACCGAAATCATCCTCACCACATCTGCCCAATGATGATTCTTGAAAATGGTTTGGGAGTTGAAGACAAAGACATGTTGAAAACAAGAAAAATTAGCCACCAAACACGTTCCGATTCACAGCTGAGGTGATAATCGTCACTATCAATTGCGTGTTCCGCAGAGGAACTGGTTGGCGCTGGGGGCAACCGGACTCAGTCGGACTCAGCAGGTTTTTCGTTGAAGTCTGACGGGGCCCTTAAAGGCACTGTTCGCGATCAACTTCATCCTCGAATTTTTCATGACAAACGCTTCTCGTGGCTCTCAGAAGGAAAACAGCGTCGAAAAAACGGTACGAAAAGCTACCCAGGAGCCGCATAACGGCTTAGAAAAGTGGGCGAACCCCGCCAATGTGGGAAAGTCCGGCCCCTTTCCGCCCTTCGACGTGAACGAAGGAGCACTGAAAATAGTGAGTTGAGCGATGGTTTCCGATCAAAAGCCCCGTTCTTTCCTTCATTCTCAAACTCTCTCTTTACTCAGGTCAGCTCGCATACATTGGCTGCAAAAGGCGGAAGTTACAAGCCTCGGACAATTCGTCCACCATGCTTCCCTAGCTCAATTTTGGAGGGACCATAACTCCATTCCCACAAGGTTCTTTACGATTTCAGAAGCATCATTGGAATCAGAATGAGACCGGCTTCAAGATAGAAAAAAAAACAGAAAAGCGATTTTCATTGCGAACAGTGCCTTTAACGGCTGTGCAGAGTTGCGACGACCGGCAGCACGCCGCCGAGCGAGATGCCTGGGGCGTGCTTTGAAACTGAAGCGGCGTTTGCCGCGAAGGCTTCTACAAATCGGAGCGCCGATGTCGCTCGCGTCATTTATTTACCAATACGTTTGCCCTCATTCATCTAACTCCACATTTCGCTCTGAGTAGCTTTTACTGCCTTGATATGCTTCAAGAGTTCAGGAAATTCCTGGAAACGTCTTCTAGAAAATAACACGCTCAGAGAGCTGTAAAGTGAACTTGGAACAGGCGTTCAGTAATGTGAAATATAGGTTTCAAAGTACCAAAATTAGCAGACGGTTCGCGGTAGTCGCATAAATCACAACTGTCACACGCTGGAACAAAAAACCAGTAAAACTAAAAACCGAAAAACCAAAGCTGGAATAAAACGGTAAAAGGTTTTCAGAAGATGAAATTTATGAAGAAATCTCGATCGACGGCAGCATTCCACATCGGCGATGGAGCTGGTTGAGTCCATTTTCCGCCGCCTCTCGCTGACGGTAGCAAAACATGGTAGAGGGTGACGCTGCTGTCGCAGTGGCAAAAACAGTGCGAAGAATCCGCGTCGCTGTCGCGCAACACGATTCCAACCTCGTCCGCTGCTTGGCGTCCCCCATTCCTGCCGCAGCGAGAATCACCGCGGTGCTACCCTGCAGGGCGCTTTATGGTTTGGGCGAAGAAAAAAAAACTGCACTCACTGCCGAACACGTCATGACCTGTCCACTGGCAAAAAACGTGATGAACACATATGGATAAGCGGTCGCTGCTGCCTGTTTAGGGGCTGAGCAGAGTGCCACCGCGGCGCGGCGCGGCCTGATGATTGAGAGCCGTATTGATAGATCGCCGCGATCTATCAATACGGCTCTCCATCATCAGACCGCACCGCGGTGGCACTCTGCTCAGCCCCTTAGGAGGCCCCTCTAATTCCTCGGAAAATAACATTGCCAAATCGTTACTATTGGCAGGAAGCTTCTCTCATAGGGATCTCATGGATTTTTAAAATGTTCCCTTCCTGACCTCAAATTCGGTTAGCGATTTTTATTTTAGAGATGCGAAATCTGACAGGTTTTATCTTCAATTATAAGCAGTGTTCACGATAATAATCGTTTTTTTTTTGTTTTTTCGCCCATCTTGGAAACGGTCCCATGCTTATTTCAATGATGGTTCTTGAATCGTACAAGACCTTTTGGGAACGGATTTATGGTCCCTCAAAAGTTGAGCTAGGGAAGCATGGTGAACGAGTTTTCCTAGAATTTTAACTTCCGTCTTTTGCAGCCGATATATATGAGCTGATCTGAATAAAGAGAGAAGTTGAGAATGAAGGGAAGAACGGGGCTATTGATCGAAAACCATCGCTCATCTAACCACGAATTCAGGGAAAGTGTTATAGGACGTGGGCGGAGTGGCCCAATGGGTTGGCTGGCCCACGCGATTTTCACCCACTTACCGGTTTTTCGTCGTACTTTCGTTCTTAACCTTCTTAGAGCGACCCAAAGCTTACGTTTAAACCAAAAAAAAAACGTGCAACTTTTTCTTCGTGAACACTGCCTTTAACTTGGGGGATAGTTTCTTCAGACCTTTCCCCCATTATGGCAGCGCAGAACGGCAATTTTAGCACTGAAAAAAAAGCGAAAATCTCGAGGTTTCCTCGGGTTCCCCAATTGCGTCTTTTCCCCCCGCACACACACACTATCGAGGCTTCCATTCATATTTTTATTGCGCATATGCAGGTTTGCAGTTGAAAGTGGGTTCTCTAACGATGAATGTTTCAGAAAACATACGTCTCTTTATGACTTCCTTCTTTTTCTGATCGTAGGCACTTTTTTCTGCCTCAACTATGCTTTTTTCAAAGCCTAGATTTTGAACGACTAACGATTAACGTCTAGCGACTGACGAGGGTCCTGGCCGATTAAACGACTGACGACTAACGAATTGCGAAAATTCTATTACGCACATGACTGGTATGAATCATGACGTCGCGCCGCGGTGGAACTTCAAATACCCACTAATGTGAAGTAGGTTATCAACCTAAAAATTGTACAGGAGCTAGCTGCACCCAATTGCTGCCTCCTATGCAGAAATGAGTCTCCTAGCTAAACTAGAAGTGTTTGTACAAGATCGTAAACGCCGCTCAGGAAAAACGAGATTAACACCAAAATCGGACGGTTTTCCCCTTCTACTTGAGTCTCAAGAAACCATTCCAGACCTTTCTTGTGTGGTAATACCAAATTTTCGGGCTATTTTCAGATTGAAAAAAGCTTCCCCACAGTTCCTCGCAGTGTCTCTTGTCGTTAATTACCCAATCGCAGGGTGGCGCATTCGATGGGCGTCGTCCACTGTTCGGTCAATGGTATACTTTGTCGCTGTCATGAGCGACCGTCATGATATTTAGCACAAATCGCGTCGGGGCCAGCATCGGAGCAACGGCACTAGTCGTCGTAGGAAAGGTTGTCGCATTTCCGTCGCAGCAACGTGTCGCGGAGAGCTGACATACTGCAAATGTGCCGATGCCTGTCGTTACCACTGTCGCTGTCGCTGTGGAGAGCGACGCGACTACGTGTCGCAAAAGTATACCACTGGCCTATGGTAAAACCGTCGCTTACCAGCGCGGCAAAGTGTAGTGTGCAAGCCTCTGCATAGTAGTGGTCAGGTCGCTACGACGAAAGCTAGAGAGCGACTACGCAATTCCGTGCCTGCCTCTTATTTCCCATGATCACGGAGCAATTTTTTGTCGCCAGAACTTTGATAGGCCTTTATAAGATTCCTTCCTCCCTTCTGTCGTTTGAGAAATCGTGTAAGATTAGAGCAGCCGCCGAGCCGGCTATCATTTCTATGCAACGTAACTCTACGAGTTTTGGGAACTTCGCTGTATTGTGTGGGCGATTAACTCTAGTCGCGCTTTGCCGCGCTGCTTCAATGTGGAGGTGTGAACCGCGTCTTGGATTGAGTCCAACGTTGCTGTGTAGAAGAGAACCACTTTGGCCCTCTTCAAAATGCGATTGCCGTGCATCGCGATATTAGGATAGAAATAAGTATCGAGCGAGATTGCTCCAAAAATCGATACGCATGCGGATCATGCTATGGCGGCGATACATGATGGAAATGTTGAACGTCCCTGACGTTTATCCTGCCTGTCCTACAACTTTCCGCGGCAACACATGTCACACTCCTAGCGCTTATGGAAGCATTATTAGAGTGAGCGAAATCTCAGAGCGGTAAAGTTCCTCAGAAAACCAATAATGTGAATATGCTCCACTGATTCCGGTGGTGTGCTTCGAGTGGCTAGGGTGTCTCGCCAGTCTTAATTCCAACTTTGGGGAATTGAAGAGTGACCTCCGCATGAAGCTTAAGATAATTGCATCTATCTGTTCCAGATGAGTTCTTCCCCTTCAGAGAGAAGCTCGACCACGTCTGGTTAGTTCTTCCAACAAACTTGTAGACATGCTGTCTTTTAATGAATAATGCTCACTGAAATTCTTCAGGGACTCTTCCGGGACACCGCCCACCACGAAATGTGTCCGAAAGACTGAGGCGGACTGGGCGTCGATCGCTGTGGAGACCCACGTGGGCTCTCATGACCACGTTGAAACAAAGGTTGTTTTGCTTCATCTGCCTAATCTAAGGAGAAAAAAGTTTTTTTTTTCATTCTTTTTGAGTATGGCTGTATCACGTAGTACAGTGCCTCTACTTACTGCTGCCTTTTGCCCCATTCTCTGACTTGTGTCGCCAGAAGTTACCTGTACCGAGTCTGAACTCTGTAGTAGTGCCGAGTTCATCCTCGCCCAGCTCCGCTGTAGACATTCTCCTATGCTGATGCCCTACATGCATGGCCTTTATAACATCAAGTCTGTTGTGTGCCCGAACTTCGGTTGCCATGACCACAAGGCAGCGCATCGGATAAAATTTCCGGTGAAAGCAACAGCGCTAACTAGTATGTACATGTAATGGACTTGAGGACCAATCCAACGGTGGTCGCCAACTTCCCAAACCTGGAATGCAGCCTCTTTACTGCTGCTAATAATAAGATCCATATCGGCCGGGTTAAGATGGTGGACCTATTACGAGTTTCAAACAGCAGTTGAGCTCTCAGAAATCTAGCTATGATGTCGTCGCCTTGACCCTTCTTTCCGTTCCCTAATCTCCAGCTACAGTAGAAAATGTCAAACTAAATCTACGCTCATTTCCAACATCGTAATAAGCTCTCTCAACATGCGGGAGCTCTGGTTCTAATGGGGCTCGACGATTTAGCAGTAAACTGAAGTGCTTTATTGATATGCACAGCATCACCGACTTCAACTACGTTGATAGTGTTGGAGGCAGAAGAACATCCACTTGTCTTGCCCATATACTGTCGCCAACACGTGAAGGCTCTACGCGGCTTCTTTTCCTGCTAAGCTTCCTCAAATGACCTTATATGTCCACTCCCGTTCGCATTCACTCTGGAGGGTTTTTCATTCATATCCTTGTTTCACGAAGATTTTTGTAGTCCGGGCAGCACATCCTTTTTTGTAAGAAGATGCTGTAACCTATGCGTTGTGGGAAAACTCCTTATCCTACTAACTATACGCTGCTTCGTGTGTGTGACCGTCTGTGTGTAACATCGGCATGGATCGTGAGGAGACTTTGCGTTCACGGTTGAAGGTTGGCGCACACTCGGTGCTCCTATGTTATAGCATATGGCACCGAGTTTGCGCCAACTTTCAACAGGGAACGCGAAGTCTCTTCACGATCACTGCCGACATTATATGTGTGTGTGTGTGCGTGTGTGACAATGAACGGAAATTAGTCATCGCCACCCGTCGTTAACAATTGACACCCAGTTTGTCACACACACACACACACACACACACACACACACACACACACACACACACACACACACACACACACACACACACACACACACACACACACACACACACACACACACACACACACACACACACACACACACACACACACACACACACACACACACACACACACACACACACACACACACACACACACACACACACACACACACACACACACACACAGACACACACACACACACACACACACACACACACACACACACACACACACACACACACACACACACACACAGACACACACACACACACACACACACACACACACACACACACACACACACACACACACACACACACACACACACACACACACACACACACACACACGCACACACACACACACACACACACACACACACACACACACACACACACACACACACACACACACACACACACACACACACACACACACACACACACACACGCACACACACACACACACACACACACACACACACACACACACACACACACACACACACCTCAACTGTTCCTTTCTGCGATGAGTTCAAGAACTGAGCGGGACATCAATCTAAACCGAAATCTTCACTAATCCATGGAGAAGTGTGTCATAACTTCCTCCCTTAATTCTCTTCTTTCGAATCTGTGTCAGACTGTAAAGGGTTATGCACTGCATTGCGAAAGTTCCCTGCGTGAGCTTGATTGAGCACAGTGTAACTGATTTCCGTAAAAACATACAGTAGCGCACAAGTCCTTTTTCTGCAAAAGGGGCTCTTTGTGACGTATTTTGCTCATACAACTCTGAGAGATATTGCCGCGACTCCGCCGCAACTCCTTCGGCTTGGCGCCTGTCGGAGGAGTCGTGGGGGAGATGCGGGGCAGAACCGCGGACTATTCTTCTCTCACCGAATCGCGGTAGGGTCGCGCAAAAGTCCTGAGGGAGTCGCGGTAGATTTGCGAACGCTTGACACACGAAGAAGTCGCGGCAAAGCCGCGGAAGAGTTAGAAGTCGCTGGGGGGGTTGCGGGACAGTCCGGGATCACGGTGGAGTCGCGGTGCAGTAGCGGAAGAGTCGCGGCAATATTTCTCAGAGAAAGCGCCACATCGCCATATCTCGCTTCAAAATTGACGAAATGAATTTCATTGATAGTTTTCGTGGTCCTCTCAGTGAGGCAATTGAAGAGAGCCATTGCAACTCCCGTATCCTGTTGGAAAATGTGTATTTCCTTCTGAAATTCATGTCGACAACAAATCAGAACATGAATGATTTCTGCTATCATGATCGTCTGCCCAGTTCATAGTGAGGGATTATGTGGTGCAAATATTGCATTTCTCGATGCATTTCTTAAGTTCAACATATTATTTTCTAATACTGTCGTGAAGAGCTCAATTGAAGCGATTCAGAATTTACTTCAAAATTGAAATCGGACCACTTTGAAGCAAGTTATGGCGATGCAGCGCTTTGTGAAAAAAAAACACCACAAATGCTTTTTCTGTAAAGAAAATTGTGCGGTACTGTACGGGCTTAAAGGCATCGTTCGCGCTGGAAACCACTTTCTACTTTTTTGGCTCAATTTCATGAATGAGGCCGACAGATCACACTGGTGACCTTCGGCGCGTCAAAAACATAGGGTGATGAGGTTGGAATGGGTTTAGGATGAGGATTCGCCACCAGTTCTCACCAGCCATCTAGCACTTATCATCCAAATTTGCACAGTAGAAGCTTTTTATTTTTAAGTGATTTTGGTAGAAGAAAGGCAAAAGAAATTTTCTCACCTAGAAAGTTTGAAGCATGAAACCACTTCAGACGTTCAGAAAAACTTATTTCACTGGACACACCGAATTCGACGGAGGGGGTGGAAAGTCAACTTTTCAAAAAGTTCTTAAACGCGTTAATCCAAATCAGGAGTTTTTTGGGGTTTGTTTGCTATTATGGCTTACCTCAAGAGTTTGCCTACTCGAAAACATAGAAAAATAAGACACCATTTTTTTGCGCGTACGATGCCTTTAGAGCTGTTGAGCACAGCGAGGCACCGCCCTGCAATTTAAATAATTCATAGATCCTAAAGCACGACCACAAGTACGCCGCGAAGCGGCGTAAGTGTGCACCTTGTTGGGTTATACAACCGGCAGGGCCCCTTCCAAAGAATTCTTGACGAAAATATTCCTACTTCATTCTTTATATTTCTCTATCGGACGACAGACTAATGTGAAAGTCGGGCTCCTTTCACTCCCTTCTGGATTCTTGTAGTTAACTTCAACAAAGCGAGGCGGTCATTCGAATCTGATGCGGCACCGCACACATCTCTAGATTCCTGAGTGTCAGATACTATGGTACATTTACATATATGGCCTATCTCGATCACATGAGTCCAAGCGGAGAAGGTACCGGAACTTTCGGTCATGACAAAGTATCGCGGTGATAAGGAGATTCGGACATGATAAGCCCAATAAGCCTTACTTCGTCCAGCTACTTTGCCAATTCGAGACTTGATGCCTCAGCAAAAAAGACTTGATGCTCATGTACAAGTCGGCATGATGTCTTGCCTTACCATATTGCCGCGCTAATTTCACCGTATGGGCGAATTTCCCGCTAGGATAGGTGCGAATGAAGTGAATTCTCGTGAAAATGGGGTTAACATGCAGCGAGAAAAGGTTCAATTTTCCGCGACATTGAAGTGAGTTTGCCTCAGAAAAGGGGTGAGTTTACCACGAAAGTTTCACGAGTACATATGAAGCCAATATGGTATCAATTTTCCTAGAAATTGGTTTGAGTACCTTATTTATACCGCGAATAGCTGGCGGATTCTCCGCTCAACACAGCTAGTGAAAACGAAGTGATCTATTTGCAAAACACGCGAAAATTCTCATATACCTGGAAGGAAAAAAACAACAATAATTTGATCTAAGAAGACCCAATTATGTTCGAAAACAGACAATAACAAAAAAAACAACTATTGAGCAGCCATACAGCTGTTCACTCGGAATCGGTACCGCTTGAAAGCCTTCTGCTCTTCCCATTCGGTTGAGCCTCGCTTTTCCTCGTCTTCCAAAAGTAGCGCTACACTGTTGGGAAATAAGAATTCAACGGCAGAAACGGACGAAATCACCTTTCGAACAACAAGTTGGTCGTCTTCCGGATTCCATTGACGCATTTCAGTTCTGAAATTGTTCGGTGTAGATTCATGCTACTCAAGATCACTAGTTAAATTCTTAACAGCTGCTGTCCTATAAAACAGCTCGCGTGTATAGCCAAGAAATTATTCTTCAGATTTTATGGTTTTCTTGGAGAGGGTCAGACGCTGATCACAGTGGTATCTCTGAAATCTTTTAAAACCCACCTTGAACATAGTTATGGCTCCTTAAAGATGCCTATGTTTTGAGGGTGAAAAATTGGTGGACGAGTTGCCTCAGGCCTGTATTTCTTTTGATTCGAAATCGTCAGGCAAGTGCTAGCCAGGATAAGGAGACAACCCGGCGTTGGGGTGGAGAAAGGAGACTCGTTGGATATCATCCATCCATCAAGCCGCTATCGCGCTCGAAAATCTGCTAGGGGGTCGGGCCTGTGGTGGTCGCTTATATCTCGCCTATATGGAGGAATTGAGATCTCTCACTTGGCACGTTTTATGTTGGAGAGAACTACTGCACAATCAAATGAAAATCTCAAAATTCATGTCTGAGGGTGTACTGTGCCTTTGAGGTGCACCACAAAGTCTGTCAGTGTTTTTTACGTCCGCCCCACCTCATTACCCGTCTACCACGGCCGAACATGGTATATATAGATTATACTTCTGCGTGTTCACCTCATCAGCCAACTCCTCCCAGGTTTTCTCTCACTCCAGGCACCCCTCTCTGAGAGAATTTCCCGCTATCGTTCACGGATAGAATCTATTCGGTTTCTGGTAGGAGCCGAGAGGGTAGCAGCATGGGGCTATTGCGGAGCGATCATAAGATTCTGCCACTCCAAACCGAGAGCGTACCGCGTTTGCTCATCAATGCTCCCGCCATGCTCTAATGCGAAACCTCTAGGAATCCAGCCCGGGGCTGTCGCGAAACGATCGCTAGATTCTATCAGTTCCAAACTGAGGGTGAATCGCGTCTATTTGTCTGTGTATTTGAAGTGTTGAATCGCGGAACAGCGATGAAGTGAGCCCGGAACTATCGCGGGACGATCGCGGAATTCGACCAGCCTCCACCCCTGATCGTACCGCATTCATGCTCTCTCGGTCTTTCAGCCGAACGAGTGTTGCCTATCAGATCAAATCGAAGCTGTAAGGCATTGCCCGTGCCGTATTTCGCGTTGCTTTACAAATCTGCACAGCATGAGAGCGCGGAACCGGGGGAAACGATCACGGTACCATCGCGGATCGCGAGTGCTTCGCGGTACTAGCGTGGTTAACTTGGTAATGATCGCGGAATCATCACGGTACGAGCACGAGAAAGTAAACGGATAGGTCGATTGGGTAACTATCGCGGAACGGACGCGGATCGCGGGACAAGGGGGAGGCAAACACGGCACCATCGCGGATTGCGGGAGCACCACGGTGCCTGCGCGAAAGATTCTCTCAGAGCTGACCTGAATACTAGAGTATGTCAATGAATATTCGGAAAACGAATATTCGGCCGAATAAACGAATAATCGAATATTCGAATAATTCGATTATTCGGAAAAGTCAATTTTTCGAATAATTCGTTTATTCGAATATTCGGAAAAGACAATATCCGAATAATTCGTTTATTCGAATATTCGGAGAAGTCAATTTTTCAAATAATTCGTTTATTCGAATATACGGAAAAGTCAATTTCTCGAATAATTCGTTTATTCGAATATTTGAACGGCCCAATATTCGAATAATCGGCCGAATAAACGAATAATTCCAGAAAAATAGGAAGCAGAGTCTCCGGTACGTGCCCATTTTTGAGGTGCAGAGGTGAAATGTCTCCAACCAAACTGGGTGCTTAGGGAATCCACTATTGCTGGATGCACTTGGCCCCGCCCATTTTACCGTACCGCACTAAATTTGAGCATCTCCCGGGGTTTCCCTCCCCTGCCAAAATCAGGATTGCAGCACGGAAAATCGGGCGTGGCCAGGTGCGATGCAACAGTGCCCCCCCCCCCCCCGCTTAGGTTCCGTCCATAACAGACGACCTAGCGCCGAGTGATGCTGGGTTTGCATCTTTAACATTCGTTATTGATCTGACTCCCCAGCGACCACTGCAGGCGCCCTGAAGCTGACGGTGGAGGCGTAGCGGCAGTAGCGGCTGTCACTAATGTTATCGATATCATCGTTAACCACGTGTCGTCCTCGCACACGTTGATTGCGCCAGCCGTCGAGCGTCATGCGCCAGCGTTTCAGCGCTGGCCCATGACGCTCCGACGCCTTGACGCTTTGCCGCTGGTCGTCTGCTATGGACGGAGCCTTAGACAGCACCCCAAACTGATGACAAATTCGTATATTGCTGGTAGATGATGTTTCGAAAGTCCAGAGACTTTGATCGGATCGTTTAACTACTACTCATACACAGATAAATGTTGTTTTGAATACTCTTATGATATAATGTGAAATGTCTTTTTCGTGGAAGTACATTGGCATAGCTTTGATCTATACAATACCATAAAAAAAGGTCAAGAAAGTTGGTAGAGCCGCGAACGGGGGTTCGATTTTGCGTACTCGGTCCGTACTTCTTATTCAAATACTCGTGATTTTAGCCGGATATTCGGATTATTCGCATTCGAATCATTCGAATAATTCGATTATTCGGAAAGGTCAAATTTTCGAATAATTCGTTTATTCGATTATTCGAAAAGTCAAATTTTCGAGTAATTCGTTCATTCGAATAATCGGAGAAGTCGATTTTTCGAATAATTCGTTTATTCGAATATTCGGAGAAGTCAATTTTTCGAATGATTCGTTTATTCGAGTATTCAAAAGAGTCAATTTTTCGAATTATTCGTTTATTCGAATCTTCGAAAACTTTTATTCGTTTGATATACTCTACTGAATACACGCTTGCAAAAGTGGTCGAGATAGCGACATTCATTGAACGTTCATTATTTAAAGGCAGTGTTCACGATAAAAAGGAGGTTTCAGTTCCCACGAGGATTTTGTAGTGGAGGGCCACAATGTAACGTTAACGTCGAAAGAACCGATAAAAACGAGCCAGGTAGAGCCGGAAGTTCCCAATTTGAGCGCAAGTCAAACCCCAAAAGCGCAATGCCCACCCTCATACGGGAAGAAATGAAAACTCGAGATCGTGAAATGAGCCTTGGTTTCCGATTAATAGCCCCGTTCTTCCCTTCATTCTCAACTTTTCTTTTTACTCAGGTCAGCTCGCATGCATCGGCTGCAAAAGACGAAAATTACAGGACTCGGACAACTCTTCCACCTTGCTTCCCCGGCTCAATTTCTGAGAGACCATAACTCCGTTCCCAGAAGGTCTTGTACGATTCTAGAGACATCATTGCAATCGGCATGAAACCGTTTTCAAGACATTCGTTCGTTCGGAAAATCGTAGAACGATTATTTTTCAAATTTCATTCGTTAGAAATTTAGCCGAACAATTTTTTTCCAATTTTTGTTCCTCCTAAAATTTGTCGAACGAAAACTTCTCGATTTTTGTTCATTCGAATACCGGAGAATATATAGCCTCTCTCGCTCACATGAGTCTGGGCAAAGCAAGCAGCGGATCGATTACTCGTGGCAACAATATTTTACTGATTAGGAGGCTTCGACATGATAAGGCCGATAAGTATCACTTCGACCGACTTGAAATGAGGGAGAAAGGCTTTGAATGCATTCGACTCGAATGCTCGTGAGATGAGTTGAAATCGAACACGTGTGGAAAAATTTATTTTCTGAACTGAACGTTTCAATTAAAGCGTCTAGTCCACTTCCAAAAAGAAAATTCAAAAGTTCGAAGTTTAGAGAAAAACTGCGAAATTACGAACGGTTTTCGGACAAAAATCAGAACTTTGATTAGTTTCGAAATTCGTTGGTTCGATCTGCAAAATTTCGAAACTTTTTCAAATTTCATTCTTTCAAAATGGTTTCGAACAAACTCTACAAAAAACCCAAAATTCCGAACGACTTTCGAAAAAAATCGAAATCGATCCAGCCGAGTAGCGGCTGGAGAGGTTTGGTTTTGCCCGGGCCTTGTGATCACACAGAATTTTCTAAAATAGTTGATAAAACCCATAATACAATTTTTTAGAGATTTCGTTCTGGATATTAGTGAGAGTGTCCAGGAGGCACCTGCTGACGATTTTAGAGCCAAATCGGTTTGAAACCAAAATAACAAAGTTAGATTCGCGGAAGCTTAGCGAAAATTCGTGTTGTGTGCGCATAACCTGTAACGTGTCTCGTGTATCCCTTCTCATGTATCTTGTTCGTTACGCACCCTTAGCAGTGGCCACTGCCGATGGTAGCAGGCTAACATAAGGTCGTCGTGCAAAGTGCATAGAGCATCTGATGACGTCATCAGGACGTCGTGCAAAATACGTAGAGAATCTGATGGCGTAATCATTACGCCGGTCAAAGTACGTTGGGAATCTGACGGCGTTATCAGGACGTCAAAGATAGCACGCAGGCCATCTGATGACGTCATCACGCCATCGTAGAAAATACATAGCGCTTAAAGGCACAGAACACCCTCAGACATGAACAGGCCCGGCCCCCTACCCGATTTACGAACTCGATAGCGGCTAAATGGATTGACGATTTCTCAACAAAGCGCCGTTCTCCAGTCCATCGCCGAACTGTTTCCATATCCTGCCTCGCTCTCGCCCAACGATTGCGAATGAAGAGAATACAGGCCTGAGACAACTCGTCCTCAGAGTCTTCACCCTCGAAATACAGGCATTTTCAAGGAGCCATCTCTCCGTTTGTAGGGGATCTTGGACGATTTCAGATATACCATTGTGATCAGAGAGTGGTTCTTTCCAAGATAAGCATTGAATCTGGAAAATAATTTTTGGGAGTCCTGTGCCTTTGAAGGCAGCATACACGCTCGTAAACGTGGTTGGGATAACAATGTGAGTCGAACCGTATGGCTTACAACATAATGCCTACACATTCTGAAGTGTCAAAAATGACCCACAATGCCGCTACATAAGTTAGAAGTTAGCCCCGCCCTGTACTTTCACGCCCCTGCATTCGCTCTTTCGCTCCAAAGCAGGGTTGCTGGGTCTTCTTCGCCGTCAGTGACGTGTGTGGTTCACTTGTTAGGCAATCTACCAGCAGTACCGACGGTGAATATGACCCAGCAACTTTGTGTTGCAGGAAAAGGGGAAATGCAGGGGGCGTGAAAATACAGGGCGGGGCCAACTTCTAACTCATATAGCGGCATTGTGGGTCGTTTTTGACACTTCAAAATGCGTAGGCGTTGTAATCTGGGCCATACCATTCTATTTCCGTAGCTATCTCAATCACGTTTACGAGCGTGTATGCTGCCCCTAAAGTAGCGTGCGTCGCAGGTTGATTACTCACTGATTGTCACACCAATTCATGCTGACTAAAAAACATTAGTGATTTCTTAGGGATATTGCTACGTATTATCAATAAAAAAAATAAGTGAACAATTCTATCAAAAAAGGCTCTTCCAAGCGAAAGTGGTCTGGTTCGCGTCAGAAACGCTCCAACAAAAAATGAACATTAAAGGCACTGTTCGCGATAAACTTCAGTCTCGAATTTTCCATGACAAACGCTTCTCGTGGCTCTCAGAAGCAGAACAGCGTCGAAAAAAACTAGACGAAAAGCTACCCAGGAGCCGCAAAACGGCTTAGAAAAGTGGGCAAACCCTCTGAGAGAATCCTTTTCGCTAGTACCGTGCTGCTTCCGCGATCCGCGATGGTACCGTGTTTGCCTCCCCCTCGTCCCGCAATCCGCGTTCGTTCCGCGATAGTTACCCAATCGATTATTCCGTTGACATTCTCTTGCTTGTATCGTGATGGTACCGCGATCGTTACCAAGTTTACCGCGCTAGTACCGTGATGAACCCGCGATTCGCGGTGGTACCGTGATCGTTTCCCCCCGGTTCCGCGCTCTCATTCTGTGCAGATTTGTAAAACAGCGCGAAATGCGGCACGGGCAATACCTTATAGCTTCGTGTTGATCTGATAGGCAACACTCGCTCGGGTGAAACACCGGGAGGGCATGGATGCGGTACGATCAGGGGTGGAGGCTGGCCGAATCTCGCGATCGTCCCGCGATAGTTCCGACCTCAGTTCATCGCTGGTCCGCGATTAAACACCCCAAATACGTGGATGTGTTGACGCGATTCACCCTTAGGTTGGAACTGGTAGAATCTCGCGATCGTTCCGCGTCAGCGCCGGGCTCGATTCCTTGTGGTTCCGCGATGGAGCATGGCTGGAGCATCGATGAACGAACGCGGTACGCTCTCGGTTTGAGACTGGCAGAATCTCGCGATCGTTCCGCGTTAGCCCCATGCTAGAATCCTCTCGGTCCCTACCGGAGACCGAGTGGATTCTATCCGTGAACGATCGCGGGGGATTCTCTCAGAGCCCCGCCCCTGTGGGCAAGTCCGGCCCCTTTCCGCCCCTCGACGTAAACAAAGGAACACTCGAAATCGTGAGTTGAGCGACGGTTTCCGATCAAAAGCCCCAGTCTTTCCTTCATTTTCAAATTCTCTTTTTACTCAGGTCAGCTCGCATACATTGGCTGCAAAAGACGGAAGTTACAAGCCTCGGACAACTCGTCCACCATGCTTCCCTAGCTCAAATTTTGAGGGACCATAACTCTATTCCCAGAAGGTCATGTACGATTCCAGAAGCATCATGGGAATCAGAATGGGACCGGTTTCAAGATAGGCAAAAAAAAACAAAAAACGATTTCTATCGCGAACAGTGCCTTTATGGAAGTGAAGTGAGGAGAGTCTAAAAAAAAGTGAACAATATATTCTAGAAGCGATATTTTTGGTCGACACTTCTGAATTGTGAAAACTAACCGTTGTGGTATATTTAATGAGGAGGAGTTCAGGGTTTTCCAAAAAATTCTTTCTATTTGTTCAACGAGATTGTATGAGAATACTCTTATTTGATGTCGTATTTCTATTGTTTCACTTCTTGTAACAGCTGGAGCTAACCGTCTGTGTAGATCAGTTTGACATCATATTTTCCTTTACCGATAACTCTTAGATACACACATATATCTTTTCAATGGTTCTCGCATAACCAGAGTCATTTTTGAAATCACAAAATACTTCCGAGATGAATACCACAACGGCCTGTTCTCACTGGTCAGAAGTGTCGACCAGGAATATCGCTTTTTGAACATATTGTTCACTTTTTGTAGACTCTCCTCACTGCGCTTTCCTATTGTTCCCTTTTCGTTGGAACGTTTCTGACGCAAACCAAACCACTTTTGCTTGGAAGGCCCCTTTTTGATAGAACTTTATGATAACTTTTCTCTGAGCAACCGAAGACGCATCCGTTGGATTTTGGGAATGAAGTTTAAGTGGCTGAGAGAACCGACCGAAGAAGCTCTTCTATTGAACAAATTCCTGTGACGCCACCTCCGCCCCATCTACATAGCGAACAATCAGCACCCCCAACAACTCCGAGGAAGATCGCTCAGTTCACCCATCCCCAATTTTCCATTTTTCTCTGGAACTTTTCCCGACCCACTCTCCATCACCCGTCGGCAAGCTGTTCAGATCTGTTGGGCAGGATTATTAATGCGAAGTACGCAGAACCTTATTTTGTGAAGTTTGAGGATCCCTCAGGCATCTGTATACCATTCACTTCTAAAGCGATTCAAAGGCATTAGCAAGCGCTGAAAACCACTCCTCGTTTTTTGAGCTTGAATTTTTGGGTGGGCCCGCCTGAGAACTTATGTGATGATTCTTGGGTCACCGACGCATTATTGGGAAAGTATGGGAGACCGAATGCCTCGAATTTCGTAAAAAAGAGGCCGGTCTCCCGAAAGCCACGTGGCATCAAATGAGAAAAGAAAGTAGCTTTTAACAAATAAAGTAGCTTTTAACAAGTGTTATCGCGTAAATGAGTGGAAGTTGATGTATCATTTGTTGATTAACCACTTTATTTTCTCATTTGATGCCACATGGCTGTCGGAAGGCCGGCCTTTTTTGGCGAAATTCGAGGCATTCGATATCGCATATATTCACAATAATGCGTCGGTGACCAAAAAAACTCTACCGACGTTCTCAGGCGAGCTTAACCAATGCTTTTTAACCCAAAAACAATAGGCGGTTTTCAGCGCGTACGATGCCTTTAACGCTACGATTTACTGTACCTTTTGAAAGAAGGGTTAAATGAGAAGGACGTGTTAGGGAAGCCGCATATACCGGCACAACAAGAATGGAAGCATTCGTACGGGTGTTTATTACAACCCTGTGCACTCATCTAAAATGAAATATAAAATCGTTAGAGGACGTTTTCTTGTGATGAAAAATTTGGCACACATACTCTGGCGAACTAGGGCGTCGATAGCAGGTTGATCCGCCCACCATGAGTCACCACTGGCCAACGCGCCGACATTCGGCGGGGCCGTGGCCGCGAGTTATGCTCTGGTCGATGTCGAGCTGTTGCACAGCTAACGCTCTAGATACAAGGAAAGTATACGACGCATTTTTCAGGCATGCTGTGAATGATGAGAGCGCAGTCGGTTCAATTACTCAAGTGTGCGGTACTTTAGCCCCGCCCAGCATCTGGAGGTCCTGCCTATCCGGTGGTGACCCCAGTGGAGGCTGGGCGACCCAGCCGCGACGCGTGTTGGTGTGCCGAGCGCGACGCGTGTCGGAGTGCGGACCGCGGCGCGTGTCGGCGTAAAGTAGTACCTAAGCTAGACGAAACATTCCTGTAGGATGTGAATTGCTGCTATATAGGCCGCTAAACGGGACACATCGAGTTGTCAACAGCCCGAGAGCAGGCGGACGTCGCTGGGCAACGGGCAGGTTTCAGGCTGACAATACGCGCGATTTGACTTGTCAACAGGGAGCGGTTTATGAGATGACAACTTATCAACCTGTTGTCGACGCCCCAGTTTGCCTGAGTATGTAGTGATGGGGTGCGCATTTGGCGCTCAGCCGTGTGCAGTGATCGACCAGTTACCGTCATTTCACGGCACGCCCATACGTCTATAAAATCTACTTTTTCGTTCGATTGCAGGTAGAAAGATCGAACAGCCCAAAGTCTGGTGCGTCGCGAAGTGATTCGAGTTATTACCCATCTCAGCAGGAACAGGATTCAGAGGTTAGTTGGTCGACATCATTTGATGTAACCCCAATATATGTAGCATTACTTTATAGCTGGACTCGTTGAATGCCGCACATCATCGTAGTGTGATTGACGCTTGGAAGACGGCAACCAGCACGGAACAGGTACCCGTTATTACAGATCTTCCCAGAATCAATCAATATATGCTGTTTCCCTTAAGAAGATAGTTGAACAACGTCCTGGTAGTGAAGCACGTGGAGCCATCAATTGTGTTCGAACTGAGGCCCAATCACAACGGAGTCTGTACGAATGTACAGAGAACCCAGTCGATCAGCAGAAGGTAGATCGAAGCTTTGTGCTGTAGGTTGTACCCAAGCGTGCGTATTTTTCATGATCTAGGCAGCTCTTGCAAGGGAAGGATCGTTACATGCCGGGGCCACTCCAAATGAAATATGCGTTTCTAGGAACAATTTTTGACATAGGGTTCGTATTTTTACTTTGCAGCGGCGTAAAGTTTCCCTAAACGGAGTTGTATGCGTTTTTAGAGCTTCACTCGTAGACACATCATAACGTGTAATCCATGCGTTTTTGTCGCCTCCTGAGATACACCTACAGGCCATAAAACGGCCAATGTCTCACCGTCGACTGCGTACCACGCGCTGCGCGACCGCACGTGCGTCGGAAGCTGACGAGGTTTGGCCGCCGCGCGACGAGTTTCGGCAGCCGCGCGGCGGCCTGAAACGTCGCGCCGGCGGCCAACACTCGTCGCGCGGCGGCCAAAACCCGTCTGCTTCCGACGCGCAGCGCGTGGTACGCAGTCGACGGTGAGACATTGGCCGTTTTATGGCCTGTATGTGATTTCGGAGACTCATGGATTAGGCGTTATGATGCGTCTACGAGTGAAGTGCTAAAAACGCATATAACTCCGTTCAGGAAAACTTCTCGCCGCTGCAATATAAATGGCACCGACATGTAATTATCCTTTCCTCCTTATAGTTAGTGCAGAAAACTCTCACACTGCTCCAAGTTCTCTCGACTGCGAACTTCATCTTTGAAACGGTATAAGAAGTGGCGTTGACCACCGTAAACTTCAATTGTGACAACTTGATAGTGGTTTTTCCTTGGCGTCGAGTATGGGTCAGCCAATTCTAGGGTCAGGCTAGCAGGCTTCGGCCATTGTCATACCAAAACTTCGCTACCGCGACAGGTTCGGTCAAATGCTACGAATCGTGTGGGGACCAGGCCCGCACAGTACAAATGTGCTGTAGTAAGAACGCTTAGCAATACCTGTCAGGGTAGCTGGCTTGAGGAGGAATGCATCAAAAACGAAAACCGTGCGGTAATCGATCGCTGTCGCGGCTGTCCGTCGCAATGCACTGCAGTGCGACAGGTACCAGCGACAGTAACCGAGGGTTCAATCTAGTGTCGCGCGTGGTTGTTATTGGCCCTCGGCGACAGCAGCGTCGCAGTTTTCTGCGACCGCGGCAGGTCTGTCGTGGGGTATAACAATGACCTTACGCGATTTCAACCACCCTCACAGTGGTCGGCTAACTAAGAAAGTGGCGTTGTCTAGGTGAAAGACGTTGTATTCTTGGTGTTGGGAGCTTTGCTTTGAGCAGCAGCTGACGATAATGGCAGTCTAAGGTTGAAGTCGGTACAGGAAGCAAGGTCGGCGCGCGGTGCGGTATTTCCAGAAACCTATCTCAGATAGCCTGGGCGGGGGGTCCGATTCGGTCACGATAAGATCTCGATTCAACTACAAAGCAGTGTGGACGACGATACGAGCACGCACTTTCGAGCGTCGCGTGGCCTAATCGTCGACGAAATGTGAAGCACGTGCCGCAACACATATTCGTTTCACTCGGCCATGAAACGCTTTCGATTTGACTACAATGCTGTTTAGACGACGAACGAGCCATGATTCCTCTGACTGAACACGTTGATCGACCAGACCACAATTGAACAGGCGCCTATCAGCCGCGCAGCACGTATAAAAAGGGCACCCATTCCATAAAGAGCGCAGTCGGCCTTTTGGGGTCTCTCATTTAAGGTGACCACGAGTCACTTTCTGTACGATTTCTGACCGCTGAGGCAGTCTCCCCCCACTGTTCTCGGCGATGGAAGCTCCCCGGCTGTCGACCGTGGCGAGTGTGATGACCTTGTCGCGGACTGCTGTGGGTCTAACCCCTGGCCGTATCCATGTTTGGGGAGACCCCCTCCCATCGAAGGGGTGGGACCCCGCCCTCAGCGCCACGTGCTTCTGATATAGGACGACGTGCTGCCGCGTGCAAAACGAGGTGCGGCAACGGTTTTTGTCTCTCGCTGCCACGTAGTCCTATCGAACAGGCCACGTGATCCTCAGAGCAGCACGTGCTGCTGCGGAAAAAAAAATCCTTTCAAGTCGAATTAGGTATTCGATTTGAAAGCCTGTCGTGGCCAAATCGGACCTCCGTAGTATCTGGGATAGGAAACATCCAATTGAGCCGAGGAGCGAGAGAACCCCAACACCTTATACATACATTTGCCGCCGCAGCGAATGCCGCTGTTTGAACCATGACGGATTTAGGGTTTTCAACATTTTGAAGTTATGCGAAGCAGGACTGCCAAATCCGTAGCGCGTGAAAATGCCGGCAAGACGCTCTGTTCGGCGGAGAGTTCTCACAGGATATCGGTCACCACACGTTGAATCGTGGCAATAATGATCGATAACATCTCCGTCGGCATCACGGAATCTGCCTCCGATCATCAGTATCAAATTTGGAATGGAGACCATTGATACTGCGTTGAAGAATATTAAGCCTATGTGCAGGAACATAAAGGGGGTCACTAGAGCAAGACATACAACAATAAGCGTGAGTGTATTCATCATAACTGGATGGACCCGAACATTCAAGGTGCATCCAGCCAAAGCAACCACCGCATTGAATGTTGGGCAAATAATCCACAGTGACAGCAGGGATATCGCGGAGTCTTGCTACGTGGTCCCGGTTTCCTCCCAATGCCAGCTCGTAGAAGTAGAATATAAAGGAGTGCAGCAGCCGGCCACATACATCCCCATCACGAAAAAAAAAACTCCAGGGGTGGTAGTAAACTAGCCGAAACTGAGAGTTAGGAACAGTGATCATGTCACGATAACCAGGAAGAATTGAGGTGTGAGACTTCGAAGTTACCCTCGAACCAACTGGGAACTGTCACATAATCGTTCGCAAAAATGGCTGCCTCTGGAAACGAACCCGCGAACGCCGGTTCATCAACAGCGACACATTGCTCTGCACCAAACTGCTATGATCCCAACGCACGAGAACTAATTCTCATCATGAACTTATGCACATGCATGTGTAAAAATCTATGAGTGCGGATCTGAACCCGTGATCGCACTGAAAAGAGCAGCGCGACATCGCACTACGCCATGCATTTACGGACTGAGTGACTTTGGAGAGGCTCTCCTAGATTCTTGAACCCTGCTCCTCATACATCAACAATTAACACTTTCGCAGTATGTAGAGACAGTAGCTGTGAAAATGATTAGAGCAGAAATAATGGTTTCCGATTAACTTGCAATCTTCTCGTGTACAGTATATGCTTGTTATGTGTAGAGTCACTCCTTCTCGTCTTCTCGCCTTACTTTCGTTGGTTGATCCGTTCAGCTGAATGTTTTACCTCTGTTTGCTTTCTCTTAATCTAGTTTTTATTAGTATTATGCAATGAGTTTTCTAATCGATGTTTTCAATTTAACGAGATTCGTGAATTCAGGTGAAACTGGCCGGAGAAATCTGTCACAGGAATAGCTAGGCTAAAACTTGCTGTAAGGTTGATATGAAAGTCCTTCCTTCAAAATTTCAGGTCTACTATGTTTTTCTCAATCATTGATTATGAGAACCTTAGAACTCACTTTTTTGATGACCATTCAATATTTACTTTCTCGAGTAGCTAGAAAAAAGAGAAAACACACACATCGTCAATTTCGCCTCCACAGTATCTTTACTACTTCTGAACTTTTGAAAAAAAAATACTTTTGAAAAAATGCCCTTGCAGAATGAAACCTTTCCGTTGAATTTGAAAAGAATTTCGAACTCTTCATGAACACAGCTTAAAATTCCATTGCTTTTCTTTTTCAGTTAATCTTTGTTGTTTTGAACATTTTCTCGGATAAGTGTGAGAAATTTCCTAATATTTAATCCAACCCCATGGAGAACCGGTTTCCGGAATTAATTATTCACTAGGCAATTTTGAAGGTTCTGAATTCGAGTTTTTTTAACGTTCGTTGGAAAATATATTCATTCACGAGTTTGCGAGAAGTACTTCGCCAATAATTTTTTCGAATCACATGCTCAAAAAAGATAAATTCCGTACATATTCAAAAAGACGATCGCAAACGCTTGAGTCGCAGCAATATATATTACCTACTAGATGCGAGCATTCCACGATATGTTGCAAATGAATGATTCAAATACCACCTCGAATGAAGAAAGAGTTCGATTAATCTACTGCGAAAACTTTTGAATGATTGAACCCATTCAATGGCCTTTTCGAAAATTCTGTGTGCTTGAACAATTTCGAATAACGCCCCACATGTTTTCTCCGAAAAAATATAAGTGAAGTCGAAAACCTGTCCTCCGTTCAATTTAAATGAAAGTTCAGTAAATGCTTTTGAATCCGAATTCTGGACGCTCAAATGTGCCCTTAAATTGGCCACGTATTCGAGAAAACGAATAGTTGAAATATCGAATGAATCGATTACTCAAGAATCCCGAATGTATTGAATATTAGAAAAACGAATTATTGAAATAACAAAATGAACCGAGTAATCGAAAAAACATAAAATTAAAATTTCCGAATGAATAAAATATTCGAGTAATCGAACTATTGGACTGTTAAATGGTTTCGGTTTCAATTTTAGTCGATACTGCGGAGATTAAAATGGCAAGGCATAAGTTTTCTCTCTTTCTTGAATTTTGCATAGAAAACAAAACAAAAAAAGAAAACATGAGAAAACAAAAGTACATGACCACAACAAAAGTGAACAGTAAAGTTTCCATGAATTTATGCGAAGGAAAAAAAACAAAAGAGATCTGAAATTTGGAGTTAGACACTTCAAATTCAAATTTCTGCGCGTTCTGGTCTAGTTAATCCACTGACAGATTTCTCGGTCACAATAACCTCAATTCGTAGTCCTCGTTAAATTGAAAAACACAACAAAATCGAGCACGCAAAACGCTCAGCAAAAAAATTATTTAGAGGGAAGCGGTCAGCTGAACGAGGGAAGCAATAATTTGCTATTGATCGCGTTATCACTGCGCATGACGAACGGTGCGCCAGCCGTTGGGGGGACTGGCGTATATTTACACAGTTCTTGGCCCAATCACGGCTCCAGTGATGATGGGTGAGAAACCCGGAGTTGGCGGGTTACGCTAAAAAGTCCTCTCGAGGACTTTTTAGCCTAACCCGCCATCGCCGTCTAATGCACTCCTCAACATGCCCAGTGTCTCATCGTTGACCTGTGAAAGGCGCCGATTAATGAGCGAACATCAATGTTCGCGATCGTGAGTTCCTAGGGGGGTAACAAGGAAGTTAAGGAGCAGTAACTTCGAACTTTCACTCCAAGATTTTTTATAGTAACTTATCTTGGCTCTTGGTATTAGTACGCCGATTTCAGTCAAGACTGATAACCTCATAGTTAACATTGATGTTAAAAGCCTTGGTTAACATCGTAGTTTGGCAAGTTTACTACCACCCCAGGTGGAGTGGCTGATGTTTGTTTGATGAGTCTACATGAACATCGATTCCACAGATCCACCACACGTTGGTTGAACTACTCGGATCCCAGCTGCGTTCCCCTGTCTGATTAGCGTAAGTTGAGTATTATCCTGGGGATATGCTGATTCGGTTCTCAATTCAAAGATTGTGTCATGAGCAAATTTATAAACCGTGAATTCGCCACTCTATGGAGATCGACTGAGTGGGTGATAAGACGAGCCCGAAAATTCCAGCTCCGACTCAGACGAGTCCGAAATTATAAAGAGCGGCAGGATTGCATTCAAGCGGTCGGTCTTGCACATTCATGATATGCTAAAAGCATGATGACACCTGCCATGATAAGAATAACCAACCCTTATTTTGAATGTGGTCATTCACTAATCGTCTTTTGTGAAAGGTGATACGGATACTGATAAGCTATTGATATGTTGATAAGCTGATATTGCTTCTGAATTTGAAGGCACAGTTCAAGCACGGGAACGAAAGATGAGATTTTTACTTGATTGCGAAGTAGACCCATCCCACATGACACCTGCCAAGGGCGAGCTCTCGATTCCTCCGAATAAGCGAGATATACGCGCAAGCCACCCTAGGGCGCCTACACCAGGAAGCCACTTTGACAAGCCTCTTTAACGATCTTTGGAGCTCAACAGTGGCGAGATTCCGTTCTTCCCTTCATTCTCAGTCTCTCGCTCTATTCAGGTAAGCTCGCATGCATCGGTTGCAAATGACCGAAGTTACAAGCTTCGGACAACTTGTCCACCTTGCTTCCACAGCTCAATCTTTGAGGGAACATAACTTCGTTCCCAGAGGGTCTCGTACGATTCCAGAGACGCTATTGGAACCAGCGTGGGACTGTTTTTAAGATAGGTAGAAGAGCAGAAAAACGATTCTGAGGTTGGACTGTGCCTTTAAAGGCAGTGTCCACGATAAAAACCATATCAGATTTTTTTGGTGGAGATCAGCAGCTGCGGGGCCCAGCGCAACCATAACGTTGAAAAAACTAAGAAAAATGAGCTCGGAACGGTCCCCTACGGCCCCAAAGTTGGACACCCGTCAGCGCGACACACCCCAGATTCACTTTTCACACCCACCGACGTGAACCAATGAATGCTCGAGATTGTGAGATGAGCGATGGTTCCCGATCAATAGCCCCGTTCTTCCCTTCATTCTCAACTTTCCTCTTTACTCACTTCAGCTCGCATACATTGGCTGCAAAAGACGGAAGTTACAAGCCTCGGACAACTCGTCCACAATGCTTCCTCAATTTTTGAGGGACCATAACTCCGTTCCTAGAAGGTCTTGTACGATTCAAGGGACATCATTGGAATCAGCATGGGACCGCTCTCAAAATAGGCGGAAAACAGAAAAACGATTTTTATCGTGAACACTGCCTTTAAACCATAGAGGCGAGAGCACCCTATGAAGATAATATGGAGGTCGGCTCCACCGTCTTGGTTGGCTCATGGAGCAAGCAAAGTTAAGAACCCGATATATCGTGCGCCGCTCCTTAGAAAAGTCAGTAGCGTTCTCTTGACCTGGCATGCTATTTCACTTTTCTCTATCCAATAATTTAGTCAGAGCTGCCTCCGTGGATTCAGTCGATCTTGTTTGCTGATGACTTTCTTTGCTCAGCCTGGATCACTATCACACAACACGCGCGGTTGAAATATAGCTAGGTCCGTGGCTTGTCTCCTCGAGAAAAAAACGTGGCGCGGTGATCGCATGCGCCGGTCCGTTAACCGATCCAGGCCAAGAAAAGACCGCAGCTGATCAGCCTAAAATACCGCCAGCCGCCGGTGAGATTTAAAGTGCTCGCTCCAGCCGCGGATAAGATGTTAATAATCTTTCTTGTGGAAGCAATCCGCAGACCCAACTAAATGTAAGCAAGAAGAACACTGCAAAGAAACCTTCGTTTTGTCCGCTTCTGTATATGCTCTTATACGCATCGGGCGCTTTTCAGGACGTTCAAAGAAAACTGTTCCGAATTTAGCTCAGATTTTTTCCCTGAGCTTCATTCAGTGTCTGGTTTTCGAATCTGGGATCCGTTTCTGAATGTTTCGAGACATTCTGTAGGATATGGTGGATATAATGCCATCGAGCTGGCGCAATCTACTATTTTTTCGATGAACCATGTGTCCTGGTGTAGACCATATTAGGGACACATAATGGGTGACATAAAGTTACAACATTGCATATCATTGCATTTTAGGCGTCTGCAATCGATCTGGCCTGGCATTTCGAAGTTCGGAAACGGTCGCGGAAATGTCCATGTGGATCACGGATTTCGAAGCCCGCTGCGTTCCGGCAGCATTTCTTCGATCAACACCTTCTCATAAAATTTGTTTGTGACCTTTGTGGGGAGGCGTTCAGTTCACGCGGCGGCTTCGGAGTGAGTGCCAATCGATAGTAACAAGGCTACTTTTAGTCAGCCGGGCCATTCCGGATTAAATTAACTGTGCTGGAACCTTTTTTTTTGGCGTAGAATCCGATTATGACCTTCGCAGCTGCCTAAACCCACTCTGCAAAAAGTGATGCGCGTTTTTTCAAAGCCTGGGGGCAAAGGTAAGTTGGTAGTCGGCAAGGTAATAGGCAGCGCGAGCTGTTTCATAGGGCCTAGCGGCCCCATGAAATTTTTATGGTGTTATGAAAAAATTATCGGATTCGGCTCAAAACTTGTATGCAGGGGTAGCCCAGGGTGCTGAGCACGAATCTGTAGTTCATTTGTAGAAATTCTGAAGTTTACTATACGTTATGGTAGGTACCATGCCATCTGAGGGACAAAACCTACCTTGAAATTTCGAAAATCAACAAATAGACATTAAATTCGTGTTTAACACCCCGAATAGCCCCCGCATAGAAATTTTGAGTCAACTCTGAGACTTTGACCAAACTACCGTACACCGACCGTCAACTACCGTAATCTGTCGATAATCGATAAGCGGACCTCAGATTCGTGTTCAGCACTCGAAGGAATCTCTAGAGGAACAAATTGAGCAATATTAATGGTAGCACTCCGAAAATCGTCAAAAGTCGTGATTTGCCATCAAATTTTTCCTCGATGGGAAGCTTTGAGCGAATCAAGTCGAAAACTTTGGAAAATCGACAAATAAAACCCAGATTCGTTATCAGAGCCCTAAGTAACGCTTTCAGAGCCTTGTAATTGGTAGAAATAAACGCCAACCGAAAATCCGTCAGTCTGCACAAAGTTTGGCAAATGTGCCTTCGCCCAAACTTTCTCAGGGGTTGTTTTTGTCGCTAAATACAAGTGCGAGGTCCGTTTCCGGATTTTCCAAAGACTAATGCGCCTTTCGGAAAGTACAATAGGTACGAAAAACTGGTGAAAAACGCCTATAACGTTTTTTCGGAGTGGGTTTAGGCAGCTGCGAAGACCACAGTCGGATTCTGCGTAGAAAGCGGTTCTAGAGAAGTACAATTCATCCGGAACGGCCAGGCTGACTAACAGTAGTTTCCTCGTAGTAATAAAAAGTTGTTATGTCATCATAAGCTTTGTGGACGGCTAACGTTGAGGGCTATGGGATAAGCGCGTGCGGTCGCGATTTGGCAGTCAAGCATGGTTGGTAGTAATCATCTATTCAGGAGCATATAGAAAGACACAGTACAGAAATGGCTCCAATGAACTCCGGCCAAAGACATGTAATGCAAGTCTCGAAGCGATTGTCTGAGAGCGAGGAGCAAAAGGTCAAGGTAGAGGATACGGTTGCACAGGTGAGTATGCCGTTGTTCACGGCTTTTGCTGTAGCTTTTATACGTTTTTTTTGTGGAAGGTTTTCGAAGTTTTTCGTTTTATATGCTGTCTTATTAACTCAATCAAAAATTCTCAATCAAAACCAAAAAGCTTACTGAGGCAAATTTCGCGTTGGAAAAGAAATTAGACAATGCTAACCTAATATTGTCAAAATCGGAAGGATCAAGAGGAAAACCTGAAGAACAGGTTCAAGAGCAGCAAAGACTGAATAAAAAGGTATCCATCATTTAAAACACATTACTCCATTACTCTCATCATTTCCTCGTAAATAGTCAGTTGCCTGTCGGCTTTTTTGTTTGGCATTACGAATTCCCACGAATTTCGTTTAAGCTCACCTCAATTTTTTGAAGTCACCACGACATTCCATTGCTGCAGATTAGGAGCGGATGATCTTCGTTAGCTCAAGCACCGAGATTGCAATAGTCTTTTGCTTGGATTGGTCAAGAAGAAACCAAATCGAAAATTTGCTAAGGAAAAAAGCGAGTGCTGGAAAGGTTCCTTCCTTGCTGCTTTGTACGACTTTCTAGGTAATTCGCCGGAATATTCTATTGGGAAGACATATGTACATCAATCTCATTTTTGGCGCCAGAATTTCGTCCGAAAATCCGGGCAATACTGTCATCGAGCCACCCCACAATGATTCCGCCAGTCAATGTGTATGAGCCAATGCTATTGTTTTAGTGACACCAACGGTTCGACTCGGTGGTGATGGGGAAAACAATTGACATTAGCTCGATGTTGTCCTTTTTGAGCAGAAAAAAAGTCGTCTGTAACTGATGTGTATATGGTTTATCGTTTAAAGGCGCTGTTCGCGATAAAAATCGCTTTTCTGTTTTTTTCCTTATCTTAAAACCGGTCCCATTCTGATTCCAATGATGCTTCTGGAATCGTACAAGACCTTCTGGGAATGGAGTTATGGTCCCTCAAAAATTGAGCTAGGGAAAATGGTGGACGAGTTGTCCAAGGCTTGTAACTTCCGTCTTTTGCAGCCAATGTGTGCGAGCTGACCGGAGTAAAGAGAGAAGTTGAGAATGAAGGGAAGAACGGGGCTTTTGATCGGAAACCATCGCTCAACTCACGATTTCGAGTGTTCCTTTGTTCACGTCGAGGGGCGGGAAGAGCCGGGACTTGCCCACAATGGCGGGGTTTTCCCACTTTTCTAAGCCGTTTTGCGGCTCCTGGCTAGCATTTCGTCCCGTTTTTTCGACGCTGTTCTACTTCTGAGAACCACGAGAAGCGTTTGTCATGGAAAATTCGAGGATGAAGTTTATCGCGAACGGTGCCTTTAATGAACCGCCCACTCCTGTTCCACAATCAACATGATGAGTGTGGGTCATACTCTGTAGTAGAAACCCAAAATTTCTGAAAAAAACCATGTTTTGAAAACAACCTTTAACAGGACCCTATATTTAACAGTTGAAAAGTTGTTTCGTAAAATGAATTAGGCTAAAGGATCGAAGAAGACAGTTCTCCAAACTGGAAACACTGGTCGACGCAGAATTCCATCGAAATTCCGAAAACAATTTTCAACAAAGGTCTATCTCCAACCACAAAAATATTATGGACGGAAACCCGATAATTTCAAGCAAAAAATGCACTTAATTAACTGAAATCGGCTGGAAGAGCGGGAACGTATTTGTCGAAACTGAAAACGCTATTCTATGCAGAGTTTCATGAGGTTGCCGACAACAACCTTTACTATAGGGTTATCTTCTAGTGTAAAAAAGCTATGGACGGAAAACTTATCGCTCTCGGTCAAAGAAACGTTATTTAAAGGCAGCGTTCACGATGATCATCTTCGTTGACTTTCCACAGTGAAATGATAGGCGAGAAGGATCCTAGGCTCCCAGTGTCGAAAGAACGGTAGAAAACGATCCAGGAGCGGCGAAATAACGGCTGCAAACAAGCGTTTGGTGCCCCAGACACGCCCCGTGCTCCAGATCCGCCCCCTCGGAATGAACAAATGAAGACTTAGATTACAGGAATGATCAAGTGAAGGAAGTGCTGATAAGTGAGCTGATCGCTTCCTTGCACTGATAAGTATCATCCTTCTACCGGTCGATTCCTCCACGCTCAAAAATCAACGTAAAGAAGAGAGGGCCTATTTTTGCTCAAAAACGCGTCTTTCGTGTCCTTTTTAAGCATGCCTTGCTATATAGGGCACCAGACCTTCCGTAAGCCGTGGAGATATCGGAAGTGAAATTTATCGTGAACACTGCCTTTAAAAAATTTAAATCGGCTGAGAGATTGGGAAGGTATTTTTCTTAAATTGAAAAATCATTTGACGCAAAATTCCGTGAAGATTTTGGAGACAGCTTCGTTGAAAGATTCATCTTGAAGGGCAAAAATTTTATGAGCGAAGAACATGTAGTTTTCAATAAATCGCTCGAAAAAAATTTCCGAAAATTTTTGACTCCAAGAAAGCTCAAAGGAAATTCTTCATGACCTAGGCAGATCATAACATCAGGATCTGGAACTTCTACAGGAGGTCATCTAGCGAAAAAAGTGTTTCAAAATTAATGATTAAAATAAAAACTTATCGAATGCGAGAAAAAGAGGATTAGGAAAACGTCGAATTTTGAAGTTGCAAGTCTATGGGGAACCTTCACCATTCCTCACTCAGATATCCTAAACAACCTTAACCTCTCTGACCGCTCTCTCCACCCCAACGAACCTATGCTTCCAGCGACGAGCGACGCGACGCAATGTTTGCCACCCAAATCGATTGACAATCGATATGCCTTATATGCACTGGCGCTATCGCTGGTCGCTGTGAGTATGATCCCGGACATAGACTTCGGTCCATTTCTAGTGAACTACTGTTTTCGATTATCACAGCGCGGAGCGGTGGCTATTGAACCTCCTTATCACTAGTTATATTTCACCGAGGCCCACCGCTTCGCTGTGGGTGATAATCGAAATTCATAGGTCACTAGTTGTTTGCCAGAGTCTAACAACAAAAGAAATGTTTCTCGTTATATGGAGTAGTTGGACTTGACCGAATCCTTCACGTAGTTTCTAGGTTCCTGAAGACAGGTTGAACAAGGTCGGTCTACTGGAGCTTGAGAGACAGCAAGTTGTTGAACAGCTGCTGACAGATCTTTGGGTAATCGTTGATTCTTTGCCGATATTCTCGACATAATGCTCTCATATAATAGTTGAAAATGTATCATTTAGCGTATTGAAGAAAGTATGAACGAGGCTCGCGAGCGCGCTGATGCGGCGGCTGCTGACAATGAAAGACTAACCGAGCGACTGAGGGAGGTTGAAAAGAAGTTTGAGTCGCGGTTGAAATCCATCCAGGAAGAGGTGAAGTCGGCTGTCTCAAGTTGTTCAATCATACTACATGTAATAAGGATGACGAGTTTCCAGTGGAAGGAGAGGGAGCGCTATTTGCAAGAGTATAATAAGGCAAAGGATCAGGAAATCACGTGGCTCAAAACAAAGTTGGATTCAGCCGAAACGCTCCTTCAGGTTAGAATGAATCTCGGCTGTGCAGTGCTCGTTGCCGATTTCACCACTTGAAGAATTTATTTGCAGAAAATCGCTCTGGAGAAGGAAGAGTTGGCGAAGTTGGTTGTTGTAGGCTTATCCCGATTTGGTTGTGCTTTGGAGAACGAGAAGGTACTGCGGGAAGAGGTAAACCTGTTTTTAAATTTTCAGAAATTAGTAAAGCCAGGGATAATTGCCGAGCCCGAAATGTTTATAAAGTCTCTTAGAATGCGAATTGTCGTTCATGCGGTGGGCTTGCGTGCTGAACACAGGGTAATGCGTAGCTGTGATAGGCCCGTGAGAGACTCGTCACCAGATGCCCGATCAATTGAAACTATTTTTCGCTCTTTCCTGATGTCTTATTAAAGGCAGTGTTCACGATGGAAATCATTTCTCTGTTTTTTCGCCTATCTCGAAAACGGTCCCATTCTGATTCCAATGATGTCTCTGGAATCGTACAAGACCTTCTGGGAACGGAGTTATGGTCCCTCAAAAATTGAGCTAGGGAAGCATGGTGGACGAGTTGTCCGAAGCTTATAACTTCCGTCTTCTGCAGGCAATGTATGCGAGCTGACCTGAGTAAAGAGAGAAGTTGGGAATGAAGGGAAGAACAGGGCCTTTGATCGAAAACCATCGCTCATCTCACGATCTCGAGTGTTCAATTGTTCACGTCGAGGGGCGGAAAGGGGTCGAAATTGCCCAGAGCGGCGGGGTTTGCCCACTTTTCTAAGCCGTTTTCCGGCTCGTGGGTAGCTTTTCGTCCCGTTTCTTCGACACTATTCTGCTTGTGACAAGGGAACCACAATAAGTCATAGTGACCATTCCAAATGAAATGTTCTTTTCTAGAACCATTTTCGGACGAAAAGTCCGAATATGCCCATCTCAGCTGCCTAGACACACTCTGAAAAAAGTTATGAGCGTTTTTGAAAGCTTCGCGGCAAGGTAAGGGTACCTACCCCCATTTTTAGGGTGTTTTTAAAATTTTCCCCGGATAAGTAGGGGTAATCTGGGGTGCTGAAAACGAATCTGGGATATGTTTGCCCAAATTTTAAGGTTTACTGTAGGTTACGGTAGGTAACATGCCATTTAGGGGGCAAAACCTACCTCATTATTTCGATAATCTACAGATGGACATCAAATTCGTATTCAGCACCCCAAATAACCCCACATAGAAACTTTGAGACAAATTTGAGACTTTGACCAAACTACCGTATACCCACCGTAATCTACCGTAAGCTGCCCAAAATCGATAAACCGACATCAGATTCGTGTTCAGCACTCTATGTAAGTAACCTCTGGGGAAATAATTTGAGCATAATCTATAGTAGCACTCCGGAAATCGTCAAAAGTCGCGACTTGCCATCAAATTCTCCCCGATGAGAACCTGTGAACGAATACAGTCGAAAACTTCGGAAAATCGATAAATGAATCTCAGATTCGTGATCAGCACCCCAAATAACCCCCCTGAACGAATTTTCAGTCAAATCTGGAATATTTTTCTAAAACGCTTTGAGAGCCCTCTAATTAGTATAAATAAACGCCCAACCGAAAATCTGTACAAGTCCAAAACGCTGTCAGTCTGCGCAAAGTTTGGAAAATGTGCCTTAACCTAAACGTTGCCTAGGGGGGTAATTTTGGGGCGTTGAACACGATTATGAGGTCCGTTTCCGGATTTTTTTAATGCGCTTTTTGGAGGGTACAATAAGTACGAAAATTAGAGAAAAAGTGCCTATAACTTTTTTCAGGGTGGGTCTAGGCAGGTGCGATGGACATATTCGGACTTTTCGTCCGAAAATGGTTCTATAAAAGTACATTTCATTTGGAATGGTCACTATGACTTATTGCGGTTCCCTTGTGAGAGCCACGAGAAGGGTTCGTTCGTCATGGAAAATTCGAGGATGAAGTTTATAGTGAACAGTGCCTTAAAGTCCAGATCACAGTTTTTCAATCTTTGGTCAGTATCTCGCACTGGACAGAAACCTTGCCTGGGGGTGTTATTGAGGGCGCTCAACACGAAACTCACTTCTGTTTAACAGTTTTCGACCTGCAACTACAGTTATACAATGGCTTGGAAATCACGCAACCCATGCGTTAATTTCACTTTTCGACTCCTTGGCGTGTACCCTTGTGCCATGCCTTTTTCTGAACGGAGTACGGAGAGCCCAGTGGTCGAATGAGCCCCTGAAGTGGGGCCTGCTCTCAAAAAAAAACTAGAGGTTAATTGAGGGGCTTCTGAAGATCCAAGCAAAGCTCTAGCTAGCAAAGATAGCTAAGAAATGCATTTCGGCTGCCTTGAAGTGACGACGCTTCACCGTGCCCAGTCGACTGCGAACCTTCAGTCATCAATACTCACATTCTCAAAAACTACCAATAAGCTGCTTGTACGTTTCAGACAACTGGAACAGATTTCAGATGCCACACTGCAAAGAGAGAAAGCGAGAAAAGTCGCATAAAGGGGTCTGCATAGTTGCAGCGACCGGCGAGTGGTTGCCAAGCGTCAGGCTTGACGCGGCGACAAAAAGGTTTTGGAACATTTTCGTCGCGGCGTCGGTCGCCGCTCACTGGCAGTGATGCAGGGTCGTCGCGGCCTCAAAACACTGTGGTGCTCCCTTGTCGCCATTCACGCTGCGACAGTCGCTCTGTCGCCGAATGTGATCGAAATTGCATCACGCAGCGCTCACTGCGATTTCTCAAACCCTTCAGAACGAAAAGAGCATTTTTTGGGTTCCACACATCAAAACGACGTCTGAGAAAGAAGGAGGAGGGAGGTTTTTCACGGTAGCCGAGCGAGGGCCTACGCCCCCCCTATGATTGCCACACCGTACACCTGAGCCAGTTCGAACATCTCTACGGTTAAAAAAATCTGATGTTCTACATTGCAACGCTTTCTTAAAATGAACGCAAAATCAGTTTTTTGTGCAGTAATAGTTCCTCCCTTGCTTACGTTGACTTCCTAGATTGAAAGAATTGACCGCTGTGAAGGTACGATACCTCACTTAAAGGCACAGTACACCCTCAGATATGAATTTCGAGATTTTCATGTAGTTGTGTAGAAGACCCCTCCTGTATAGCACATACCAAATGCTAGACCTCAAATCCTTCAAATAAGCGGGATAAAAGCGACCACCACAGGCCCGACCCCCTTCCCTCACCACCACAGGCCCGACCCCCTTCCCTCACCACCACAGGCCCCGCCCCCTTCCTGCTTTTCGACCTCGATATCGGCTCGATGGATGGATAATTTCTTACAAATCGCCGTTCTTCGGTCCATTGCCGGACTATCTCCTTATCCTGGATCGCTCTTGCGCAACGATTGCGAATGAGGAGAAATACAGGCCTGAGACAACTCGTCCACCAATTTTTCATCCTCGAAGTCTTGGCATCTTTGAAGAGCCATAACTCTGTTCAAAGGGGTCGTGGACGATTTCAGAGATACCGCCGTGATCAGCGTGTGACTCTCTCCAAGATTAGCATGAAATCTGAAAAATAATTTTCTAGGTGTCCTTTGCCTTTAAAGGCAGCGTCCACGATAAAAACCATGTCTGATTTTTTGGTATAGATCGGCAGCTGCGAGGCCTAGCGCAACCCTAACGTTGAAAAAAACTAAGAAAAATGAGCTCGGAACGGTCCCCTATGGCCCCAAATTTGGACACCCGTCAGCTCGTCACCCCCAGATGCACTTTCCACGCCCACCGACGTGAACAAATGAATGCTCGAGATTGTGAGATGAGCGATGGTTTCCGATCAATAGCCCCGTTCTTGCCTTTATTCCCAACTTCTCTCTTTACTCAGGTCAGCTCGCATACATCGGGGGAAAATGACGGAAGTTACAAGCCTAGGACAACTCGTCCACCATGTTTCCTTAGCTAATTTTTTGAGAGACCATAACTCCGTTCCCAGAAGGTCTTGTACGATTACAAAAACATCATCGGAATCAGCATGGGACCGTCTTTAAGATAGGCGGAAAAGCCTAAAAACGATTCTTATCGTGAACACTGCCTTTAAAGGCAGTGTTCACGATGATCATCCTCGTTGATTTTCCACTGTAAAATGATAGGCGAGAAGGATCCTAGGCTCCCAGTGCCAAAGAAACGGTAGAAAACGAGCCATGAGTGGCAAAATAACGGCTGCAAACAAGTGTTTTGGTGCCCCAGACACGCCCCGTGCCCCAGATCCGTCCCTCGAAAAAAACAAATGAAGACTCAGATTATAGGAATGATCAAGTGAAGGAAGTGCTGATAAGTGAGCTGTTTGCTTCATTGCATTGATAGGTATACTCTGTTTATCTTGAATTGCACAAAACACGGTCCGCCAATAGTCCTCTAATTGGCCCGCTAGTACCGTAGTGTACGTCCACGACGCGTTCTCGGCAGACCTGGTTGGCAGGATGGGCGGCCGGGTGACGGCATTGACGAATCGATTGCTCTGCACACTGGGTGCACACCCGGGTCTGCCGAGAACGCGTCGTGGACGTACACTACGGTACTAGCGGGCCAATTAGAGGACTATTGGCAGACCGTGTTTTGTGCAATTCAAGATAAACAGAGTATATAAGCCTTCCAGCGGTCAATTCCTCCACTCTCAAAAATCAACGTAAACAAGGGAGGGCCTATTTTGGCTCAAAAACGCGTCTTTCGTGTCCTTTTTAAAGGCAGCATACACGCTCAAAAATGATATCAATTTCATGGAATGAATCGAAGGTCGGAGGCTGTTAATATTCAGAGATAACGAAAAAACCGGAAAAAAATCAACTGAAATGAAGATATAACGGATCGTTCTACATTGGCCCAGAAGTGGACGAGTTTTACCGCATTGGCCGAAATAGCAGAGCTAGCGACAAATTTGTTGGGATAGCGACGCTAATGTATTCGTACGGCCCTTTCTGGAACGCTTACGACCTTAGAAGAGTGAAAAATGAGCCAAAATCACCGTAATCGAGCGATGAATATTGGTATTGAGGGCGGAGCCCGTATCGGTGGGCGGAGAAAGGATGATTTTGTGACTCAATACGGCTCAAATACTGTCATTTAAACTCGTTTTCAACTCTTCCAACTTCGTGAGGGCTCTTCTAGGGCCCGTACAACCCCACTAATGTAGTTATCTCAACAACATTTGCGAGCGTGTATGCTGCCTTTAAGCATGCCTTGCTATATAGAGCACCAGACCTTTCGTAAACCGTGGAGATATCGGAAGTGAAATTTATCGTGAACACTGGCTTTGAAGGCATGCTTAAAAAGGACACAAAGACGCGTTTTCGAGCAAAATAGGCCCTCTCTTGTTTACGTTGATTTTTGAGCGTGGAGGAACTGACCGCTAGAAGGATGATGCCTATCAGTGCAATGAAGCGATCAGCTCACTTATCAGCACTACCTTCACTTGATCATTGCTGTAATCTGAGTCTTTATTTGTTCATTCCCTAGGGCGGATCTAGGGCACCAAAACGCTTGTTTGCAGGCGTTATTTTGCTGCTCCTTGCTCGTTTTCTACCGTTCTCTCGGTAGAAAAGGAGCCTGGGATCCTTCTCGCCTATCATTTCACTGTGGAAAGTCAACGAGGATGATCATCGTGAACGTTGCCTTCAACAGTACCTCCTTGATTTGATTGTTGATCTTACCACAATCTTGAATTTTCGTTGGTTCACTTCAAGAGCGCGGAAAGGGACCTAGGCGTACCGCTGACTTCAGAATCGTTGTTTGCAGCCGTTCTTTCGCCATTCCTGGCTCGTTTCGGCCCTTCTTACGGCACTAGGAGCGCTCCACCTCGCCTATCATTTTACTGCAAGAGGTCGCCTAGAATGATCATCGTGACCGCTGCCGATAAAGGCAGTTCTCGCGATTTACGGTGGTCGCCAAAGATGATAAATTTGCTAGTCGACAAAGGAAGAATATTTTAGGCAAAACAGTATTAGTTAGGGTACGAAGAAAAGAACGTAGCATCAAAAGGGAAGAATTGCAAAAGACGGGTCCACAAAAGGTTTCGTTGTCACAACGAACAGTTCCTGTGAGAGTCAAACGGCGGGTTGATTGCGAGGATTTCGGGCCCTTTTGGGGCGATGTTTTCCCCATCTCTTCGTCATTTCAGTTCTATCCGGGGGACAAACAATCGACTTAGTAATTAATCTCAAATTCGACGATAATCGTGAGCATCGCCCTTAAAGAGACCTCTCTCCTCCATCGCATGAAGCCTATACCCTATACCTATCTTGCTATTGCATCGCGCTGCTATCGCACTCCCAAGGCAGCCTATGATTACAGTTTCATGAATCATAATTGACGAAGCCATCGTTTTTTTCTTCAGGCTGTTTGGGAAGACCATCACGGCAACAACCTAGCGGCTCCAGATTCACGTGACTCAGGACAGAGGTGTGGTTCCTCTGGTTTTCAACATTTCATAAGTATACGAACACTTAGGTAAAGCCGCAGTTCAAGTAGCGAATATAAATCACTATAAAAAAGAGCATTTCTGAACTAGGTGAAGGTATCAATATAAAAAACAATTCAAAAATTCCATTAGACAAGCAGAATTAAACAATTCTGGAAGACATTCGATCGTGATCGTGATCACGTATCCAAAAAGACGTCCTTGAGCTTGCTCACGCCTCTGTGCTCCTTTCCATTTGCATGATTTTCTCTAGAAGCGGAACCCCATAGTTTTTTTGCATGGTTTAGGTTCAGGACGACCACAGGCTGAGGCGAAAAAGTGAAGTTATAGGCTCTAGCAACGACATGTTAGGGGGGCTGACATGGATGCTGGAGCTGTCGTGGGCAGTACAAAATCTGTCGGTTGAATGGTTGCAGTGGAAATGTTTGTTTCGAAACGCTTCGTGAGAGCTCCGATGTAACACTGCAGAGCAACTTCATGTCTTTCCAGGCCCTCCCTGAAATGTGGGAATAATGCTACCATCAAGATGATCCAGATTGATTTCAGCAAAAGTTATACCATTCCCCGTCTAAACGTTGTCATTTACCTGGCAGTGGGTGTGGTTTTACTCAAACGAAGATACGCTGAACCCGCCCTTACTGTGAAGAATTTGGACCTAATTGTGGTTCTCGGCCTCGCAAAAGATATTTTTCTATCATCATCTCGAGCTCTTGAGAGGACTATTCTGTAGAAGTGTGAAAAATTTGCACCAGACATTCCGTTCAAAAGCTTGTGTACCATACAGACATCATACAAATCCCTCCACGACTCGAGACTTGCTATGCCGGAAAACTAGTTCCGAATTTTCAAATTCTCAGGCATTCGCGGGGGTCGGTGAAAGGTTAAAACGCCCCTTTCCCAATCAAATTGATCGGATCTGGCTGATCGGCGGAGGTTTCGGCATGACTCATAACTGCCGAAGTTTTCGTGTTGATGTCGCATATGTGGCGGAGTTTTCGGGGCGACGTGTTGCAGTGTCTGTACTGCTTTTCTCTGGTACTCTCTCGTGTAGAGCGCGGAATTGGTAGCCTACAATGTATACGCTACACTGGAATGTGGCGTGTTTGTGCGTATCATGTGTGACAGCTCAGGGTATTGACGCTTTGGCGGGCGTCGGTGGCAGGTTGACAGGCCCACTGTGCTGGCTCTCAACCTGCCACCGACGCCCGCGACTGCAGCAGTGGTAGAGGGTGATCGGTCGGAGGTGATTAGGCGAAACTTTCGGTGTAAACACGTGGGTGTGATGTCACAATGAGTGGTCGGTGGGAAGTGATAAGGCAGAGCTTTCGGTGTGAACGAGTCAAGGATGACTTGACATTGTAGGGTCAGTGGGAGGTTGACACGCGGAGTTTTCGGCATGAATGGGGGAGATTTCGGGCCTTGCGCGCCCTTTTTTTCGTTTCGAGTGGGAGCACGCTACCTTTTCAACTCCTCTCGACCGGCCACCGACCCTCGCGAGTGTGTGAGTTAGGGATTTTTGACCAGAGATTAGAAGGACACTTTTTCTGACAGTAGCTTGGTGCTGTTGTTCCTCTCGAAGAAAATGGGCATTGTATGGCATAACTATATTTTGGAAAATTTAGCCAGTCTTTCATTTTCATACTTTATGTGCAGAGGGCGCCGTGTAAAGAAAGGTACGCACATGTGGAGGATGCATTGCAACCAGGGGCCGTATTCATCATTGAAATGTCGGGTAAATCTTACTTTACATTTACCTTACCCGGAGCCGATAACTTACTCACTGCGAGAAGGCATTCATCGCACACTTACCCGAGTAAGATCCCGCGCAAAATGTGTTCAGTCTGCCTTCACCGAAACACTGGATAGCGTCGTCAATTTGAAATTCCTTCGCCGATTCATTCTTTTTTTATTCAAGGAGGCTAGAGAGAAGTGCATGGATTTAATGATTAATGGAAACTTCGAAGTACATCATAGGGGGCTCCTCATATATAGAAAATAGCATCATTTAACATTTCTGTCTATTCCATTTCTTCTAGCGAGATCCTTCCAGAGGCATGCGTCGGTTTTTTCTAATCGCTGTTCTACTCCATGATGGAATTTTTCCTCTAAGAGTATTAAGTTGTAGATAAAGTTACCCACTACTCTTTTTTATCTTTTTTCGATGCAGTTTTCCAACCGAATTTGATATACCGCTCAGAAGCGCCATTCTGTTCCTATCTAAGATTTTTTGAGCTCTCAGCTACTCTTGGTGGGTCACGAGTTTCAGGGGGAAATTCGGAAATTTTTCTGGAAATGTTCACCTATCGGCCAACGAGAAATATGTCCTTTCCTCGTAATACAAATCGACGAAAAAAACCCAAAGGATTTCTCTATATTGGGCTGTGCTTATTTAACTCTAAATAAAAAAGTCATTAGAAAGGCAGCACTCCCTCTATCGTATACTGATGGAAGTTTTCTTCTGAAAATCATTTCATTGCGAATTGCCAAGTATTTTTTTTCAAAATTCGAAGAAAAAGCAGAAATCGGTGGCAAAAAGTTGACTGTTCGCAAATTATCTATGGTGGATGAGAATATTATATACCTGTACAAGTGTACTGTGAGATTTGAGGTCTAAACTCATTGCACAGAAAAAAATTCGAAATGCGAAAATATTGAGTACTTAAGCCATAAACTGAATTCGAGCGTGAGGTTCACAGATTATCATGTTCTAGAAGGAGCGTCAAAAATAATAGATAAAGGAACGACTGCGCTTTCGGCAGCTATACCATTAACATATGACCTGATATATTCAATCGGGCCAAGGAAATTGTTTTCTCAAAACTATTGCTTTTGCATCAGCACAATATAACCTAACTCAGTAAGATTCCGGTGAAGAATGGCACGAGGAGTATAAAGCCGAAAAAGAAAATGTTTAGTTGCATTTTCTGATGCATTCAAAATTCGGTAAAGAAATCAAGTGGACAGAAGGAAAGAAAGTCTACCTCTTTTTCACGACTGACAACAAAATCTGATGAGAACACGCATGTAAAAAGAAACTTTCTGTTTGTGGAAAGAAACATTGAATTAATCATAAAAAAGGCAAAATAACTCATAAGGGAACGAGTAGTTTGAATTATCGATGAAAATATTGCGCTCCATTGCTGTTTCCGCGATGAGTGCAGCTGCAGCCGGCTAGGAGTAACATTTACCCGGCTGCATACGTCGGGTAAATTTTACCTGGATATTCACTCGAAAATTGCGAGTAAGTAAGCGTGTGAATACCGGGTAAGTGCCCAATTCGAAGGACTTTACACTTACCTCGCGGGTAAATCATTGATGAATACGGACCCTGGAAAATCGTTGAACAGGATGCCGTGGAAATTGGATAGGACTCCAGAAGGGGTGTCTGGAACGTCTTGGCGAATGGTGTTTTACATTGTCTGACATACGTAGAATGATATCCTCGAAACCTTGCTCACAAGTTCTATAATCTTCGGATTGGTTTTGTATATGTGCACACTTGATGCAAATTTTATTCCGTATCTCGGTTTAGTCTGTAGTGCGGTCCATAAAATTTTGCAACCCGGCCTTCAATCCCCGTTCCCGGCCCTCGTTTGATACCTTACTCTATCGCAGAGAGGTAGATTAGACCTCACTTTTCCTTTCTGGAACACGAAATGGAATTCGTCGATACCGAGAAGAAATAACTAAAACAGATGAACAATGGAATGGGAAACATTGAGGTCTGCGATATATTTCACAACAAGGAAAAGTGTGTCAACGTGCCCAGTTTTGAAATTTGCCATTGAAGCATATTAATCAGTGCCGTAATCCCACCGCAATCAAGGAACCCAAATTAACGTGATTTTGTAACTCTTTCGTTAAGCGTTAATTGTAAATTTTCCAAATAAAAACCGCGTTAACCCGTTAATGCGTTAACACGTTAACGTTGCAACGCACAGCCCTGTGCAGTTCATAACTAGCCTTTTTGCTGACGTGCAAAACACCTACGACACTTGTAAATGGTTGTCAACAGTTTCAAGAATAAGCGAACAGTTGCAGGAACATGCGTGTCCCGGGAAATTGTAACAGGAAGATTTTCCTTTAAAGGCAGTGTCCACGATAAAAACCATGTCTGATTTTTTGGTGGAGATTGGCAGCTGCGGGGCCTAGCGCAATCCTAACGTTGAAAAAACTAAGAAAATTGAGCTTGGAACGGTTCCCTACGGCCCCAAAGTTGGACACCCGTCAGCTCGTCACACCCAGATGCACTTTCCACGCCCACCGACGTGAACAAATGAATGTTCGAGATAGTGAGATGAGCGATGGTTTCGGATTAATAGCCTCGTTCTTACCTTCATTCTCAACTTCTCTCTCTACTCAGGTCAGCTCGCATACATCGGCTGCAAAAGACGGAAGTTACAAGCCTCGGACAACTCGTCCACCATGCTTCCTTATCTCAATTTTTGAGGGATCATTACTCCGTTCCTAGAAGGTCTTGTAGGATTGCGAAAACATCTTTGGAATCAGCATGAGACCGTCTTCAAGATAGGCAAGAAAGCAGAAAAACGATTCTTGTCGCGAACACTGCCTTGAAGAGAGCTGGGCTCGCATTTCATAACGTGTTTTGCGGAAATCACCATCCAAAATACCCGCTTCGAATCTTTTTGGGATCGACTGGAAATAAGAGAGGTTAAAGAGGTAAAAACACATTGGACAGATAATCTTGTATAGTGTTCATCACAAAATGCAAGAAACAAACCGCATGAATTCGAGCCAGAGAAAAAGATTTCCTTTCTCACGGCCCAAAACGGGGTCAAGCCGTCAAGCCCACCCCGTACATAGATACCTATGTACATAAAGTTAACAGGTAAGCTACCACGTTTTTACATTGTTAAATCCTAGAGGAAGAAATGAGACACGGAAACAATGAATAGTCCACTTCATTTTCCCGTTGAAAACTCGTGCAGAAATGCCCGACGCGACGGCCGCTCGACACGCTTGCCAACCGTGTGGGCGGATATTCGCATTCGGACGCATTTTATTGTTAGAATTACGTACGCGAAACACCACATTTGACGTCAATTCGCTAAATGCTGTGGCTTGGCACATTTGGAAGCCTAAAAATGGATTTCCTAAGTTTTTGACGTAAATTTCTTAAGAGAAAGCATTTGCAATATCACGATTCTAAAACTGCGACTAGAAAACCGTATTTTTCAGCTTTTTGAGTAGTTTCCAAGCTTGGCGTCAAGTATGATGTATGCAGTTCGTAGCCAACGATGCCAATGCAGGCCAATGGGCGCCGAGGTTTAAAATGCCGTAAAGGTCATACCATAACCGAGAGACTAAAATCTACCCTCAGAAGAAGACGAAAGACGGAATGAACCGTAGGCTTAGGTAGAGACGCGCAAAATCGCTTGTTCGCGCCTAATTTGAGTGTAAACGCTGCCTAAACCTCGCCGCCGCGTTCATGCAGGCATTCGCGTTTTAGAAACTTCACAGGTTATGCTGCTGTGTGCACGAGATATGCTGGCGTCTACAGCGCCTACGCAGCATATACTGTCTGGTGTGCTGTATGCGTTACATATCGTAGACCAATCATGACAGAGTGGGCGTACCCGCTGTATATGCTGCCACGACCCTTCAAATTGGAAAAGAAGCGAAACCTATGAGAGCCGTATTCAGCGAGTTCCAGAGTATATCGTAGGCTCTTCGACTTGTTTCTGCACGGTACAGTACTTCGGTTGCCACTAGTGAACAGTTCTCAACAAACTCATTCGAAATTCGTCGGCTCCCGTGCTGGATTTGAAAACAACTTCCGCATGTTATTTTGGCTGGTGTCTTTATGATGGGCTACATTTCTTACGTTTTTCACCAGGAGCAGGGAAACGATTCTCATTGCCAGTGGGCTACGGCTCGAGATGTGACACAACCCAACTTTGATCCGACCCCCCCCTCCTAAATCGGGCAATTTGCTCAGCCCCCCTGTGAGGCAATCCATATGGGGTGCGCAACTTTAGGATAAAATCAATTAGTGGGACTGTAATTAGTGATGGTTCGCACCTCGACTCAGATTACCAGAAGGTATAATTATCTGCCTCGACTCAGAATCTCTCGCCCATTCCGCGCGGCGACTAGACCGCCGCAACGCGACGATGAGGCGCGCCTTCGTATCCCTCGTCGAGGACAGTTAGTGGAGGCGTTGGCAACGTTCTGAATGGAACACTTCTAATGGCTCTGCCATTGGCAAAGATAGAGGCATGGTAATCTCATTGATTGGTTTTAGAGGGAGGTAACGAATATCGAATGGATATGGATAAAAAACGAAACCAGGATTTATCCTTATTAATGAGAAACAAATGGTGTTCAATTAGAGTTTTACTATCCTTTCACTCAGTTTTATTCTGTATAACATGAAAGAGTTTTTGAAAATTCGCTTCAAAAATGCTAATAAAAATTGGTAGTTACCAATGGATAGAGAATATTTCTGAGCTAGATAAAAGCGGTTACAGGTATTATAGCATTACAGACTTGATATATCACATTGACTACAGGCCATAAAACGGCGAAATTCACTTGGTTCCTACGCGTGCTGGTGGGGAGCGGAGGGTAGAGACAGTGAGAGAGCGTAGGGCAGACAGAGGCCGAGGCGGCGCGCGCGCCGCTCGCGCCTCGAGTGATGTAAATTTCGACGTTCTATAGAGGTTATATTTTACGCAACAGTTACCGTCGTTTCGGAGAACTTGTGCTTCAACAGACTAAAGGAGTTCCTCAGGGAGGTGACTTCAGCTCATTGTTAGCCGATATAACATTGTTCATGTTGGAATATAGGTACTCTATTAGCGCGCGCGAAAATTGAAAATTCTGTACTTTTCGAACCCTTTAGGTATATGAATGACTTGCTCATGATCAATAATAAAAATGAGACATTTGTGGATAGTTAAATTTCACTAATATACAAGAATGTATTGGAACTCACAAAGACGCACAATAATCCCTGTAATTGCAATTATTTGGACGTTAGTATAGAAATTATTAATGGTAGAATAAAATTAGGAATTGGGACTTGTGATCATATGGACTTCATTCTGATATTGAGAGTATACATACTATAGCCTCTTGCCATAATACCTCTTCCTAACGTTTCTAACACTACTTCACTCTGCTCGACTCATACTTTCGTTTTCATCCTTTTTTCACATCGACAGTTCTGTTCCTCACTGAGGAGCTGTTTGATAAAGTTCGTCTGAGGCCAAGGGCGGAACGAACTTTGTCAACTTCTCTTTCATACCTTTCCTCTTTTGATTAACTTACTACCAGTAATCTCAAGATTGGGTCTAATATATCATAAAATGGCAATTATCTCATTGTCCACTGCGTTCACGAACACTGAACGCAGTGGTCTGATTATTGCATCGACATTCAAGAGGAATCATCGCCGCCATCAGCTTACGTGGCAGGGACCAACCCGGCTATCTCCAGAAGAGCAGCGGAAGCGGAAGATGACAACTTTGAAACTACAGCTCGACTATGTCCTGACGAGGAATATTCCAGTATCGGACATTCGAAGATCTAGAGCTGTGTGGGATGTCGCATTCGATTCGGATCACCGTCCTGTTCTGTTGAACTTCACTGCGAGGATTCATAAGAGGAAGCGAGGGGCTCAGCCTCTCCAGAGGATTGACATGACAAGTCTCAGAGTTGAAGAGTGCAGAAGGAATTTCCGACAACGCGTTTCTATTCACATCGGAGTACGGACTAAGAAGAAACTTTGCGACGCGGATTCTTTCGTCAAGTGCATCCAGGACGCTTCGAAAGAGGCACTCCCGGTTGTACAGCCTAAGAAGAAGTTCGCCTACGTCTCAGAAGAAACAACATCTACCTACAACAGAGTATGTGCTCTCCGAACTGCAGGAAACTTCGTGGAGGAGAAGCGTCTGAGGAGGAAGTTGCGTCGGCAGCTTCAAAGTGACCGCGAACGAGAGTGGACGTGTAAGAGCTAAGGAGTTCGAGAAGGCTTGGGAGGAGAAGAATCCGAAGAAAGCCTACACGTTGCTGCGACTGTATAGCGGGAAGATGAAGAGATGTTCTCCTGTCTTGAACACTACCAATGGAGTTGCAGTTGGTGATGCGACGCTGCCAATATGGAAGGATTACTTCAGTTCACTACTGAATCGTCCAGCGCCATCAGTACCTGAGCTCCCGCATGTTCAGAGAGCACATTACGATGTCAGTGAGGAAGCGCCGACTGAGTCTGAAGTTTTGGATTGTGTCCGGAAAATGAAGAATGGAAAGGCAGGTGGAGATGACAACATCACTGCTGAAATGCTGAGCTCTTCCTCCGTCTGGGATTCGTGAAATGACCAACACCATCCGTGCCATATGGATGAGCGAAAAGGATACCCGATTCGTGGAGACATGCGATCATCGTACCTCTTCACAAGAAGCTATCCGTCACGGATCCTAAGAACTACAGAGGAATCTCTCTACTCCGTGTCATGTACAAGGTTTTAGAACGTATCATTCTCGAGCGACTTATCAAACATCGTGAAGGAACGACCAGAGATGAGCAAGCCGGTTTTCGACCTGGAAGATCGACCATCGACCAACCGTTCGTCGTGAGAAGAGTAATTGAATCGTGGCAGCGGTTTTCGAAGCCATTACAGCTTGCTTCTTGGACTTTGAAGCCGCGTTCGACTCTCCCTCATCGTGATCGATTGCTCAATGCTCTGCGAGCAGATGGAGTCCCAGAAAGTATGTTCGGTTAATCGAGGACATGAACAAAGGAACAACAGCAGCAGTTCGTACACCTGTCGGATTTACGTCAGCTTTCGAGGTGAAAACAGGAGTAAGGCAAGGAGCCGTTGCAGGACCTTTTCTTTTCAACTTCGCCGTTGATGACATCATGCGTAGAGTTGCAGAACAGTTTCCTGCGGATGTGATCCTAACACCATCAGGACGCTCCCTTGTCGACCTGGAGTACGCCGACGACATTGTGTTATTCGCTGAAAACAACGCAAAACAGCAAAGGATTGTGAACCTCGTTTCGAAGTATGCCGCAGCCTATGGACTTCGTCTTCGTCCCGACAAATGCAAGCAGATGTGGGTCTCTCAGAGGCCTTCAACTGGAGTTTGTGTGGACGGACAACGTATCGAACTGGTGGACGATTTCTGTTATTTGGGCTGTTTGCTGAAGAACGATGGTAGTTATGCAGCGGATATTCGACAACGATGTGCGAAAGCTACGTCTGCATTCAATTCTCTAACCAAGTGTTTGTGGTCTACCACCATCGCGAAGGAAGTCAAGTTGCGCGTCTACCTATCCGCTATTCGCCCTATCATGATGTACGGATCGGAGACGTGGGCAGCACCGAAAACGCAGATGGAAAGGTTGGATTGCACGGAGAGGAAGCTTTTAGGCGTTTGCTTGGATATTTCTGGCCGCGTGTATGCCATAACGAAGACCTTTACAAGGAAATCGACGCAGTACATCAACGCTTGACACGAGGGAGGTGCCAGCATCTCCTAACGCCATCTCAAGCAGCAATGGAAAGTCGACTTCGACTGCTCGGGCATATACTAAGAAGAACGCCGGATCGTCTCGTACAACACGCTTTAAAAATGCTTCCAAATCCTGTCTGGAAACGGCCACCTGGGCGTAGGCGAAAGTTCTGGACGGATGTGGTTAAAGAGGATTTAAAGTCACTCGGCATCGAAAGACAGTTCAGGCGCGATGTTTCGTTTCGCAGGAAATGGAATAGTGACAGCTGGATGGAATGTGTTCAAATTGTGGCTGAAGACCGTGAAAAATGGACACGGCTGACTACTAGGACGGCACACCTCGGTGAAGATGCGGAATGACCGCGTCAGGCGAAAGCCAACCGATTAAGTCAAGTAAGTCATCTCATTGTCCATACTTGATGTGTATTCTTATACACATGACTTTACACACGTCTTAGTAAAATTTATAAATAAATGAATGCGGATGCGTGGAACTTGAAAAATGAATTCCTTGATTAGAATCTATGGAATTTAAATGAATTAATCATAGAAATGTAATATAATAACGTCATCGAACAAATCTCGAGATAATCATCGAAATAAAATAAAATAATATAATAGATAATCATCATCGAATCATCGAAATGAAATAATAGTTTGCAGCGAAAGTTTCATCGATAAATAAATGAATGGTGATGCGTGGAATGTGAGAATAGAATTACTTGATGGAACCCATGGAATTTAAATAAAATAATCATCGGAATAAAATATTTCAATATTCATCAAAAAAATCAGCGAAAAAAATTGTTTACCATTGTGGGTGCAAGCAGGTGGTTATGTGCTAATCGTAGACCGTTTGTTTCATCAACGTGTAATGATGGGCTGGCGTTTCTCGGGACGAGATTATGGAGTACTGCAAGAAGATGTCGCTTTCTGCAACAAACTCAGCTGTGTAATTCTTCAGCACTTATATCACCAAATACTTATGTGAATTAATAATTTTCCGCGTGTAATAAATATTCTAGTGAATCTTACATAATTATTTTGTTTTCAAATATTTAGGAAAAGCAAGTATACATGCTCATGTAATATGTAATGTACATGTGCTACCAATCCTCCTAATCATTATACTGGCAGTGGATCGGTTACCGTCTGTAGTCCAATCATAATCCGAGAGGCAGCAATTGAGCCTGCATAACTCGCCGCGCGGAAACCGCCGCGCGATCTTAGCTGTCTGCTCCCTCTCTCGAAGTGGTGGGGGCCTTCTGGCGAGCGAGCCGAGGTGCGGACAGTGTTACCGAGTTTTTAAATACACCGGTGATCTCTGATTTTATCCTTAAGTCCCTCTCCCATCCATATGTCTGCATGGCTGTCCACATTTGAAAACGTGCCCAAAATTTCATGAACACAGCTTCAAGCCGAAGAGCGCTACACTGGTTCGATTGTATCACACCTAAAAATGGGTCTTGAAAGACCATTTTGGACTGGATAAAAAAAAACTTTAATAGTTACTAGGGTCCAGGACTATGTAGGTTTTCCGCGCTTTGCAGCACCGCGGAAATCCCTAATCTAGTGCAGCCCTCCTTGGCTTGAAGCTGCTTTCATGGAATTCCTGGCTTGCACTTGTGTATAGAATAGCGTAAGGTAATCACAGAATTATTACAATTGGAACGGACTTAACCTGAGAGGCGAGTACTAATTCAATTGGTGAAACCGCCATGGCGGTTTGGGCGTTGACGCTATGGCGGTGCGGGAATGGCGACCGTTCCCAGCGCCTGCTGCGCTTGCGGTGAGGACTATGAAAAATGCCTTATAGGCGTTTTCGAAGCATCGCGAAAAGGTAGAGGTTGTCATAAGCCAATCGTCAGACTGGTCGCGAAATTCTTCTGGATTCGTCTAAAAATTTCCAGCTGGAGGTTATTTAGTGCACCGAACGCGAATCTGTGGTCACCTTTACCGCTAGACTTAGGCTTGCTGCAGATTACGGTAGGCATAATGCTTTCTAACTGGCCATACCTACCTTAATATTTCGAAAATCGGAAAATCAACCACGAATTCGTGCTCGGCGTCCCAAATAACACCCACAGTAATATTTTGAGCCAAATCTGAGACTTTGACCAAGCTACCGTGTACTCACCGTAACGTACCGTAATCTATCGAAATCAGTAAATGGGTCGAAGATTCGTGCTGAGCACTCTAGAAAGCCCCACAAAAATTGTGGTGCCTTATCTATCGAGTCTTGTCGAGAATCGTCGAATATCACGTTTTGCCCTCAAAATTTCTCCCGATCAGAGACTATGGGGTGGTAAAAAGGAATATATTCAGCTAGAGAAGTTGGAGGACTCAAACTAATTGACATTCAGTTTTTCTGTCTTTGTGTATTACACAAGACACACTGAAACGGACGCGAAAAAAGGGAGTTGAATGCTCCGGATTTTTCACAAGAGATTTTCTCCGAAATTCGAGTGTTTTGGGTGGCCTCTTAGAAATATGTCAAAACCTAGAAGGCTAACCTGCGCAAAACAGTGGGAAAATTGAATACGGTTTCTAGCACGTACGCTGCCTTTAGGGACCTGCTCTTGCAAATCGGGTTGTTACTTTCCTTGGGACTTTTCACATGTCCTCGCCCTGCATTTTATGTATTCACAGCACCCCTTTCAATGCGAAATTGTGTGCGCTTGTTGCATCCGATCAACGTGCTTCTTTTTTTTATCGAAATCGGTTTTCAGGGAACGTAATTCACGTAAGGACCACATCCCATGTGAGCGAGATGAAAGGGATCGACATTCAATTGAGCAGCGGACGCGCCGAATACGAGGTGAAGAGGAATTCTTCCAAAGTCAGGAGCAAGCGCATATGCGTGAGGCCGAACGTCGCCAGCGTGAGCGAGATGAAGAAGGTCGTCAAGGGAAGCGTCAGGATCGTGTGCGAGGCACGCCCAACTTCCACTTCGTTGAAAACAACTACCAGTTCAATAAGGACCAGGCGGCTTATTCTGACAAGACACAACATCAAAACAATCACTCAGTTACTGGAAATGAGCATTACTCCGATCAACATACATCGAGAAATGGTGGCTTGGAAGGGTCAGTGTTGGGTCGACGGAGTAGTATGATCTGTGTACGTAGCGTCCCACCTCGCATGTGGCCCTCCCGCATGGAGATGGAAAGGGATCCTCGAGGCTCACCAGCTCCGATGTCTCGGCGCATTGAATATAGGAATGGTGATGAGGCCAGGAAGGCAATGAAAGGCTATGCCGGAGATTTCCCGGCTCGTGACCCACGCGAGTTCAAAGAAAGGTATTTCTCAGTGTTATACCTCCTCTAGCTGCACAATGGAGTTCTGTATTTCAGGAACGATGACAGGTTTCAGCGCTATGATCAGATGTATAAGCAGGGACCGACACGTTGTGCCGCGGAGTCTCCCAGACCCGGGGACGAGTTTTCTGCTCGTTCGGAAGGGTACGTTTGTGAGCGTAGTAAACCCAAATGAGTTTATGTGAAGGAAATCTATTTTCCGGTTAGATAAGAACTCCCTGGTGCTCAAAGACCTAAAAATTTTGTCCTTGCAAGAACGTCAGATATCATTTTTTTTTCGAAATTCTATGTCGTCACAAGGTCCGGGCGAAACCAAACTCTTCACGGCTGGAGCGATATCGCGATTCTCCATCGAGCGTGACCTGTGCAGGCTTATGAACGACCTATGTGGGACTACGAACTACCCAGAGCGGCCAATGGGCGTTTCATGAAGAACTTCGTCGGTCTATCGTCTAACTATGGCGGAGACCACATGAATGGTGTGAGTTGCTCCGCAACCGCGATTCGATCACCTTGTCATAAAGTTGTTTAAAAAAGGAACAGTTGTACACCACTTTTTGCTGCGGAACTCGCCCTCATTTATGTATAACGACCCCGTTTCTCGGCAATGTTTTCATTTGGAAGCGGAAAAGAAATCCCCGTCGGTAACGAGACCCGTATAGGCTAAAGTGAACGGGAAGACAGAAAGTGGGAAGTGAATTCGTTAAAAAGCGGACAATTTCGGAAATCTCGCGATTCGGTCTAGGCTTGTTTTTTACAGAATCTTTACAGAATGTTCCCTTTATTTTCTTTCAAAGAACCGGAAAGCTTCTATTTGCGCGCATCTATGTTGGAGCCTCAGGCGGGAAGAAGTTCCGACGTGTACCTAGAAGCTTTGAAAGTTTATACTGCTCGAAGGTGAAAGGTAATCTTGAATCCGGGCTGGCATTCGCACTGATATAAGAACCATTTTGGGAGACGAATGGCCCGTTATACTCATCTGCTGCGGCTGAGGGGTGGTGGCCATCGTGTATCACTGAGAACCTCTGAGGAGGCGGAAGAAACGGGGAGGAGCGAGGTTCCTGATTGGACGCATTAGCCGGGGGCCGGGGCCAGCCCGTGTTGCGTCCAATCAGGAACCTTGCTCCTCGCCCGTTTCTCCAGCTTGCTCAGGGGTGTTGATACACGATGGCCACCACCCGCGGCTGAGCAAGGCGACTGGTTGCGAATGGTCTAATTGATTCTGAAATCTTGCGTTTTAGGGGCGTACTGTGCTTATCTGGGTCAAATTCTGGTCCGCAATTGCGTATCGACACGCTTTGCGGCCACGCACTTTCGAGTCGGAAGAGCTTCCAGCGCCGCAGCTGCCGGTCTGGTCTTTCTAGGTGGGTTTTAGAAACTGGAAACTAAATAAAATCGAATAAAACTGAATAAAAAAGCCATAACGAGTCGGCTTTGGAGCTGGAAACTCGATTGATTTAAGCGCGTGCGGCCGCAAAGCGTGTAGAGACGCAATTGCGGACCGGAATTTGACCCAGATAAGCACAGTACTCTTGCAATTAGGATTTTCACTTTTCCTGGGACTTTTCACATTTTCTTGTCTAGCTTTTTGTGAGTTCGCAGCACCCCTCCAATGAGAAGTTGTGGACACTTGTGGAATCCGAAAAACCTGTTCCTTTCATTTAGAACCAGTTTTCAGGTATTGTCGTTTAGGTGAAGTGCGTGAGCGTGAGCAACGTGAACGCGACGACCGTGAAAGGCGCGCGATCGAGCAGCGTAGGCGACGAGATCGTGTAGCGGAGATTTGGTTGCGTCACAAGCGCAGATGCGTGAAGACGAGAAACGTCGTCTAGGCGAGGTTTAAGAGCGCCGGCAGCGCCAAGATCAAGAACGCCGTGAAGCGGTCGGTACAGGGTCAGGCCCGCGTGCTTGATGCGCGCAGCTTCCATTTCCTGACTAACGACTACACACTGAATAACGACCAGACCGCTTATCGGGACAATTACCAAGACAATCGCTAAGGTACTGGCTTGAGAAATGGTGGCTTGGAAGGGTCAGTGTTGGGTCGACAGAGTAGTATGAACTGTATAGGTCGCCATCAGCCGCGCATGTCGCCTCCCGCATGGAGATCGAAAGGAATAGATATCCTTCTCCACAGAACTCATTTGCTTCAATGTCTCCACTCGATGGATATAGCAATTGCGATGAGGCCAGGAACGCATTGAGAGGCGATGCTGATGAATTCTCGGCTCGTGACCCACGCGAGTTCAACCAAACATATTTCTCAGTGTTATACAGCCCCTAGCTGAACAATTGAAGTGCTGAATTTCATGAATCGCCGTGAAAAGAACTATCAAAAAGGATCGGCTTATTGTGCCGCTGAGACTTCTGGACGCGAGGACGAGTTTTCTGCGCCTATGGAAGGGTAAGTTTGTGAGCGAAGGGAATCTCTATGACTTCAGTTGAAGTAAATCTACTACCCGGTCAGATGAGAACTTCCTGATGCCCAAAGACCTCACGCTTTCTTCCTTGCAAGAACGTCAGATATCCTCTGTTTCCGTGTGTGATTTATTTCCGTTCTTCGCGTGCGTCGGCGCGCGCACGCTGCGTCTTCTTTTTCCCACACTTTTTCGCTGTCTCTACCTTCGCTCCGCACAAGCGCGCGAGGGAACAGAGTAAATCTGACTCGGAACCAGAGGATATGCCACCACGAGACTAGCTTTATACTTTTATTGAACTCATATGAGGCATATGAATTTTCTGGCGGTATAAGTTACAAGCAGCTCGTCACATAGTCGGTCGCAGAAGTGTGATCTCGGCTTGATTTCATTCGCAGCTGTGTTAAAGTGTTTCTTTTTTCTATAATGGGAGGAGCAGCAGTGGGTTACGTTGGAATTTTTTTCTGTCTAGTTGTAGGTTTTTTCTTCTATTTTGGTGTCGAATAAAATATAGATTTGCAGTCGATTCGGAAGAGCTACGATCTCTACTTGCTCGGCGTTTCAATTTGATTCCGGACGCGCAACGGTCGAGAACTACGTGAGTTCTTGCATGCGTATTATTGTTGGCAAATTGTCATAGTGACAGGCTATAGTCAATTTTTTGCGGTACTTTTTCTTAGCCCGAAATAAAGGCTTTTGATGTTCTCTGGCGATTCTCGGCCCCGAGCCGCTCCGAACAGGAATCGGAGCCGCATGACAGTTCGGCTCGTTCTCCCAATCTCCGGGCTACTGCTGTTGCTGTTCGGGCGAACCGGAGCGGCCCGGACAGCAACAGCAGTGGCCAGGACAGCAACAGAAGTCGACTCGCAGATTGGGAACACGAGCCGAACTGTCAGGCGGCTTCGGGCCGAAAATCGCCTGAATTGTTCGCGTCAATGTAGACCAGAGTCAGGCGGGTGTTGTCCAGCCGGCCAAGGGGGGGGGGGCACGCAAAAATGTTCAAAATTAATTTTTTTAGGGAGACGTAAATATTTAGGACCAAAAAAATGGTGGGGTGTTCTCAATAGAGAAAAAGCTTTCGAAAGAAATAAATTGTCTTGAAAGGCGTTCATACCTACTGTTTTATAGGAAGGAAAAGGTGAAAGGGAACAGTACCAGCTCTATAACGGTTCAAGTGTAGAACGTTTTTTTCTACGTAACGAGGTAATAGCAGTATTTTAGACTGTAGCCAAAGTTAAGGCTCATATGTCGTACTTTCAGACACGTTACATGTCATAATGGAGTCTATGAATGTTATCATTCCTTACTTTGTATATTGGACAACGTACGTCCCCTCACAAAGTTTTAGATTTCAATAATTATAAAAAATTATTCAGAATCTCCATGAAATTCTTTACAAACTGACACCTAACTCCCCTCCCATTACCTCAGAGTTACGAAGAAAATCGCCTATAACCCGTTTTCTCGTTGTCCAATACCGTTGTCCAGAAACACAACTTTGGCTGAAGCTGGACAACGCGGATTTTTCATTCAAGAAGGAAACCCGCAGGTCTCGAAGGTGCCCTTTTCATTCCATGCCTACCTCGTGAAAACTGTGGTAAGATCGCCTGGTTACCCCGCAGCCTAAGGCATTTAAGATCATTATTCCAAATTGCATTGCGGCGAGCCGTTGAAAAATAACGCACTCCAAAGCCAAACCGACCTACGTCAGTGGCTTCGGAGCGCATAAACCAAAGCTTAAAAAAGAAGAAATCAAAACAACACTACCGATACTCATCAGTAGGGTAGGGAGCGCAAAATTCATAAAATTAGAAATTCTACTTAAAAAAACATTCCACTGCTGTAACTAACAAAATTTCTTTCGGATTCTGGCCGGGACGAAATTGTTTTGGACAATTTTCAGAAATTTTGATCGTCAAGTGGGGGGATGTAGCTTCGTCGAGGTCCTGAAAAACGGTCTGCCTGACCCTACAAGACGTTGAAGCTAGGACTTTTACAAGCGTCACCGTCCACCGTTACAGACAATCGTGGCAGGACCATTTCGCTATTCATTGGCAGCAAGCCAAGAGCGATGCGAATATTCTAGAAAAAAATCGAGAGGACCACACGCATAAAGCTGCGATATAGACCGAAACAGCTGGTTACGAGCGGAAAGAACACATGCTCAACTAAATCTGCTCTTATTTAGCAAAAAGGTGATGTCAAACTTGTGCTCAGCGTCTAAGAACACATTTCTGCGTGGATTCTCGGTCGATTTCGAGTCACAGGCGTAAACGTGCTCATACATCTACACATAATTGCCCGTAGATCAGTAGAAGAAACTCAAATCCATGTTAGGTACCTGCCAAGGAGAAGTTTTAGGCAAGCTCACTATGTCATTCTCATGCAGGAGAACACATCTGCAAGAACACTGCTTTTGCTTTCGCGGCGATTCGTTGCGTCTTGGCTTACTGCCAAAGGATTTCGAGGTGGTCCCGAAACGATTGTCTGTGACGGTAGACGGTGACGCCTGTAAAAGTCCTATAGTTGACCGCAATGTTTAAAGAACATGGTGCGCTTGCGGACTCGCACTAAAACTACGGTAGAATCTGGCACTTTGCCGGATTTCATCATCGATCGGCGCCACAGCTGATATTCTTGTGAGCAGTGAGACGACGGTTGGCGCCGATCGATGACGAAATCTGGCAAGGTGCCAGATTCTACCGTAATTTTAGTGCGAGTCCGCAGCTGCACCATGTGTTTTTAACATTGAGGTCAACTGTAACTTCAACGTTCAAGTCGTTGTCCTGACCAGGGCTGGGCACGCGTCCCGGTTAACGTTAGGGGGGTGCATATTGGACGTTGCAGAGAGGGCAAAGGGGGGTGCCTAAACCGGACACCAAAAAAAAAGCGAAGTGCATGTTCTGTAAAATTTCAGGAGCAAAATAATACACGATTCTCTTCTGGTTTGTCATATCTTCCTCTTCGCTTTTTAAGACAAACACTTACAGAATTAAAATTATTAATAGATATGCAGTTTGTGTTCGGAATAATTCATAGTTGCTGTCGAAGCTTCTCATCAACAACTCTATTAGTTGAAGATCATATATAATGTGTTTGATTGTTTTGATGAAGGAATAAACACTACTCTGTTATCTAGTAGCAAGTAAGGATTGATGTGGTGTAATGTTTCTTTGGTGTAACGTTCAGTGCTTACGCTTGTGGTTACCGATTAGAAGCGAAAATACAAAGACAGCGCTCAGATGAGCTATCGTTCACGTTCAGAAAAGGATTAGCGAACTGCTGTATCATGGCAGACTAAAAATGCAGGTATCGCGGTCAGTATAAAAACTAGCTAACGGATTTTCGTCTATGAGAATGACTTATGAAAGAAGAGCCGACCTGTAAAAATTGAAGACTGCAAGTTCCAGTGAAAGAAGCAAATAATCGTATTTTTTCCTACTTGAGAAGTACCCTGTTCATAAAAGTTTTCCGAATTTTATCCCAGCTTGAATGCCGCAATCCCTTAGAAGTGGGCTCGCCGTGCGATATGGTGTTTGTCCGCAGCTACACAGCGCAACACTGGAGTGGGACGACGCGCACGATATTAATTAAAAAAATAAAAGTTTTATAACAGAACGGGGAGGATAGAAAGGATCGAAAGTGGAGTAAATGGAAGAAAGGCAGAAATAGGTTAAGCTTTCAATGTAACCATCTCAGAAAATTAATGTAAATAAAACTAAATTTGGAGCAATGTGAATTTTACGAACTTGACATAGGTTCATTCAAATAAACTTTTTATTGATTAAAAACAGCATTATAACCATGAGAACTAAGAGCATTGGGAGAAAGAGGAGAATCTGGAAACACATTAGTTAAGTCGAAGCTTTGATGATTCAATGTGATTTAAGTACCTTAAAACTCTCGTCCCAGTTTTGTTTTGTCTCTGTTTTGTCCCGGTTTTCGGGACAGAAACCGGGACGAGCATTTAAGATCCTCTAAATCACATTAAAAACTGATCTTGTTGGAAGCTATACTGTTTGCCAGATCTTCCTCTTTTCCCAAAAATATCCTTTTGCTCGCACATGGTTTTAATGCTACTTTTGATCCAAACTAGGTTCGTTTGAATTAAAGCTTGTCACGGCTAAATTACTTACCCCTGCTCCAACTTTGTTTATTTACATTACTGACATTTCTAAAATGGGTACATCCAGAATAGACCACCTTTACCATCTTCCATTTCCTTCGGTTTCCAATCGTTTTCTCTTCCCCATTCTGTAATAAAAATACATTTTTTTATTAATATTGTGTGCGCGTCCACTCCCGTGTAGCAAGCTGTGAAACTGCATACACACCAGATCGCACGGCGAGCCGGGTCTCTAAAGGATTGCGGCATTCCCAATGGTAAAAATCGGGTTTTCCACTCCCTACGCATCTCATCAACTCCTGAATTGTTTCCACAACACAAAAATAATCTCTGAAAATTTCTTCATCAGAACGATCAAACACGGATGAATCCTTCGTACATGAGGTTCATGAAAAACATTCGATAGAAAACATTGATTACTGCAATAAAAGTAGCTCTGTTGTTGTTTGTAATTGCTGAATTGTAATGAATAAGAAATTGTTTTATCTTTTGTCACCACCTATCTTCTTATTAAAAATTTTCTTCATAAGATTGTTTGGAAGTTTAAAAATTACACTACATTTTTTGTTGACATTTTCGGAATATTCTTTATTCAGTGCTTTTTTATACTCTGGTTTATCAAAATATGGAAGTCAAGATCATGGCTGTCGTGCTCGACTTCTCGGAAAACAGCCGATTTCGATCTCCCATAGGGGGGTGCCTGAAAATTACCGAGCTAAGGGGGGTGCATATTCAAAATCGCCCTGCCGGGACGTGTGCCCAGCCCTGGTCCTGACCCTGTGACAGCGGGCGATGGCATACTTTCCGCTCTCCTTTAAAGGCAGTGTTCACGATAAACTTCGATTCCGATATCTCCACGGTTTACGGAAGGTCTGGTGCCCTAAACTCTGGCACCGCCGTAGTGACCTGTTGATTTCGATTATCACAGCGCGGAGCGGTGGCTTTTTCGTCGGAACCTCCTTATCACTTTGGATTATATTTCACCGGGGCCCACCGCTCCTTGCTGAGTGATGATCGAAATCAACAGGTCACTACGGCGGTACCAGAGTTTATATAGCAAGGCATGCTCAAAAAGGACACGAAAGACGCGTTTCTGAGCCGAAATAGGCCCTCCCTTGTTTACGTTGATTTTTGAGCGTGGAGGAATTGACCGCTAGAAGGATGATACCTATAAGTGCAATGAAGCAAAC